>OW964823.1:83457112-84144112 GCA_943142095.1 Ophonus ardosiacus
AGGGGTTTTCAAGCTTTCATTCATAAAACATGAACCGGTTGGACAAAAATTATAAAAATTGCTATACTTATGTATTTTTGTCCGTAGAATCGAATGGTGATGTTGCCAAATTCATATCTCGACCCATTTTTGGGTTAATACTCAAAAATGGGCAGTTTTGAGAAAAACTTTGAATCTAAATATCTCGAGAACTGAAAATGATATCGACCTGCGGTTTCAAAATTTGGAATCAGCGCATAAAGAAGTATCTACATACATAAAAATTAGATTTTTGGAAATTTTGAAGTTTTTATCTAAATGTGGGGTATATTGACTTTTGGGGTAATAATTAATATATTTGGTAGTAATATTATTTGATTGTAAAGAGAATGTTACGTAAGTGTACGCATTTTAAAAATATTTATATATGAGTATACATAATATATATTCATGTGTTAATTTTATTGGACATATAGAATATTTTCCAAGGAACTTTTCCAATGAATTTTTGGTATGGGATTTGTGCCAAATACATGAAAATAACGAAAGGTCTTGTGCTGGCCACAACAGATTTTTTGTAGTGTAATTTATAATATAAAAATAATATTGTACAATTGTCAAACTTACCAATAAATAAATGTTTTAATAATTTATTTATTGGTAAGTTTGACAATTGTACATTATAATATACAGGTATTTAACAAATAAATAATTTATTGTTAGCTTGAAAATGGTTCTAAACAAAACCGAAACGTCGCAGTTGTGAAATTTGTAAATTTTGACTATGTTGAAATAAATGAAGCATTCATCCAAAAACCTCTTCGTATAGAAAAATTTTTTAATTGCTTCCAAAAACTGAATCAAAAATAAAATTGGTTATATGTTTTGTGTGTCACTATAATAAAATACTGCATTTATATTATATATTTTGGGACTATATACAACTGTCAACTTTTATTAATTATGTTTTAAAAAATTGAACGAAGACACGATTTTAACTTATTTGCATAAGAAAAGTAGTACATACAATAAAACCTACATGGCATGGAAGAGATAGTACAGGGTCAATTTCTCTATTTCTCGATTTTTTTACTTGTCTAGGATAGGGTGCTTTCCTGTCACGATTCTTGGCGTGATTTGTGATCGTGATGAACATTCTTTACTGACTCGTAGAATATAGATCGCTTTTGCTTGTTCATTTTATAAGCGTACGAATTTGTATGCGATAAAATGACGGCTCATGGTTCATTCGTTTGCAAACATTCACAAATAAGTGAATTTTCTCTTGAAGACATGTGTTTTCTCTTAATTATAACACATATAAATGCATCGAAAAACGCTTAACAAGTTAAATACATGTCAATATTTTATTGGGAGTGTATCAGTGGACAACTAGGATTTCCTGAAAATGATGTTTTGTAGAATTAATTAATGACATTTATAGAATTTATTACCTATATGAAATATAAAAATAAATGTCTTCATCTCGTCACCTATTCCTGGATATGTAAATTCGCCTTTCAGTAATAATTAACGAAAAACGATGATAGTTATTTTATCCTTAATTTTTACCTCCCGCTACCCTTGGTAAGGGAGGTATAGGGATCGTGCTAAAAATCACATATCGAGATTTTAGTAAATGACCACGTTTTAAGGTCCCTAGAATCCAACTTTAACATTTTCACGATAATGTCTGTATGTGTGTATGTATGTATGTGTGTGTGTGTGTGTGTGTGTGTATGTGTGTATGTGTGTATGTGTACGAATTTTGTTTGCACTCTAACTCAAATACTGTCATTCAGAAAATTCTGAAACCTTGTATTTCTACCCTATTCTAATAGGAATAGAAGTCATTAGATTTTGGTGTAAATCGGATAAACGGAAATGGTACTTTACTTGAAGATCATAATGTTTTTTCTTCAAAAAATACCATTAAATGCCATTTTTTCGCATTTAATGTCATTGGAAAATTATAGATTATTGAATTTTGTACAGGTATACATTAATACTTTTTCTATATATTTTACAGATAAATTTAAAAATAATTTTTCTTTTTTTAATCCCGAGCCTAACATAAACACAATTCCTTTGTTACACAGTTTATTTTTCAAATGAATGTAACTGACAGGTAAACGTCATTGTCAAAAAACTAATCACTTCAAATTAATAATAGTGACATATTAAATAATAAAGAAAATCGTAAATAAAGCAATATTTATATGCAATGGAACATAATATAGTTTGAAGCATTACTAAATACTTAGGTATGTATTTAAATTAATAATAATACCTAATTGTGAAGGTAGGATCATTTTATTTTTCTGTTCTGCCGATATTTAATTTCGCTGATTTACTATTAAAATTTAGTATAAAAAAGTAAAAGAAACAGATAATTTTCTGGCATTGTTATCTTGCAAATTAAAACTGTAAAATTGTTGATTACAACAAAGGATTTTGATCATAACCTATAATAATACTGATTACAAGAATGAATCTAACAGGAAATTTCATCAATATTTTAAAACTAGCATTTTTCGAAGAATCAAAAGTATAGTTTAAATTTTAAAGCGTGTGTTAATTTACAAATTAAATATTATGGGAGACGTATGTACATATTTATTATTTGTATGTAAATATTTGTATAATTACAAATGAATTATACAAAAAATATAATATAATACCTTTATTTGTAATTCAGTGGTGTATTTTGAAATAAATAATATTGCGTTTGCAATTTATATGATATTTCATGAATTGTTTATCGAATTTTGTTTAGTTATCACATCATATGAATTCAAATTTCCCGCGCATTTTGCCTAAATATGGCGGCGATTGGCCACACTATATATATACAGTCACTATACCCTCAACCATTAATAACATAATAACAATATGAAAATTAAAGTGTAGGAATTTCATTAATGAAGAATTCGTATCAAAACATTTGACACGGAAATATACTGCATTATTAAAGAATTCAGTTATTTCGAAAATGCATGTTTATTCTAATTAAAATATAATTGTTTCTTAACCTTTCAGCATATCCGAAATGACAAAATTATTTTTTGTTACTCTTTCTTAATAATATTAATTAAAACTTTCTGTAACTGACCTTGTCTTAGCTCTGAACAGAATTAGAATTTAATATTACAATACTATTTTTCATTATAACTTATTTACATTTTGAATAAAAACAAACAGACTTTCATTTATATAAAAACCGTGATTTTATATTTAATTTATAATAATGCAGCAAACTAGCTATTAGAGCAAAAGAAAAATTCATTGTTGTTAAATGAAGTAATTATTGATAATTAATTAAGCTATGTGTTTATCTATTAATTATAACTTTAACGCGTCTACAAGGTTCAACTCTTTTAGAGTAGAGGAATTCAGAAGCGCGCATTTCACTTGTCATTAGTTAATTAAAACTATAAAAAACAAATATCAATTATCGAGAGAGTAGAGTTGTGACTGCAACATGCAAGTTATTTGCATAAACAATCTCCATAGTAACAAACAACAAACAGTTGATGATGGCTCTTTCTCACACGTGGGTTGTGGATTGTCCCAAAGAATGTTGAATTAAACATTGACGAAACCAAGGCGGGCAACCTTTGTTGCAGCAACTTTCGAAGCCAAAATGTCCTTACTTATTAGACATTTAAATTCTTACCTGTAGTTTACAAATAAGATAAAGAATTATTCATTTTTACCTCTCGCTAAGAGAGATATTGAATTTATTCTAAAACTCGCATATCCAGATTTTAGTGGATAAGCACGTTTTAAGGTCCCTATAATCCGATTATAACATTTTTGTGTATGTATGTGTGTGTGGATGTGTGGATGTTGGAACCACGGTTTCTCAAATGTTATAAGACAATAGTTATTTACATTCGAGTGCGTGTAAAATACTTCATGCACGAGAATTGTATCAAATTTTTTGGCCGACGATAATGAAAATCACTTTTTCCAATGAGATAGGTTGTACTTCTGAAAAGGGTTAGTTTAAAATACTGGGGTTGTCAATTTCCAAATTTGATTTTACTTACCTTCATTAGAGTACTTTTTCTAGCAAAAATTTATCTGTAATAATAGACGTTGTTTATGACTGATAATATATTTATTTGCTCATGTTTTCTTCGTAATAAATAATAGGTAGGTGTCGATATTTGACATTTCAGCAATGCTCGCGTATTTGACAGGTATATCGATCGGTGACTATGTCGGTAACGGCGGATTTTTACAATAATGACAGATGTCGCTACCGTGAGTTTGGTTTATATAAATTAATTTTAAATATAGGAAATGTTAAAGTAAAAAAATAACTTAAGTAGGTAGTACTTTTTTACATGAACTTTATTATAGTAAAGATGATTTCTTTTCTAAATGCCCATAAACGTCCAGTGTATTTTGATTATTTTACCGCATAGTTAGCACAAGTTACAACACAGTAAGCGTAAAATGTAGGTTACACTTGCTGTGTATACAATTGTAAAGTTCCCATTACACTTCAGGAGGGCACACACACACACACCCACACACACACACACACACACACACACATACACAGACATCATTTTTAAAATGTTATAAACGGATTATAGGGACCTTAAATCATGCTTATCCACTAAAATCTGGATATGCGAATATTAGCATGAATCCAATACCTCTCTTAGCGAAAGGTAAAAAAGGATAGTTATTTCTAAACAGAATTTTGATTTACAAAGCTAACAGAGTTGAATTATAGGTATTAAAACCATAATTTAGAATAGTTTATAATAAAGTTATTAGCTTGTAATTGCGCTGCAGTCGCCTTGTCATATTTCAAATAAAATTTTAATCATAAATTGAGATTAGTTCTTCATGCATTAAATTATGGATATATAGATTTGTTATAATCATTGTTATGTACTTGATTCGTATTTTATATAATGTTATTACAATTACAACAATCATATATGACAATTTTTACAAATAAATACTTTCACTCATTACATATGTGTATTAACAAAGCAAGATTTTAATATAATAGGCATGAAAGATTAAAAATTTAGTTACGGTCCAATAACTTAACAGAGCTAACTTATATTCCTTGCTATAGATAAAGTATCATTTATGTAACGTAACTCTTACTGTGTGACAAAAATCAACATTGGAATTCACATGTACTTTTAATTAATTAAAGATTAAATACTTCCGAACTTTATGCAATATTTTTTCTGCAATTCTGCAGTTAATAAGTAAATTAATATCCTATGCCGATGCTTTAATTAACTTCCGAGCGATATTCCAGCCTTGCAACTAGAGCTAAAAATTAGATCAAAGCACAAAAATATCCACAAAGTGAAAGTAATTTATAAGATAGTTGTCGAGACCAAAATGGTAAGAATACATACTCGTAGTAGTATATTCGCAATGTCAATCAGTAACCCGTAAGAAATATCCGAGAATATTGACCCCTGTAGTGCACCAGTCCAGCAGTTGTCAGTGCCCGTAAAGGTCGTGCTAAATGGATATTAATTTATTAATAATTAAAATGTGCTAAATACCAGGAATTGTTTTTGTTTCAATTCTACAGGATACTTTTTACCTCCCGCTACCCTCGGTAAGGGAGGTATAGGGATCATGCTAAAAATCGCATATAGAGATTCTAGTGAACAAGCACGTTTTGATGTCTCCAGAATCCAATTTTAACATTTTTACATTGATGTCTGTTGCTATGCGTGTGTGTGTGTGTGTGTGTGTGTGTGTGTGTGTGTGTGTGTGTGTGTGTGTGTGTGTATGGGGATCCTGTGTACACGATTACTCAAATCAGATGATATTAAGGTTTGTAAAAATAATATATTTTCCACCATACATAAATATTAGCTGTACAGGATGATCTGATTTAATTTTTTACCTCGCTAAGAGAGGTATTGGAATCATGCTAAAATTGGCATATCCAGATTTTAGTGGATAAGCACGTTTTAAGGTCCCTACAATCCGATTATAACATTTTTACAATAATGTCCGTGTGTATGTGTGTGTGGAAGTGTGAATGTTGGAACCACGGTTTCTCAAATACTATAAGACTTAAAAATATTTAACTGCAGTTTCTTCAATCTGACATTCCTGGGAAGAACTGATTAGATTTTGGAAATAATTGGACAACCGGAAGTAATAGTTTCTAACCTAACCTAACCTGTATAATTCATCATATACCCTTCAGAAATACCGCCAATCTGGACAATGAATTGGAAGGATCTAAATGTAATTCATATTTTTTGTGTGTAACAGGAAATGAAACTGGCGAGAGGTATTGTGCTGGCCACAACAGATTTTTATTTAACACGCTTATATCATTGGACGCAGAATTTAAAATAATTGTAAATATTCAACAAAAAATTATTAAGAATATACGTAAGAGTACCTACGTTTTGCAATTAAATGGGTAACCGTATGAAAATTCGTATAGTTAATTGATTTACTGCATAAAGTCCAGTTTTATTGTCGTAAAAGTCGTAAAAAATATACGATAATACAGTAATTTTCATAGTTAAAATAAAGTAGATATTGATTTCCAATAAGTAATTACAGTATGCAATTTTACCTAATAATTTGTTTTGATAATGCATGTATTGCATGTTTTAAATAATTCAATGATAAGTTATCAACCGATTATTTTTTATTTAGCCTACGTTGGGTATTTTTCCAAAAATGAAGAACTATAAATAAAATGAAATATTATGACGGTATAAACTGGTATATTTATTATATTTTGATATTATTTGTTATCAGCGTAAAACATAAAAAATATTTTAAGGCACCATATATTAAGTCATATTTCAAGTTTTCTTAGAATTATTTTCCATAATAATAATAAAAAAAAAATATTTATAAAATTGCCATTAAAGTAGTCTATTATACGACGATCTCATGCAAATTCAGTTTTGCCAATTTTATGATAATTGTTGCTATGTAAGATAATTTAGGCAGGTTTACGATGTAAATTTGTAAGGTAAGTAAAATGATAACAAAAAATATATGCAATAAGATAAAACATAAATTTAAATAAAATAAATAAATAAATATAAATATATCATCACGGCATATTACCCATTTCTGGGTGTGCCAGTATCTACAAACATGTAGACATCAGTAATGATGACGATATATTTTACCGTGTGGGCGCTTACCAGGCGTCACCTCACGGGCACTCATAGCTGGTGTGGAGAGTGCACCACAGGGGTCACTTTTGTGCCATTTAAAATTGGAAATATTTGGCGTCTGTCGGGATCGAACCCGGTTCCCCCAGGTTCGCGACCATAAATTTGAGTGTTCTTAATGATAACCTAACCTATAAAAATAAATGTTTCTTTCATTTTCAAAATTTTCAGATTTCAAATAACATTTAATATGCATCTGAAGATCCTTTTTATCACTTACATGGTTTATTTTCCTCGGCCCTATTCATGATAAAAAGTAGAACTTCATTGACTTGATACATAGATAACTGTTATGCTTTTCAAAATAAGTTTCTACACGTAAAATAGTTATTTATGCAATAAAAGTATAGTTTTATTTCACGAATAGGAAATCCTATGAGTGAAATGAGATACTTTTACTCTAGTTTTTTAACGTCTGCAATAAAAGTGTGGAAAAAAGTGTCGTAACGTTTCATTATTTCACTTCGTAGCGTTAAAAAAAGTGCTCTTTTCGCACACTTTTATTCAGTAAAAAAAATATATACTTTATAAATCCATTTTGAGTGCCCGTGAGGTGACGCCTGGTAGCGCCCACACGGTAAAATATATCGTCATCATTACCGACGTCTACATATGTTGTAGATACTGGCACACCCAGAAATGGGTAATATTATGATGATATATTTTATTTATTTATTTATTTTAATAAAAAAGTGTGCTTTTTTTAACAGACGTAAAAATAAATATATCATCTGCTTAGAAAACAGATTTCGGTAATGATAATGACATATTTGTACCGTGCGGGCATTTAGAAACTAATATCCAGTTGCACCATCAAGACAAGACTTAAATTTTAACGCCTAAAATTTAAGTTATATAGGTGCAATCGGCCATAAACACTTTAAGCAAATTTTATAAACGTTTTCTCTTTTTAATAAGCTTGAAAATGCTACATTTTACCATTAATTCATATAGAAATTTATATAATTATAGTTTCCGCAAAATCCTGTCAATTGGAATGATTTCGATATATCTGCTGTTTTTATGATTATAACAAAGCTGGCTGATTTATGATTCTTTAACTCTACTCGTATATATTGAATATGAAGGAAAATGTATAATCAAGTAATACCTATAGATAATAAAATATGCGTTTATATTGATAATCACATAAAATGTCAAAAAATGATATTTAACCGCGTTTTTCAAGGAAAACTGTTAAGAAATTCAAATAAGAGAACTTGCGATTGACCAATTATAACCAATATCTAATCAACTCTTCATTTGAATCTAAAGAATTATAATTTTTGGAATGGGGTATTCCAGTGATATGGAATTAATGCAAAATAATAACTTTTTTTTATAGTTTCCATCTTCATATAGTAGAAAAATATAATAAAACATGTTTAATAAAAAGTTTTAATTATAGTTTAAAGTTACAAAATTGGAATTTTTACAGCTCTAGAAACATCCTTGAAATTTGTGATGTCAAGTTGATAATCTGTTGCTCATTTCAAAGTAAATATTTTCGTTTAAAAACACAGATGGTGCCAGTAGTTAACACGCGCGGGTATATTTCTTGTTTGACATTTCGTCCACTTTATAATTATTACTCCTATTTTTACCATAAACAAACACAGGACAAACACCGAAATATACGCTGCTACTAAAATCATATGTAAACAAGCAAATAGCTGTCATGAACATGTGGATTTAGTCGCTGAAGTTCGTTGCAGATGTCACTATCGAGTTGACGTCATAAACGCGCCATGATGAATTGCGATGAAATTTTTTAAAATTCATATCTCATGTGACGCATACATTTTCTTACTCAAAGTTAGATACTCGGAGTCCTACTGGTCTGTACTAATGTAAAAAATATTTTTAAAAAATGTCGGAATACCCCATTGTAGTATTGGAGTTATCGTTGGACACACATACAGGCATCATTGTAAAACAAGTAAAATCGTATTCTAGGGAATCTAAAACGTGCTTTTTCATTAAAAACTCACCACCGAATTTTTGACCAGACAATACCTTCCTTACTTATAGATGACGGAAGGTAAAAATGAATAAAATGACCCCTAAACGTCATGAACGTGTTAAATTTATTAATAATGATAATGATAACATTGACCTTATACATTTTTTAAGAGACACTTATAGATCAATCAAATTATAGACAGTTACCAAGAATATAATTTTATTTAATCTAAACGACATTGATTTATAGATTTTTATTAGCTATAGATATACAGGGTGTTAGCAATATTTGGGAAATGTATTATTTGTTTTACTATGTTTCCTTAGCAACTGTTATAATTTATTGTGACCTTAAATAAATTGGAATTTATTGAAGCTTCAGTCCGCTAGATTTTCATTTTTTTTTTCATTGTCATTTAAAAAATCTAGTTTATTCTACCGACCAGCCAAAAGTAGCACATTCCCAAATCAGATTTAAGCGTACATGGCAGTTCTATTAGTATTTTTTTTTTTCGTCAAATCTGAACTGGTTAATTCGGTAACAAAGATACTTTAAAAAATTGATTGACAAATGACTGTTTTTTTTTCTCGGCCTACCTGATTTTCTTATTCTCAATTAGTTTAACATGACCTTTAATTAAACTAATGAATTTCAAATAAAAATTTATTAATATTTTATACAAAAACTATTTTCTGAATCACAATGCCAAATATCAATTTTTAATTATTTATAGAAGCTGAGATCTAATACTTTTATTTTTACCTCTCGCTAAGAGAGGTATTGGACTAATGCTAAAATTCGCATATCCAGATTTTATTGAATAAGCACGATTTAAGGTCCCTACAATCCGTTTATAACATTTTTAAAATGATGTGTGTGTGTTTGTGTGTATGTGTGTATGGATGTTGGAGGGACGATTCCTCAAAAACCATAAGACTTAAGAACTATTTAACTATGGATTCCTCAATCTGACATTCCTGAGAAGAGCTGAAAAGGTTTTGGTAACAATTGAGCAACCGGAAGTAGTAGTTTCTTAGAAAATATTGAAGAACATAAAATTCTCCATCTAATACACTTAAATTTTTTATTAATCGCAGAAGCTGAGACACTAAGGAAACCAGTTGACAAATTCCAACGTTTATAACATAGTTTGTACATGGCACATGTCAGTGTCAAAAATCAACAGTTTTAGTGACATTCTAATAGCTTTTTCTGGGAAGTATATTTAATCTTTCTTATTGTTTTATTCATTAAATATTTGAAATTATAGGTAAAATGCATATATCCATCAGATATACCGCCAATCTGATTAATGAATTGTAAGAATCTCTGACAAATAGGAACTTCCTCTTACAATGAAAAATAGATATAATTAGAATTATATGTGTGTAGAAGACATGTTAAATACAATAAAAAACAATATTTGGGTCAAGTTCTGTAATTTTTTGTTATAAAACGACGGTTCGAAAGCGAAATGCAATACAATACTTATATAGCCTAATATGGAAATGGCGAGAGGTCTTTTGCTGGTCACAGCAGATTTTTTAATTGTTATAAACAAAATATAAATAAATCGAAAATAAATTAACGTTCAAGTTACTCATAGAGCCTATGGTTATAACATATTAAATTTTTTTTTTCCCATTTTTATATTTGAATATTAGTTATCATTGAAGTTGAGCATTTCTTCAAAGGCGCTAAAAATGGGGGTCATATTTTAAAAAGATTGTCATTATTTTTATATTAATTAATTTTAAAATATGAAACTTAGTGTAATTACGTAGAAATGTATAGTCCATAATTTGAATTGTGTTTCATAACTTTTAATTTTTTTGAAGCAAATTATTGAGCTTTAAACTCAACTGATTATAATTCTGAAATGGATAGTTATAAAGTTGCTGCTGTTAGTATTTTTCTATCTAGATAATATATGGTATATATGTAGTCGGGATTCTGCGAAAACTATGACATGCTTTCTAATAATTATATCAATAACTTATTGTGCAGATCTTGCTCTTGAACAGTGTCGCATATTCCCACATAAGTGCACGCATGTATTGTTTATGATTCGCATCATTACACAAAAGTGTGGAAGAAGAATACTAATCGGTTCTGACAATCACAGAAAAGATAGAGATTTTACTTATTTTCTTACTCTACTTGTTTTGTTGTAGATATAATTAAATTTATTTTTATGGCGAGTACGTTTAATGAGCAATCATTATTATTGATAATAAATTCACAAGAAACGATAATTTCTATATTTGAATACATCATTAATTTCTGTTTTTATGCACGCGAACTATATTTCGCTATTTTTATTTGTCATGCAAAAATTGTCCAATTAACGGTCTACTTTCAACAGGAAGTCTTATTTTACAAATGAAATTGATATATTTTTGAAATTTCATAACTGGTTCATATATTACGAGTAAAAAATGCATATACTTCTAGTACAGTTACAAATATATTTCAACAGTAAGAGTAATTAAAATGAACTGTATATAAAAAATGTAATAAACATAATGAAGATGTTAAATAGCTAAAATTACAGGAAATCCGTCAGAAACTAAGGTCTCTGCTTTAAATGTCGTTTGAGAAAGTTAAATTAATATACACGTGTCTTTAACATTGGAATTAGTCTGCAATATTCAAACAAAAAATCTATTATCGTGGTTTTTTTACTACTAGTACTATAAATATCTTTATTAGGTAACCGGAACCAAATACACCCACTCCCGTTTCTCCCGATTTAAGTTTTAACAAGTACCTTTTTTATATATTTTTACATTGTATGTAGGTAATATTTTGTAAGAAAAAATTAAAAGAAAAAAAAATTGTAATAGGTAACTATGAAAATGTTCATGGCTAAGGATTTTTTTCAATAAAATTTTATTTACCAATTCCGAAAACATTTTGTCGCTACCTCGTTTGTAACGAAACGTGTCAGGACATACATTCATTTTTTCTTCAAAATAACTCCCCCAACACCGTGAGTATTTTTTTTTAATTTTTAATATCAATTTTTAATTATTTATAGAAGTTGAGATCTAATACTTTTATTTTTACCTCTCGCTAAGAGAGGTATTGGATTCATGCTAAAATTCACATATCCAGATTTTAGTGAATAAGCACGATTTAAGGTCCCTAGAATCCGATTATAATATTTTTAAAATGATGTCTGTGTGTGTGTGTGTGTGTGTGTGTGTGTGTGTGTGGATGTGTGTATGTGTGTATGTCTATGTTGTAGACACGATTCCTCAAAAACCATAAAACTTAAGAATTATTTAACTATGGATTCCTCAATCTGACATTCCTGGGAAGAGCTGAAAAGGTTTTGGTATCAATTGTACAACCGGAAGTAGTAGTTTCTGAGAAAAATTCTTCTAAATATAATTTCTTGGAAATTTTTGTTATTAAATATTGAAGAACATAAAATTCTCCATCTAATACACTTAAAAATTTTATTTTATCTTGTATAGATTTAGAGATAAAGACACTATAATATATAAAGTAATTTAATCGCAAAGGCCAAGGCACTAAGGAAACCAGTTGACAAATTCCAATGTTTATAACATAGTTTTTAAATGACATATGTCAGTGTCAAAAATCAACAGTTTTAGTGACATTTTGATAGCTTTCTCTGGGAAGTATATTTAATCTTTCTTATTGTTTTATTAATTAAATATTTGAAATTATAGGTAAAATGCATACATCCATCAGAAATACCGCCAATCTGGTTAATGAATTGGAAGAATCTCTGACATTTAGAAACATCCTCATACAATGAAAAATAGATATAATTAGAATTATATGTGTGCAGAAGACATATTAAATACAATAAAAAACAGTATTTGGGTATTCAGTATTTTTTTGTTATAAAACGACGGTTTGAAAGGGAAGTGCAATTCAGTAGTTATATAGCCTAATATGGAAATGGCGAGAGGTCTTGTGCTGCCCACAACAGATTTTTTTTTCTATGCATAAATGAATACATCCTATAAAATTTCTGTGAAAATCGTAATTTAATTTCTCTTTGAAAGTGTATTCTGTGCACTTTTTATTAAAAGTCCCATATTTCGAAATCGTAACATCACTTGTAAACCTAACCTATTCTTTCTAGGTGCTTTATGTGTTAACAGTAGTAATATACGGCTTCCCTGCAGAGAATAATAATTTTCAGACATATAAATGTACGAACATAAGCAACCGGTTTCCTGTTGGTATTATTTACAGTCCTTTTGTATGTTAACAAGTTCCTTAGTTATGTAATATCAACATAAAAATATGTCTAACAAATAAACAAATCTTTTTAGTGGTTACTTTCTTTGTTATGTGACGTATAATTTTGACAATTTGCGTGTGATAATTTGAAACTTGACTAGGTTTATTAAACAAATAATTAATTTTTTTGAGTAAATAAAAAAGTGGTGCACGAAATCTTAGGTGAAAGCGTTTACAAATTATTAAATTGTTATTTGTTTTTTAAATAACAGTTAAAATTATGGTTCCTGCAATTTAATATGGAGCATTTCTGTGAATGAAGCATTGTGCAATATAGCGCTTACACTAGGGTCATGCTAGAATGATTGAAAATCAGGTAGATGGTGGAAAAAATTTCATAATCATTTTAAACTATTATTTATTTGTTATTAATTATCAATTAATAAAAGAAAATAAATTATTTTATTCACAATAATTATAGTAATATACCGATTCCTAAACGTTTGAAGGTTGGAAAATACATCATTCCTAACTTTAATGACAATCTCTTGGGTTGGAAATAACAGGTTTCACTTCCATCTCTTGGGTTGGAAATGTTTATGTAGAGGTGGCCTAGCAACATTGTCATATATCCTTATAATAAAGTAGGCTAAAAGAAATTTTAAGAGAGCCGTTAAAAATATTAACAAAATTAAAGGTTATAACTCATTGATTTATTTTGAAAATTATTTATTTAAAATGAGGATGATTGTGAATAAATTATTATACATAACGTTGGTGGGAGTTTCATCATTGCCTCGCGCTTTATCTCACCTCGGGGCTTCGCCTCTCGGTAATATACATAAGCCCTCTGCTGTAATGAAACATCTTCCACCTCGGAGGTAATATACTATAGATCAATCCAGAACAAATGAGTTTCGTGAGGGGCAGCTGTCAGAAATAAATTTCATATATAATTTATTCAATGATGGAGCAATGGAAAAATTTATGATTTAATTTTATGAATGAATTGTATCAAAATCAAAATTTCTCGATATAAATCATATGATATATAATTAAATATTTTTTAAAAATATTCAAAAGTGAGGTTAAAATCACTCCTGTGTGGGGCAGGTAACGTCATTCTGAAATAAAATAAAATAAATATATCATCACGGCATATTACCCATTACTGGGTGTGCCATTATCTACAACACATGTAGACATCGGTAATGATGACGATATATTTTACCGTGTCGGCGCTTACCACGCGTCACCTCACGGGCACTCATAGCTGGTGTGGAGAGTGCACCACTTTTGTGCCATTTAAAATTCTCTTTTTTAACTACTTTATGTTAACTAATGTTAAAAGTTATAAGAATATAGCGGTTTTTTATAAGTTAAACTTTTCGCCTTAACATAAAAATCAACATTAGGAATGCCGGATGCACCCAATTTCGAGCTTTGGCCCGGTCCGGCCCGAAGCCCGGCCCGATTTCGAGTCAATTTTCGAGCCGGGCTAGCTAATTTTTTTGTCGAGTCGACATTCGAGTCGGGCCGGTAATTTTTATTTTCGGGCCGAGTCGATCCAAACCTCAAAGCCCGGCCCGAATGCATCTCTATCTGCAATTTAGGATGCTTTATTTTTATTAGGAACTATTTATAATTTCTATTAATTTAAATACATAATTATTCACTTGAACATAAATTAGAAATAAAAATAAAATAATATAACTTGACAAACTGTAACGTTTGTTAAATTTTTGTTTTTTTCATGGCTATAACTATTTTTGGGTGATTTTTAACATTTTCCGAATTTCTGCCGTTACAAAGCATACAAAATTAATTGTGCTTATTAATTCAGATATAAAATTTTAAGCTCTACAACATTTATTTGAAGTTTTTTTTTTATGTAAAAGAATTAAGGAAGCAGGAAATTATAATAATTTGATTTTAAATGTTAAAGTTCTATGTTCGGGTGTTAGAATCACCACCCTGTATATGCATGTTGCAGCAAACAAAAAAAGCATAAAATTAAAAATAAAATTCTATTTTTATGTATGTGATAAGAATCTGTCTCAATAGAAAGTATATCAAACTAGTTACATAAGCTACAAAAAATCTAAAATTTTATAAAATTTACATAAGCGTGTAATGTTATTAGGAGCAAGAAAATAAAACGAAACTAAATTCTATTAGAGAAATAATGAAACTCCTAAAGAACGCTCTCTCACTTTTTCGGATATAGCATGTGCTGTGGAATTCTTTCTACAGGGGCAGCATCCAGCTACGAGGTCTTGCTACTCCAGTTCTGTCACTCTGAAGGTAATACCGAAATTAACCACTTTCACCGACTCACCAGGTGAAAAAACTAGTAGTCAGGTCATAGATTGCTAGATTGATTTTTTTTAAATTGGCGTTTCTGCACTTTTTGTATCTTTTTCATATTACAATAATTTTTATTTGAAATCATTAGAGTGTACAAAAATTGTTATTGAAAGCTCAGTAATCGGCATTAAAGTAATTAATTATAAATGACGATGTCATGCAATTACAGTGTTGCCAACCTTATGATAATGGGGTATTCCACTCAATTTTTTTTATTATTTTAAATAAAACTTCATTCAGTTTTGAAGAAATTCATATTATTAAAAAATCTTAATTGTTCCTAGTTTAACAGTATTTTATTTTCGAGAAATCAGTGTAACGTCACATTTCCTCTATACTTGTTTTTCTGTGTGTGTGACAAAAATTTCTCCAACGATAACTCCAACACTACAATTTAAAAAAATATAATTCTTTCGTATTCCTCTTCTTTAATCCATATCAAAAGCTGATTTTGATTATAATTGGTCAAACCAGAAGTACCCGTATTTCAAGTTTTCAACAGTATTTCTTGAAAAAGCGCAGTTAAGTATCATTTTTTTGGCATTTATTGTTTATACGATTTGATTATACATAAATAAATATATCATCACGGCATATTACCTATTTCTAGGTGTGCCAATCTGCTTTGTCGCAGATATCGGTAATGATGATGACATATTTGTACCGTGCGGGCGTTTACCAGGCGTCACCTCACGGGCACTCATTGCTGGCGTGGAGAGTGCACCATAGGGGTCACTTTTGTGCCATTTAAAATTCGAAATATTTGGCGCCGGTCGGGATATATAGTTAAAGAATTATATAGAGAATAATAATCATGGAAACAGCTGATATATGCAAATAAATCTAATTGACAGATATCAGTGTCAAGTGCAATTTACATAGTGTATATTCATGTTATAATTTTATTGGATTTATAAAATCTTTTTCAAAGAAATCTCGGTATAGAATTTGTAGAAAATAGTAGTGTGTTCGTATTACAATTTTACTGGATATGTAGAATCTTTTCCAAGGAACTTTTGGTGTGGGATTTGTACAAAATACATAAAATTAACGAAAGATAATGTGCTGGCCACATCAGATTTTTTATTCTTTCAGACAGCTAACCAAGGCGCTAATTACTTATAGAAAAATAATTTACAAAATAGTTATAGAAAAATTAATTGTACGCATTTTTAAAATATTTTTCTCTAAAATAACCTGTAAAAGAATGCAATGCTAGTTAACTGCTAGAAAATCACCCTTTAATTAATTGTTCATACTAACTTTTTTTGTTTTTAAAGTCCCTATTATACAATGGGGTATTCCACTCAATTTTTTTTATTATTTTAAATAAAACTTCATTCAGTTTTGAAGCAATTCATAATATTTAAAAATCTTAATAGGGCTGTTGCAAGAATTTTTATATGACTTCTAAGTATTAAATTTGAAAAGATATTGTTCTTTAAAGAGCCTCAAATTTGAAAATATCACGAAATATCCTTTAGATATTTTACAATTAATTTTTGAAATTTGGATAAAATTTTAAATAAGTCACATGATCTGAAACAGAATGTGACGTCAGAGTACATACATCTTCAGCGGTTCTAAGGTGTCAAGTGTATTGTCAAAGTTGTCAAACAAGTGTCAAATAAAAATCACGACCAGAACTTTAAAGTAAAATATATTATCAATTTATATAATAAATTCAGTTTTTATATTTTATTTTACCTCAACTCTTTAACACTCCTTATTTCGGTAGCAGTAAAACAATCGTTCTGATATAAATTCAGCCATCATCCAGCTATCGACCTTCGGTTAATTGTCCGATTTAGCTTGAGTGTAATTTAAATTAGACATTATTACTTTATTATTCATTTACAATGAGCAATGTCAGCGTCAAATGTCAAATTAAAATATTTTGTTATTAACATGTGACAAACTTTAGCCTACGTTTATTTATATAAATCATATGAATAATCGTGGGTGATAGAAAAACTATTTTCCTATTGGCTATTAATGATGTAATGTATGTGCTTCTACGTCACAGGAGTGGGGGGTAGTTTTTCAGGACGCCAATCTTTTTATTTAATTATTTCCACAAATAACAACAAATTATTAAAATAAAAATTATTACTAAGAAAATCATTCCATAAACATTTAAAATAGATTTTGAAAAATGTGAAACAGGCTCATTGTTCCTTGTTTAACAGTATTTTATTTTCGAGAAATCAGTGTAACGTCACATTCCCCCTATACATGCCTTTCTCACACAAACTGCACTGAGTAACAATTGTATAACGTCAATTTCCCCTTTTAGCAAATGTGAAATATCTCGTAAAGTAATTATTTAAAAAATGTTTTCATTGTTTTAACTATTACTTATTGAGCCATACTTTAAGTTAAATTAATTTTTTTTGTTATGGTGGAATACCCCATTATGATGTATGTGGATGTGTGATTGTATCAATATTAAAATTAAAGTAATTGAAAACTTCCTTTTTAAATTTACTATTTTTAAATATATATTTGGCGAAGGTAACTCAGATCTTGAAGAGATTGTGATATCTTTTCGGTCTACCAGTTTAGCTATTTGTTAACGAAGATGCAATTAATTAAATTTTGGCATTTCCCGGAAGTTAGCTGTAAATTTATGGGAATTAAGTTCAAATTCATTTTTAACTTTTTATCAAAACATAATTGCAATAATTTACAAATGATGAGCGATATACTTTCCCGTGAAATATATATGCTATCTGCACAAATTAAATTTTACGCATATTTTTTCATAGTCTATTAATAAAGAGTATATTTCCTATTTTTTACAAGTCGTAAAAATACTCGGTGTGTGACTTATTGATAACTGCATAAATTTTGGGAACGGAAATAATTACTAAATGAAACTAGATCATAAATTTGGTGATTATGTAAACTTAAAAGATTCTGTTAAATGTTTATCCAAATGGAATGCGGAATAAATTTGTAGGTTCATTTTAAATAATTAAATGAAAGAGAAATTCAATAAATGACCGAAATAAGATTTTTCACACGACTGTGGAAAACATAACTTGCAATTTACATGATATTAAATATAGAATTAAATATTTATGTTGCGGAAGTGGCTTCTTCAATTTTCCTAGAATGATTTTATTTTGTAATAAATCCTTGATATTTGCATTACAGGATATGTATAAAAATGTTATTTACTTCAATTAAATGAAGCAGTTTTAATGCTAATGTCAAGTTTTTTGTATACATTTTATAAATATTTGTTTATAATAAATTATTTTTTATATTACAGCTTCTTTCGGTAGTATAGTTTATTACAAATATGTTGCATCTGTAATTGTATAAAGAAAAGTTTTTCATTATTTTCGTTTATCGCAATATCATATCATCATGAATTGTTACAAAACCTCCCGCTATTTAATTTTTATTAATTTAAATACATACGTACGTATTTATAAGCGCTGCAAACTATTCCATTGCATAAAACTATTGCTTTATTTACTATTTTCTTTTTAAAATGTTACTATTATTAATTTGAAGTGATTAGTTTTTTGACAATGACATTTACTGTCAGTTACATTCATTTGAAATATGAACTGTGTAACAAAGGAATTGTGTTTATCTTAGGCTTCGCGACTAATAAAAAAAAATATTTTTAAATTTATCTGTAAAATATATAGAAAAAGTATTAATGTATTTCAGTAGAAAATTCAATAATCTTTAATTTTCATAAGACATAAAATGCGAAAAAATGGCATTTAATGGTATTTTTTGAAGAAAAACCATTATGAGCTACAGGTAAAGTGCCATTTCCGGTTATCCGATTTACACCAAAATCTAATGGCTTCTTTTCATATTAGAACGGGATGGAAATACAAGGGTTCAGAATTTTCTGAATGATAGTATTTGAGTTATATACGCACACACAGACATCATCGTGAAAATGTTAAAATTGGATTCTAGGGACCTTAAAACGTGGTCATTTACTAAAATCTCGATAAGTAATTTTTAGCACGATCTCTATACCTCCCTTACCAAGGGTAGCGGGAGGTAATAATGATTTTTTTGAGACTAAAATCAGATATTGGTGGCATTTAAAAAAATATAAGTTTGTGTTATATCTCGAAAATTTACGGATATAAAAATTTATTTCGCACGTCACTGGTTAGTTAATAAAAATATCTATCTTTTGTATTTGAAACGTTTTTCTCAATTACTAATAGTTTACAAGTTATTTGAAAAAGAAAAAATCAACAATATTTAGTTTTTCGTTATTATCTAGTATCTCTTATAGTTCTCGAGATCCCAATGGTGGCACCTCTAAATGGGACACACTGTACAGGATGTCTCAATAAGCTTGCTCACTATTGGTAACTTTTTTATTTGAAGAGATACGAGGTTGGTTAAATTAGCAAAATTGTGCCATTTTATATTAGAAAATTGGTCATGTAGACAAAATAAAAATTGTGTCAGCGATTCCCAAAATTTGGGACAGAATATATATTTTTTAAATGGAACTATATATTTTTTATTATCTTATTAGAAAGAGTATTTTTTCTCTTTCCAATAAGGTAATGTTGTTTATGTACAATTTTTTCAAATAAACGAGTTATTTACGTTTAAAGATAAAAATTGTCTTTTATTAGTTTGGGTCAAGTAAACTATGGAAACAATTGTCTTTTATAAAATTATTACTTTATCAATTTATTTTACAGTAATAACAAAACAAAGAAAATATTCAAATTGAAAGCCATTAATTATTAATTTGAAGTGATTAGTTTTTTGACAATGACATTTACTGTCAGTTACTTTCATTTGAAATATGAACTGTGTAACAAAGGAATTGTGTTTTTCTTAGGCTTCGGGAAAATATTTTTTTTATATTTATCTGTAAAGTATATAGAAAAAGTATTAATGTATTCCTGTAGAAAATTCAATAATCTTTAATTTTCATAACGACAAAATCAAAAAAAAATGGCATTTAATGGTATTTTTTGAAGAAAAACCATTATGAGCTTCAGGTAAAGTGCCATTTCCGGTTATCCCATTTACACCAAAATCTAATGGCTTCTTTTCATATTAGAATAGGGTATAAATACAAGGTTTCAGAATTTTCTGAATGATAGTATTTGAGTTAGAGCGAAGACAAAATCCCTACACATACATATACACAAACACACACACACACACACACACACACACACACACACACACACACACACACATACAGACATCATCGTGAAAATGTTAAATTTGGATTCTAGGGACCTTAAAACGTGGTCATTTACTAAAATCTCAATAAGTGATTTTTAGCACGATCCCTATACCTCCCTTACCAAGGGTAGCAGGAGGTAAAAAAAAACTGTCAATTTATTTGTTATCTATAGTGGTAATGCGCATGATAGCCAACTTCATACTGAAAAAAAATATCTGTTGTGGCCAGCACAATACCTCTCGCCATTTCTATTTTATGTTATATAAGTATCGTATTGCACTTCGCTGTCGAAGCTTCGTTTTATAATAAAAAATTACAAAACTTTACCCAAATATTGTTTTTTATTGTATTTAACATGTCTTCTGCATACATATAGTTCTAATTATACCTATTTTTCATTGTATGAGGAAGTTCCTAAATGTCAGAGATTCTTCCAATACATTAACAAGATTGGCTGTAATACTTATAGATACAAGCATTTGACCTATAATTTTAAATATTTAATTAATAAAACAGTAAGAAAAATTAAATGTACTTCCCAGAAATAGTTTTGAGAATATCATTAAAACTGTTGATTTTTGACACTGACATTTACAAACTTACAAGCTTGCGAAATAAAAAATTCTTTACAGAAAAAAGAAAATCTAATGAATGAAATTCACCCCTATTAGATCCTAATATTTTTTCAAAATTTTAGTAATTTTATATTAATAAATTTTAAATTTTGTTATCTTTATTAATTTGTAATTTGTTTCACTCTTTTGTTATTTGTTTATATTTATATCATTTATTTTTCTACCTGATGATGAGGTAATACCTCGAAATATACATTGTACAATATTTTTAAGTAAAAATAATTTACAAACTATGTTACAAACATATGAATTTGTCAACTGATTTCCTTGGTGTTTACTTTTTAATAGAATTCATTATTATTGTTACATGTTTTTATTAAATAAAAAGTAATACAAATAAATAATATACCTACTGTATCTCTATAAAAAACTTAACATGAATTATATTAATTATGGTATGGTAATTAAAAACTCATCTTTTAGATACAATTTTTCCGGCAGCTGAAAACTGTTCGGGTAGTTAAAGGGTATCGGGTAATTAACGGGCAGCGGGTATGTTTCGGGTAATCGGGTAAGAAATTTTATACCCGGGTACATTATTATCGGGTAGGTTCCGAGTACCCGGGTACCCATCGTCATTCCTAATATAGTGTCCGTTTGCCAATCTGGGGACCCGGGTTCGATCCCGGCCAGGGCAGACTTTTAATCACAAAAAAGTGCACTCTCCACACCAGCTATGAGTGCCCGTGAGGTGACGCCTAGCAAGCGCCCACACGGTAGAATATATCGTCATCATCATTACCGAAGTCTACATGTGTTGTAGATAATGACACACCCAGTAATGGGTAAAATGCCGTGATGATATATTTATTTATTTTATTTATATGCGATTTTTAACATGAATCCAGTATCTCTCTTAGCAAGAGGTAAAAATTAAATGGTGTTTGTAGTGATTCAGGAGGTATATAATAAAAATTATACAGTACACAGGATATATGTGTCATACAATTAAGTTTTTATATATAAAAATAGAGTACCTAACATATTAATCTTGTGTTTATGAAGTATACGAGGTTACCAATGTAATAAATATGTATGAAGTTGAAAAATGTTGATGCAACTTTAAAAATGCGTAAATTTCTCCTGTTTCAAGTTGATGTACATATGATAATTTACAGCGCGTACGGTAGTTATGTATATCAGTAATATAATAGCATTTTTCACGTCTTCCTACTTCCAAAGTTTTGGAGCGTAACAAGTTTCAATTACTATATTTTCCTTAATTAATTATTAGTAATTAGTAACAATATTAACTACCAACTCCAAAATTTCCTGCAACTAGTACATTTTTCATAAACGGTGACTATAAGTTAAAATAAAATACTACGGAAAAAAACTATGTAGATAGTTAAAAACATATGTATTTTCTTTGAATTTTATAAGTTACCTACTTCATATTTTTTTTTAGTTGTTCTCTGATATTACTTAGGTGGAGCAACAAACATTAATAATTTTTATTTTAAGAAAAATATGTATGTATATACATTTCTTTTATAATTGATTATTCTGCCTTTAACGATATATGAGCCACTTAAAAAATTCAAAGAAAATACATGTATTTTTTACTATCTACAATTTATATACTCTATATTGAAATAATGCTGTCTTCAACCATAATAATAAATTAGAACACGGGTCATTTATATTACAACTAGAGTTATTATTGATCTTCTTAATGTACGACCGGTATAGGTAATATAACAAGTGATACGATTTTCGGGTGAAACCGAGTTACAGATTTCACGAGCAATATCTTCGATTATTAATCATGTCACAAGCTTATATTTAATAAGAGAAAATAATGATTTTTTGTTCAAATTAACTGTCAATGTCCAATCTATCTCTATACCAAAATTCATCAAAATTGGTTAAGCTTGAAAAATGATGGGTTCTCCATACAAATTTTCAGCCCCTATTTCACCTCTTCAAGTTTTATTTTTGCGACAAAAGGTGGCCTATGTCCTTCTCCAAGGTCTAATCTATCTCTATACCATAATTCATCAAAATTGGTTTAGCGGGAGGTAATAGTTATTTATGTATTAAGAGCGTGAGAAGGCTTTTATGGCCTGCGGCGGGATTTTGTTAAAAACACGTCAAAGACCATAAAAGCAAGTTACGCTCGTGGTACATACAAAACTTTATGCACGGACGAAAATTTTCAAATTATGAGTGTTAGAAAAATTATATCGAAAAGAATCCAGTATCTAGCGTTGCTATGAAAGCGGAGAACAACAGTTTATTGTTTCTTTATTAGTTATGTCATTTGAGTTTTATTTTGTGTATCTCCTTGCTTTCCATATAAATATCACAAAATTAATTTTCATTTTTCATTAAAAAATATAAAAAATTTCGATTTGTAATAACAACTTTTCATGTTGCCTGTTTAAATTGTTTATATTGTAAGTGCACTCTCCACACCAGCTATGAGTGCCCGTGAGGTGACGCCTGGTAAGCGCCCACACGGTAAAATATATCGTCATCATTACCGATGTCTACATGTGTTGTAGATACTGGCACACCTAGAAATGGGTAATATGCCGTGATGATATATTTATTTATTTATTTATATTGTAAGTTATAATTTGGTTTAATGTTTCATTATAGCCCGGCGGGTTATAATGAGGCCCAGGGGCTATAAAGTGACGTTTATGTCAACGAAATTCGTGTATAATTGTCAAATTATGATACGTCCGGCATAAAAATTATAACGGTTTTAAGAATAACAAGATTTTCTAATAGTACAAATCGCTTACAGTTTGGATTATCAGATGGCTACAGAATACCGATAATAACTTTCCGGTATTAAATTACAAAATTTTATCTTATGATCAAAACTACTTCTCATATTACTTATAATATGATTAATCTTTGTCTGTTACCTGTGCAAGGTGTGTCACATACATTGTGTTCATTGAGTTTAAATATAGATCACGTGGTACAACAAATACATGATGTATTACGACTACGAGTATGTATCATGATTCATTCTTCTACATATAATATACAACATCTACAAGAATAATACAGAGTGGAACCAATTAAGCTTTCCGTTGTCCTCGAACGAGTAATAGCTTTCGGATATGGTTTCACAAATATTTTAATTGTAACACTTTATAAGATTTAAATCATGCGTGTTAGTAATTCAGGAATGTGGAGAGGAGATTGCAGAATATTATTAAAATATAAACTATAAATACATTGCTTCTATGAATTTTTTGGATATCTTAAATGTGGTACGGACAAGATACATTTTTTCTATACAAGGTTTTTGAGGTTACATTCAAAAATATTGAATTGTTTATTAAATTAATTCGTAATTATTTTTACCTTTCGCTAAGAGAGGTATTGGATTCATGCTAAAAATCGTATATACAGATTTTTGTAAATAAGCACGTTTTAAGGTTCCGACAATCCGATTTTAACATGTTTACGATGATGTCCGTGTGCGTGTGTGTGTATGTGTGGAACCGCGGTTTCTCAAATACTATATTACTTAAGATATGTTTAACTACGGATTCTTCAGTCTGACATTAATGGAAAGAGCTAATTAGGTTTTGGTAACAATTGAACAATCGGAAGTAGTAGTTTCTTTAAAAAATTCTTCTATATATTATTTTTTTTAAATTTATCTTATTACAAACATTATAGTTATTTACATATAGAGGGTCGAAAGAAAAGATTTACGCCTGCGGACAAAATTTGAAGCTCGACGCGTAGCGGAGGGCTTTTATTCGTCCAAGGGTGTAAACTTCTTTCGGCCCGAGGTATATACAACGTTTTACGCACAACTGCAATCAAATGAAATGTTTTAAAATTATTTTTTAAATACATTTAAAGTTTGTTGCTATATAAAAATATTACGTGGACAGGTGGCCATGTCACAAAACAATTAGGCGATGCGTTGCATTGCTATTTGGTTATATGAAATTTTTTTTAAATGTCTAGCTTGAAGATTTGAGACAATTTCTGAAGTAATTCCTTAGGCAATTAAAATAAGAACTAGTGAAAATTTAGCGGAACCAATATCATTTTTTAAAAATAAGAGTCTTGATTACATTTCCAATTGTATTTTTGATGTTTTGTTTACCAGTAAGCGTGCTCTTTCTGTATTTTACCGCCCGCATATTCTACTTTACCGCCTGCAGCGTGTAATCTTTCAGTTTCCGCCATGGTAACCTTGATGTAAACAAACAATTTTAAAGCAGATGTGCGTAAAAGAATATAAAATTCTTGATCCGATATATTTAAGAAAATTATTATATCTTTTATAGATATACAGATAGAGAACTATAAATATATAAAATAATCTGTAATGAATCTCACAGCCCTAAAACTTCATGAAAACAAGTTGAAAAAGTGTGTGTGCGTGTTTATCCGGGTGCGACAATTACAATTCTAAAAATAATAATTCTTTCGCATTCCTCTTCTTTACATCCATATGAAGAGTTGATTAGATTTTGGTTGTTATTGGTCAACCGGAAGTTCCATTATTTGAAATTCTTAACAGTTTTTCTGTAACATTTTAGAAGAGTATGAGAAAATTCTCTATAGAATGAAAGAATATAATTAGATTTATTTTTGTGTACAAGAAATATTAATTTCGGTACGTATGGCGAGAGCGCGAGAGGTATTTTGCTGGCCACAACAGATTTTTTAAAATTTTGATATTCTCATTATACAGGTTAAGATCTAGTTTTAATATAAATTACCTATTCTTAATTGTTACTACGGTGAAGACCCCATTACAAAACCCATTCGCCAGAACCACGTTACTAAGTAGGTACTTACAATTACTTACAACTTACAACAGTAGTACTATAAAAACTAGTATTGCACACATGTCTAGATTTATGTACAATGAATGAGATTGCAAGAAAAGTCCATTTGTGTGAATTATCTGATTTAGCGTTTCTTTCTCTGTATACAATACTTCACATCACGGAACTAAGAATAAATTAATTTCAAATGATATCATCAACAAACGATACTTGTTATAAATATTATAAACGTCTCGCTCAATCATTACATATAAAAAGTAAATTGTCTCTATTATCAATCTGTTTCAAGGCTCCAGTCAAATTATTTTTTGGAATATGTAAATGCGTAAAATGTAGATAAGTGTGTGTGGATATTTAGGACACTAATTTACTTGCCACACAGTATGTTGTAATATAATACCTACATAAGGATACCAGCGGCTTACTATAACGAAAATAAAACACCTTACAACTTTCTATTTCCATATTAACATTGAAAATTAATTTGGTTTTATTGCTAACATTCCTAATAAATTGTACGTTCACGATTTTTTGATGAATTTAAATTTATAGCGAAATGTTTCGTTTTTGCTATGTAAAGTAATACTTCAACTTGTGTAAAAATGTAATTTTTGTTAAGTTGTTCTATTAGTATTGTCAATATTTGTTTTTTATTTATTTTATATGTGACATTTTTGTTAAATGTAAAATAAAGTCTGTTATGAGAGAATATAAAAATATTTGTACATAATGTTTGCTTTATTTATACTGCGTGGTTAAATACCAGTGACCTCTATAACATGTTATAGAGATCACTGCTAAGTTGCGGCGGGAGGTTATGGGCAGGACACATAAGATTTTTTTTTCATAGATATGAAATGTTTCACAATCATACGTTTACATTTCGATATAATAGACCTTTATGCATGGGCGTATCTAACTTGACAATTATACACGAATTTCTTTGACATAAATGTCATTTTAGAGCCCGCGGGCCTCATTATAGCCCGCCGGGCTATAATGAAACGTCAAACCAAATTAAAACCTACAATATAAAGAATTTAAACAGGCAACATGAAAAGTTTTTATTACAAATCGAAAATTTTTACATTCTTCAATGAAAAATGAAAATTAATTTTGTGATATTTTTATGGAAAACACAAAATAAAACTCAAATGACAGAACTAATAAACAAACAATAAACTGTTGTTTTCCGCTTTCATAGCAACACTATACTGGATGTACGAGGACAAATTCTTTTCAATACAATTTTGCTAACACTCATAATTTGAAAATTTCCGTCCGTGCACAAAGTTTTGTATGTACCATGAGCGTAACTTGCTTTTATGGCCTTTGACTATTTCAATTTAACAGCTATCTCTGCACATAGTAAGTAAAATGGCGCCTAAAACTGCCAGCTGTGTGTCAAATGAAACGTTAAATATATTGATCACTAAAATACCGGAATTTTCGGTAAAAATTTGCATCGTTTGACATTTTAGCTTTCTTGTAAGTTCCTTCGAAAAGTTTTTTTAAAGTTGCCAAAGACTTTTCTCACATTTTACGCCTAAATTTTTAAAAACAAACGCCAAGGATCTTATATGACAAGCACGTAACCATGACTCCCGCCATTTGTATACTTACCACATATAGATCCCATTGTATACAGGGAATTCATTTTAACATGCAACATATGGTTCATAATTTCCATGGTTACTTACTATTGTCAAAAAAATGACAGCAATGTAATATTTGTCCATTTTAAAATGCAACATACAAAATTTGTAGTTTTGTATTATCAAAACTAATTTCCAATAAATTAGCCTATATATGATTAACAAATAATCAAAACATGAATGTTGTACATCTTAACAAACTTTAGCTTATAAAAATTCATAACTTTCAGTAATAAATGTTAAAAAATACTCCCAATCACACTGAGGCAATATTCTAGAATTGACACCATTTGTGATGTGTTCTGGAGGTTAAAATGGACAAATATTACATTGCTGTCATTTTTTTGACAATAGTAAGTAACCATGGAAGTGATGAGCTATAATTTTGAATTTTAGAATAAATTCTCTGTATATGTTTTTTCTCCTTAAATTGAGCAACTCTATAAACTCTTATTTAAGGCAAATAAATAACTGTTAAAATGTTAAAATTTTTTTATTCTTAAAAATTCTAGTGTAACCTTCGTATTTTACATTTTACTGTACTCAATTTTAAATAAACACAAAGGTATTGTTAACACCCTAGAAAAGAGCAGAAAAATTATTTACAAATTTAAACTACGAAATCTTGATATTTTCAAAAAAAAAAAAATCGCTTTGCCAGTGTCTGTATCGTATGTTTACGTAAGGTTTTGAATAGAACGTGTTACACATTGTGAACTTAAGTAGACAAGTCTTGAGTGACAATGCCTTGCGTAAAAGTTATGTAACTCTACGCGGACAATATTGCACCAGGCATAACAATTTTGCACTAGTTTTTTATCTCTTTTTTATTTACTTTTGTTTAAATTGTTTTTTAATGGTACTAACAGCGAAGGAAATTTGGAAATACAAATTAATCCAATTATTAAAGTAAGGACACTAATTAAAAATGACTCTTTATAATTATGTATTTATATTTTGGAGAACAGCATCTGTATTAATGTATTCGTATTATTAACAAATAATAACATTAATTTGCATTAATCGTACTATTTTCATCCGATATAAATGAGTTTCTGAAGTTTCCGGTTTATGCGCCATATCGTTTGGTTTCGAATTTTTTGTACGAAAAGTATAAAAGTAATAATATAAAAACTTTATTATATAATGTGCCTGTGTTGCGAACCTGGGGAACCGGGTTCGATCCCGACCGACGCCGAATATTTCGAATTTTAAATGGCACAAAAGTGACCCCTGTGGTGCACTTTCCACGCCAGCAATAAGTGTCCGTGAGAATTATTTATATTTATTATTAATATTATTATTATTTATATATTTATTTATTGTTATTATTTATTATTTTTATTTATTATTTATTATTATTTTTATTATTATAATTATTAAGCAAAAAAATGTTTGAGAAACTATACTTTTTTTTTCATAAATACAGTTTTTTAAGAAATGTTTTAGAAATAGGAGTGTTTCTCTAAATTTCCCGCGCACTTTTCTGGTGGATATCTGGGACGTTTCTGACGTTGATTAGGCGACGTGAAAGAATGCATTTCAGTGCGTGAGTACAAAAATTAATTTGACAGCTCTGGAATTTAAGATTGTTTGTATTAATGAGAATGACATATTTTATTCTAAAATAAACCGGAAGTGGTATTTTACTGGAAGCTCTAAATAAATTTCCTGAAAAAATATATTAAAATATGTTCCAACGATTCTCAAATTTGGTATTTAAAATAAATAAAATAAATGATAAACCGGTAGTACTTAATTTGAGGCTCTTAGATTTACATTACAATTTTAAACATGGAATTGACGAGAGGTCATGTGCTGTTCACATCAATACACATACACAACAAACACAATAATTTCAAATTGTTCTCAAGCATGAGGTTCGTTCCGGTCCCAGGGTTTTCCGCCCCCTCACGATAACAATCTTGCTGGGCGGACCTGCTTTCAGGTAGAAGCTTCACCTGCAGCTAGTGACATCTCGCGAGTAATTTTCGAAGTAAATATTACATTTCTAATATTACTTTTTATATCAAAACGCGTAGGAAATATGTATATATATTTTTTTCTACAGTCACTATAGAAAGTAGCCATTTGCGCTCTCTTTTGTCAACGCAAAATGCCACTTTGCCGCTCATGCGCGACAAAGTAGAAAAAACGCTCGCTGTCCAAATTTCTAAGTATACAATGTTGAGAAATGTCACTTGTCTACATTCTTAATGAAAATGTTTAATTAGAATCTAATGGCACTGTAATTACACATTTATCACGTTCACAAGTAAATTTGACATATGTTCTGTCGGTATTTAATATAACCTAACAAAATGCCACACTGCTGTGAAAATGAAATAGGGCATTCATTTACAAAAACGAAAGTATAAAATGTTTAGATTAGATTGAATAAAAACTCAAGAAGAATGGAAAATAACGATAAAATTAAATTAAATATAAAATAAATTGTGTGAACAGTTATGTTTAGTAATAGGAATGATTGTACACAGATGGCGGTAGGATAGTTGCGAGTCGTACTGACATCTGATCTCTAGTTAACTATTTATTTTGATTACAATACAGTTATTAGTTATTTCGTTACTTAAATAATTGCGAGAAGTCAGTCAATGCACATACATGTTTATACAGTGTGTCCCATTTAGAGGTGCCACCACTGGGATCTCGAGAACTATAAGAGATACGATGTCGGTTAAATGGAACTTTTTGTGCACCTTTGGGAGGTCATCTCCGATGTGCTTTTGTTTTTCCAAAAATTCTCATAGGGCACTAGATAATGACGAAAAACTGATTACTGTTGATTTTTTCTTTCTCAAATAACTTCTAAACTATTAGTAATTGAGAAAAACGTTTCAAATATAAAAGATAGATATTTTTATTAACTAACCAGTGGCGTACGAAATAAATTTTCATATCCGTAATTTTTCGAGATATAACACAAACTTATATTTTTTTAAATGGAACCCATATCTGATTTTAGTTTCAAAAAAATCAATATTTTTTTCTCTTTTCAATGGTGTAAGGGTTATTATGTTTTATATTTATTTTGCTCCTAAAATTTAATTTTTCTCTTTATTTTCCTGAATTTTCTAATTATTTCCCAGAAAAACATTATTATTTTTATTAATTATATTGTATTTGATCAAAATAATTTGTTTTATGCCTTTATTACTTAATATTTTCATTCTAGACTCATAATTACAAATTACACTATGATGTGCCAAGGGCGACCTGATACAAAATATAAAAATTAATTTGATACGAATTTTGAGCAAATATTTTTAAGGAAATAAATTATTTAAATACAAGGAGTATTTCCAAATAGAAATCTACCAATATTTTCAAAATAATTGTAAATTTAATACAAAATAAGGAAAAAAATAATAATTTTTGAAGGCAAAACAAATATAAAACATAATAACCCTTACATCGTTGAAAACAGAAAAAAATATTTATTTTTTTGAGACTAAAATCAGATATGGGTTCCATTTAAAAAAACATAAGTTTGTGTTATATCTCAAAAATTTACAGATATAAAAATTTATTTCGTACGCCACTGGTTAGTTAATAAAAATATCTATCTTTTATATTTGAAACTTTTTTCTCAATTTTATATAGTTTAGAAGTTATTTGAAAAAGAAAAAATCAACAATATTTAGTTTTTCGCCATTGTCAAGTGCCCTATGAGAATTTTTGGAAAAATAAAAGCACATGTGAGATGGCCTCCCAAAGGCGCACAAAAAGTTCCACTTAACCGACATCGTATCTCTTATAGTTCTCGAGATCCCAATGGTGGCACTTCTAAATGGGACACACTGTATAATCACAAATTCCTTGAAATATTTGTTAATCTTTTCAGTGTGACAGGCGTGATAACTAACCACACATTTTGCTACAAAAACTCATCAAATCATCACAAATCCTTGCTTCCACTCTCTAATTTTGGTTTTTTTTTATGGAATAGATGGCTAATGTAACGATATAATCATTTAAAAGCCTTTTTAAGTTTAAACCGGATCTTTTCTATTAGCCAATCGTTATTTATTGAGCAGTACGTATAAAGTGTACATTTTATTATTTTTTGTTATGGTGGAGGACCTCATTATGGCGACTGTAGAAAAAATCTTGTGTGTGTTTCGAGCGCAAATGGACATTGTCGATTTCGAGAGAACAACCTCTCAATCGATAATGTCGCATTTTGCGCTCTTAATACACAAATAGCTATTATATTTATCTTTTACTTAAAGTATTATCTAACGAGTTGTGTTGATTATTTTTTAAAATTATTTGCTTGTGAAGTTTAAAATTGAGTAAAGAAAATTGCATATTTTCGCTTACTTATTTATTAATTATTTAATTAAGTTAAGGGAATTTGTATAATATGGCAACACACCAACATGGCCCTATTGCTATTTGTAGTGTTAAAAAAGTTTCAGATGTATATTCCAGATATTTTAGATGCAACAGTTATAATTGTTAGGTAGAATTTTTGACGTGTTGCGGTAGCAAGTCAAGCCCCTTAAGTACTTGGTCTTGATCTCCAAAATCTTCCTTAACTGAAAGGAGTACTAACTGTTCCTAGGCCCAGTTTTACAATCGATGGTTGTGACTTATGGTTAGTTGACCCTAACTTGCAAGTTAACTTTGAGTATACTTAAGAAGTGTTTTCCAATCATGTTTGAATTGATTGTTTCTAAACTGTAAGTTAACTCAAAGTTGGTAATGACATTATCGAAAGTATGTTGGCAACATTGATGATCTGCCAAAAATTTGAATATATTCATATTTTGATTTCAAAAATTCAAACTAATAATTTATGTTGTGAAGGATTTAATATAGCTAACAAATGTAAGTACCTATTTTAATAGTAACGTAATGAGTGCGCCTCGGATAAGGGTTATTTTGTAAATTTTCATTATTTTGTCTATGAACTACGTAATATTAAATTTAATGCAATCTTTAAACTATACTTTTTATTCTTCGCTGTTAAAGATGAACGAAATTTTTCATAACGAAATAAATTTCATCTAATAACATTTCCACAGTCCTTTTTGACAATCTAAAGCGATTGAAAAAATAAAAATGATCATACTCTTCAAAAAAATTTGGTCTCTGTCTGATTATTTTGGGACGTCTTCATCTTCACTAAATACGTTTACTTCATAATCGTTCATTTTCAAATAAACAATAATATATAAATAATATACACATACAATTCGCAATGTTACAATATAAGGTTAGGAAATATTAGTCAAATTAGAACTTATAGTTAACTACAACCTATTCTTCTGGTAAAAGTAAACTACAAGTTAAACTTTAACCAACATTTGAAAAACGGTACAAGTATGTTAACTTATAGTTAAGTGCAAACTCGAAGTTAACCATCGATTGTAAAACTGGCCCTAAATATTTAAAAAACTATATCCGGTTAATATAAAAATAAAAATATAATTCAAATAAATTGCAAGATATTTATTGAATTAATAAATTAGAATACAAGTTATACGAGTATGTACAATGCACCCATATGTTTCTCGCCTTTGTCCGCATATAATAAATGAGTACAATTACTGTATGTCATTTAAACAAACAATTTACCGTTCATTCAATAATTGTTACATATGTAGCTAATAACATATTTAATAATATGAAACACTCTTTGATCTTAAGTATTGAACTAGAGCAAAGTCATAATTCATACAAATGTTACAGGCTGTAGCAGTACTATGATTAACCTTTTGGCTTTCGCGATCATTTTTAAATATTTATTATTTACCGGTCAATTCACCTACGTGAAAAACTGCATTCCTAGATTATGCACTGCAACCTTGTTCTTAAGATATATATCGGGTTACTGCAACTTACTGGACAGTGGTTTTGCAATTAGCATTTTTTATTTTGCTAGAAAGCTGTAATAGAATAATACAATAACATAGAACCTACATATATTACATATTTTCTTGAACTCCATTAGGTATATTTTAAATAAAGAAACGAAACTATACTTACATATTAATTATATTGTCCATTTGAAAGTTGCTTTACTTAATACATATAGGCTGTGTCTAGGGCTATATTAATCGTTAATACGAGGGTCTCGCCAAAATTATTGATATACAGAAATATTATTTGAAGTAGAAGCATGTAGTTTTACTGCTTCAATACACTTTTGTAATCGAATTTTCCAGAGATGGAAAGCTTTGAGCCATTAATTTTCTGGAATCGTATTAAAATACTCCATTATGGTGTTGTTAATCTCCTCTTCTGACGTAAAATGCCGACCACGTAAATGTTTTTTCAAATTAAAATATAGCCAGAAGTCACACATTGCAAGATCAGGAGAATACGGTGGATGCTCAATGACTTTAATACCATTTTCTTTCAAAAAATTAACAGTTGTCGCAGCGGTATGGGAGGACGCATTATCATGGTGAAGCATTAAACCCTTAATTTTCACACTGCGAAGAACTTCAGGTAGACATTTTTGTGTGTACCAATTGGCAGTAACAGTCTTCTGTCCCTCTAACCTAATTGCTTTTATAAGACCTGTACTTCTGAAAAATACAGGGTACATAACTTTTTTAAGTGCACGTTGTTTTTTCACGGTAATTGGTGTTGGGTCATCTTCAAACATCCATACCCTACTTTCTTGAAGCGTTGGAACATCATAAAAGGGTATGTAAGTTTCATCGCCAGTTACAATTTTAGAAAAAATACGATGACCGCCATTATTTAACAATTTTAAAGTGGCGCGACTATTTGTAACACGCTTGGCTTTTTGTTCTTCCGTTGTGTGGTGCCACACATGGTGCCCAACGAGAAACAATTTTTCTAACACGAAGTTCTTCATGTAAAATTTTTTCTATTGCTGCGGATCCAATGCCAAGGGCATCTTCCATCGTTTGATAGGTGACACGATTGTCATCCTTTATCATTTGTCTGATGGCAGCTACATTTTCTGGCACTACCGCTGTACAAGGTCTCCCTGAGTGTTTCTCATCACGCAAGAAATTACGGCCTCTTTTTAATTCTGAAAACCAGCGAAATATAGTTGCTCGAGATGGAGCTTCATCTCCAAATGCCAATCGTAGACGTTCCTCGCACTGTTCTTCACGTAATCCAATTTTAAAGTCGTAGTAAATCATAGCGCGATAATGCTCTCTTCCTAACTTCATGTTGCAGTTTATTTCCACTTCGAATTTCACCACAATAAATCATTTCAACCAGATGTTATTATTGGACAGATATGTTAAATAAATTGTAGTTTGACATTTGTGCATTAAAAATTTTCCAAAGCCAACTGTTTCCCAGCATCTCAATAATTTTGGAGTGACCCTCGTATGTACCTAATGTGAGATCCTCATAAGAATGTAATGTAAAAACTCGCTCTATAAAAGTGCTTTAATTGTAACAGTGTGTTTGTAAAACGGGCTAATTCTTACCTCTCTCTAAGAGCATGATAAAAATCACATATCCAGATTATAATGAATAAGCACGTTTCAAGATCACTAGAATCCGATTTTAACATTTTGTGTGTGTGTGCGTGTGTGTGTCTGTGTGTGTCTGTGTGTATGTGCGTGTGTGTGTGTGTGTGTGTGTATGTGTGTGTGTGTGTGTATGTCTGGATGTTGAAAGGACGGTATCTCAAATTCTATAAGACTAAAGACCAATTTAACTACGTATTCCTTAATCTGATATTGTGACATTAATGGGAAGAGCTGAATAGGTTTTAGTAACAAATGGACAACCGATAGTAGTAGTTTCTTAAAAAAATCTTCTAAAGTTTATTTTTTGAAATTTGTATAATTACAAATATTAAAGATCATAGGATTCTCTATCCAATACATTGAACATTTTTATTATACTCATAAATATATAAAATAATCCGGTAGAATCACATAATGTTACTACCAAGTTTATATCTCTACCTACTTTTGAATTATTGCTCCAAAAGTCATTATACCCCATATTCAGATAAAAACTTCAAAATTTTCAAAAATCTAATTTTTATGTATCTAGATACTTCTCAATGCGCTGATTCCAGATTTTGAAACCGCAGGTCGATATCTCTTTTCGTTCTCGAGATATTTAGATTCAAAGTTTTCCTCAAAACTGCCCATTTTTGGGTAGTAACCCAAAAATGGGTCGAGATATGAATCTGGCTATATCAGCATTCGATTCTACGGGAAAAAATATATAAGTTCACAAATTTTCATAATTTTTGAACACCGCATACAATCTCCAAAGCAAAATAACTGAAAATGACCAAAAATCGCAAAAAATCTAAGGTGTACCCCTTAGGATTTTTTCAGATTTTGGCCATTTTCGGGGTTTTTAATCTTTTCTTCATAAAAAATGAACCGGTTGGACAAAAATAATGAAAATTGGTACACTTATGTAATTTTGCCCGTAGAGTCGAATAGTCGTGTCGCCAGATTCATATCTCGACCCAGTTTTGGGTTACTGCCCAAAAATGGGCAGTTTTGTGCAAAACTTTGAATCTAAATATCTCGAGAACGAAAAGAGATATCGACCTGCGGTTTCAAAATCTGGAATCAGCGCATTGAAAAGTATTTAGATACATATACATTCGATTTTTGGAAATTTTGAAGTTTTTATCTATATTTGGGGCAATAATTCAAAAATGGGTAGATATATCAACTTCGTAGTAATATTATTTGCTTGTAAAGACAATGTTACGTAAGTGTACGCATTTTTAGAGTAATGTAGCCCAAATACCTCCATGGAAACCAGTTGAAAAATTAAAATGTTTGTAATTGATTAAAAAATATCAGTGTGAAAAATCCAGATACATTACTGAAGGCTTTTTCTGAGAAGTACATTTAATATTTCTTATTTTATTATTAATTAAATATTTAAAATTATAAGTATATATATATACATATGTATATACATCAGAAATACCGCCAAACTCGTCAATGAATTTGAAGAATCTCGAACATTTAGAAGAGTAGGAGGAAACTTATTATAGAATGAATTAAAAATGTTAAACTCAATATGTACTTATATGGAACTGGCGAGAGGTCTTGTGTTAGCCACAACAGATTTCTTTTATAATTTTTACCTTCCGTCAACTTTAGGTAAGGAAGGTTTTGGGTCAAAAAATTCGGCGGTGAGTTTTTAAAGAATAAGCACGTTTTAGGGTCCCTACCATACGATTTTATTACGATGAAGTCTGTATGTATGTGTGTGTGTGTGTGTGTGTGTGTGTGTGTGTGTGTGTGTGTGTGTGTGTGTGTGCATAGCAGCATAATCTTGATTGATAAAGGTAAATAGCATTTTAAAAATTAAAAAAAAGAACATAATATAAATTGTACGTTTATGCAAAAAAACGTTGAACGTCAGTTTTGACAATAATAGTTTTTCCAGAGAACACATTGATTTTTACTTTTTTTTATACTATGACTTGATTGGTCAATTTTAAAGGCCGCTAGTTTTTGTAGAACGCATGTTAAACAAAAATTATTGGCAGATGTATTATCATGGGTTAAGCGTTAGACATTTATTTACTTACATAACACCCTGTATAAACGTTTGTTAGAAAAATGAATATGCATTTACTTTTCTTTTATAAACTCGCACGTGTTATAGAAATTATGCGAATTTCCTCATTTATATATAAAAAAATAAAACACGCAAGTAATTAACGGTTTATTCAACGTATAAATAACGCCGTTTTAGCAATTAAAGTAAGATAGAAACTACCTGATCGTTCCAAGGTTGTTGAACATATTGAATGCTACATGTTATGCGGTAAAATTTAACGCAATTAATAGTAATAAACTTTAATTATTGACAAATTAAGGAAAATAAATTACAAGCTACTTGATTCGAAAATGGGAAAATTGCTCTGTTAAGTGTTGGCAATAATTCATTTTAGTTTTTTTCAGTTTTTATGCATTGTATTTCTGAAACTCTTATGTCACTTTCATTATAGCATTTTAAATCATTTGTAGACGTAGAATATAGGTAGGTAATTTTAATATGCAGTAAGAGATATAAATAAATTGAAATGCATGTACCTTATAAATTATAATCATCGTAATTATTATTTATGTTATACATTAGTTCGGATAAAAACTTTTTACATATTATAATCTTATAATTAAAGTCTAATCTGATCTGAAAAATAAAATCAGGTAGGTTGTGGAAAAGTTCTTTACCTGTCTTACAGGCTTATTCTATAACAAAGTGGTTAATTTTTAAATTTTTAACAATCGGTTAAAATTTTTATCCAGTATCCAACTAAAAATCTCATTCTTTGTTATATATCAACATATTTGATTGCTGACTTTTTTAACCAGTTATTAAAAATTAACCACTGAGAAACAGAATAGGCCCCTTTTGAAATTAAGCTGCAAGGTCAAATTCTTTATGAAAACCAGAAAAAAATCTGTTTTGGCCACCACAAGTCTTCTCGCTACTTTCATAATAGTATTAGGCTATATAAGTACATATTGAATTTAAGATTTCTGGTACCACACAAAAATTCTACTCTCATATATTATTAATACATTTTTATATTTTTTAATTCATTCAATAAATAAGTTTCCTCCTACTCTTCTAAATATTCGAGATTCTTCAAATTCATTGATGAGATTGGCAGTATTTCTGATACGTATAATATGTAATAGTGTATCTATAATTTTAAATATTTAATTAATAATAAAATAAGAAATATTAAATGCACTTCCCAGAAAAAGCCTTCAGTAATGTATCTGGATTTTTGACACTGGCACTTTTCTATCAATTACAAACATTTTAATTTTTCAACTGGTTTCCATGCAGTAATTTAGGCTGTGAGATTCATTACAACGGATTATTTTATATATTAATTATTCTCTATCTCTAAATCTATAAAAGATATAATAAACTGTTCAATGTATCGGATAGAGAATTTTATATTCTTTAATATTTGCATAACATAAATTTCCAAAAATAATATAATAATAATAATAATAAATAATATATCATCACGGCATATTACCCATTACTGGGTGTGCCAGTATCTACAACACATGTAGACATCGGTTGTGATGACGATATATTTTACCGTGTGGGCGCTTACCAGGCGTCACCTCACGGGTACTCATATCTTATTTAAAGTTGGAAATATTTGGGGTCCCGTGTCTGGTCGCGAACCTGGGGGAACCGGGTTCGATCCCGACCGACGCTAAATATTTCCATTTTTTTTTTAATTAACATATAGAAGATTTTTAAAAAATATTACTTCTGGGTGTCCAATTGTTACCAAAACCTTTTCAGCTCTTCCCATTAATGTCAGATTAAGGAATACGTAGTTAAATTATCGGCTATAATATCCCGAGGACATTGATAATTACAAAATAATTTTAAGACAGTTATCGAAAGCGCGTTGCTTGGTAACAGCCCGATGCCGAAGGCGGAGAGAGTGTTACCTAAAAGCAACGTGCTTGAGGAAGTTGTGATAAAATTATAAGTATTTATCAATGATCGAGGGGTATTCGGTGAGAATTTTTTTTGCAATTTTAATTAAATTGTGGCCAGCACAAGACCTCTCGCCATTTCCATATAAGGCTATATAAGTATTGTATTGTACTTCTCTATCGAATCGTCGATTTATAACAAAATATTACAGAACTATACCCAAATATTGTTTTTTATTATATTTAACATGTCTTCTGCACACATATAATTCTAATTATATCTATTTTTCATTGTATGACGAAGTTCCTATTTGTCAGAGATTCTTCCAATTCATTAACCAGATTGGCGGTATTTCTGATAGATATATGCATTTTACCTATAATTTCAAATATTTCATTAATAAAATAATAAGAAAGATTAAATATACTTCCCAGAAAAAACTATCAGAATGTCACTAAAACTGTTGATTTTTGACACTGACATAATATCATTTACAAACTATGTTATAAACATTTGAATTTGTCAAGTGGTTTCCTTAGTGCCTTAGCCTCTGCGATTATAATATTCTATATATTATAGTGTCTATATCTCTAAATCTATACAAGATATAATAAAATTTTTAAGTGTATTAGATGGAAAATTTTGTTCTCAATATTTGTAATAAAAAAATATATTTAGAAATTTTTTTCTAAGAAACTACTACTTCCGGTTGTCCAATTGTTACCAAAACCTTTTCAGCTCTTCCCAGGAATATCAAATTGAGGAAACTGCAATTAAATAATTTTTAAGTCTTATAGTTTTTGAGGAATCGTCCCTCCAACATCCAGACACACATACACACATCCACACACACACACACACACACACACACACACACACACACACACACACACACACACACACACACACACACACTTCATTTTAAAAATGTTATAATCGGATTCTAGTAACCTTAAATCGTGCTTATTCAATAAAATCTGGATATGCGAATTTTAGCATGAATCCAATACCTCTCTTAGCGAGAGGTAAAAATATAAACCGTATGCCTTCTTCCCAAAAGATAATTCCAGCGTGACCCTTATATTAAAAATTATAAACCGTGATGATATATTTATTCTTTGTAACAGTAAAAAATGTGTTAAGTAATACAGTTATATCTTTCGTGACGTTTTCTTTCAACGGTTGAGTATGACATTGACGCACACATCTTAATTTATTCTCATATGTTGTTTTAATGTTTCTAGGTATGTGTGATGTACATGTGTGTGGAGCTGGTTTGTTGTTGTTTTTTACGACATCATGTGTAGTATCGTCTGCCTTGGAGAACTTGGTTACCTTCAAGCGGTCAAGTTCAATAACGAGAGATGATACCGCTATATTACAAGTAGTCGTCGCTTAGTCATCATTAATAAAACATCAGTTTCAATAAAAAACATAATTCTTTTTAAATTAAAATACCGATCAAGGCGAAATATTAATCCTTTATTCCTTTAAGAATCAAAATGAGTTACTTTACAACGTAGCATAGCAACGGTTTTGTCATTAAAATACATTTTGACGCAAGGAATTGTTCAGTTTTATTTTTTATTGTATATCTTCTAAATCGTTTTCCATTTTCTTTTCATCATATTTAGATCCATCGTTTTGCAAATCCAAAAATTAATTTGTTTGGAGGTTGTGAGGTACAAAAAACAATAACTGTCAAGTTACTTTGTTACTGAGAATCACACTATGTTTTTTAGATGTTTTTAATTCAGAATATTTTGCTGCACCGCGTTAGAAATGTGATATTTTTGTACTCGTATGGTAAACTTTAAATTTTCTTACCTTGGAACGTAATATAATATTACTGGATGTGGTAGGTTTTGCTGGTTATCTTTGGAATCAGCCAGGGCCGCGAATTTGGGGGCCCAAAAATCTTTAATAATACATATCTCTCAAAATTCAAATATTTTTTTGCCTTGAAATAGTTATACAAACCAGGTAGATTCATGTTTAACACATCAAAATAAGATTAAATATCAGTTATTATTATTGTCTTTGGTCAAAAAATTCGTTGGTGAGTTTTTAATGAATAAGCACGTTTTAGGGTCCCTACAATACGCATTTACTATTTTTAAGATGATGTCTGTATGTATGTGTGTGTGTGTGTGTGTGTGTGTGTGTGTCCGTGTGTGTGTGTGTGTGTGTGTGTGTATGTGTGTCCGTGTGTGACAAATTTTTCTCCGACGATAACTTCAATACTACAATTCTAAAAATTATAATTCTTTCGTATTCCTCTTCTGTACATCCCTATGAAGAGTTGATTAGATTTTGGTTATAATTGATCCACCGGAAGTACCCTTATTTGAAGTTTTTAACAGTTTTTCTTAAAAAAACGAAGTTAAATATTATTTTTTGACATTTTGTTATTATATTTATTAAAGAAAATACTCTTCTCTATATGGTTTGATTATACATTTTCCTTCATATTTAATAGATGTAGAGTTAAAGCATTATAAAGAAATTAATTTTCAAAAATTAGTCAGCTTTGCTATTTATCATGGAAACAGCTGCTCATTCAAAAAATTCTAATTGACAGATGTCTGTTGCAAGTGCAAAACCAAATATGGAAAGTATGGGATTAAAAATTAGTATGTCATAGTGTTCCTCGCAAGTGACATGCAGTGAAAGGCTAAAGAGAAGATGAAAGGACTGTATCGCAGAAGACTTGAGAAAGGAAGGACTGTGTGAAGAAGCTGCGTTGAACAGGAATGAGTGGAAGAGAAGAGGAAACAGCGACCACTAATAAAATAGGGGAAAGCTGAAGCAGAAAGAAAGTGCCTTTTTCCGTAGTGTTTGTTTATGTCATAATTTTATTGGATTTATAGAACCTTTTCAAATGAACTTTTGGTACGGAATTTGTAAAAAATAGTATGTTTTCGTGTTCGATTTTACATGATATTATATAGAAACTGTTCCACGGTACTTTTGGTATGGGATTTGTACAAAATACATCGAATTGACGGAAGGTCTTGTGCTGGCCACAACAGATTTTTTATGAATAGTGTAACAAAAAAATGCACTAATCAAGGGGGTCGAGAGCAACCACTTGACTATAAAACATTATTGATTTCCTTAACTACCCAGGCGTTCAGCTTACATAATATTGCCTTATTTAACTTAAGTTTTAAATCCAAATGGAAAACTCCAAGTTGCAAATGTGTCCATTTGCATTCATGTTTTTTGAAGCAGACAAGTAGGGTAAAAATTTATGGTGTAATAGAGGATGTAGAGACCTAATTCAAAACAATCTATTACTGTTTCTTAACACGCAGCACTCTATATGACCAAAACAAGTCACAGAAAATAATATTTATCCAACTACACCTTACATTATAATCATTGCAAACCTGCAAGACCACATTAAAAAGATTTGCTTTTTTTAATTGCTCTAATAATGTGTACTCCTAATTAACCGCGTTGGCAAATAACTTCTTCAAATGGTAGCTTAATGTTGAAGTGATTTCAAAATAAAATTTATCTTATTGCTAGAGTAAAACGCGTACCTACATAATTTAGGAAGTAACATGTGGAATTTCTTGCTAATATTCAACATTCTAATGCATTATAAACTAATTTACAAAACATATAAAATTATATATACTCGTAACGTTAGAACAGATGAAAATTATTGTTGAATAATCATCCTATTTTTAAAATTAAAATTATTTCCTAGTTATTTTCTTATTAAATCATAAAATCACAAAAACACCGAGCAAGTAATGAAAATTACACTGCGTCAATTATTTTGTAAAATTACTATTATTATTATTATTATTATTATTATTATTATTATTATTATTATTATTATCTACCTCCCGCTAAGAGAGGTATTAGATTCATGCTAAAAATCGCATATCCAGATTTTAGTGAATAAATACGTTTTAAGGTCACTAGAATTCAGTTTTAACTATTTTATTTATTTATTTATTTATTTATAGTAGGTATAAACGAATATACTTTGTTTTGTACTATTTAAAAAAATAAAGTATGATTTGCCATTTCTATTATTGCTTAAATTTTACTAAATTAGGATTATTGGCACACTAAAAACTGAATCGAATTTTGGAGAACTTAATTCGTTTCGAATTTGCAATACTTGAATTTATAGGTATTCAATGAGCAGTTACACTTTTTGTTAAATATTAGTAAACAGTAATAACTTATATAAACAAAAATAACCTTATTATACATTACATAGTATACGGTGTTTACTCTTTACGTGAATTTTCAAGTGGCAGGTTTTTCCGCCTCCACGTTGACTTTTTTATATCTTTTTACCGCTCGCTAACAGAGGTATTGGATTCATGCTAAAATTCGCATATCCAGATTTTATTGAATAAGCACGATTTAAGGTCCCTAGAAGTCTATTATAAAATTTTTAAAATGATGTCTGTGTGTGTGTGTGTGTGTGTGTGTGTGTGTATGTGTGTATGTCTGGATGTTGTAGACACGATTCCTCAAAAACCATAAGACTTAAAAATTGTTTACCTATGGATTCCTCAATCTGGCATTCATGGGAAGAGCTGAAAAGGTTTTGATAACAATTGAACAACCGGAAGTAGTAGTTTCTGAGAAAAATTCTTCTAAATATAATTTTTTGGAAATTTTTGTTATTAAATATTGAAGAACATAAAATTCTCCATCTAATACACTTAAAATTTTTATTATATCTTGTATAGATTTAGAGATAAAGACACTATAATATGTAGAGTAATTTAATCGCAGAGGCCAAGGCATTAAGGAAACCAGTTGACAAATTCCAATGTTTATAACATAGTTTTTAAATGACACATGTCAGTGTCAAAAATCAACAGTTTTAGTGACATTCTGAAAGCTTTTTCTGGGAAGTATATTTAATCTTTCTTATTGTTTTATTAATTAAATATTTGAAATTATAGGTAAAATGCATATATCCATCAGAAATACCGCCAATCTGGTTAATGAATTGGAAGAATCTCTGGCATTTAGAAACTTCCTCATACAATGAAAAATAGATATAATTAGAATTATATGTGTGCAGAAGACATGTTAAATACAATAAAAAACAGTATTTGAGTAAAGTTCTGTATTTTTTTGTTATAAAACGACGGTTTGAAAGGGAAGTGCAATACAATACGTATATAGCCTAATATGGAAATGGCGAGAGGTCTTGTGCTGGCCACAACAGATTTTTTATTCCGTCCTGCCACCGTTTCTTTGGAAGAATAAAATGTAATGTTTTTGACAAAGTCATTGTTTTTTCTTATTACATAACCATCCACCAAAATCTTGGTCCTCACTTTTTATCTGATTGGAGCATTTTCTTTTCTATGAGAAGTAAACGTAATATTTGTTAGCAGTTGTGTAGGTCATTTCACGAAAATTCGAACAATGAATGTAAAACGATAAAATGCCCTTCAGTTATGAAACTTAAAATAGTAATGAGTTAATAACCATAAATAAAAACGTTATCAATGTCACTGGTTTGATAAGTGTTGTACAGAGTTGGACTTCCTTATAATAAATATAGAGTCTATTTGATTTCAAATGAATATTAGGCGTGTTTCTTCGGACTGTGATTCGTGATAAAACTGAACAAAGTGAACATGATCAAAAAAGAAAATTGTTTCTTTGTTCGTTATTCGTTATCCCCACTCTTTCATTTTGAGCTATTCTGAATCAGTCTTTTCGCATGATCCCTGTGATTGAAATAACAAAAGATTTGAAAATGGCGGAAAAAGCAAGCAATTAAATATTGGAAATTGGAATGTGCAAATTTATATCTACATCAGAATCATTTGAACTACTAGAACTTGAGTCAGTAGATTCAACATTCATTATTGGTTTCGATTTTTCTAATATTAGATCCTACAAAAAAAGTTCAAGAAACTTGTTTTCATATTTTACTTCACATTCCATACCAAAAATATTATTTCTGTTTCAGCACAATCCATCTTTAAAATATTTGCTATTTGAGTATTATTTCAATCAAAACAGCTGGTTTATCATTCGACGTTTGCCGGTAGATCGTTCGACGTTGTGTAGGTTTCGCGTCCATCGAGTTTATTTTGTTGTTTCTTTGGAATTAAATGTTTCAAAGGAATCATTATTGAACAAATCATTATTTAGAAAATCATAATCACAGTCCGAAGAAACACGCCTATTTTTATATTCAAATAATAAGTCACAAACCATTCTGAGCATGCGCATCTGTTTAATAGTAATAATAAGGCACATATCCTGCTAGAGGTACATTACAAGGAATGATGCTTGAGAAATTTAATCTTATTTTTTTACAAAATAGGCGAAGTATTCATGCTGTTATTTTGCTAAATAATATAGTAAATAACAATATAGATTGTGCTTATTTACTTAATAAACTAAATTTTCATGTTCCTAGATTGTCCTCTCGTTTCACGAAAACATTTTATTTAAAGAGCGGTAAATCAAATTGCTCAACTAAAGCCCCTATACATCAAATAATTGATTGTTATAGTACTATTGAACATTGTTTAGATATTTTTTGCTGCAATACTGAAGATATAAAACAATTGGTTAACCACTTTTAGGTACAGGATTTTCCCTACCCAGTACTTGGGCTATTGCCTGTTGGGTTAGGTATTAAATAATAATAATAATAATAATAATAATAATAATAATAATAATAATAATAATAATTACATCCGAGGTGGGAGATGTTCCATTGAAGTCATGGGCCTATGCATATTTATATTACCGAGAGGCGAAGCCTCGAGATGATAATAATAATAAAAATAATAATAATAATAATAATAATAATTTATTGCTCGACAGAAATAATCTCTTTACAAAGCAATTACATGTACATACATAAATAAAAATAAACAATTTATGTGGACAAAAGAATTGGTTCAAAGAACGATATTCCAATTTTGCGTAACTCAGAGATTGAACAGCCATACTTGCAACGTTTATGATTCATAACCTACATTTCTACTACGCGTTTGACGTTTTAAAATAACAACAAACGCCACGGAACATACTGTTACCTTATTGGCCTGTACCCATTGACATCAGTTGGCAAGGGAAGAAGTGGTGCAAATCTGTTGCTTTCCCGAGAATATCACTTTTGATAATTAGTTTCTATATACAGGATGTCTCACAACTCGCGCCCTAGAGCGAATGAGGAAACACGAGACTGCACTCGGATGTGTAATTTCGAAGAAAAAAAAATCTAGCTTAAAAGATATTAGAGAAAAGACGTCTTAAAATTGACCAATCAGAGACCTACACCTTTAACGTGTGTTTGCCGTAATTTTACGTTACTATGGTTTTATACAAACCAAACCTGCTTTAAAATGTGTGGCCGACTGTAGTTTTCGAAAAATGTCAGTGTCAAATTAAATTTGACAAGTTAAATAAAAAATCTGTTGTGGCCAGCACAAGACCTTCCGTCAATTCCATGTATTTTGTACAAATCCCATACCAAAAGGTCCTTGGAACAGATTCTATATAATATCATGTAAAAACACATACTATTTTTTACAAATTCCATACCAAAAGTTCATTTGAAAAGGTTCTATAAATCCAATAAAATTATAACATAAACTACACTAATTAATGTCCTTCCATCTTCTCTTTGGCCTTTCTCTGCGTGTCACTTGCGAGCAACACTATGACATACCAATTTTAGATCCTATACTTTTTCCATATTTGGTTTTGCACTTGCAACTGACATCTGTCAATTAAATTTTTTTGAATAATTATGTCAGCTGTTTCCATGATAAATAACAAAGCTGACTAATTTTTGAAAATTAATTTCTTTATAATGCTTTAAATTTACATCTATTGAATATGAAGGAAAATGTATAATCAAACTGTATAGAGAAGAGTATTTTCTTTAATATATATAATAACAAAATGTCAAAAAATAATATTTAACTGCGTTTTTTTAAGAAAAACTGTTAAAAACTTCAAATAAGGGTACTTCCGGTGGATCAATTATAACCAAAATCTAATCAACTCTTCATATGGATGTACAGAAGAGGAATACGAAAGAATTATAATTTTTGGAATTGTAGTATTGGAGTTATCGTCGGAGAAAAATTTGTCACACACGGACACACACACACACGGACACACACACACACGGACACACACACACACATACAGACATCATCTTAAAAATGGTATATTCGTATTGTAGGGACCCTAAAACGTGCTTATTCATTGAAAACTCACCACCGAATTTTTTGACCAAAGACAATACCTTCCTTACCTAAAGGTGACGGAAGGTAAAAAGACAAATTCTTACCATGTAATCAGCCGCTGATTACTTAGAAATGATTATAATTTTCGGAGAATGTGGACGTAACGCCAGAGAGGCAGCACGAGTCTTTTCGGAACGTTTTCCCGATAGAAATCTTGTGATGATCTCGGATGACACCTTTGCTAACCCAAATTTGTTGACAGTGAAAAGTCAACTCTAAAGTGTCAAAATTACAGTAAGTCAAACAAATTTTGTAACTCACTAGTAGTATTTTTAAAACCTAGCAACCAGTTTTATTTTGTAATATCATCACACCTCAAGATATCCTTCCGGGATTGGTGGATTAAAAAGTCTTGTAACTCCGTTATGCAAGCAGCCGCAAATTATTTTCTTTTTTGGCAACCTATTGTCGTCGGCAAGTATCAGTTTCGTCTGGGGCGCGAGTTGTGAGACAGCCTGTATAATACGGGGTAAATATTTTTTATTTTTCTATCAAATAATGCAAATTAAAAATACCTCATTTCTTAAGATTAATATATCATAAATCATAGAAATATGTTGTCATTTATTATAGTTAATTTAATAAGTTCTCTTATTATATTCGTACATTCTCTTACTGATTTTTAAAGTCTCCTATTCTGTATTCAGAGAACTTGTTATACTAGTTTACTAGTTGAGATTTTGCTGAGTGTTTCTATATTATCGCCATAACAATCTCCGTAGAATATTTTGAAATAGAAACACTAACAGTACGGGCTGTATTGTCAATGAAGTTGAACAGTATACATTCATACCAAGGTAACAGGATATTGTCTACGTGTACTCAATTAAAAATACATAATTGCTGCAATATTTTTAATTTATTAGTACTTATTGATCTATTAAGGCATTTAAGATTTATAATATTACTAAGGTGTTAGGTATGAGTGTTTAGAAAATTGGATATTACTAATTAAAAATAGGATACGATACGGTATTTTTGAAATATATAATTACATTAGTAATAGGTATATTTTTAAATATATTGAAAGACGTAATTGGAAAATTACATTCCTTGATTTTTTTTTAAATTTATAGACGACAGCTTAACTTATTTGATCATATTGCAGCCGAAAATGAAAGATAAAAATCTGATGTGGCCAACACAAAACCTCCCGCTATTTAATTTTTATTAATTTAAATACATACCTACCTTCGTATTTACTAACGCTGCAAACTGTTCCATTGCAGAAAACTATTGCTTTATTTACTATTTTCTTTTTAAAATGTCACTGTTATTAATTTGAAGTGATAAGTTCTCTGACAGTGACATTTACTGTCGGTTACGTTCATTTGAAAAATGAACTGTGTAACAAAGGAATAGTTTTTATCTTAGGCTTCGCGACTAATAAAAAAAATTATTTTTTAATTTATCTGTAAAATATATAGAAAAAGTATTAACGTATTCCTGTAGAAAATTCAATAGTCTTCAATTTTCATAAGACATAAAATTCGAAAAAATGGCATTTAATGATATTTTTTGAAGAAAAACCACTATGAGCTTCAGGTAAAGTGTCATTTCCTGTTATCCGATTTACACCAAAATCTAATGGCTTCTTTTCATATTAGAATAGAATAGAAATACAATACGAGGTTTCAAAATTTTCTGAATGATAGTATTTGAGTTAGAGCGAAGACAAAATCCATACACATATATACACACATACACACATACAGACATCATCGTGAAAATGTTAAAAATGGATTCTAGGGACCTTAAAACGTGGTCATTTACTAAAATCTCGATATGAGATTTTTAGCACGATCCCTATACCTCCCAGGGGTCACTTTTTTGCCATTTAAAATTCGAAATATGTGGCGTCGGTCGGGATCGAACCCGGTTCCCCCGGGTTCCCAGCCAGACACTCAGGCACGCGGCCACGGGACCCCATTTTAAAATACATTAGATTGATAAAAAAACAACTGAATTTGCTATTTTAGTCAGAACTTAATCAACACACACCCACACACACACACACACACACACACACACACACACACATACACACACTCACACATACATACATACATACATACATACACACATACAGACAGACAGACATTATCGTAAAACTAGTAAAATCGTATTCTAGGGACCCTAAAACGTGCTTACTCTATAAAATTCCACCGAATTTTTTCACCAAAGATAAAACCTTTCTTACCTATAAAGGCTACGGAAGGTAAAAACTTATTACGGCTTCACAAATAAGAATTAAGAATTTCTTTTTCTAGAATTACAAATTGCTTTCAAATTAGAAAAAAAAATCATAAAAAAAAATATTAAAAGATTGTGGCTCCATTACAACAATATTAACTTATAAATTTTGTAATTTTTTTGCTGTTTAACTTATAAATCATTTTGTATAATTTGATTAAAAGCTTTATAAGAAACTAATAGATCTAATAGCATGTATAAAAGATACAATAACAGTAATTTATAAGAGCAAAAAGTAAGAGTATTTGACATTAACAATACTGGCAATACTTTTTGTCATTTTTTTCTAGGTTGTTTATTTTGACCTTGCAATTTGTATAACAAGTAACATTCAATCTATTTATTTAAAATCTTATAAAAAAAGAAACCATTTAATAACCATTTGACGATCATTTAATTTGATATCAGTTTCGTTTTCCCAGTTTGAAAGCTTTTAAATAGTAGTTACATAACCTGCAACTTTGTCGAGTTAAGCAGCAGGCGACTTACACTCGGCTCTCAAGGTTTGTAGAACATTTCACTTTGCGCTAAATTCCTCCTGCTGTAGAACTAGACGTAGAGTTTATAGCTAGTCCGTTGTATCTAACTAACGGACTATCAGAGAGCTTAGAGATTAGGTTAGGTGAGTTTTTACAGAGAAATCAATTGCGACATAATCTCTGATGAAATACTGGACACTTTCTGATCTATAGTAATTAAAAATAGACTAATTAATAATCAAAATTAATTAGAATAACATGAAAATATCGAGAAATAATTAATTTATGATTATTTGAAATAATGTGTGGAGTAATAAACATATTTATCATAACTAAATTAATTTTTTAGCTACTATTTTTGAAAAATGTTGCATAAATTGATATATTATGATTAATGTGTACTAGACAGGTTCGCAAATGATATAAACTGCCTATATATGATATATTGTTCAAAGGCCGTCAAAAACTATTTAATAAAGTTATAGAAAACATTCCAATTTAAAATAAATTTGTCATTAAAAATTACTACAAGGATTTTGTCAAAAATAATCGACATTGAATATGGTACAAATGTTATTACATCCGGAAATGGCAATTTTATTGAATGAAAAAGTAAATTATAAGGTGACTTGTAGATAAAGTTACCAAACGTCCGGATTTAACCGGACTTGTACGAATTTTTAGATTCTTGTCTGGATTCCGCCAGGACTTTCAAATTGTCCGGATTTTTTTAATTGTTTCCAAAAACAAAAACAATCTATCAACTAAAAAAATCTGTTGTGGCCAGCACAAGACCTTCCGTCAATTCGATGTATTTTGTACAAATCCCATACCAAAAGGTCCTTGGAACATATTCTATATAATATCATGTAAAATCGAACACGAACACATACTATTTTTTACAAATTCCATAACAAAAGTTCATTTGCAAAGGTTCTATAAATCCAATAAAATTATAACAAACGTACACTAAGTAAAATGCACTTGACACTTCCTTCATTTATTCTTCAGTTTTCCCCTATATTATTACGGGTCGCTGTTTCCTCTTCTCTTCTACTCATTCCTGTACAACTCATCTTCTTCACACATTCCTTCCTTTCTCAAGTCTTCTGCGATACAGTCGTTCCATCTTCTCTTTGGCCTTTCTCTGCACGTCACTTGCGAGGAACACTATGACATACCAATTTTAGATTCTATACTTTCCATATTTGGTTTAGCACTTGCAACTGACATCTGTCAATTAAATTTTTTTTAAATTATCAGCTGTTTCCATGATAAATAGCAATGCTAACTAATTTTTGAAAATTAATTTCTTTATAACGCTTTAAATCTACATCTATTGAATATGAAGGAAAATGTATAATCAAACCATATAGAGAAGAGTATTTTCTTTAATATGTATTATAACAAAATGTCAAAAAATAATATTTAACTGCGTTTTTTTAAGAAAAACTGTTAAAAACTTCAAATTAGGGTACTTCCGGTGGATCAATTATAACCAAAATCTAATCAACTCTTCATATGGTTGTACAGAAAAGGAATACGAAAGAATTATAATTTTTAGAATTGTAGTATTGGAGTTATCGTCGGAGAAAAATTTGTCACACACGGACACACATACACACACACACACACACGGACACACACACACACACACACACACATACATACATACAGACATCATCTTAAAAATTGTATATTCGTATTGTAGGGACCCTAAAACGTGCTTATTCATTAAAAACTCACTACCGAATTTTTTGACCAAAAACAATACCTTCCTTACCTAAAGGTGACGGAAGGTAAAAATAATAACAATAATAATCTTTCACTCTAAGGTACATAATGAACTCATTCTATCAAACTCTCTTTGACATGTATATATATACGAGGGTGGTTTGACGGAAGAGTGACTTTTCAATAAAAAAAAGTTATTTTACTTTTACAAGTATTTTATTTTTCAACATAATCCTGTTTTAATTGTACACACTTAGCCCATCGAGTTTCCAATTTTTTCAAAGCATCCAAAAAGTAATCTATCGGCAACTCTTCAAAATATGCATTTTTCTCGGATATTCCCTCTTCATTGATGTGAAATCTCTTTCCACCGAGCCATCTTTTTAAATTTGGAAATAAGAAGAAATCACTGAAAGCCAGATCTGGTGAAAATAGCGAATGAGGTAGCACCTCGTAACGCAATTCGACTAATTTTGTTGTAGCAACAGCGGACAAATGAGTAGGCGCATTATCGTAATGGAACAACCTTTTTTCTTCAACAAATGAGGTCGTTTCCTCTTTAGTTCAGCACCAAAACGTGTCAACAAATCAGTATAATATTGGCCAGTTATCGTTTTTCCTTTTTGTAAACAATCAATAAAAATCACACCTTTTGGGATCCCAAAATACTGTAACCATGACCCTATTGGCCGAAAAAACGGCTTTTGCCTTCTTGGGAGCACTTTCCTCAAGAGAAATCCATTGTTTCGACTGCATTTTGGTTTTGACGTATAATGGTGTATCACGTTTCATCTACTGTGACATATCGACGGGAAAATTCCGTTGGATTAGGTTTGAAGATAACCGAACATTCTTTGAATTTTTAATGCGAGCGCGCATTTCATCTGCCGGCACCCATCTCGCAGATAGCTTTTTTTATATGTAAACGTTCATGCAAAATATTGCATACCCGTTCGGTTGAAATGTTGACTTCATTAGGTATCTCACGTACTTTTAATCGACGATCGCTAATTACTAGGGCATTGATTTTCTTAACCATTTCTCGAGTAGTTACAGAAAATGACGGTCCCAGACGTTCTGCATTATCTGTGCTCATATGGCCACTTTTAAAAGCAGAAAACCACTTACAAATCATTCCATGGGACGCAATACATTCAGAATAATATTTACGTAATTTTTCCTGGGTTTTTTAAATTGTTTTCCCACATAAAAAATAATGTTTAATTAACACTCAAAATTCTTTTTTCTCCATATTTACAGAACAACAAAAACAGTTTTCTTTAGATTAGTATAAAAAAAAAAACTATCTGTCAGATTGTGTGAAATTTTAACAGTAGACGTCAGAAACATGGTGGAAGCCAGCAATATAATCATCGTAGGTCTTTACGGGCCACCTTTTTGAGACAACTGTAATAGGCACCACATGAATTTTCTATCGTCTATTGTTTTTGAGCTATAGGCTAAACCTTTTTTTTCGCTTATTTTGAAAATACCTCATATCTCGCTTGTTATGGAAGATACAGAAAATATGTTTAGATTATTTTATAGTGTTTTTTATGTAAAATAAAGTGGAGTAATTATATTTTTTCAAAACATATAGTTCTCGAGATATAATACGAACATTATATTTTTTAAATGGGAACATGTGTTGAAAATAGTGTCTTCTTTTTACTAATTTTATAAGTTTTTCAATGATGTATAACAAGTCTACATTCTTTTGTTTTAAACATGAATAAAACTTGAATCAATAATTTTTTGGGGAGAAAAAATATTAAATTTAAGAAACAAATGAAAAAATCAATTACAGATCATTTGTTTATTTTGATTAATTATATTTTAAAAAATCTTAGTCAATTATTTTCGGATTAGTTAATTTATTTTTATCGGCGTTTTAATTAGCTTTGACACGATTTCAAAAATGTGGAAAATATGCACTCTAAACTAAATTAGGAAAATGAGTAAAATTAATGAAATGAACATTAAAAATAAACAAACTATGATCTGTAATTGATTTTATCATTTCCTGTCCTTCCTTTGAAAACCTTCTTCATTATTCTGTCCTCTGGTAGCCTCATTATATGTCCCAACCATCTTAGTCTTTTAGCTTTAATTTAAACCGGTTATTGCCATATCACCATATAAACGCATCACTTCTGCATTTGTCCGTCTTCTCACCAACATTTCTTTTTTTTTTCACCAAATATTTTCCTTAACGTTTTTCTTTCCCACACCTCCAATTTTAAAACGTCACTTTGTTTTAATGCCCACAGTTCACACCCATACATTACTGTCGGTCTTATCACTGTCTTGTAAACCCTCACTTTTGTCCTCTATGATTTGTATTTCCTTGTCTGTAGACCTATTCGTGCGCCGTCTCTATAGCCTAGTTATAATTCCTGTGTTTTCTGTACCGGTGTTTGTCATTAGTTTTTGGACGGCTAAAAATAAATAAATAAATAAGAACTGATGTAAAATTTTGTCGTTAGAATAAATTAAAATGAAAATGTTTAAATAAAGCATTGTGTCGTAAGAGTTCACTAAGTTCGTATTTACACCTATTGTTAAAACATATGGGCTCGTAGTATGATCACGGTTTTAACTAAAACACTGTTTTAAGAAATGTCAAATTCAAATTTCAATATTTAATTTCACGCTTATATGTAAAGAACGATTTTTTTAAAAATATTTGTTTGAATACAAATTATGTTCTGCTTTAAAATCATATTTTGATAAATTTGATATTATTTATTATTGTTATCAAATAATGAAATTTGACATTTCTTAAAACAGCGTTTTAGTTAAAACCGTGATCATACTACGAGCCTTATGCCCGGTTTCATATACGATTGTTAAATCTTGTGTTAGATAACAACTTTTCAAAATTAACAACTTGTTCAATTTTTATGATGTTTCATGAAATTAGCAAATCAATTTTAAACTGTTGTTAGTCAACATGCATGTTAAAATTTGTTTAGGGGATTATTGTATTTATAAAAACCAATTTAATACTTATTAATAATAAATGTCATTATGGACAGAAAGGAAAATATCAGTTAATAACTGATTGATTGGATCAATTGGATGATTTCTTTCAGTGTATGATGTTAAATTTTCATATATATATATATATATATATATATATATTCCAAAATTAACAGAACGGTGTCCTTAGATAGCCGATATCTCATTTTAAATTGTACATCATCAAAAAATTCAAAAGGATTTCCTCGATCTCTCAATACTCTTTCTCTTCGCAGGAATCGAATATCAATTTCAAAAAATTCTTCTTCAGACTCATCAGATTCCGAAAACATAATTGAATAATATTTTCTATGACATTAATATGTAATGAATATATTTTTATTTTAAACTACACAGTTAATGCAACTTGTACTTACTAATTTTCTTGTTGCGTATTAATTTATGACGGAAAGGACAAAATAAATATTATGTTCTGATTACACATATATGACAGATGTCATAAATAGCAACTGGTTAGGAATTTAACAAGACCCGAGACTCTTGTTAAACTAGCATAGTTTAAATCTAGCATTTGTTGATGAAACAATAGTTCCTACTTAATCAGTTGCTAAATTATTTAACAAATTGTTAAGATTTAACAAGCCGATATGAAACTGGACATAAGTGTTTGAAATAGTTGTAAACTTTTTATTGATTCTCCAATTTCCATTTGAACGTTTTGCTTTCAATACTAACTATTTCTCCACATGTCTCACGAGTGTCTTTTATATATCTTGTATGCAAATTATTCAATTTCTATCGGAAAACTCCTACACGTTTGAAAATGAAAGTGAAATGTGTGTGAAGTAAACTTGTATACCAATCGCGCTCTCGATAATTGTCGTGTCTCGTGTCGAGTTGGATTTTGAAGGTTTCGGGCGACGCACATTCACTTCATGTGTAGCAGGTCACATATGATTAATACGGTCACGGATTCGATTGCTCATTTGGAAAAACATTCCAGTCATTCAACGCTGATACATACGTGGAATGAAATATATAGAATCCGTGTATAATCCCACATATTTCCATGGATTTCCTCGATTATTTTCCGGAAGAATTACCGTTCCACCTGTTTTAATAATGACTACGTTAGTTATTATTGATATATTGCAATTCTTGGTTCAATAATCATCGCGAAACATTGACGCAGTATAATTTTTAGCAGGAATAACTTAATTATTACGCATAAACTCTCGACAGAATAAATTTCAACCAATTTGTACAACGATCTTATTAATATAAAAAATTTATAGTATTTTTACCTCTCGCTAAGAAAGGTGTTGGATTCATGCTAAAAATCGCATATCCAGATTTTAGTAAATAAGCTTGATTTTAACAATTTTACGACGATGTCTGTGCGTGTGTATGTGTGTGTGAGTGTGTTGTGCTTGCGAGGGGGGGGGGGGGGGGGGGGACGATTCTTCAAAAACTATGATACTTAGACCAATTTAACTACGTATTCCTTAATCTGACATTCATGGCAAGAGCTGAAAAGGTTTTGGTAACAATTGACAACCGGAAGTAGTAGTTACAGGCAACATGAAAAGTTTTTGTTACAAATCGAAAAATTTTATATTCTTTAATAAAAAATGAAAATTAATTTTGTGATATTAATATGTAAAGCACGGAGATACATAAAATAAAACTCAAATAACATGACTAATAAACAACCAATAAATTGTTGTTCTCCGCTTTCATAGCAACACTAGATACTGGATGTACGAGGACAAATTCTTTTCGATACAATTTTTCTAACACTCATAATTTGAAAATTTTCGCCCGTGCATAAAGTTTTGTGTGTACCACGAGCGTAACTTGCTTTTATGGTCTTTGACGTGTTTTATCCCTCGGCTTACGCTTCGGGCTCAAAATCCCGCCGCAGGCCATAAAAGCCTCCTTATTCTCTTAATACATAAATAATATAAGAAGACAAAAATCTGTTGTGGCCAGCACAAAACCTTCCGTCAATTCAATGTATTTCGTACAAAACCGATACCAAAAGTTCCTTGGAAAAGATTCTATATATCCTGTAAAATTGTAAGACGAACACACTATCTTTTAAAAATTCCATATTGCAAGTTCCTTTGGGAAGATTCTATAAATCCAAAATTATTATAACACGAATGTACATTCTGTAAATTGTACTTCACACTTCCTCATTCCTATCCAACGCATCACTTATGCAAGGGACACTCTGTCACTTATGTTACTTTCTGATCCTTTACTTTCCACTTTGGTTTTGCACTTGACACTAACATCTGTCAATTAGAATTTTTTTGAATATATGTGCTGTTTCCATAATTTTAGCAAAGCTAACTGATTTTTGAAAGTTAACCTCTCTTAATTTCTCTATAACTCTATATCTATTGATATAAAATGTATAATCAAATTGTATAGAGAATAAGATTTTCTTTCATATTAATGATCACAAAATGTCAAAAAATGATATTTAACTGCGGTTTTCCCAGAAAAACTGTTAAAAACTTCAAATAAGGGTACTTCCGGTTGACCAATTATAACCAAAATCTAATCAGCTCTTCATATGGTTGTAAAGAAGAGGAATACGAAAAAATAATAATTTTTAGAATTTTAGTTTGCGAGTTATCGTCGGAGAAAAATTTGTCACACAAACACACACGGACACACACACATACACACACCCACACACACACACACACACACGCACACACACACATACATACATACATACATACATACATACATACATACATACATACATACATACAGACATCAATGTAAAATTAGTAATATCGTATTCTAGGGATCTTAAAACGTGCTTATTCATTAAAAACTCACCACCGATTTTTTTTACCAAAGACAATACCTTCTTTACCTAAGGGTGACGGAAGGTAAAAAACAATTTCTTAACAAACAATAAATTTATTTCCAAAAATACAGCTATATTTAATAATGATGTATGTATGTAAATACCTATTCATCAAATGCACATATCTCAGTTGTAATATATCATTTTAAGTATTTATAAATAACAATAAATTAATGATAGTATGTAACAGTAAATTTATTTTTTTGATAAATGCACTTTGAAATTCTCATAAATTTATTAACGTGCGTAATTAATATATATATATATTTATAGACCAATACAGTGAGAAAATGTAATACCTCAGTTAATAACCACATTTGAAATAAATTCCTTTTTTTGTGTACGTTATTAACATACAGCTTTCACTACCACAGATGCTGTGGTCAAATGAGCAATGGTATATCAAATATCATTATAAATATGATATTAAATTGATAATTGTGTCAAAGAGTAAAATGTTTTTATGACAAATATATAGTTTTACAGTGTCATAAAATTATCTTCATAAAATTGTTTTCTTCTGTTACTTCTATACGGATTTCGTCCTATTAGAACATTTTAAAACTAAATAGACCTGTCCATTTGCACCAACAAGACTTAAATTTTAATCTACGTTTAAACAAAAAAATGAAAATCGAAATTTTGACAGCAATATATTATAATTCATTTCACACTTTATTTCGATGCAATATTGTCAATTTAAACCATGTTTAATATTTAATTTACGTTGGTGCATTCGGCCACTAGTTATTTTATTTAATCCAGGTTAGAAAATAAAAAATTCATAGGCACCAGTTTCACTAATACATCATGAATGTATATCATAATTATTTATTATATTAAACGTTTCAGTAAAAATGTATACTTCCTTAACCATGCTTCTTAATTTTGCGAATTTTGATAAAATTATTTTTTCTTCAAACGTCAGAAAAATGGCATCTTTTGTGACTTGATTCACAAGGTAGAAATGAAATAAATAAATATCCATAGCAACTATATAAAATGAGCGAATAAGAAGAACTTGTAAAATAGAAACCTGTCATGTCGCCCTAAGTTGCACTATACACTAGATAACGATAACCTAAGAATAAAGTTACTAAAAACCTCCAACAGCTGTCAAATTTAAATTAATAATCCACAAATTGAAATATAAACAGTTTATATTTAACGAAATATATTAAAAAATAGCAGACTTACATATTGGTAATTATGGTAAGAATACTTAGAATTGAAGTTAAAATAAAAGTTCATATTGTTTTTCATCGATTCCGCAAAATATTATATCCTTCAGAAATATAGTTGAACTTCCATCCAATTGAACAACTTCAAGTGCCGTACATGGCAATACTTCAAATTCTGATAGTTTTTATTTAAACGTCAAAAAATTTTCATACGTAATATAACAAGTGATATGATTATCATTGATGATATTTTCGAGTGAAACCGAGTTGCAGATTTAACGAGTCCGAAGGACGAGTGAAATGTGCTGCTTCGGTTTCACGAGCAATATCTTCGATTATTAATCATATCACGAGCTTATATTTAATGAGAGAATATAATGAATTTTTGTTAAAATTAACTGTTAATGTTGTAAAAATCCCTTAGTAACGAATATAAATAAGGTGATAATTTCTTTGTTTTTTATCATCGCTGTGATAGACATGTAACTAGAAAAATTCTGAATGTCGATTGGCGGAAAACATGTCACGTGACTAATGAATTATATTCTCACTTGAATGTGTATAAGAAAAAGTGAACAAATACGAATGTATCCATAGCATCAGAGCAATTGAAATCAGCAAACGTCCTTTATAAGGCTCATTCACAGCTACTAAAATAAGTAATATAAATAAAATTATAAATAAGACTTTATGGTTGGTGTTCACAGCGAAAATAAAACGTAATTTAACATCAACTGTCATTTAATACGTTCATAATTAACAAGCAATAATAACAACTTCATACCTTTTAAAGCACTGTATGCAACCAAATTTGCGATCCATTGTCTTAAAAACGCTTTTTTAAATTATATTTAAATTGAAATCCTTTTGTCAGAATCTAAATTGACAGCTCAAATGACAGTTGTTATGTTTGTACTTATTTTTGTGTAAAATATTTAACATTTGCAAATCCTTGTGTTGATGTCTTATGATTAATTTTATTCTCGAGAGCTGTAAACACTTTCATAAAAATCTATTGTTTATATCGTTATTTTTATTTTTATGTATAATTTTATTTTTATTTTCGGAGCTGTGAATGAGGCTTTTGTAAAATATTTATAATTATTGTAACGTCAAAGTGTAATTCTTTTATTTGAAGACTTATGTTTGAAGAAAAAATATAATGTGTCATTCGGGGTAAAAGAGTTATTGTGTGTGTGCCTCGCATGTAATTGTCCGACTCGCTACCGCTCGCCGTGCAAACTTACATGCTTACCACACAAAGAATCACTTTTACTCTTAATAATACAATATACTATTTTTTAATACCTCAGATGTGAATGTCGATCATCTGTGTACCTTTCTTACTTTTGGCGTGGAAGATAAAAAGTTATTCGTTGAAATTTGTTACCAGTACCAGTGGAAAATATGTAAAACTTTACAGTGAAAGGTAGTAAGTATATAGTAGTTTAAGTATTTCAGCAACTTATACGCACTATTTGCGACACTTGAATAATTTATATTTATAATTAACGATGAAACTTAAGTCATAAAATCTTAATTTGCAAAAGTTTTTACATCACAATTTTATACTTATCATAAAATTAATTTATGACTGTCAACATTACTTTAATATTCTTCGTTTTAATATTAATTAAGAAGTTTATAAAATAATTATAAACATTTAGGAAATGTGGTGTTCATTTTTATTTACTCATTGGAAAGATATGTATATAATAAATGATACATTCTAATATTTATAGAATGATTAAAATCTTACCTCCAAAATATACAATCATTGTTTTTTTACTGTGTACCGTTCACTACAGATACTTATCTTTATTATATATCTATAGTACGCAAGTTAATATTTGTCAATGAAAATTTACATATTTTTCCTATTATGTATTAGCACTACAATAATTTTAGGAGTAAAACTATTACTTCACATTTTTTCAAAGAAAAACGTTTTATTATTATTATTATTATTATTATTATTATTATTATTATTATTACGAGTATTATTAATACATTACCCAACAGACAAACGCCCAATGAAAGGAAAAGTCATGAAACGGCTTCAATAAAATGAAATATATTTTTTTATCTCGTTAATGGTGTTATGATATATATATATATATATCAGTTTCACCCTTGATGATATTAAAATAATTTATCATTTGATGAACAGGTGACTTAGATAATACATTTGATTTTCAGAGAAAGAATAAATTCGTAATATTTTGTGATAACATGACAGTAATTTATAATACACTAATAAAAAATCATGGTCAAAAATTTGACAGGTTTTATCGACAACTACTGACATAAACACAAGATTTTATCGTTCATATTTGTTACTTTAAAATTTATTATTAACCGTGGTTATTACTCACAAATTTATTTTATATTATGGACTCGGACATTAATTTTATTTACACTAACTTATTATTATTAATTGGATTAAACATAACTAAATCTTAAAGATGCCGATGCATCATTAAAATATCTTTCAGAACTCATATTAATAATTGGAATAATACTGCCTTTTTTAGTTTTGGTTCTGTATTTATCATTATTATTATTAAAACCCAACGTTTCGTTACCATAACCTGGTGCCTTCTTCAGGGGAAATTGACATAAAAATGTGAAAAAACAAAAAACAAGTAACCAAGGTAACATGAAAAGTACGTATACAATTTTCTAAACAATATATCCATGCCCGGCAATAAGTTATTGTCATGAAGATTTCGTTTTCTCCTTGTGTTAAACTTCGTCATATGTTGAAACAAGTGAAAGACGTCATCCCTCTTCAATCATCAGGGATTTACAGAATTCTATGTGTCTGCGGGAGAGTTTACATCGGCCAGACTGGTAGAACTGTCTCTACATGATTGAATGAACATCATCGATCGGTCCGATTGAACCAGCCTGGGAAATCGTCTGTTGCAGAGCATGCCTGGGAAGAATTCCACCAAATTAAATTTGAAGAAACTGAAATTATTGCTAGACCTACTCGACTTAACAACAGATTAATTAGAGAAGCCATTGAAATTTATAAAACCAAAAATATCAATCTTAATCATTGTGACGGATTAGAACTTAGTCGCGCCTGGCTTCCAATATTAAATATGTTGTAATTTGTAATATGTATACAATTTTTTCTAAACTTTTTGTAACATCTGTTAATAAAGAGTACGGCTGCAGTGTTTCGCTACCGATAAAGCGTCTCTGAATTATACAGATCACTTCTCTGCCAGTTTTTGGGACGGTTTTTCCTCTGGCAAAAGGAGAGTTTTCCTGAGAAGATGCATGTTCGCCATCCAAGTTATTGCCGGGCATGCATATATTGTCTAGAAAATTGTATACATAAAAAATATGTTGTGGCCAGCACAAGACCTTTCGTCAATTCGATGTATTTTGCACAAATCCCATACCAAAAGGACCGTGGAACAGTTTCTATATAATACCATGTAAAATCGAACACGAACACATACTATTTTTTACAAATTTCATACCAAAAGTTTATTTGAAAAGGTTCTATACATCCAATAAAATTATGACATAAAACATACACTAAGAAAAATGCACTTGACACATTTTACTTTCTGCTTCAGCTTTCCCCTATTTTATTAGGGGTCGCTGTTTCCTCTTCTCTTCCACTCATTCCTGTCCAACGCATCTTCTTCACACAGTCCTTCCTTTCTCAAGTCTTCTGCGATACATCTTCTTTTTAGCCTTTCACTGCATGTCACTTGAGAGGACCACTATGAAATACTAATTTTTCATCCCATACTGTCCGAAGCATCTTTTTCACACAGTCCTTCCTTTCTCAAGTCCTCTACGATACAGTCCTTCCATCTTCTCTTTCGCCTTTTACTGCATGTCACTTACGAGGAACACTATGACATACCAATTTTTGATCCTATACTTTCCATATTTGGTTTTGCACTTGCAACACACAACTGTCAATTAGAATTTTGAATGTATCAGCTGTTTCCATGATAAATAGCAAAGCTGACTAATTTTTGAAAATTAATTTCTTTATAATGCTTTAACTCTACATCTATTGAATATGAAGGAAAATGAATAATCAAACCATATAGAGAAGAGTATTTTCTTTAATAAATATAATAACAAAATGTCAAAAAATAATATTTAACTGCGTTTTTTTAAGAAAAACTGTTAAAAACTCCAAATAAGGGTACTTCCGGTGGATCAATTATAACCAAAATCTAATCAACTCTTCATATGGATGTACAGAAGTCGGAGAAAAATTTGTCACACACGGACACACATACATACATACACACACACACACAAACACACACGGACACACATACATACAGACATCATCTTAAAAATAGTAAATTCGTATTGTAGGGACCCTAAAACGTACTTATTCATTAAAAACTCACCATCGAATTTTTTGACCAAAGACAATACCTTCCTTACCTAAAGGTGACGGAAGCTAAAAAGGTAACATTTACATACTTTTCATGTTACCTTGGTTACTTGTTTTTTGTTTTTTCACATTTTTGTCAATTTCCCCTGAAGAAGGCACCAGTTTATGGTGCCAAAACGTTGGCTTTTAATAATAATAAACACAGATTTTAAACTAAAAAAGGTAGTATTATTCCAAAAACGTTTAAGCTAATTATCATTTCTGGATTAGTGAATTTAAAAGTTAATTTTTTTTATATTTTATGTTATTACGAAAAATTTTGAACGCCACACGGCCGATTTCAAATAACGAACTCGGCTGATTATAAACCTCAGCCGCGTCTGTTATTTGCCTCATATCGGCCTAACGACGCCAATAACTATTTCGGTATTGTAAACTTGGTTCGCGTTTAGACCAATCAAAAAGCTGGAATAGTAAGCCCTATCTTACATGTCCATTTTAACTTGAATAGCGAATAGTCTAACATTAAATTCCATTCTGTCTTTCAATCTATTCAAAACTCGGTTAATGGAGGTCTTACCGTCCTTAAAAATTTAGGGATGATGGAAATCAACACGAAGCGAAAAAAATGAGCTTCATTATTTGATAATAGTGAATCATTGTCTTACAAATTCAGAGATATAAGAAGTGTAAAGCATTCTTCTTGCAACATTCTTATTTTACGATGTGGTCTATAAAAGGTACAAAGCAATAATACCTTTGTAATATCCACACAGGCATTCAACATTCCAAAGAAATGAAACGCGTATTAGTAACAAGTGATTTATAGTGAACGCAATGAATAGAAACTGCTGTTAAAGTGTACAGAAAGGAAAGGACTCGAGACTCCATAGCGTGTTGTACCTATTACAATCATTTCAATCTTAAATCGTTTAAAAATTTAACACAACTAGTGTAGGTTCAGTGTATATACATACCTTGAAATCTACCCAATTATACAGGGATTGTAAACTAGATATTGACATTTATAACTAATAAAATGATACGGTATTAACTTTTATTACTTTATCCACTATAATGGTACATGTTTAAAAACTGAAGCAAGGTTATTACTATTGGTAAATGGAAACAGTTTAATGATTTACTCGGTGTATCACTACATTAAGACCAGTGTAAAAAAATTAATAGCGTATTTCTGAGATCATTTTAATTAAAAAATGTTGTATGAAGTAAGTCCAGAAACTTTTCATTGCAGTACAACCCTTTAAAAGTGCACCGCACCAATCACATTTTTATTATAACTCTGGAGTCTGGTACTATACTCTGTTTTTAAACTATAGACAATAACTAGAAATTCTATTGAGAAAATCAAAGCCTGTGATTGGCTGCTGCGATATTTCGTGAAGCCGCATTTAACCAGACGAAATTTCAAGTTAACCTTCAAATGTAATTGAAACGTCAAACTCTCAGTAGTTGTCAAATCACTTGTTGAATTTGTACGTGTTTTTTGTTTCATTTCTCTTTTTGTGATATTTCACGAATAAAAACAGTTTGGATGACGAAGATAATTTTTATTAATAATTAATAATGTTTTGTATATACAATTTTAAACGCATATTATGACACTGCTTGCACATTTGAAAATTATATGTATTGAAGTGTAAATATATTAATAATGACAATATAGTGAATAATTGTTTTTGTTTATTTTTTGTATTTTATAGGTTTTTTTAAGTATCCTTAAAATGTCCTAAAAAGGCGAAATTGATCGGTTAGGTACCTATATTTAAATAAAAATAAATATATCGTCACGGCATAAGACCCATTTCTGGGTGTGCCAATCTGCTTTATCGCAGATATCGGTAATGATGATGATATATTTGTACCGTGCGGGCGCTTACCAGGCGTCACCTCACGGGCACTCATTGCTGGCGTGGAGAGTGCACCACAGGGGTCACTTTTGTGCCATTTAAAATTCGAAATATTTGGCGTCGGTCGGGATCGAACCCGGTACTCCCAGGTTCGCGACCAGATACTCAGGCACGAGGCCACGGGTACCTATATTTAATAAATATTTATTTATTTATATGTGATGCAATGCATAAAACCAAGAGTTAACAGTATTTTTAAAAATATATAAATTTTTCATCAAGGAATTACAAAAAAATAATGCAATTAATTAATTTATAATTAAAAGTTATGTATTTATGATTTTATATGAATAAATTAAGTAGATGATCTATAATAGTTAATGAAAATATAACCTGGAAAATATAAATGCTGACGTGACCTTCATGTTAACATTTCAATTCCCCCGCCAAATAAATCTAGTGACTTTTTTGGTAACTTCTAGCGGTGTAAATGTGACTTCGTCTAGTGCTGTCTATAGTTTAAAAACACGATATAGTTGCTCTAAAATTTGGAAATATTGTTGAAGAAGTGGAATTAGAAAGTTTTAAAGTAGTTTACAACGAATTTAAATTATTAAATTATATTAAACAGTTTTGAAAATAAGAGACTACTGATTACACATCGTGCGTTGACGTTACCGGCTGAGACAAGAATGACTGCCACCAGTGTTGCCAACCTATTGAAGCAAAAATTCCCTTTATTTTATTAAAAAAAAAGTAAATCAATAGTCAGTAGAATTTCTTTTCAGACAATGTAAACAAAAATTTATTTCTAGTTAATAGGTACCTACATAAATGTTAAAAAATGCATTATATGTAAATTCAAAATAAGAAGAAACAAAATGATACATATTTTGTTCTGGGACTGGGATCTAATTCAGTGATCCGTGTAATTGATAACAGATGTCGCATATTGTATTTGTTGCTATTGATATCGATAATAAGGGATATTTTTTTTTAAATCTTAATATATTATTTTATTTTTCAATTTCAATCATATGGGAAAACCTTTTTACCTTCCGTCACCTTTAGGTAAGGAAGGTACTATCTTTGCTCAAAAGAATCGGTGGTGTTTTTAATGAATAAGCACGTTTTAGGGTCCCTAGATTAAAATTTTACTAGTTTTACGATGATATCTGTATGTGTGAGTGTGTGAGAGAGAGAGAGTGTGTGTGTGTATGTGTATGTGTGTGTGTGTGTGTGACAAAAATTTCTCCGTCGATAACTCCAATACTACAATTCTAAAAATTATAATTCTTACGTCTTCCTCTTCTATACATCCATATAAAGAGTTGATTAGATTTTTGTAGTTTCCTTATTTGAAGTTCTTAATAGCTTTCTTGAGAAAACTTAGTTAAATATAACTTTTTAACATTTTATGATTATCAATATGAAAAAATATCTTACTGCCTATACGGTTTGATTATACATTTTCCTTCATATTCAATAGATATGGGATTAACTTTCATAAATAAGCCAGTTTTGCTATAATCATGGAAACATGACTGATATATTCAAATAATACTAATTGACAGATGTCAGTGTCAAGTGCAATTTACATAGTGTATGTGCGTGTTATAATTTTAGCGGATTTATAGAATCTTTTCCAAGGAACTTTTGGTATGGAATTTGTAGAATATAGTGTATGTTCGTGTTACAATTTTACTGGATACTGGAACTTTTGGTATAGGATTTCTACAAAATACATAGAATCGACGGAAGGTAATGTGCCACATCAGATTTTTTCAATTTATCCAAAATATCTAGTTAATAGATAAAAAAAAAACAATCAAGTTGCCATAGGGTATAGAATAAAATACAAAAATAAATAAAATTAGGGGTAATTTTTTTTTGTAAATTAAAGAAAATGGAAAGTGAATGGTTATCGTGCATCCAAAGAATTTCATCGTAGATATTTAAGAATTAATACATCTGAATATCATTGTTTCTTAATTGTTACCTAAATTGTTTTGCTTTCTTGATTTTTTCGAATAATTAAAATATTTCAAAAACTACTAGGTACATTTATTAAGTATTAGCAGGAGTACATTTTGGGGTCATTTTACATTGTGTGTAATATTTTATAATTGAAAATAAAAAAATTTTCGTGGCATCCCCATATAAGAAGCCTCTGGTTTAGATACACAAACAAAAGAATGTATAAATAATTAAATATGCATCTAAATAAGTAATATTCTCATATCAAGTTTCAAAACTTTAGTTCTACTAGTACCAGAGTTGTTAATAAAAATGTGGACTATTTATTATCCTCCTCCCATTTTATTTTACTTTCTAATGAAAATTATACAATTTCTCTGATATGAAATGTAGATAGAAAATATTATCGTTTGGAAATATGGAAGTGAAAAGATACGAGCAAAATAATACACTCAAAGAAAGAAATAATTGCAAATTATAACTCCTTACAAAATAAAATGAAGTTGATCTGATATTGTATGCAAGAAATAATAATATTTGATTGCAATTTAATTGCTCTTTAGCTCTTTGTCAACATTTACAGCGCCTGATCTGATAAAAAAAGATTATTTGATATTTTTTTGTCTTATTTATTCATATTATCGTAAACTTCAATTACATACATATAATTATTATTAATGTTTCGGCTCAGTAATGTAATGCTACAAATTTTTTAAAAAAAACTTCATATTAATTATTTTATTTATTATTTATTTATTTTAAACACAAAATCGAGAAATAAAAGTTGTGGAGCATAAAAATTTGCTTCTAAATTAATAAGCAAAAATAATTTTGCATGGTTTGTAACGGCACAAATTAGGTATGAAATTGATGAAAATTACCGTAGAAATAGCGATAGCCATGGAATAATTGAAACAAAAAATTAACAAATGTATAACGATTTGTCTGTCAAGCTGGCTTGGTATATTTTTATTATTATTGGAAATTTCTTTTCAAGAGAAAATTATCTATTTAAATTAATAGATAATTTTTCACTTGAACAGATGTTAGAAATAATACATAATAAAAATAAATTGACTAAAAGGAAAGTGAGGATACCTCTCGCCATAAAGATGAAGTGTTCTAACAGAATTTTTCTATTTCAATGTTCTTATAAGTCTACAAAAGCATTGAAAACACAAAACACGACGTTAAGAAGATCTATAAGCGCACTGTTTGATGTCAAAATATGAAATTTCAATTGTTAGCGGGCTGATAAAAAAATCTGTTGTGGCCAGCACAAGATCTTCCGTCAATTCCATGTATTTTGTACAAAACCCATATCAAAAGTTCCTTGGAAAAGATTCTATATATCATGTAAAATCGTTACACGAACACTTACTATTTTTTACAAAGTCCATACTAAAAGTTCTTTTAAAAAGATTCTATAAATACAATAAAATTATAACATGAACATACACTATGTAAATGGCACTTGACACCTCCTTTTTTCTTCTTCAGCTTTCTCCAATTTTATTATGGGTCATTGTTTCATACTCTTCTCTTCCACTCATTCCTGCCCAACGCAACTTCTTCACACAGTCCTTCCTTTTTCAAGTCTTCTGCGATACAGTCCTTCCATCTTCTCTTTCGCCTTCCTCGTATTCCCGGCAATCTGATCCTATACTTTCCATATTTAGTTTTGCACTGGACACTGACATCTGTCAATTAAATTTTTTACCTCTCGCTAAGAGAGGTATTGGGTCCCTAGAATCCGATTATAACATTTTTAAAATGATGTCTGTGTGTGTGTGGATGTGTGTATGTGTGTATGTGTGTATATCTGGATGTTGTAGACACAATTCCTCAAAAACTATAAGACTTAAAAAATATTTAACTGCAGTTTCCTCAATCTGACATTCCTGGGAAGAGCTGAAAAGGTTTTGGCAACAATTGAACTACCAGAAGTAGTAGTTTCTTAGAAAAATTCTTCTAAATATATTTTTTTGGGAGTTTTTTTTTATTAAATATTGAAGAACATAAAATTCTCCATCTAATACACTTAAAATTTTTATTATATCTTGTATAGATTTAGAGATAAAGACACTATAATTTATAGAGTAAACTAATCGCAGAGGCCAAGGCACCAAGGAAACCAGTTGACAAATTTCAATGTTTATAACAAGACACATGTCATTGTCAAATATCAACAGTTTTAGTGACATTCTGATAGCTTTTTCTGGGAAGTATATTTAACTTTTCTTATTGTTTTATTAATTAAATATTTGAAATTATAGGTAAAGTTGTGGTAAAATACATATATCTATCAAAAATACCGCCAATCTGGTTAATGAATTGGAAGAATCTGTGACATTTAGAAACTTCCTCATACAATGAAAAATAGATATATTTAGAATTATATGTGTGCAGAAGACATGTTAAATACAATAAAAAACAATATTCGATTAAAGTTCTGTAATTTTTTGACGGTTCGAAAGCGAAGTGCAATACAATACTTATATATCCTAATATGGAAATGGCGAGAGGTTTTGTGCTGGCCACAACAGATTTTTTTCATAGATTAGCTGTTTCCGTGATAAATAGCAAAGCTAACTGATTTTTACACGTTAGTCTCTCTTTATAATGCTTTAGCTCTATATCTATTGAATATGAAGTAACCCTGTTTATTCTATAGCCATTACCGAAACTGCAAATAAAAAGATTGGCACACCTAGCAATGGATAATAAGCAGTGATGATATATTTATTTATTTATCTGATAAGTATATATGACTTGTTGAAATTTTGAAAGTAGAAACAATCATTCGTTCTGAAATTTATGTTACTTGACGTATTCGCAATGAGTTTTAGTTGATTTATTGCAAAGCTAATCTATCCGGGCCTCTATTAGCGGTATCTAATCATAAGTAGAGCACGAGTTTTCGGCATTAACCTTGCTGCGAGGGAACCACGCCCGCACATTCTTTTCCACTGTAGTTATTACTCCCAGAAATAATTACTTCGCGTTTTATAGCTTTTCGGTTTGAAGATTTTTGCGGACAATAAATTTTAATGAGCCGAATTTAAAACTCTTCACTAATGTAGTGACTGTCTTTAGCAAATATCCACACGGAAAAAAACCTTCTAAATTGTAGTTAAATTAACTAAACAAATTCTTTAATTTTCAGCCTACTAATATGTTTCATTAAATTATCTAAGTTAATTTAGTTTAATTTTCTAAATTTGTAATAACAAATTATAGTAAAATTAAATATAAAATTAGATTAAATGACTACATTTAGTATTGAACTAAACATAAATAAAGAAATTAACCAAATATGTATTTAAATTTTCTATTTACTTACCTAATTCTTTAGATAAATTACCGAAAATGGTAGGACAAAAATAATGAAGCCAAAATATAGTAAAATTAAATAAAATAAGTAATTAAAATAACTATTTACATATTTAAATTAACGATTATTTACAAAATATTTATTATCTATTTCGGATTAGTTAAAATGCTAAATTAAGATTTGTAAATTATACTAAATTATTAGACATATTGCCTAATAAAATAATATCTAAATATAATGGGGTATGTGACCATAATCGAATTCGAATTTCAATATATGTCATAATATATAAAAACAAACCTCTATAACTTATCATTATAATAATAAAAACTAAACAATAGTTTGTAATAATATTGTTATTAGCAATTTAATTCTACCCTACTGACGTCACAGATCCCTTCTCCAAAGTTTTAATAATTATTTTCTCGTAAAATACGAATAATTAATCAATTTAAAAAAATACTGGTATTTTATTTTTTGGTCTAGTATCATATGTGTAAAAATCAAAATTTAGTCACATACCCCATTAGACAAAATTTCTAATCTTTTTTTCTGTGTAGTTTTTTAAAAAAATCTACCGCATATTCCTATTTGGAAATTTATGTTATTACAAAAATTAAATAATATAAAATTCTCTATCCAATATCTTGAACATTTTTATTATCTTTTAGAGATTTAGAGATAAAGAATTATAAATATGTAAAATAATCTATTGTATAATCAATCAAACAGCCCATGGAAGCAAGTTGAAAAATTAAAATGTTTGTAATTGACATATTTGTCAGTGTCAAAAATCCAGAGACTTTACTGAATGCCTTTTTCTGGGAAGTATATTTAATATTTCTTATTTTATCATTAATTAAATATTTAAAATTGAATTTTTAATCCTTGAATGTGGAAAACCTAAAATTCGTACTTAGACAAGTCGAATTACAATATGCTATTTTTATAACGAGGAAAAGACTACGTCAACATCTAAAATTGGTATAAAAAGAAAGGAATTTTATTTATAAGCCAAAGTATGCATAGTATCAGTGTCAACTAAATACGCACTTGCTATACATATATTTCATCATATACCCTTCAGAAATACCGCCAATCTCGTTAATGAATTAGAAGAATAGGAGGAAACTTGTTCATAAATGAATTGAAAAATAAGAAAAGATGTAATTAGAATTTTTTGTGTGTATCAGAAACGTTAAATACAATACTTATTTAGTCTAATTTGAAAATGGTGAGAGGTAGTGTTAGCTACAACAAATTTTCTTATTAATGTATCAATCCATATGTCTCTCTGTATTTTATTATTTTTGGTTAAGCTTCTTTAGTTAAAGTAGAATGCTGAATTAGACCCATTGGTTCGTAGTATGATCACGGTTTTAACCAAAACGCTAGGTATGTCAAATTTCATTATTTAATAACAATAATAAATAATAATAAATAATATAAAATGAAATCAAAATATGATTTTAAAACAGAACATAGTTTGTATTCAAACAAATATTTTTAAAAAATCGTTCATTATAGATACACGTGAAATACAATATTTAAATTTGAATTTGACATTTTTAAAAACAGTGTTTTAGTTAAAACCGTGATCATACTACGAGCCATATGTTTAAATGTATAGCACATTCTAGAAGGTATTGTTTTGTAGAGTATGTTTAAATTTAAACAATTTGCAGTAAAACAAGTATGTTAATGTAGTAATAAATAAGACATAGGTAAAGTATTTACTTTCTTTAGTAAAAAGTATCCTTGTGGGTCTCTAGCCACTTGCATACAAATTTAAGTCAATGATAAAACTGTCATTTTCAATGAGTTTTCTCTAAATTTAAGGTAAACATAAGGTCAATAATTATTGAATTAATATTTTAATTGCATGTTTTATTAATTATGATTTATTCCGGTATGTCAATAATTTTGTACCTACTTCCGTAAATATATTTTTAATAATTCAAACTCTTGATTTTTTTGCATTCACATATTTCAAACGTCCTCCATTTTATTTTTAATAATACAAATTGTAAAGTAAATTTTGTGTACTTTTCAAGACTATGGGGTCTATTCAGAACTCAATATTTGTGTTGTTGTTATGATCTTTATGGTTGTTATGTACTGTAAAGATTGTTAAAATCAAATTTGGTATTCTCAGTACTGAAGGTGGTTACCGTCAACAATTGTTACGTGTTTTGGCAGTCTTTATCATAACGACTGCTATGGTTGTTATCACGTTGTTATTTCTAATATTGGACATGTGACAGATTATTACATCAATCAAATATTATTAATAATGGCCTTTCTGCTAAATATTAGCAGGATGCAGTTGATTATTCGCATGGATCCTACTTCGACTTAAATAATGATAATAAGAACGATAAAAACCGTCGTGGGCGAAAGTTACTTTTGACGTAAATACATATTTCTTTGAAAATATTATATTCTATGGTAGGTATTCGTGAAAACCTTGTTATTTATTTTGGTGCTAATGTGTGCTTTTTCTTCAATCAAAATAAAAAAAAAATCTTTCCATAACTTTTCAGGCACTTTGGGATCAGTGGTACGGATTAACATTCCCCGTTCTAAATAATTTAGAAGTTTTCAAATGTGACACAAATATCATATTCTTCTTTAGTTGTTTTGGCAGAATGTTTGCATTTTAAATATAATTAGCAACACATTATTAAAAGAATAAAGCGTTGACATATAAGGCTAGGTTAAGTTCATATATGCATAATGAAGTTAGCTATTGTCAAATAATCTGGTTCATTCACAATTATTATTTTGTAAAGATTGTCAATAATACCGACGTAGGTTCTGAATTGACAAATTCATAAAGATTGTTACAAATGTCTTTATGATAACAATCTTTATATCCGTAACAACCTTTATGACTGTGTTTCTCTGAATAGGCCACTATAATAGTATATTACATCCGATGTGGGATGTTTCATTACTTGATTAATCATTTCTTAGGCATTGCATATTGCATTTAGGAATGACTCTGACGTATTTCCCAACCTCTGAAATGTAAGGAATCTACTCGACATATTCATAATGACATAATCACCTAATAAATACAGGGTAAGAACAATATTTCAATTTCTACTTCTGAAACTAATTTTTATTGAATTATCACTTATCTTGTAGAAAGAGTTTTAAGTAATTTTTGTAATAATAAGAGAAATGAAACTAAACTAGTGACAATGTTCCATCCATTAAGATTTGGTGAAATATTTCTCTGACAGTTGATCTCTGATACGGTATACTCTTTACAAATTTCTCCCCGTGTCAAAATCCATTCCGTATTGTTGTTGTTGCTCAACGTGCTTTTGAATGGAACAGTGTGGGAATCTTAAGAAATCTGCAACAATACTCTTCTGATGCATAAGATGACGCATGTAATCTCTTCTAGGACGTTACAGTGAATGTGAATTAGGGCTAATTGTATCTGGTAAATGATTGAAGCATCATTAACCTTAATACTGCTGCTAAAAGTTGGATCATACCTACATAATTAAAAATAGTAAATATTATGATGAATACAATTATAAAAAATTGAATTTCTCATGAATTTTCTGGGACAACATTAATAACGGAAAATTTAGTTATTAAAAATTAAAATAGTGCAATACTTATATTATGCTCATTATAAGAATGAGTAGAATTATGTAAATAATTTGAAATGATGAAAACTGACTGACTGTAACAGCGCACCATGCGTTCCCGCGCGTAAAAGTCAAAAATTATTAAAATTAAACTAATTAATTTTAAATAAAAATTTATTAATATTTCATATAAAACTGCATGGGGTCCCGTGGCCTCGTGCCTGAGTGTCTGGTCGCGAACCTGGGGGTACTGGGTTCGATCCCGACCGACGCCAAATATTTCGAATTTTAAATGGCACAAAAGTGACCCCTGTGGTGCACTCTCCACGCCAGCAATGAGTGCCCGTGAGGTGACGCCTGGTAAGCGCCCGCACGGTACAAATATGTCATCATCATTACCGATATCTGCGATAAAGCAGATTGGCACACCCAGAAATGGGTAATATGCCGTGATGATATATTTATTTTGTTTATTTATATAAAACTGCAATCTGAATCAATTTGCTACATTTCAGTTCTTATTAATAGAAGTTGAAATCTAACACTTACTAGTTATACTTCTCGCTAAGAGAGGTATTGGATTCATGCTAAAAATCGCATATCAAGATTTTAGTGTGTGTGTGGATGTGTGTGTGTCTGGATGTTAGAAGGGCAATTCCTGAAAATCTATAACACTTAAGACCTGTTATGTACCTGTATATGTGCAAGAAGAACAAACTAAATAATTTAATAAATTTTTTAAGTGTATTAGATGGAGAATTTTATGTTCTCCAATATTTAATAAAAAAAAACTCCTAAAAAATTATATTTAGAAGAATTTTTCTAAGAAATTAATACTTCCGGTTGTTCAATTGTTACCAAAACCTTTTCAGCTATTCCCAGAAATGTCAGATTGAGGAAACTGCAGTTAAATATTTTTTAAGTCTTATAGTTTTTGAGGAATCGTGTCTACAATATCCAGACAAACATACACACACACACACACACACATCCACACATCCACACACACACACACACAGACATCATTTTAAAAATGTTATAATCGGATTCTAGGGACCTTAAATCGTGCTTATTCAATAAAATCTGGATATGCGAATTTTAGCATGAATCCAATACCTCTTAGCGAGAGGTAAAAAGTGAACAAATACGAAAGTATCCATACTAACAGAGCAATGGGGTCATACAAATATATATATATATATTGATTTTTTTATATAATTAAAAAAATTACATAATTTTATACATATATACATGAAAAATATGTAATATTCTTATACTTTTCATTCATGATTTTCTTTCTAAACATTTTGAGTCTTATTTTGTGACGTCATGGGTTTGTACACACATACAATGATAGTCACGCACACATGTACTCGTGCACGTACTGTACATGAATGTCAGCGCAGCGCAGAGCTGTCACATTTTTCGAACAAAACCAACATTTTCAAAGTAAATATCTTTGCAACAAGTTGTTTTTGTTTAAATGTAAGTACAAATAACGAAATGTTCTAATAAATATAAATTATGTGTGATTTAGATATTACCATGATTGTATAATATTGTTGAGAAGCAAAAATAAAGTTTTTGTTCGTATTCCTAAACCTCGGGATTAATTTCCATAATCAAATTCTTAAATATACAATAAAAACAAAAGCACGAGTACAAAATAACTTGCTGTCAAGTTTGCTTTCAAGTCAAATAACATAAACGTCAAAAGTAGTTCCATTTTTATTCGATAGGGGGGACTACGGTCACGATCGCAAACCCATGACGTCATTTGAAATTTAATATAAACTTTAAAAAATTATTTCTGCAAAACTAGAAACTTATGTGACATAAAATATATATTTTGTAAGTGGTTTTAAGTATACTTTCAGAAAAAAAAAAAAAAAATTGGAAAATGTGGTATGACCCCATTGAAATCAGCAATCGTCCTTCACGTAAAATATTTATAATTATTGTAACATCAAGTTGTAATTATCTTATTTAAATACGTATGTTTGAAGAAAAAATATAATGTGTCATTCGGAGTAAAAGTGTCATTGTGTGCCTCGCATGTAATGGGGTCATTTCAAAAAAAAAAAAAATGTCGATTTTTTTTATAAAATCATGAAATCCATCTCATTTAATAAATATAGTAATAGAAAATAATTTGAAATATGCGACTTTTCATTCATAAATTTGCTAATAAACTTTCGCGCTTTTAAACACGGACTAAATTTGTGACGACACATATTCATACTCACACAAAGACAATTTTCTCTCACACATACACGCTTCACAACATGAAACAGTAACCTAACCTAAAAGTGTGACAGCTGACAGCAAAATATACAAGAGAGCAGATTATTTTTACTTTCTATTTCTTTAAAAGTACTAGTGCAGTATAAGGTATGTAAATAAACCATTTATTTAAATAAATACCAAACCAAATAATCATAGTTCAAAATTAAACCGGTAGAGCTCGACTGTCGTATCCGTGAATATGTGTCGTCAGCCGTTGAAATATTTGAAATTAAACGCAACTTTTAAAAAATCATATCTCTGATTCTAAAGACTTGTAAGATGTAAAACATACACATACATGTTTAATTTGACCTATTTTTTCAAGAAAAAAATAAATCAGAAAATGTGAAATGACCCCATTGTCCGACTCGCTACCTCTCGCCGTGCAAACGTACATGCTCGCCACACAAAGCATCATTTTTACTCCTAATAACACAATATACTATTTCGATTGTCACTGCCAAGGCCTACCACTAAAAACTTTCAAAATAGTTCTCGTAACTTCAAAATTATTGTTCGTACAAATACTTTGTCGTATAAATACAACCGTGTAAGTTTCCGCTACAAATGACATCGTATAAAATTCCTGAACATAATCGGTTTTTACAATGTCCTGTTACTTTTTGACTTTCCCTTTTATTTACTTGAAAGTGTTTCCATTATTTTAAATCATATTGACAAAAACAGTATATAAACTTGGAGGAATGCTATGAATATGAATGAAAGAAAAGTTGTTCATTTAGATAATTTATCTTATGTCTTTGTCGCGTGGGAAACGTCATGATTTTATTTATTCTCTAATGTGTACAAATTTCATAAATGGTAAAAAATTATAACAATAGTAAAGTGTAAAAAATGTAATAACGATCAACCTTGATATTTCTAAAAAGTAAAGCTTAAATTGTTAAAAATAAACTATAACTTTACAATGTCTAGTGTGTAGCATAAAAGTAACCTGTCACGTCACATTGATATTATGTTTCTATTTAGTTTTTTCTGTTATTATGCATTACAAATGCGAAAAAATTTGGAATTCTTATATCTAGTTATTAAAAATGGTTTAATTATTTATTAATATAGTGTCCTTGAGACAAGCAATCTTAATTAGTGAATTATATTTGCAGTAATCTTATTAAAGTTCATAATTAACATACGCACTTGCGTTAAACGCATATATCATATGTTAAACACATATAACAGTCAATAATCATAAAATATAAAATGTATTTTAATACTGGGGGCTATGAAGTTGATGTTGATTGAATATAAATTAATTAGGAGAAAGTAGATTACATTAATAATTATTTGAAATTAATCTTTAACAAGTTTGTTTGGAATACATTGTAGGCTAAAAGTAATCAGTTACAAATTATAACTGATCTTCATATATTTTTTTATTAGTTATTATTCTGTCAAAATAAATATTTTTTTTACTTCTCGCTCGGGGTCATAATATTTCGTCCTACTTACATTTTGAACATATTATAAAACCAACACATATGGTGAGAAATTTCTACAAAATTCTTTCATTTACATAATACATATATAAAAAATAGAAAATGACCCTATAAATGTCGTTCGAAATATCCGTCGTTTAGCCCACATTTTATATGCCGGGTGTCTGCTTGAAATCCGTACTATAGGGAATACAATGTTCTTTTTTTTACATTTTGCTGTAGTAACTGACCTATTAAATGTAGAGAAAAGTTGTAAATAAAAAATCTGATGTGGCCAACACAAAACCTCCTGCTATTTAATTTTTATTAATTTAAATACATACCTACGGATTTACTAATGCTGAATAGTTATTTATGTATTAAGAGCGTAAAGAGGCTTTTATGGCCTGCGACGGGATTTTGAAAAACACGTCAAAGGCCATAAAAGCAAGTTACTCTCGTGGTCTCGTGGTACCTATAAAACTTGTATCGAAAAGAATTTGTCCACGTACATCCAGTATGTAGTGTTTCTATGAAAGCGGAGAACAACAGTTTAGTGTTTGTTTATTAGTTATGTCATTTGAGTTTTATTTTGTGTATCTCCGTGCTTTCCATATAAATATCACAAAATTAATTTTCATTTTTCATTAAAGAAAATAAAATTTTTCGATATGTAATAAAAACTTTTCATGTTGCCTGTTTAAATTGTAGGTTATAATTTGGTTTGACGATTCATTATAGCCCGGCGGGCTATAATGAGGCCGCGGGATATAAAATGACATTTATGTCAAAGAAATTCATATACAAACTATATTATGTTCCATTGCATATAACTATTGCTTTATTTAATATTTTCTTTTTAAAATGTCACTATTATTAATTTGAAGGATTATTTTATTCACAGTGATATTTACCTGTCAGTTACATTCATTTGAAATATGAACTATGTAACAAAGGAATTGTGTTTATCTTAGGCTTCAGGATTTACAAAAAAAAAGATTTTTAAATGTATCTGTAAAATATATAGAAAAAGTATTAATGTATTCCTATTGAAAATTTAATAATCTTTAATTTCATAATGACATAAAATGCGAAAAATGGCATTTAATGGTATTTTTTTTTTTGAAGAAAAACCGTTATGAGCTTCAAGTAAAGTGCCATTTTTCGATTTACACCAAAATCTAATGGGATCTTTCCATATTAGAATAGGGTAGAAATACAAGGTTTCAGAATTTTCTGAATGATAGTATTTGAGTTATAGCTCCATAAAATCCTTACACATACACACACACATATATATATAAATATATCATTACGGCATATTACCCATTTCTGGGTGTGCCAGTATCTACAACACATGTAGACATCGGTAATGATGACGATATATTTTACCGTGTGGGCGCTTACCAGGCGTCACCTCACGGGCACTCATATATATGTATATATATATACAGATACAGATACGGACATCATCGTGAAAATGTTAAAATTGGATTCTAAGGGCCTTCAAACGTGGTCATTTACTAAAATCTCGATATGTGATTTTTAGCAAGATCCCTATACCTCCCTTACCAAGGATAGCGGGAGGTAAAAAGTTTTTCAGAATTAAACACTACACATTACGAGACTGAAATTAATCACAATTTCATTTTAAAAAAAACGCAAATTAAAATTCGCAATTTATAGGAAATTTCAGAGTACCATTGAATTACTGATGTTTTATTTTTACGCAAATAGTTACTGATAATAAAGTATTTTCATACAAGTTTAATTTAATTAATAATAACTACTTTAAATATTAAAATAAATGCAAAAACTGTTAGAAAGGGATTTTGATACATATTATTATTAATTTTTTTTTTTTTAATTCGAAATTTAGTTTCATATTCCTTCACAATTCCCAGGAAAAATAAGAAAGTAGCAACAATGAGCATTTTCCATTTATTGTTCTGTTAATTGATTAGGCATATAACTTACGACTTATTATGTCGAAATGTAGATCGCAAAACGAAACTTACATAAATTTGGATCGACTTGCAACATCGTTGTTTATCTGTTTATAGATTCCGTCGTTTGATTGCAACGAAACTAGTTCTAGACATTTAGACTCAGAGCTACGCACTATACTCGTTCGTAGCTATTACAAAACATCCATTTGCATATTTTATTTGTTCGCATTCGGCCGATTCCCCCGTTGCTTTAATCACATTACGAAAGGATCGTTTGTCTCAATAGTGCAGTGAATTAAACTTATTCATTTATCAAGATCAAGAAAAAGATCTTGCTATATTTTACAGTTCGGACAACAGCAAAGAAAGCTGGTGAGGTAAGAGAGATTGCCCCACGTACTGTGTTTCACCATTCACCAACCACCAACGTTCACAAGAGAAGTGGGGAACAGTCGGTTAACTGTAGTCTCGAAATAACGTTACTTTATTTTATTTATTTTTTTATTTTATTTATGAAAAATGGCCGTACAACAGGACAAGGTCCCAATAACAGTACAGCACGATTACAATACAATCAATTACAAATATTACTTATCTGTTAAGACACAACAAATATGGTGAAAAATAACAATCTTCAGTGATTCAAACTTAGAAAGAGGTGGACACATGAGTACAAATATTTTTTATGAATTTCTTAAATACATACAAAGTACAACTGAAAATATCAGGTACATCAGTAAGACATAATAAATTATTAAAACAACACAACAGGCGATTTAACGGAGAAAACATTGCAAAATTAGTTCTAAACATTTTTACAGAAAAAATATCAGTTGAGCGAGTAGAATAAGACGGTACACGTAAAGATATTTTACTCAAGAGAGTTGGACAGTCAATATGACCATTTATAATTTTATAAAGAAAGATTAAGTCTAACATCTCTCTACGCTTTTGTAAGGATATGAAAGAACTTGTATAAATAGGAAATTTAAATTTAAGCACAGAAATAAATTTACGCTGAATACCCTCAACTCTATTCACATATATCTGATAATGTGGGGACCAACATACAGCAGCAAATTCCAGTCGAGACCTGACAAGTGTATTATATAAATGTTCAAGGGTTGTGGGATTTTTAAAATTTGATCCCACACGCAGTATAAAACCTAACATTTTATAAGCCTTTTTAACAACGCTATCAATATGAATATCATAAATTAGCTTATTATCTAAGATTACTCCAAGATCTTTGACATGAGATACACGACTGATGTCATTTCCATTAATATTGTAATTATATTCAAATATACTTCTGCAACGTGAAAATGAAATAATGGAACATTTTCTGTAGTTTATAGATAAATCATTCTGCTTTAGATAAATGCTCAATCTAATAATGAAATAATGTTCAGGCTCATAGTATAGCTATTTGTGTATTAAGAGCACAAAATGGGATATTGTCGATTGAGAGGTGGTTCTCTCGAAATCGACAATGTCGAATTGCGCTTGAAACACACGCAAGATTTTTTCTACAGTCGCCACAATGGGGTTCTCCACCATAACAAAAAATAACAAAATGTTCACTTTGTACTTTCAGTACTACTCAATAAATAACGATTATAGTTTTTAATTTTAATTACCTTCCGTCACCTTTATGTAAGGAAGGTATTGTCTTTGGTCAAAAAAATTGATGGTGAGTTTTAAATGAATAAGCACGTTTAAAGGTCCCTACAGTACGATTTTACTGGTTTTACGATGATGTCTGTATGTGTGTATGTGTGTCCGTGTGTGTGTCCGTGTATGTGTGTGTGTGTGTGACATTTTTTTTTCGAGGATAACTCCAAAACTACAATTCTAAAAATTATGATTCTTTCGTATTCCTTTTCCTTACAACCATACGAAGAGCTGATTAGATTTTGGTTGTAATTAGTCAACCGAAAGTACCCTTATTTGAAGTTCTTAACAGTTTTTCTTGAAAAAACGCAGTTAAATATCATTTTTCGACATTTTGTGATTATCAATAGGAAAGAATATCTTATTCTCTATACGGTTTGATTATACCTTTTCCTTCGTATTCAATAAATAGAGTTATAGAGAGATTAAGAGAGATTGTGTCCCTCGCAAGTGGCTTGCTGTTGCGGCCTCGTCTCAAGATAGGAACTTATAATGCCGGGAGTACGAGAAAGGCCAAACAGAAAATGAAAGGACTGTATAGCAGAAGATTTGACAGAGGAAGAACTGTGTAAAGAAGATGCGTTGGACAGGAATGAGAAGAAGAGAAGAGTGAGAAACAGCAAGTGCAATTTACAGAATATAGGTACATTTGTGTTATAATTTTATTGGATTTTAGAATCTTTCCAAAGGTACTTTCGGTGTGGCATTTGTAAAAAAATACTGTGTTCGTGTTACAAATTTACAGGATATATAGAATCATTTTCAAGGAACTTTTGGTATGGGATTTGTACAAAATACATCGAATTGACGGAAGGTTTTGTGCTGGCCACAACAGATTTTTTATTATTATTTCCCATTTTTCTTGAGCTATTGCATGAATCTAATTTAAGCATATTTTACTTTCGTTTTTGTAAATTAATGCCCTATTTTATTTCTATATTCCTTTACACAGCAGTACGGTATTTTGTTTGGTTATGTAATATACCGACAGAGCAGTCATATTGACTCGTGGAGGTGGTAAATGTGTAAGTAACTACAGCGCCATTAGTTCTTGACTAAACGTTCCCATTGGGAAGTAGAAAAGTGACATTTCTCAACATTTTATAGTTAGAAATTCGGACAGCGTTGACAGCGAGTGTTTTTTCCTACTTTGTCGCCCATAAGCGCAGGCAGTTGTTAGTTGTTATTATCATCTTGCAAATTTTGACATCATCTGCAAAAATTAATATGTTAATTAATAATTATTAACAAAAATCAGGAATAATAACGGACGAATATTTGACCCTTGTGGCACTCCAGAGTTTGCAATAAACTCATTTGCTGCTGATCCATTGTACGTTACCATTTGTTTTCTGCCAGATAAATAAGATGAAAAAATATTAATTAGGTTATTGTGGAAACCAATCATTTGAAAGTTTGTTAAGGACATTAAAAACGCTAATATTTTAAAAACTACTCGTATTATTTTTTTATAAACTTTGATATTGTCAATCATACAAATGAGGTCAACAAAAACTAATTAAGTAGTCATTAACACCTGTGGATATTATTTGAAGAACACAATAAATCTGAAAGGTGTACGAACTCTATTGGCAAGGTTTTTATATACAAATGTTATTATAGAACAGATAATCTCTACATACCTAATATTTAATACATATATCGATTTAAAATTGATTGTTACGGTTCCATATTCATATGTTTATCAGATAATAAAAGGAATGTATTACACATGACTTGCAATGTACATAAACACAACATATACATTTTGAAGGCTAATATTTTTATATTAAAAAAAAAAACAGTATTGAAACCATAAGTTAGTGACTAAACAGAAACAATAGTTTTTGCTTTATTTTTATTAATTACTAGTTAATACAGTAATTGTTTTAATTATTAGTGAAAGTACCTACCTATACAGGGTGGCGCCCGAAATAGGTTACATAAACATTTAACATAGGAAATTAGAATATTTTAAATATTTGCTTCCCAATAAAACTGATTAGCCCCTCGGTGGTCGAGTGGGTAAAGGCAGCGCTCAAGCGAACTTCACCGCTCGGCTCCGGGGACGTAGGTTTGATTCCCACTAGGGCCTTATGTTTGTGTATGTCCTTTTATTTTAAAACTCAAATAAAATTGTCATTGGCCAATCGGCATCGTACCGAAGGTCAGAGGTAAGAAAAGGGGGGGGGGGGAGAAATAAATAAAATAAATATATCATCACGGCATATTACCCATTTCTTAGTGTACCACAATCTGTATTACCTCACGGGCACTCATTTCTGGCGTGGAGAGTGCACCACAGGGGTCACTTTTGTGCCATTTAAAATTCGAAATATTTGGCGTCGGTCGGGATCGAACCCGGTTCCCCAGGTTCGCGACCAGACACTCTGGCACGCGGCCACGGGACACCAAAAATTAAACTGATTGTTATAAAACTTTGTACACATGTGCATAAACATCTGTCGAATCATTTTAATTATAATCTCAAAAAGAAAATGATTTGTAGTAAATCCGGCCCTTACCAACAAGAAGTAAAATCTCATACTGCGAAAAGAATAACCCATCGATTAGTAAGTCAAGTCAATAGCACTAAAAGTTGGCACGACCTAATAGAGATGATAGTAAAAATTAGGTTGAAAAATAAAAAATTTTAGACTTAAAAATTGTTAAATTACTTTCAGACTAACTAAAATGTAATTATCGTCTTTTGGAAAAAGTAGCTATAAATTGACAACGTTTGGATTTGAAGCCGAGCCGTAAGAATTACATCAGTCACAGATTTATTTAATTATTTATCTATTTTTATCTTGTAAATTGAAGAAAGTTCAAAAACCAAACAAAAACAAATTAATTTATTCCGCTAAAAATTCGGTAATTACCAAACTATAGCATTAATAGAGCTGAAAATTAGTTAATTGTTGAGTCTTGAACATAGCTTTAAGCTTGGCCAGTGTTACCACGACAAAAACAAAACAATGAGAGTAACCTTCACTGTTCAGGATAATCCCTCAGACGCAACGGTTACTACAACAAGATTAAAACAAAAGACATTCGTACGGCACGGCCTTGTCAGGTTACACACCAAACTTTCTATATCAGATATATTACGTCCACTTGCTTCACATTGAGATGTCTACTTCCAGTTTATAATATCAGACGAAATTATAATTAAGGAACAAATGTCATAGTTGTCATTTTTATATTTTGCGTCTTTTATGCCCTTTTTAAATAAAATCATAATAATAGCAATAGTTTGACCGGCATTTAAAGCCTTTTCTTTCACTCCATATTTGTCTTCTACCGAGACCTTTTGTTTTGGCACAAGATGAAAAACAAATTTGTAAATATCCAGTGCTTACAGTAAAAGGTACCTTGCAAGACAAATGAAATACTCTAACAAAGAAATGTGCAGGACTTTTGGATACAGTGCCTAATGGAATTAAGTTATTATTATTAAGTTATAAAGGCAAAGTAACCCAAATATACAAGCTCTTAAAAGTGTAACTATCAACCTTAATTTTAGTTCGCTGTGACCTATTAGTTCAGTTATTATTTTGTTTATTTTAACTTTTAGCATTTATTCTCAATTATGCTATAGTAAAAATTTTTAGGCAGAGTAGTCACGTCATCATTTCATTACAAAATGAAAAAACACTGTAGTATTGTATATGTTTAGGAAGACGAAGAAAATAAATACTGTTTTTTGCATACTATAAGTAAAGTACATTTTAATTAAATTTACAATTATTTTAAAGGCGAACATAATGTTTTTAATAAGTTTTAATTTATTTAAAATAATTGTAGTTCATTTTTTCACCACATGTTGGTACTATTGGATTTCAATATTTAATTGAATTGTCAAGCGTCTGCTGTCATTAGTTCGTTATTTTGAGATTGATCTTGAACTTTTCTGTTTTTAGTTTGTGTTAATTTCAATAATTGTAAATTGTATTATTGGAGTATTATCAATTAACTTGATCACATAAATTAGCATCGCAGGTAAATACAATTATTTTCTAAAATTAAATTAGTGTACCATGTAAACCTACTAATTTCGTGACGTCATTATCTAGTTACAAATTTTGATGACGTGACTACTCTGCCTAAAAATTTTTACTATAACTTGGTTAATGTATGGCGAACTGTACGGCTGCGTAAGAAATTCAAACAAATTATGCTCCGAAGATGCAATTGTTTCATTGAAGTTGGAGGTCGTCATTTTGAGTAAACAGTTATTGTGCCATCTATGTGTTAGAAAAATTAATAATGTTCAAAAAAAAAATCTGTTGTGGCCAGCACAAAACCTTCCGTCAATTTGATGTATTTTGTACAAAACACATACCGAAAGTTTCTTGGAAAAGATTTTATATATCCAATAAAATTGTACACGAACATATACTATTTGTTTTTACTAATTCTAAACCTAAAGTTCCTTGGAAATCTAATAAAATTATAACACGAACATACATTATGTAAATTACACTCGACATTGACATCTGTCAATTAGAATTTTTTGAATATTTCATCTGTTTCCTTGATTGTAGCAAAGCTGACTTATTTTTGAAAGTTAATATTTTTATAATTCTTTAACTCTACATCTATTGCATATGAAGGAAAACGTATAATCAAACCGTATAGAGAATTATATATTCTTTCTTATTGATAATCACATAAAATGTCAGAAAATGATATTTAACTGCGTTTTTTCAAGAAAAACTGTTAAGAACTTCAAATATGGGAACATCTGGTTGCCCAATTATAACCAAAATCTAATCAGCTCTTCATATGGATGTAAAGAAGAGGAATATGAATGAATCATAATGGGGTATTTTTTAAAAATATTTTTTTACATTAGTACAGACCAGTAGGACTCTGAATATCTAACTTTGAGTAAGAAAATGTTTGCATCACATGAGATATGAATTTTATCGCAATTCAAATTTTCTTATCATGGCGCGCTTATGACGTCAACTCGATTGTGACTTCTGCAATGAACTTCAGCGCCTAAATCCACATGTTCATAACAGCCATTTGCTTGTTTACATATGATTTTAGTAGCAGCGTGTATTTCGGTGTTTGTCCTGTGTTTTTAAACGAAAATATTTACTTTGACATGAGCAACAGATTATCAACTTGACGTCACAAATTTCAAGGACGTTTCTAGAGCTGTAAAAATTCCAATTTTGTAACATTAAATTATAAATTAAAACTTTTATTAAACATGTTTTATTATATTTTTCTACTATATGAAGATGGAAACTGTAGAAAAAAGTTATTATTTTGCATTAATTCCATATCACCGGAATACCCCATTTTTAAAATTGTAGTATTGGAGTTATTGTCGGAGAAAACACACACACACACACACACACACACACACACACGGACACACACATCCATACATCATCGTAAAATTAGTAAAATCGTATTCTAGGGACCCTAAAACGTGCTTATTCATTAAAACTCACCACCAAATTTTTTGACCAAAGACAATACCTTCCTTACCTAAAGGTGATGAAAGGTAAAAATCACTATCACTTGGTCAAATCAACAATAAAGTTATTATCAACGTAAAGGTGATAATACTTTAAATGATAATATGTATAAAACAATTTTTTTTTTAATATCCGGTATATTTACACGGCCATATTAGATAGGTATATCCTTATTTAAAAACTTTGTTAACTATGGAGGTTAATAAAAATATAATCGTCTGTAAACATTATTGGTTTAGTGTCTAATATTGATTACTAAGCATTACTTTTTTGTATGTAAAGAGATCAGTAATTTTTTTTTGAAAAAGTAAATGTTTGGCAAAAGTCTCGCCTAACAAAGCAATATTGACACGAAGGTCAAATACTTTTTAACAAACACTATTTGTTTTATTTTCTTCACACTCTAACTTTATTCGTTTGTTATTAACTATAATTATACCATGAAATATATAAACTTGATACCTACTACTATCTCATTTAATTGCTTGAAATTTCATACGTCAATATACAATGTGTTATTGAATGAGTACTTTTCTGTATATCAATATAATAATTATTGATAATTGCTGTAGTTTTTATAGGCATAATTATAATTATTATCATAAGAATATAATTTAGTAAAAACCTTGACTATGGAATACTATTTCGAAATATATTTAAAATACAAAAAATATTCGTGCAATTCCTTTAAATATCTTACATTAATTTTAATAATTTCTTTTTATGTCATAAATATTTGTTTCTCAGAAATTCAATTTGTAAATTTACCCAACCATAAAATAGTAATATAAAAAAATAATAAAATATCTCATCACGGCATATTACCCATTACTGGGTGTGCCAGTATCTACAACACATGTAGACATCTGTAATGATGACGATATATTTTGCCGTTCGGGCGCTTACCAGGCGTCACCTCACGGGCACTCATAGCTGGTGTGGAGTGTGCACCACAGGGGTTACTTTTGTACCATTTAAAATTGGAAATATTTGGCGTCTGTCGGGATTGAACCTGGTTCCCCAGCTTCGCGACCAGACACTCAGGCACGCGGCCATGAGATCCCATAAATAAATAGTAATATTAGTTTTACAATCAAATTAATACAAATAAATAAAAATCTGTTGTGGCCAGCACAAAACCTTCTGTTAATTCGAAGTATTTTGTAAAAATCCCATACCAAAAGTTCCTTGAAAAAGATTTTATGTACCCTGTAAAATTATAATATGAACATGCTATTTTTTACAAATTCCATACTGAAAGTTCCGTTGAAAAGATTCTATAAATCCAATAAAATTATGTAAATTGCACTTGGCACTTCCTCCTTTTTCAGCTTTTCCCTATTTTATTAGGAAGTCGATTTTTCTTACTCTTCTCTTCTACTCATTCCTGCCCAACGCATCTTCTTCACACAGTTCTTCCTCTCTCAAGTCTTCTGCGACACAGTTCTTCCATCGTCTCTTTGGCTTTCCTCGTACTCCCGGAATTGAAAATTCTAATTCTGAGCTGAGGCTAGAACTGCATGTCACTTGCGAGGAACATTATGACTTATACCGCTTTCTGATCCTATGCTTTCCATCTTTGGATTTTCACTTGACACTGACATCTGTCAATTAGATTTTTTTAATATATCAGCTGTTTCAATAATTTTAGCAACACTGACTGATTTTGAAAATAAAATATCTTTATAATTCTATTACTCTATAGATATCTATTGCATATGAAGGAAAATGTATAATCAAATCGTATAGACAATAAGATATTCTTTCATTTTGATAACCACATAAAATATTGAAAAATGATATTTAACTGCGTTTTTTTCTGGAAAAATTGTTAAGAACTTCAAATAAAGGAACTTCTGGTTAACCAGTTATAACCAAAATCTAATCAGCTCTTCATATGGATGCAAAGAAGAGGAATACAATAGAATTATCATTTTTCGAATAGGGCTGTTGCAAGAATTTTTATATGACTTCTAAGTATTAAATTTGAAAAGATATTGTTCTTTAAAAAGACACAAATTTGAAAATATCACGAAATATCCTTTAGATATTTTACCATTAATTTTTGAAATTTGGTTAAAATTTTGAATAAGTCACGTGATCTGAAACAGAATGTGACGTCAGAGTACATACATCTTCAGCGGTTCTAAGGTGTCAAATGTATTGTCAAAGTTGTCAAACAAGGGTCAAATAAGAATCACGACCAGAACTTTAAAGTAAAATATATTATCAATTTATATAATATATTCAGTTTTTATATTTTATTTTACCTCAACTCTTTAACACCCCTTATTTCGGTAGCAGTAAAACAATCGTTCTGATATAAATTCAGCCATCATCCAGCTATCGACCTTCGGTTAATTGTCTGATTTAGCTTGTGTGTAATTTGAATTAGCCATTATTACTTTATTATTCGTTTACAATGAGCAATGGCAGCGTCAAATGTCAAATTAAAAGATTTTGTTATTAACATGTGACAAACTTTAACCTACGTTTATTTATATAAATAATATGAATAAACGTAGGTGATGGAAAAACTATTTTCCTATTGACTATTAATGATGTAATGTATGTGCTTCTACGTCACAGGAGTGGGGGGTAGTTTTTCAGGACGCCAATCTTTTTATTTAATTATTTCCACAAATAACAACAAATTATTAAAATAAAAATTATTACTAAGAAAATCATTCCATAAACTTTTATTTAAAATAGTTTTTGAAAAATGTGAAACAGGCTCATTGTAGGATTGGAGTTATCGTCGGAGAAATATTTGACACACACATACGTACATAAACTTCCGGTTGACCAATTATAATCAAAATCTAATCAGCTCTTCATATGGATGTAAAGAAGAGGAATACGATAGAATTATAATTTTAGAATTGTAGTATTGGACTTATCGTCGGAGAAAAATTTGTCACCCACACACAGACACACACATACATACATACATACATACAGATATCGTCGTAAAATTAGTACAATCGTATTCTAGGGATCCTAAAACGTGCTTAATAAAATCACCACCGAATTTTTTGACCTAAGACAACACCTTTTCTCACCCAAAGGTGACGGAAGGTAAAATAGGGAATCATCAGAAATAAGTAATAAATCGTTGTGGAACATTTATACTTATTTATTTTATTTATAAAACATTTAACATTTTGTGAAATTATCCGCGATGGTAAAGATAAGTACAGGAAACATATTTTGCAGTCATAAAATATTTTATTATACTAATCTTTATTTAAATCAAAAACAAATAAATTTCTTACAGTTTCTATTTCTTTTTATAGGGAAATTTCTAGTAGATCAAAAGAGTAGATAAACATGAGTGTTATATATCATTTTGATGTGCGCTTATTAAGATTTATATTAATAAGTAATGCACAATAAGTAAAAGTTGTTGAGGGAAAGTAGGTATATAAGCTATAAGCTTCATTAACAGCATTGTAATTTGTAAATGGTACGATATAATAGTCCTCTGTGAATAATCAATCCTTTGTCCTATGCGTGGGAGAAACTGGAACACAACACACCTTTCTTCCTGCATGCTGTATGCAATCGCATTTTAAAAGTATAGTGTACACAATGCAAGAGTGTACCGACATCTTCCATCCCATTACAAGATAAGAAATAATTGCTAACTGTAATTAAAAAGAAAGAGAAAAATGCATTTATGAATTAATTGTCCCAGTAATTTCCATAAAACAGTAGGAATTATATATTATATCAGTAATAACAGGTTTCAAATATAATTATTTTTTGATATTTTTTAAAACCATTGAAATGTTTTATTACCTGTCACGTGTCAGCGTTTTAACCAATCCAGCCATTATTATAGTGAGAATAAAGCTCTAAAGATTATTCTCGGGAATAATCTCTGTAACTTTTGTTTTGACAAATAGCTACCAACACATAAATAAAATGAACAAAAAACACCGATTTAGTGATGTATCTGACCATGAAATAAATAAAAAAAAATCTGATGTGGCCAACACAAAACCTCTCGCTATTTAATTTTTATTAATTTAAATACATACCTCCGTATTTAGTAATGCTGCAAACTGTTCCATTGCATATAACTATTTCTTTATTTACTATTTTCTTTTTAAAATGACACTATTATTAATTTGAAGTGATTAGTTTTTTGACATTGACATTCATTCATTTGAAATATGAACTGTATAACAAAGAAATTGGCTGGTAGCACAAGCCTTGTTTAACTAAAACACTGTTTTAAGAAATGTCAAATTCAAATTTCAATATTTAATTTCACCCTTATGTTTGAAGAACGATTTTTTAAAAAATATTTGTTTGAATATAAACTATATTCTGCTTTAAAATTATATTTTGATAAATTTGATATTATTTATTTTTATTATTAAATAATGAAATTTGACATTTCTTAAAACAGCGTTTTAGTTAAAACAGGGCTTGTGCTACCAGCCATTGTGTTTATCTTAGGCTACGGGATTTAAAAAAGAAATGATTTTTAAATTTATCTGTAAAATATATAGAAAAAGTATTAATGTATTCCTGTACAAAATTCAATAATCTTTAATATTCTTAATGACAAAAATGCGAAAAATGGCATTTAATGGTATTTTTTGAAGAAAAACCATTATGAGCTTCAGGTAAAGTGCCATTTTCGGTCATCCGATTTAAACCAAAATCTAATGGTTTCTTTCCACATTAGAATAGAGTAGAAACACAAGGTTTCAGAATCTTTTGAATGATATTATTTGAGTTAGAGCACTAACAACATCCGTACACATACACACACACACACATACACACACACATACACACACATACACACACATACGCACACATACAGACATCATCGTGTTAAAATTGGATTTTAGGGACCTTAAAACGTGGTCATTTACTAAAATCTCGATATTTGATTTTTAGCACGATACAAAGGGCAGCGGGAGGTAAAAATCTGTTGTCGCCAGCACAATACCTCTCGCCATTTCTATTTTATGTTATATAAGTATTGTATTGCACTTCGCTATCGAACCGTCGTTTTATAACACAAACAAATTACAGAACTTTATCCAAAAATTGTTTTTATTGTATTTAACATGTCTTCTGTACACATACAATTCTAATTATATCTATTTTTCATTGTACCTATGAGGAAGCCCTAAATATCAGAGATTCTTCCAATTCATTAACCAGATTGGCGGTATTTCTGATGGATATATGCATTTTACCTACAATTTTTAATATTTAATTAATAAAACAATAAAAAAGATTAAATGTACTTCCCAGAAAAAGCTTTCAGAATGTCACTAAAACTGTTGATTTTTGACACTGACATCTGTCATGTACAATAGTATATTGTATAACTCGTGCTGAAATTTGGATATTTCACACGAACGTGAAGTTTGAGCCACGAGTGGTTTAATCATGTGAGTGTGAAATACCCTTTCAGCACGTGTTGTACACGATATTTTTCCGACGACCACAAAAAATAAAACAATATAAAATTTTCATAGAAATATTAAAACAGATTATGTTTACATCATTGCTATAAGAAATCACCAAAAATTATGTTAAAATCTGATAAATCAGGGTCCAGCCTTCCTAACCCGTGTAAATTTAGCAAATTATTTGCAACTGTCAAATTTTTACATACAAATTTTTAGGTTAGTTCGCTCAGTTATCATATCACACAGTTGCGGACGCATCTGATTGGCTAACAAGCTTTCATTTCACACAGCTTTGGTAGTGATGTGCAATGACCAACTTTCAGTAATAGTTTAGCGTGTGAATTTATGTACTTTTCGTAGTGGTCGTCGGAAAACTATGTTATAAACATTGCTATGTTATAAACATTTGAATTTGTCAACTGGTTTCCTTAGTGCCTTAGCCTCTGCGATGTACTACATTAAATTATTCTATATATTACAAAGCCTTTATCTCTATATCTATACAAGATATAATAAAATTATTAAGTGTATTAGATGGAGAATTTTATGTTCTTCAATATTTGTAATATACATATTTTCAAATAATAATATTTAGAAGATTTTTTTAAAAGAAGCTATTACTTCCGGTTGTCCAATTATTGCCAAAATCTAATCAGCTCTTCCCAGGTATGTCGGATTGAGAAAACTGCAGTTAAATATTTTTTAATTCTTGTGCCCGTGTTCATAATCACTTGTAAAAATTTTAAACGGTTCGTTATAATATTTATCCAATAAAAACAGTCGACATTGAAAGAAAAATCAAAATTTTATTTGTGAAGTTTGGTTCTATTTGCCAAAAATTATAATGAGCCGTTTTGAAACTTTACGAGTGTTTATAAATATGAGTATTATAGTATTTGATTTAAGAAACCGTGGATCCAACATACACACATACATCCTCACACACATCCACACACACACACAAAGACATCATTATAAAAATGTTATAATCGGATTCTAGGGACCTTAAATCGTGCTTATCCACTAAAATCTGGATATGCGACTTTTAGCATGATTCCAATATCTCTCTTAGCTAGAGGTAAAAAGGCCTGCAGGCATTTCTTCCAACAATGGAATATTCGCATCGGGCGGTGTAGGGTTCGGGGAGTATATTTAGGGTAGCAGTATTTTTTTTGTGTAATTTCATAAATTGTCAATGTTCTATGATCAATTTCGTTATTTTGTAGCCACACCTCGTATAGAATTATAGATCGACCCAATATTGCAGGTATTGCAGATATCTTTTGCACAATGTTGTGTTAATATGCATATAGTGCATTGTCTTGTAGAATATGTTTCTTTGTATGTATGGATGTAAGTGTAAATCAGAATTCTGTTCTGCATTCGTTCGAAGTGTAAGTTGTTAGTTTTCTGCTTGACTAATTAGAGAAAATAGGGAAAATACTTGCGAATTTAGAAATCCTATTACAAAAGAGAACACTTCTAATCAAAAATTCAGAAAAAGAATAAGAATATTAGTACGAATTTCTTTGCACTGAGTGCATAAATCGTTTTCCATTAATATAATCAATTTGCACTAGCTAAGTTTTAAGTGTTTCATTTATACTTCTCAAGTGAACTGAGTCTTACTGAGTGCTCATTTTCTTGCATTTACTATACACGTTCGTCAGTTCGTACAGTCTGCCAAATTCATATATTTTCAATAGACACTTACAAAATTGCAATTTGCACGAGCGCCTCTAATGGCAAAGCATAGAACTCAAGTATGCTATGGTTACCACGTCCAAACAAAGACCTGTCATCAGCCGTAGACTCTACACTCTAGCCATCGTTTTAGTTGAATAATCGAATTATCTTCAATATTATCAAACAAAAAAGTTGCCCCAGACACATCTTCTGGTTTTAAACTCATTTTTATTAAACACAAAGTACAAAACACAATAAAGAATTAGGTTTAACACTGAATAACAGATGAGAACACAATGACAGATAGGAATAGGGAACGGGACGTAAGATAACGAGGGGAGGTTTGTTTGGATGCATAATTTTCTATCTCTCTCTTGCAGTGACGTCAATTTTGTAAGTGTCTATTGTAAAAATTTATTGTGGCCAACACAAGACCTCCCGATATTTATTTTTATTAATTTAAATACATACCTACATATTTACTAATGCCGCAAACTATATTAAGTTCCTTTGCACATAACTGTTGCTTTATTTACTATTTTCTATTTAAAATGTCACTATTATCAATTAGAAATTAGTTTTTTGAGAGTGACATTTATTTGTCAGTTACAAACATTTGAAAGATGAACTGTGTAACAAAGAAATCTTTAAATCATAGGCTCTGAGGTTTATAAAAAAACATTTTTTAAATTTATCTGTAAAATATATAGAAAAAATCTGTTGTGGCCAGCACAAGACCTTCCGTTAATTTGATGTATTTTGTACACTGAAAAAAATTTTGCTTTAATTATGAAAAAAATGCAGGTAAAATCAAAATATTTTGCATTCAACTTTGATCCAACAAAATTTTTATTTGTTTTGAAATTACTTCTGTTTTTGATCTTTCAAACGAAAGTAATTACTGTTAAATTAAATGTATTATATGATTTATTATTTTATATTGATTTGAAATTAAAAATGTTGGCACAAAAGTAAAATGTTTTGACACCAAAAATAATGCTTTTAAATGTAATATTTTTTATTCGTTTCAAATTCCGTAATTTTTAATTCAAAATATTGATTTTTTGAATCAAAAGTAAAATAATTAAAATAAAAACAGCGACGTAAAATATTTTAAAATAATTGTATATGACTTTCAAACTAATGAAAATATTATTTATTTTAAGTACGTGCACAATCAAATTGAAAGTAAACTTTCAGTTTAAAAGAATAAATTTATAAGTGAATATCACTTACATTAGAAATGATTGCAAAAAGATTTTAATTTGAAATTATCCAATTTTTTGAATTAAAATCTTTTTTCAAAAGTACATGTTCCCGAAAGTTTTTAATTTTACCTGCAATTTTTTTAAAACTATAGCAAAACTTTTCATTTTTGCAGATTTTAGAAATGAAAACATACTATTTTGAAAATAAAGTAAAAATTTCTTTCAGTGTACAAATCCCATACCAAAAGTTCATTAGAAAAGATTCTATATAACCAGTAAAATTGTAACACGAACATAATACAATTCCATACAGAAAGTTCATTGAAAAATATTCTATAAATCCAATAAAATTATCATGAATATACATTATGTATACTCATATACTCATATATTAAAACTCTAAAATTCGTACACTTACGTAACATTCTTTTTACAACCAAATAATATTACTACCAAGTTTATATCTCTACCCATTTTTGAATTATTGCCCCAAAAGTCAATATACCCCATATTTAGATAAAATCTTCAAAATTTTCAAAAATCTATTTTTTATGTATCTAGATACTTCCCCGCTGATTCCAAATTTTGAAACCGCAGGCCGATATCTCGTTTCGTTCTCGAGATATTTAGATTTAAAGTTTTGCTCAAAACTGCCCATTTTTGGGTTATTACCCAAAAATGGGTCGAGTTATGAATTTGGCGACAACACCATTCGATTCTACGGGCAAAATTACATAAGTACACCAATTTTCAGAATTTTTGAACACCGCATACAATCTCTAAAGCAAAATAACTGAAAATGGCTAAAAATCGCAAAAATCGTAAGGGGTACCCCTTACGATTTTTTCAGATTTTGGCCATTTTCGGGGGTTTTCAAACTTTATTCATAAAAAATGAACCGGCTGAACAAAAATTATGAAAATTGCTATACTTATGTATTTTTGTCCGTAGAATCGAATGGTGATGTCGCCAAATTCATATCTCGGCCCATTTTTGGGTTAATACCCAAAATTGGGCGGTTTTGAGCAAAACTTTAAATCTAAATATCTCGAGAACGAAAAGAGATATCGACCTGCGGTTTCAAAATTTGGAATCAGCGCATTGAGAAGTATCTAGATACATAATAATTAGATTTTTGAAAATTTTAAAGTTTTTATCTAAATTTGGAGTGTATTGACTTTTGGGGCAATAATTCAAAAAGAGGTTTTTTACAGTGACATTTATCTGTCAGTTACATACATTGGAAATCTGAACAGTGTAACTAAGGAATTGTGGTTATCTTTAAAACATAGGCTCCGTTTACTTAACGAGACGTTTCATATAAAAATGAATGTGTCAATTTTCAAACAGACTTTAAACATAATTTAAAATAGTAAAATTCATCAGTATTTTCTATATTCACCATTAGGTAAGAAACATTTTATACTTTTCTTGTAAAACTGTTTTTCGTTATTATTGTAACAATAGCTAAAGATGGGTTTGCCTTAGGCTCTGTCCGATGTTGCATTTTTATTACCCTGATATCTAAATCAAAAATTTATATGCCCTAAAACTGGTGATTATTTAGGATTTTAGGAATTAGATTTGGGTTTAAATTAATAAATACAGAACATAAACTAAAAAAAAGGTAGTATTTTTCCAATTAATAATATGAGTTCTGAAAGATATTTTGATAACCTAAAATCTAATTCCTAGAGATGCATTCGGGCCGGGCCGGGCCGGGCTTTGAGGTTTGGATCGACTCGGCCCGAAAATAAAAATTATCGGCCCGATTCGAAGATCGACAAAAAAATTAGCTAGCCCGGCTCGAAAATTGACTCGAAATCGGGCCGGGCCGGGCCATAGCTCGAAATTGGGTGCATCCGGCATTCCTAATGTTGATTTTTATGTTAAAGCAAAATGTTTAATTTTTTTCGTGTCAAACTTATAAAAAACCTCTACATTCTTATAACTTTCAACATTAGTTAACATAAGTAGTTAAAAAAGAGACCCTTCTAGTGTAAGTTTGTTATAAAAATTACAAACCTACGTGTATTTAACACTTTGTTTACCAAATCCGTTCGAAAATTTAAACAACTTTTTCACAAATCTTATGTAAAAAATATAATTTACATAAGGATTTTTTATCTAACTTTGTTTCTGCTCAGACATAGGACAAGAAATCATTATGATAGGAACAAAAATCACTTTTATTTAAGTATACGAGTAATAACAATAATAATAGCAACATCACAATATAATTATTATGCTTTAATGAATAACATTGAATTCTTGAAGTAAAATAATACATTTTTATTTATTAATATGTGAAGTTTGTTGTTATTAAATCATTTTGATCCTTTTTAACTTCATCCATTTTCATTAAAATATTAAGGAAACTGTGTACTTGATTGAACTATAAGATTTTTCGAGCCGGGCCAAAATCAAAAGTCCGACTCGCCTAGATTTTTGAAAATGATTAGCCCGATTCGGCCCGATAAAAATATCTTCGGCCCGGCTCGATGATCGACTCGAAATCGAGGCGGGCTTCGGGCCGGGCCGGGCCAAAGCTCGAAATCGAATGCATATCTACTAATTCCTAAAATCCTAAATAATCACTAGATTTAGGGCTCATAAATTTAGAATTTAGATATTAGGGTGATAAAAGTGCAGCATCGAAGAGGTATACCTACTATTCCATTCCAAGTAAGCGGTTTCCAAGAGTTCCTGTATAATATATCTTGTTCCGGTGTTATATATCTGTTTGTAAATGTGTGGATATAGATCAGAGAACTTTCATTGTCTGCCCAACCTTGAGTTGAAGCTCGCGTCATATAATGACTAGCATTGTCTCTATCCGTAAGAAGACAAACGGAACTTGACCCGTTTTGTTATAATATCTAACCGTAACACTCTAACGGATGTAAAACCATAATGTCATTCTACACACAAAGAAATATTGCTGCTACACGAGTACTTAAAAGTTGGAAACTAATATGTATATCATAAAAACATTATTACTCATTGTGGATTTACTACTCTGTCTTACGCATTTGGTTACTTTCCATTTATAGAGATAAATGAACAGATTATAGAGGAGGCCCCTAAGTAGGCTCACCATTTAAAAATCTGTTGTGGGCAGCACTGTACCTCCCGCCAGTACTTTTCTGATGGCGTAACTCAATTCGATGTATTTTGTACAAATCCCGTACCAAAAGTTCGTTGGAAAAGATTCTTCCTTCTTTCTTCTTCAGCTTTCCCCTGTTTCATTAGGAGTCGCTATTTCTTACGCTTCTCTTCCACTCATATGTGTCCAACCAGTAATAATTTGAAATGATTTTTTTTTTCAGTGGCATTTACCTGCCAGTTACATACATTTAAAATCTGATTGTGTAACTAAGGAATTGTGATTATCTTTAAAACATAGGCTCCGGGCTTTTTAAAACAGATTATTTTATATATTTATTTATAAAATACGTATAAAGAAAATCTTTCGAACCGTCGTTTTATAACAAAATATTACAAAACTTTACTCAAATATTGTTTTTTATATCTATTTTTCATTGTATGAGAAAGTTTCTAAATGTCAGAGATTGTTCCAATTCATTAACCAGATTGGCGGTGTTTCTGATGGATATTTGCATTTTACCACAATTTTACCTATAATTTCAAATATTTAATTAATAAAACAATAAGAAAAATTAAATATACTTCCCAGAAAATCTATCAGAATGTCACTAAAACTCTATAAATTATAGTGTCTTTATCTCTAAATCTATACAAGATATAATAAAGAATTTTTCTAAGAAACTACTACTTCCGGTTGTTCAATTGTTACCAAAACCTTTTCAGCTCTTCCCAGGAATGTCAGATTGAGGAAACTGCAGTTAAATATTTTTTAAATCTTATAGTTTTTGAGGAATCGTGTCTACAACATACAGACACACATATACACACACACATACACACATCCAAACACACACACACACACATCATTTGTGTTATAATCGGATTCTAGGGACCTTAATCAATATCTGGATATGCGAATTTTAGCATGAATCCAATACCTCTCTTAGCGAGAGGTAAAAAAGTATGAGTGTATCGCTGTAGAAAATATAATAATCTTTAATTCTTATAATAACATAAATCGCGAAAAAATTACATTTAAAGGTATTTTTCGATTACCTGATTTACATCAAAATCCAATCGCTTCTTTCTATATAAAAATAAGGTAAAAAATACAAAGTTTCAGAATTTTCTGGATGATAAATAGTATTTGTGTTAGAGCGTTAACAAATTCTATACAAACATATATTACAAACACATACCGACATTATCGTGATGATAAAATCGGATTCTATGGATCTTGAAACGTGGTCATTTACGAAAATCTCGACATGCGATTTTTAGCACGATTCCCATATCTCCCTTACCAAGGGTAGCGGGAGGTAAAAATAGAATACAATTTTTGCGTGTTAATTTTATCTATTATTTTTCTCATTCTCAGAGTGAAAATATGCTTCAACTCCCATGACCAGAATATGAATAGTTGTTTTCTTCCTCATTAATAAAATTTTAAAACGAAATAAAACTAAAACAAATTGATTACAATAATTTGTAATTAATATTATAAATGTGTGCAATTATGGTAAATATGGTTGAATACTTCACATTATTTCACGCAAATGAAAGAGTCTCATTTACTTTTACCTATATATGTGTAATTACGAAGAAGTCATGTAAATAATGAATACTTTAGTTAAATACTTCCTAAATCTAAATATTTCCTATATTATTTAAAAGATAATGTTTAGGTAGACGGCGTAAACTGAATAATATCTACAACTTCTTCTGTAGACTGGAATTGCTAATTTTTTAAATATAATTGAATAACAGACATTTATACCCGTTTGCACAGGTATCAGGAACTACTGAATTTTAAGTATAAAGGTTTTTAAAGTTGTTTAACCTTTATGTTCGTGAGGATGATCCTGGTAGGGTCGAAAAGTTGAAGTGATAATAAACAAATTTTTACTGACTGCATCTCAGAATATTTTACTTCCTAAATACGATATTCTTTCATATTGTTAAAAATGTTAAAAAATTATATTTAACTTCGTTTTTTCAATAAAAACTGTTAAGAACTTTAAATAAAAGAATTTCCGGTTGACCAATCATCCAAAATCTAATCATTTCTTCATATGGATGTAAATAAAAGGAATACGAAAGAATTATATTTTTAGAATTGTAGAATTGGAGTTATCCTAAAACGTGCTTATTCATCAAAAACTCATCACCAAATTTTTTGACCAAAGAAAATAAAGGAAATCAAAAACATCCTTATCGACAAAGACGAAGCAGCTATTAGCTCATCAAAAAGGACCTGAGAACTATGACAGGTATCATTTCTTGATAAAAAAATCTCATGTGCCCAACACAAAACCTCCCGCTATTTAATTTTTATTAATTTAAATAAATATCTCTGTATTTCCTAATGCTGCAAACTGTTCCATTGCATATAACAATTGCTTTATTTAATATTTTCTTTTTAAAATATCACTATTATTAATTTGAAGTGATTATTGTTTTGACAGTGACATTCACCTGTAGTTACATTAATTTGAAATATGAACTGTGTAACAAAGGAATTGTGTTTATCTTAGGCTTTGGAATATAAAAAAAAATCTGATGTGTACTAGTATCTACAACACATGTAGACATCGGTAATGATGACGATATATTTTACCGTGTGGGCGCTTACCAGGCGTCACCTCACGGGCACTCATAGCTGGTGTGGAGAGTGCACCACAGGGGTCACTTTTGTGCCATTTAAAATTGGAAATTTTTGGCGTCTGTCGGGATTCCCGGTTCCCCCAGGTTCGCGATCAGACACTCAGGCACGCAGCCACGGTACCCCCACAAAAAAAAAGATTTTTAAATTTATCTGTAAAATAAATAGAAAAAGTATTAATGCGTTCCTGTAGAAAATTCAATAATTTTTAATTTTTATATGACAAAAAATGACATTTAATGGTACTTTTTTTAAAAAAAAAAAAAAGACATTAAGAGCTTCAGGTAAAGTGCCATTTTCGGTTATCCGAATTACACCAAAATCTAATTGTGTCTTTCCATATTAGAATAGGGTAGAAATACAAGGTTTTAGAATTTTCTGAATGATAGTATTTGAGTTAGAGCGCCAACAAAATCCTTACACATACACACGCACACACACACACACACACACACACACACACATACACACATACACACACACACACACATACACACATACGGACATCATCGTGAAAAAGTTAAAATTGGATTCTAGGGATCTTACAACGTGATCATTTACTAAAAATCTCGATATGTGATTTTTAGCACGATTCCTATTCCACCCTTACCAAGGGTAGCGGTAGGGAATATTTTCCACTCTTAAGATGTATTTTGCCTCCTATTTAAAAATAAAAAGTCATAGGCGTCACGATTGAGTTATCCCATTTTTAATAAAAATAGTAATTGAATTCGATTCTGTCCGAAAGTATTATCTAAAAGCGTACACATTGTGCGATACGGAAGCAAATTCTTTTCTAAATCTAACATTTTGACAGTGCTTTCGAAACTAATTTGTCTACTGTCCAATCCTTTCCAACGGTGAATTGCATTTAGTGCGGATATAATTTAGTGAGTGGGAGTTATCGTTATCATATATGCAGCCACTAATAATATATGCGTTCACCTCTAATTTGCATGTAAGTTTTAGTCGTTATGTGACGTGTTATACAGCCCAGTATTTCGTAACATTTTCAAGCCTTGTCTTTCTCTTTCTGTCACTGTAATAACGAGAATTAATTATTAATATCTGTAAATGTCGAGTATTTAGAATTAAATTATTATCACGCAATCTATCTTACAATCGGTGTATATGATATTGTTAAAATTCTTATAAGTATTAACTTTCAATTTTCATTTCATGTTGTGATTTTATATAATCACTCATGTATGATTATAATTACAATTATAACGTTTAATTAACTCAAAATACGTGTAAGCTATAAATTATAATGAAGCCCCTTTCTCCGATGTTACATATTCTATCTTCATTTTTTGCAAATATCTAATTTTCTTAATAGACATGTTCTATTTGCCTTGTACTACATAACAACGTGGAATATATTATCGCGCATCTCAAAATAGGTTACATCCACGATAGATTATAATAGTATATTATACGCCAAGGTTGAGAAAATAATCATTATTGACCCAGCGCCAATAATGATCTTCAACCGTGGTTTATATACTATTTTTTTTTTCACTACTAGCCCATAAATCCTATTTGAATTTTTTTATTCATAATAACAATCATTTTGACATGAATAATTACATTACTTATTTATTAATATTCACAAACACAAATTACTCTGCTTTTGTTTTTATCTGACGTTTCGGTCATTTCGCTGGTTTAATAACCTCACTTATGGGCCTTGATTTGTATTTGATTTAATTAATAAAACACTTTGTGCTGTTACGGGCGGCAATCTTATTAGTTTATTATCATTTTTAAATAAATCTATTGAAATGTATTTACCTACAAATCAAAAAAAAAAAAATAGTGATTTATTCATTCCTACATCTACACATGTTTCACATTTTCATCAAAACAGCACTGTGGCCAGGCGAAGTGACAGCGTTGGTCAATTTAAAATTAAGCGGCAAATTTAAATTATATACTTTTCTTGAGTTTAATGAGTTAAATAATATTTGGATTTGGAGGCTTGAGTTTGATTGAAAAGTGACAGTTTGCATTATAGACCTAGGTTAATAATTAATTATTATTGACCTAGGTTACCATGGTTACAAGGCGTTGAAAAAACAATTTCTCATGTCAAATAAAGGTAAATAATAGTGGGTTCCTAGGCTAGTAGTGAAAAAATAGGTTACTCGCATCCTAGGAAAATGAACATTACGAATATTTGCATTCGATCATAATTCGAATTCTTTCATTGTCATAAAAATTTGAGCATCATTAGTTCATAAAACATAAGAGGTGCAAACTGAAATTCAATTTCAAACTTGTAAGTCATTCGCAAAAAAAATTGATGTAGCCAGCACATTACCGTCCATTAATTCTATGCACTTTGCACAAATCTCATACCAAAAGTTCCTTGGAAAACATACTACTTATCCAGTAAAATTGTAACACTAGCATATACTATTTTATTTAAATTCCATATCGAATATATCTTGGAAAAGATTCTATAAATCCAATAAAATTATAATAAGAACATTCACTATGTAAATTCCACTTGACACTGACATCTGTCAATTAGAATTATTTGAATATTTCAGCTGTTTCCATAGCAGAGCTGGTTGTTTTATAAAAGTTAATCTCTTTATAATTGTTTAACTTCTTTTATATTTATAATCACATAAATGACGGTTGACCAGTTATAACCAAAATGTAATCAGGTATTCATATGGACGTAAAGAAGAGGAATATGATAGAATCATAATTTTTAGAATTATTGTAGTATATTATCGTCGGATAAATTTTTATCATACACCCAGACATCAACTTAAAACTAGTAAAATCGTACTCTAGGGACCCTAAACCGTACTTATTCATTAAAAACTCACCTCCGAATTTTGCCACCAAAGATAATACCTTCCTTACCTAAAGGTGACGGAAAGTAAAAATACAATGATGAATGATTAAAATATTACATTTTTATTAAACACAGAAGGCTTTGCAATATTATTTTATGAATTAGATATAATCTAATAATATTAAATGACAGGTGTAATAATTAATTATCAGCTTGAATCGAATGGAATATTTAAATAACCAAGTTGCTTTTGTGTCGAATGAAATAAACCAAAGGGTACAAGGATACAAGCAACTGACACACCCTGCAATGATAAGCCTTATGCTACGTGTAAAAATAAGGTGTGATAATATATTTTACAAATAGTTTATTAGAAATCTATAGCATTCTTGGGAGTACTGAATATAAAATGCTGTAATAAAAGAAAATTGAAATATTCATATATAACTTTCTCATGCATTTTGAACAAGTTTAAAATGTCTATAATAATAGTTTCCGGTAAGGAAAGTGGAAGTAGCGGATTAAAATGATTTAGTTTTCAAGCCTACAGATGCAGTTATTCCAAAAAAGGAGTAAAACTTTTCAAAATGCGCCGAGGCTGTGCAAATCATTTGATTTATATGCTTCACTGAGTTAATTACCAATTATTATCTGAGAAACCTGTTAATTTCTACTACTTAAGAAAAGCGAGCATTTGCAATTTTGGACAGTTTAAAAAGTTTCATTTAGAAACTTCAAATAGGTACTACTTTTGTAAAATAAATAATACTTCAAAAAATTCGATGGTATAATAGAATACAATTTTACTACATTTCATTACATTTTAATTGAAATTCTGGTTATATAATTATATTTTTTCTATAGCAGATTTTAAAGTATGCTTTGTTCATCTCGAAATAGTTGACTAAGTGACATTTTAACCGCAAGGGTAGATAAAATAATACTTTAACAGCAAGGGTAGATAAAGAACTTTACTTTTTATTTAAATAAAAACACATTATACATTTTGGCGATTCATATTATATATAACTTCAATCACAGATCACAGACACTATTGTAGATAGGAAACTGTAATGCTGCAAACCGGGAGTGCGTTCCGCGCGGCCGAATTCCACGCGGTCGAAATCCCACGCGGTCGATATTCCACCCGGTCGAAATTCCGCCCCGTCGAAATGTACCCCCACCACTTTGTTCGCTCTGCAGAAATTCAAATTTTTCCACGCCGTCGAATCCCGCCCGGGCGACATCTTACACGATACAAATGTCGTAGAAATTCGCGCACCGCTCTCCTTATCGATCGTATTGCATTCAGACAATCTACGTTACTTGGTAGTGAAATGTATAGATGGTGATACATTTTGTCATTCCAAACGCAATATATTAAAAAGAAATTTAAATAACATATTATATTATTTATAAGACCGTATACAACGGTTTATTTAAAGAATGAAGCATTAAGTAAAATTATTGATATTCCCGGCCTGCCATTTTAAATTAGCTGTCATATTATGGGAATAAGCTGTTCATTTTATTATTTCAGTTGTAAAATTATGTATTAATAATTTAATGATTTTATACTACTTAATAACTAGTAAAGTACAAGATTGTTATTTTAAAGTAATCTAGTTTTTACTAAGTTTTGTATTTCAAGTAAATAAAGTATGGGGCACATTTAAATAACGGCACACAACCTTCGACGGGCTGCGGAAAATGATGAATTCATAAATTTTAATTTTGTGTAAAAACTACAAAATATTAATCACAAAACACAAGCTAGAATCGTTATATTTGATGCTTCGCAGAATGCAATAGCATAATATATAAATAAAATTTTCTTTCTTGGATTTATTCTTGTAATCAATCAAAATATGCTTTGTTGTAATCAACACTTTTACAGTTATTGGAATATCAATATTGCCGGAAAATATTTCTTTTGGGTAGTTGTTTCACTAAATCAAATACTAAATTTTAATATTAAATCAGGGAAATTTCAGTAGAAATAGGAAAATATCTAATCACCAATATTTCAATTTTCTATTATAGATTTCAAGAGTAGAAATATATAATAAATCATAAGCATTTGGTTCTTCGCAACATTATTAAAATATTCATGAATTTTTTTCTTAGATTCATTCTTGTAATCAATTTTCATTTTATAATTATCGTATTTTATCGTACGATAATTATTTCATTTTGACCTTACTAAATAAAAAATAATACTTTTCAAATTTGAAATATTAATTTATTTTTAAATCATTTATAATGACATTTCTTTCATTCTTTCCAAAACGTCAAATTCAATTCACTGCTCACTACATTCTTTTACTTCAATGGAAGTAAATAAGAAAAGGATATACTTATACCCAAATGTATGAAATAAAAAGAGATGTAAGAAACGACTATCGTTTTCACATGCTTTGAGAGTGTCGACTAGAATTCACATTTTTTCAGTCTAAAACGATATCGTTTTCGGTTTTCACTATTTACATGATCACATTTTCACTTGTCGACAGTCGTAATATCGTTTTCACAGTTACGTGATCCCACTCCTGATGTTATTTAAAATGCCTTATTTGTTGTAGAGTGAGTTAAAATTTTGTGAGTGATTTATTTTTTTTTTTTAATTCACATGTGAAAAAAGTGTTACTTAGAGTTGTTGCTATGGAGTTAATAATGACAGCTTAAAACGTCAAAATAGAATAAAATCACTAATAGTGATAAATGAAATAAATTATTACTAAGAAGAATAGTAGAGTTCATTTCTTATCGTGGATGACATGAATAATATATAAATAATGTACATCTACTTCACATTATTATTCGTTTATTTGTTACTATTACTATAATTACATTGATAATTTATATGTTTATACTGTAAAAGTTATTATTTCACAATTTGAAAAATATTTGCATCGTGGTTGAAATATTTTTGTGCGTTGTAAAGGCCTATTTATAATAAAGTAACGTTAAACGCAACGCAACGACGCTATGTGACCATTAACGCAAACACAAAATCTGTGAATAAACGCCAACGATAGAAGAAAAATTTGGTATATTTCTTTGAAATTCGGCTCACTTTTATTTATTGTCTTTATATGACATACATATGTATAAATAAGGTTAGTATTATAAAATACATAATTTAAATAGAAATGGACAGTGATGAAAATATAGCATTTATTTTGTAGATGTGACAGTTCATGAACATGTCGATAATACGGATTGCAATCTATATAACTCTTTTCATAAAGATTCTAAAACGTATGTAAACGTACCAGTACATGACGTCACACATCTAGTTACTTTTATTCAATTTTTATTAATGACGTGCATCGGCTGCTTGAACGATTTGTGTATAGCCGGAATTAAACGAATTATGGCTGAAGCTACACTATCATGATGAACTTCAAGAGCGAATTGTTTATTAATTATTAAATTATAATTTTAAGGTCCAAGCCAATTTGTTACTATGATAGAGGACCCCACTGACCAGTTTTATAAATAAAGTTAGCAAGAGCTCCGACCTTTGCCCAACGAGTGCATGGGCACCATAATTTATTTCTAAACACCAGACCCAGAACTCAGACGATCGGTTCAATAGTAGGAGAGTACGATTGTTGTACTCTGGCTGTAATTTGAAACTTATTTTTTATTATTATATTTTCTACTCTAATTGTTTATCGTAATTATTTTGCTTTGAAATATAATCTTTGTTTATTTGCCAAAATAAATGAGGTTGGGAACTTATGGAAATGTTTAAAACGAATATCATTGTAATGATACGTAGCTATTATTAATACTGTTTTTTTGTTGTCAATTGTCCACGTATTTTATGAGTATATTTTACACTAAAGTATTTAATATTTACATAATATTGTTCAATATCTTTATACATTAATATTTTACATAAATAATTATATCAATACGACACGGCTTATTGCCCGTTCCTTGATGTGCTAAAATGCAAAATACATTTTCAAAACCATAACTCCAGTTTTATATTTATAACAATAATTAAAATCAATTATACACACTTTTTTCCATTACTTTGGAAATTGAGGATTTTTTCTTATTTTAAGGTGTATTTTATCGAAAACCAAGCATGTTTTTATATGTATAATTAATATTTACACAAAAATGTGAAAATTGAGACAGACTAATTTTCACATGTCAACAATATTACCTACTAACGTGGTTACTAACTTGTAAAACTGTAATAAATTAACTGGCAATTATATATGTTAGGAACTAGTAAAGATTAATTTTCAAAAGTAATTTAATACTTTGAAGGACCTCTGCTGTTTTTATGTACATCTTAAATTGTATCACAATGACCTTTTCACTTATTTGGATTCTGCATGTATGAATTTTTAAATTGTAATTTAAAAGTATCCTATAAACTTTATGTAAAATCACTTATGATGAGTTATTATTTGCCAGGTAACTCACAATATACAACGTAAAGCAGGTACTAGAACATGAAATTTTACTAGTTATTAAGTAGTATAAAATCATTAAATTATTAATACATAATTTTACAACTGAAATAATAAAATGAACAGCTTATTCCCATAATATGACAGCTAATTTAAAATGGCAGGCCGGGAATATCAATAATTTTACTTAATGCTTCATTCTTTAAATAAACCGTTGTATACGGTCTTATAAATAATATAATATGTTATTTAAATTTCTTTTTAATATATTGCGTTTGGAATGACAAAATGTATCACCATCTATACATTTCACTACCAAGTAACGTAGATTGTCTGAATGCAATACGATCGATAAGGAGAGCGGTGCGCGAATTTCTACGACATTTGTATCGTGTAAGATGTCGCCCGGGCGGGATTCGACGGCGTGGAAAAATTTGAATTTCTGCAGAGCGAACAAAGTGGTGGGGGTACATTTCGACGGGGCGGAATTTCGACCGGGTGGAATATCGACCGCGTGGGATTTCGACCGCGTGGACTTCGGCCGCGCGGGATGCTTCGCAAACCGGTACTATAAATACAGCGCCCCTTGGTCGTGGGAAGAAGAAGTTTCAAGTATAGGAGGCGGCAATTTTGAATTAATTCGAATTCAACAATTAACACTTAGTAATAAATTTGAAGATCTTACAATGAGCCGATGTTGAAATTTATTTATATCAAATATCAATAATTTATAATAAAATGAGTGAAACAGTAAATTAATACAAACTGTTTTACTTGTTAAAGTTTTTATTTTTTAATAATTTTTCGTATTTCTTCTGTGCTAATTTTTTTATTATCGCTAATTACACAATTTTTCAAAATTTTCTTCCCATTTAATATTCGGTGTTGAACATTTGTAAATATTTTTTGGGATTTGGAAATCGATGTAAAGTAACATCTGTAAAATATATAAACAATTAATACCGAGGCTACAAAATACTAATTGTGCATCTAAGAACTAATAAAGTACACATATAATACACACCTGTCGCAATGCAATTTGGAATACAGCAATTGATGTCTCTTTTACAAAATGTTTTCACAAGCAAATCAAATGTCTGGTGATAAATCGTTTACTGTTTATATCACAAGTAATCACAAACAACCACAAATAAATGTGTATATATCATAAATAAACAAAACTTCAACTAAATTTAAAAATGTATCAATCAATTCAATAACAATTGAGCTGTAAGTAAACTGTCATTTTCAAATTTGAAATAAAATTTTATATACTAGCGCTTATAATGTTATAATGTTGGCCCGCTTTGTCTAATAGGAGATTCCACCGCATGACTTCAATTGTATAAACATGAATAAAATGAAATTGTTTTCAAACAAATTCTATAACTACCACGCTACTGAGATTTTTTAATTGTTCTTAAATAATTTGATTTATAATCGGTTTTTCTAAGTTTTGCTCTTTAAAATCTGCTATAAAAAAAATAGAATTTTACACACGACGATAAATTTAAATTATCGACTTGCGAAAAATAATTCACTCGCGAAATCGCTCGTGAATTAAACTTACCGCTCGTCGATAAAATACGATTTTATCGTCCTGTATAAAAAATAACTATATTTTTCAAGAAGATTAATATGGGCAGTTTACAGACTGTTACTCCTTATTATTCTATATATTACAGTGCCTTTATCTCTAAATCTATACGAGATATAATAAAAATTGTAAGTGTATTAGATGGAGAATTTTATGTTCTTCAATATTTGTAAAAACAAATATTTCCAAAAAATTATATTTAAAAGATTTTTTTAAAGAAACTATTACTTCCGGATGTGCAATTATTACCAAAATCTAATCAGCTCTTCCCAGGAATTTCAGATAGAGGAAACTGTAGTTAAATATTTTTTAAGTGTTATAGTATTATAGAAACCGTGGTTCCAACATCCACACACACATCCACGCACACACAGACACACACACACACACTAACATCATCGTAAAAATATTATAATCCGATTATAGGAACCTTATCTAGATATGCGAATTTTAGCTAGACGTAAAAATGAGGATTTGCTTAAACTTTTCAGAGAATCGAAGTGTAAGTGTCAATGGTTCAATTAGTCATGTCGCTTACATTTAATCAAAAATGTTAAATAATGTAGCAATATTGGTTTATATAACAATTACGATATAGCTAGACTTTGTCAGCTGTCCTAGATCTATTAGTACTCGCTAAGCTAGGCTAGACAGAATGAAAGTAGTGGTATTAAGATATTTCTGCACAATTATAATAACTAATAATTGATTCGAGGTATTAGTTGTTTTATTGGTTATGATAATCAAGTTCGACAAAATGAAAGTTTGTCCTTAAAAGTTGATTCCATATATGTATGTATCATTTGATTTGATTAATATGACTAATGTATAATTTAAAATGTGTGGTTTACATATGCAAAATTATTTGGATCATTGAATTACTACAAAAAAAATTAATTAGTATGCTCTACTCGTATATCAGTTTGATTGAGAAAGTGATAAATAATTTTAAACTAATTTTAATTTTTAAAAGATTTATAATACTGAATATTATTTTACCTTCCGTCACCTTTGGGTAAGGAAGGTAATTGTCTTTAGTCAAAAAATTAGGTGGTGAGTTTTTAATGAATAAGCACTACAATTTTAAAAATTATAATTCTTTTCTATTCCTCTTCTTTCTTCTTTACCTCCATATGAAGAGATGATTAGATTTTGGTTATAATTGGTCAACCGGAATTTCCCTTATTTAAAGTTCTTAACAGTTTTTCTTGAAAACGCAGATAAATATCAGTTTTTTTTTACATTTTATGTGATTATCAATATGAAAGAATATCTTATTGTCTATATGGTTTGATTATACATTTTCCTTCACATTCAATAGATATAGAGTTAAAGAATAATTATAAAGAGATTATCTTATTATTATAATCATGAAAAAAGCTGATGGAGTGTGTTCATAAAAAAGAAATCTAATTCGGAATTGTAGCAACGCATTTTTACCTCCCGCTACCCTTGGTAAGAGAGGTAGATATAGGGATCGTGCTAAAAATCACATATAGAGATTTTAGTGAATAAGCACGTTTTGATGTCCCCAGAATCCGATTTTAACATTTTTACAATTATGTCTGTAGGTATGCATGTGTGTGTGTGTGTGTGTGTGTGTGTGTATGTGTATGTGTGTGTGTGTGTGGGTGTGTGTGTGTGTGTGTGTGTGTGTGGATCGTGTGGACACGATTACTCAAATACTATCAATCAGAAAATTTTGAAATTTTGTATATCCGTTCTATACTAATGTGGGAAGAGCTCATTAGTTTTAGTGTGTACTAGATAACCGGAAGTATTATTTATACAAGCTTTTAACAGTTTTTCTTGTAAAAAATTCATTGAATATAATATTTCAGCAACTTTTACTAATAATAATTGAATAAAATGGTACAATCTTCAATTCTCCGATAATAACATTTAGCAAATACTCTTGAAATAGCTTTAAATATTAAATTATAAAATAATTTATTTTTGTAAATCATCTTGTCTATGCGTCAAACAAAAACAAAATATTTTAATAACAATTTTGACATATTTAAACAAATGTCACTGTCAGGAAGCAATTGCATTAAAATTAATAATGAAACTGTGTTAAGAAGATTGTATTGAGTCTAATGAAATTAAGGTTAGTAAAAAATCATACATAAATATTAGATGTACAGAATGGTGTGATATAATTTTGATATGTACTTGTTATCAAAGTGTCAAATATTAGTTTACTACTACATATGAACGAAATGGATCATGTAAAGCAATAGATATATGCAAAGGAACTTACTATAGTTTGCAAGATTAGTAAATATGTAGGTATGTATTTAAATTAATAAAAATTAAAAAGCGGGAGATTTTGTGTTGACCACATCAGATTTTTTATTTAGTGTGCTTCAATTTTAAGGTTTAAAGTACAGCAAAACCTTAAAATCTAAAACATTAATAATGAAGTCTTTTAGGGCATATAAATTTAGGAATTAGGCATTAAGGTTATGAAAGAGAAAATTAGGACACAACATTATATTGGCGATATATTTCCAAATACAAGATACAAGATACGTTCTATCGGTGTCAAAAATATTCCTACTAGAATAAGAATATTCTTAAAGGAATAGAACGTTCAGTGGCAAATAACTGTCTAGTAACAAATAGTTAGTGTTAGTTAACAACTAAAGATAACTTTGAATATTTATAATGAATAATAAAACCGTACACTCAAAGAAATTTTAGCCGTGTAAAACTGATTTGATAACTTGCAAAATATATTTGTGTGAAAATCAACACAAAATATTGTAAAATAATAAAATGTGGTAAAAATTGTATAAACAGTGTTAAATAATGTAATTTATAAAATCTTACACTATTTGTAGTAATTCTACGCTATGATCAGTTCTGTCGTGTTCCTAATGAAACGAGTTAAAAATCGTAAAGTAGTTAGTCTGTTGTGATATTTGGACCTGTAATGACGTATGTATATTTCTGTGTATTAAATGATAATCTTTAAACTTACATTTAAAGTGCAATACAAAAATTTGTGTAAATGTGTTTTCTTGTACGAAGGCATCAGGTTAGAAGATTTACCATTGCCCGGTAAGTACAATTATCATCATTTAATCTATGTAATATGCAGTCTATAAATGAGATCTATAAAAATATAAATAAATAAAATATATCATCACGGCATATTACCCATTTCTGGGTGTGCCAGTATCTACAACACATGTAGACATCGGTAATGCTGACGATATATTTTACCGTGTGGACGCTTACCAGGCGTCACCTCACAGGCACTCATAGCTGGTGTGGAGAGTGCATCACTGGGGTCACTTTTGAGCCATTTAAAATTGGAAATATTGGGCGTCTGTCGGGATCGAACCTGGTTCCCCCGGGTTCGCGACTACATATAGTGCGGGACACCAATCTTGACTTGAGGCCATGGAAACCAGTTGAAAAATTAAAATATTTGTAACTGACAGATGTCAGTGTCAAAAAACCAAAGACATTACTGAAGACTATTGTGGGAAGTACCTTTCATATTACTTATTTTATTATTAATTAAAAATATTTATAATTATAGATACATGTATTACATACACCCTTCAGAAATACCTCCAATTTCATCAATGAATTGGAAGAATCTCAAACATTTAGAAGAATTAGAGGAAACTTGATCATAGAATGAATTAAAAAATATTAAAATATATAAAGAAGATATGTATGTACCAGAAATGTTATTTTATGTACAATACTTACAGTTGCATTCCACTCCAAAATTTAATAATAAATTATAAATTTTACGTGGAAAAAATCGAGACTGTCTGGTTTATAATAATCTTACTTCCGTTAGAAGCATTCAGACTAATACAGTTTCTTATAGCAGAAATCATATTGCAAGAACACTTTGTCGTAAAACGATTTAGCAATTGCATCCATATACCAACAAAGGGGACATTTAGTTTGCGGTTACCTACCCCTAATAAATGATACCAGCAGACGAGGACAGGGTCGGTTCCTTTATATTAAGAATTATTTGAAAGAAAATATTTCACGATATTTTTATATAAGATTTAAATGTTATTACAAAAATAAGTACAAACGATAAATTTTAAAATTAAAGCAGAACATGGTCACTGTATTAAATTACCAAAAACTTCTTTTATTTTCGTGGGATTAAGTAATTATATATTAGGCTTACTTCTTTGTGCATAATTTAGAAATACGAAACAGTACGAGTAAGAAAGGGCAGTGACTCGTTTTCCAGTTTTAGAAGATTAAGTAAATTAGGGAGATTAAAGAAAAACTTGAATTTTAAATCTTTTGAGAATAATAATTTTAAATCTATAATAGTTTTTGAAAAATTGATAAAATGCCCGTTATTAGAGAAAAAGTATAAATTGTATGCATGAAGAACAATTTTCACTAGTTTTTCGTTACATGTTATTAAGTGCAAGTGACAAATACAAGTATAAATATGTGTATTTGCAAGAACCTGAAGATCAGTCCCAACATGAAGGTCAAGCTTCGGATGAAGAACATAATATTGAAAAACAAAGAAGGATTTTTTTTGTCAAATGATGCTGAACTTATTGTATTAAACGTATACAAGAATACAGCATCACGTTTCAGAGGTATGTGTGCATTTCTAATTATTACATTTTAATGCACAATAAATATAACAAAATCAAAATACAGTCTACATAAAAAAGAAAACAAAAAATGTATTTTATGGTTCTTCTCTCATTATAACTTCTAAAAGTGGAAAACGACTCACTGTCCTTTTTTGCTCGTATTATTTCGTATTTCCAAATTATGCACAAAGAAGTGACCTTATTTCAAATATATAATTACTTATCCCACGAAAATAAAAGAAGTTTTTGGTAGGTAATTTATAACACAGTGACCATGTTCTGCATTAATTTTAAAATTTATCGTTTGTACTTGTTTTTATAATAACATTTAAATCTTATATAAAAATATTGTGAAATATTTTTTTTCAAATAATTCTTAATATAAAGGATCCGATTCTGCCCTTGCCTGCTGGTATCATTTATTAGGGGTAGGTAACCGCAAACTATAGGTCCCCATTCTTGGTTTATGGATGCAATTGCTAAATCGTTTTACGACAAAGTGTTCTTGCAATATGATTTCTACTATACCAAGAAATCACAGTCATTGTTAAAGTCGAAATTTCCCTTCTACAATCCTACACAGGAAATTTAATTATTTGATCGCCAATTACATGTTAAAGTCATTAAAAATAATAATAATTGTCGCATGCGCATACAAATATCCACTTCTACAATGATAATGTATTAATTACATTGATTTATTGGTAGAACAACTTTTTATATCTTTATTTATCAACAAACTCCACAAAGAATTGAAAGTATTTTTCATAAATGAATAAATCATTATTCGCTAGTATATTTCCCACACCAGCTGACAACTGAGAGATACGAGATACGGGTACGTTTAAAGGTAGTAGTATTGTGTAGTGGGTGTTATAGTCTGACTGTTTAACTACGGTGAAAGGAGCCATGCCCTTTCCTCCGGCTAAAGTCTGTACGTGTACGCGGATTCAGAAGTGACCCTGTGGCATTCCAGCTATGCTGAAGGTCGCGCTGAAGTCTCAGTTTCGTTTTCAATCAACACAAGTACCACAAATAGTAATTATAGTCAGTGCAAAATACATACACACGAGCTGAACGTCACAGTTTGTACGCCTTTCAAATTAATGATGTATGGTTTTTAAATCGCTGCTACAAATGTTAATGACAGTGTAGCAGTGTAAAAAATCTGATGTGGCCAACACAAAACCTCCCGCTATTTAATTTTTATTAATTTAAATACATACGTATTTACTAACGCTGCAGACTGTTCCATTGCAGAAAACTATTGCTTTATTTTCTGTATTCTTTTTAAAATGTCACTATTATTAATTTGAAGTGATTAGTTTTTTGACAGTGACATTTAATTTACTGTCAGTTACATTCATTTGAAACATGAACTGTGTAACAAAGGAATTGTGTTTATCTTAGGCTTCGCGACTAATAAAAAAAATTATTTTTAAATTTATCTGTAAAATATATAGAAAAAGTATTAATGTACCTATTCCAGTAGAAAATTCAATAATCTTTAATTTTCATAAGACATAAAATGCGAAAAAATGGCATTTAATGGTATTTTTTGAAGAAAAACCATTATGAGCTTCAGGTAAGTGCCATTTCCGGTTATCCGATTTACACCAAAAGCTGATGGCTTCTTTTCATATTAGAATAGGGTATAAATTCAAGGTTTCAGAATTTTCGAAGACAAAATCCATACACATACACACACACACACACACACACACACACACACACACACACACACACACATACATACATACACACATACACACATACACACATACAGACATCATCGTGAAAATGTGAAAATTGTACAAAATACATCGAACTGATGGAAGGTAATGTGCTGGCCATATCAGATTTTTTTTTTGTTGTTCATATATTTGGAGTCCGTCTCTGTACTCGGATATCCTTTGTGCGCGGGTGAGTGAGTTTACGCAGGTGGCTTTAACGTACGCTAACGTCCTTGCTACGTAGTGTAGCTTGGTGAACGGTACCTGACCGTTTCCTATTCATAAAAGAAAAGTAGATATACCATATAGTTTGATCTTGATTTATTGATAGCAATTTTTTACAACAATAGACAAATTAATATTTTTTTATGAGTGATTAATATTTTGCATATAACAATATTAATAATAGGAAATAGGTGTGGTTGAATTTATTCTTAAATGAAAGCTAGATTCAATTATTAAATTAAAATAGCTATGAAATGTTTCTCTATTTATATTTAATCCGGTGATACTTATTATTTATAATTAATACAGAAATGCGAAGAAATTATGAAATGAGATTTTGTAACACGAAATATTGGATTGAAATGAACTAAAACAATTATCAGATTAATTATATAAATTATTGAATTCTGTAACAATTATCTAGCAAACAGCGTATCTACTTATCTAGATCCTTGACATGTATTACGGTTTTCGTATAACGTTACAGGTGCATTGCTAAATTATCGTTATTACAAATCTCAGTCAGTAATATTAAAATATTCGAAGTATGCGCCCAATGTCAAAGAAATGGGAGCTTTCACGCAAAACTATTGTAGATGTTCCAGTCCCAAATATTTTAATATTTAAAAGTTCACAGTGTGTGCAAAACTAGACACTGTTATGAGGAAAATTTGTAACACATGCGTATTGTGTCATTTCATACGTAAGTTTCAAATACCAAAACATTTGTGGATTGTTTGCTGCTTTTACCACTGTTTATTATTATTATTTCTCTGATACAGCATTTTAAAACTTTATATAGGTTATTTTCAACCGCCCAATATGGGACATTTCAACGTCAAACATAATGATACACAGAAAAAAAATCTGTTGTGGCCAGCACAAAACCTTCCGTCAATTCGATGTATTTTGTACATATCCTACCAAAATTTCCTTGAAAAAGATTCTATATATACTGTATAATTGTAACAAGAACACACTATTTTTTACATATCCATACTGAAAGTTCCTTTGAAAATATTCTAAAATCTAATACAATTTTAATACGAATACGAACGTACATTATTATGTATTGCACTTAACACTTCCTCCTGCTTCAACTTTGCCCTATTTTATTAGAAGTCGCTGTTTCTTACTCTTCTCTTCTACTCATTCCTGTCCAAAGCACATTCGTGACACAGTTCTTCCTCTCTCAAATCTTCTGCTATACAGTCCTTCCATCTGCTCTTCCCATTGACGAGGGACACTCTGTCACTTATATCACTTTCAGATCATATACTTTCCACTTTGGTTTTGCACTTGCCACTGACATGTGTCAATTAGATTTTTTGAATATATGTATCTGTTGTTTTCATAATTTTTGCAATGCTGACTAATTTTCGAAAGTTAATCTCTCTTAATCTCTCTATGACTCTATATCTATTGAATATGAAGGAAAATGTATAATCAAACCGTATAGAGAATAAGATATTCTTTCTATTGATAATCACATAAAATGTCGAAAATGATATTTAACTGCGATTTTTCAAGAATAACTGTTAAGAACTTCAAATAAGGGTACTTCCGGTTGACCAATTATAACCAAAATCTAATCAGCTCTTCATATGGTTGTAAAAAAGAGGAATATGAAAGAATCATAATTTTTAGAATTGTAGTTTTGGAGTTATCGTCGGAGAAAAATTTGTCACACACACACACACGGACACACACACACAGACACACACACACACACACACATACAGACATCATCTTAAAAATAGTACATTCGTATTGTAGGGACCCTAAAACGTGCTTATTCATTAAAAACTCACCACCGAATTTTTTGACCAAAAACAATACCTTCCTTTTGACGGAAGGTAAAAAAAACATCTAAATTGTATAAATAACGAAGACAGATTTGCGAAAAATTCATGAATCTCACTAGGATTTGAACACAGGGCCTTTCGATATCTAGTCGGACACTCTACCAACTGAGCTATGAGATCCCGTGAAGTTCTTGAATTTTTCGCACGTCGCATAACTTGTCTACAACGATTATGTGACGTGCGAAAAATTCAAGAACTTCACGGGATCTCATAGCTCAGTTGGTAGAGTGTCCGACTAGATATCGGAAGGCTCTGGGTTCAAATCCCAGTGAGATTCATGAATTTTTCGCAAATCTGTCTTCGTTATTTACACAATTTAATTTGAACATTTAACACTGTTCATTGTAACTAAGTTACAGAAATGCACTGTTGAATTACATCTTAACAGTTCTTTACACATCTAAATTGTAGTTAAATTAACCAAATAAATTCCTTATTTTTCAGCCTACTAATATATTTCATTAAAATATCTAAGTTGATGTAGTTAAATTTTCTAAATTTGTAATAACAAATTATAGTAAATTTAAATACAAAATTAGATGAAGTATTGAACTAAATATAAATAAAAACTCTGTAGTGGCCAGCATAATACCTCTCGCCATTTCCATATTAGGCTATATAATTATTGTATTTAACATTTCTGGTACACACAAAAAATTCTAATTACATTCTATGAAAAAGTTTCCTCCTACTCTTCTAAATGATCGAGATTCTTCCAATTCACTGACGAGATTGGTGGTTTTTCTGAAGGGTATATGATGAATTATATGTATAGTAAGCGCGTGTTTAGTTGACATTGATACTGTACATACTTTGACTTATAAATATATCCCCTTTCTTTTTATACCAATTTTAGATGTTGACGGAGTCTTTCTTCGTTATAACAACAGCTTCTTATATTAATATTCCATTTTGATATGTCCATGTACGAATTCTATATCTTTTTATAATTTTAAATATTTAATTAAAGATAAAATAAAAAATATTAAACGTACTTCCCAGAATAAGCCTTCAGTAATGTCTAGATTTTTGACACTGACATTTATGTCAATTACAAACATTTTAATTTTTCAACTGGTTTCCATAGGATGATTGATTCATTATGTAATGGATTATTTTATATATTTATAATTTAGTCTATCTCTAAATCTATAGAAGTTACAATAAAAATGTTCAATGTATTGATAGAGAATTTTATATTCTTTATTATATGTAATAACAAATTTCCGAAAATAATATTTAGAAGATTTTTTTAAAGTAACTACTACTTTCGGTTGTCCAATTGTTACCAAAACTTTTTCAGCTATTCCCAGGAATGTCAGATTGAGGTAACTGAAGTTAAATATTTTTTAAGTCTTATAGAATTTGAGTAACCGTCCCTCCAACATTCAGACATACACACACACACACACACACACACACACACGCGCGCGCGCGCGCGCATACACACACACATACACATACACACATCCACACACACATCATTGTAAAAATGTTAAAATCAGATTCTAGCGACCCTGAAACGTACTTATTCATTAAAATCTAGATATGGGATTTTTAGGACCTAACGCGTCATACCCAATTAATTATCAATTTCAGTCGCTTGTTTGCGACCTAATAAATATTTAAACAAAAAAAAAATCACTAATACCAATTAATTTATTTATATTTTCGTCTTCTTATTTAAGATAGTTAAAATTTGAGTATGGTATAGTATCGACCCTATAGCTGTCATTCTCGATATTAAAAAAAATATTATTGGTCGATAAAAATGTGTCATATTTTAATCGCTTTTTGCGAGTACACTATAATAAACAATTATGTAAAATGTATTTAAATTTTCTTAAATATGTGTTTCGTAGTTTTTATTTGCGAGCAGCATATATTTATATTTAATTTATATTTACTCTTTTTGAACTTTTAACAGTTCGAATTGTTCGACATAATTAAAAATAATAATACATTTTAAAATTGGCCGAATGTAATAAATTGGTTACTACTTAAAACACATTAATTTAAAGTTTGAATACTTTTGAAAGTACACTACATACTATATGCTACATGCTGCAAGTGTTGTATACCAGTATAAAATTTATTGCGACAAATTGAAAGTACGCATATTATAAATATAATAGATCGTGTTTTATAAAAAAAATCTTAGTCGCTTAATATTTAAGGGGAAATGGTAAAAAGTATTATTTACGGATATCAACGAAAGTATTTCACTTTTTACTCGCTACATTTTAAATTGTTCACACTTCATTTCTTTCACTTAAAATACGTCATTTTCTTTAGTAGGTAATGTTCAGAATTATTTTACAATATCCGTATGGTTTTTTTAAGTCTCGGAATTTAGTAAAATCATACCGCAAATTCGCGAATCTTATTTCCTGTATCTTAAACAACAAACAAAAAAACTGCAGCGTGGTTGTCGAAATTATAATTGTGAAAAATTTATTGAATTCAGTGATTTTATGCCAAATACAAATAAGTGTGTTTTCTACATGATGTACGTATACATATATGTATCTTAAAGTATATAACACTAATGTCAAATATAACATTACATTTTACAAGATTAGCAGAAAAAAAGGTCACTTTAATGTATGTTAAAATATTGCTTTCTTGTTTCCCGACAAAAAAAGATATGTCTGACATACGAGTGTCACGGTAGAAACAAGGTAAACCGTGGAAACCGAAATTTGCACTATATCATTTTAAACAACGATTTAAACCGTGCATTACACGATAAAGTTTTTCTTTTTAAGTGACTTGAAAAGTGTCCTTATAAGTAACTTACATATTATACTTACACGATCACTTTTTGCGTGAATTAAAATATCGAAGTATACATATATGGCGATCAAGATTTCAATTATTTCTCTATTCCAATTTGTCATTTTTCAGTTTAATATCAATCACTTCACTTATAACACACTACTTGTACACATAAAAAATATAAACACAGATGACATTTGACAGTTACTTGACAGTCAAAGCTTATAAGGACTTTTAAGAAAAAATAGCGCCAGTTTTTCGTTGAAAGTTTTCGTTAAAAATCTAATCATCTGCCATTGTTGCACTCTCATAATTGTGCGAGAGAGAAAACTTTTCAAGTCACTTGAAAAGAAAAGCTTCACCGTATAATGCACGTTTAACTGTGATCTGAAATTAAGTTTCAAAATCGATTCGTGATTTATAATTTGACAGCTTTAATAGTTTTTAAGTACTCCTGAAATACGTCTTGAAATAAATTTGCCAGTTGTAATTTTCCCAGTAATTAGTTTGACAGCTTTGACAGCCCTGGACGGTCACATTACTTTTACAGTTAGACAACCGTCATACTGGGGTCTGGGAAACTCTAGAAATAAAGCTACTTTCCCACAACCGGATGACATTTTTCTAGGGATTTTCCCTATGGAATATTTGTTTAGGATTATAGTAAGAAAATATACAGATAATAGCTTTTCTGAATCATACATTTTATTCAAAATATAACATTTTGCCAAAACTTAACTGTTTTTATTTTGGACTCTGAAAACAGATACTTAAGAACAAAACTAACACTCGTACTTATATTTCTTATAGATGGTTAAAAAAAATTTTGGACAGAAAAACCAAAATTTATTAATTAATTTATTAATTAATTAATAATTAAATAATTGTGGTTAATTTCCCCTCACAAATATATCTGTGCACACATTATATTATAAATAAATAAATAAAATATATCATAACGGCATATTACTCATTTCTGGGTGTGCCAGCCTGTTTTCACAGAGCTTACCAGGCGTCACCTCACGGGCACTTATTGCTGGCATGGAGAGTGCACCACGAGGGTCTCTTTTGTGCCATTTAAAATTCGAAATATTTGGCGTCGGTCGGAATCGAACCCGGTTCATTATATTATGATAAAATAAATCAATAAATAAAACCGAATTATAATTAGAATTTAAAAGGAAGATTTCAAAATTAACTACAACATAATTAATTACACAATCATACAAAATTTTGGAAATAACAACTTACCTGTATCAAATATTTTGAAAGCATTCCAAAAGAAGAGTGGATGGGAGCTTTTAAAAGTGGAAGGAAAGAATGTATAATATTATTTTTTTAACTTATTTAAAATAAAATAACCATCTACTGAAAAATTTGAAAAAAGTGTCATATCCCGCATGGTATGTGACCACATAATTAAGTGTTAAATGGACGCAGTTATAATTTTATTGACATAAATGAACAATTCACTTGTGTAATATTTTGATTTACTAGTATTAGAATATGGAATATACCCCGCAGTAGTACTTTCTAAACACCCAGGTGCATAAGAAATGTCCTAATATTACAATCACTTATTACGTATTCAGATTTTGTTGCCTTTCGTTTCATAAATTTGATAAAAAAGTAAATATTACAAAATTAAGTCATTAAAATTTGACTGCTATTTACACAAAAAGTAGGAAACTATTAATCAGAAGCACAAATATTATAAAATTTATTGCAACACTTATATTTAATATCAGATTTTTTTGTTTTAGAATTAATTTTCGAGTTATTATTTTTAGCTACCGCTACCCTTGGTAAGGGAGGTATAGGGATCGTGCTAATAAATACATATCGAGATTTTAGTAAATGACCACGTTTTAAGGTCCCTAGAATTCAATTTTAACATTTTCACGATGATGTCTATATGTATGTATGTATGTGTGTGTGTGTATGTTTGAGTGTGTGTATGTATGTGTGTGTGTGTGTGTGTGTGTATGTGTATGAATTTTGTCTTCGCTCTAACTCAAATACTATCATTCAGAAAATTCTGAAACCATGTATTTCTACCCTATTCTTATACGAAAAGAAGCCATTAGATTTTGGTGTAAATCGGATAAACGGAAATGGCAGTTTACTTGAAGCTCATAATTGTTTTTCTTCAAAAAATACCATTAAATGCCATTTTTTCGCATTTTATGTGTGTTGAAAATTATAGATTATTGAATTTTGTACAGGTATACATTAATACTTTTTCTATATATTTTACAGACAAATTTAAAAATCATTTTTCTTTTTTTAATCCCGAAGCCTAAGATAAACAAAATTCCTATGTTACACAGTTTATTTTTCAAATGAATGTAACTGACAGGTAAACGTCATTGTCAAAAAATCACTTCAAATTAATAATAGTGACATATTAAATAATAAAGAAAATCGTAAATAAAGCAATAGTTATATGCAATAGAACATAATATAGTTTGCAGCATTAGTAACGTAGGTATGTATATAAATTAATAAAAATTAAATACTATGACTTAAAAATTATTTAACTGCAATTTCCTCAATCTGACATTCCTGGGAAGCGCTGATTAGATTTTGGTAACAATTAAACAACCGGAAGTAATAGTTTCTTTAAAAAAATCTTCGAAATATAATTTTTATTGGAGAACATAATATTCTCCATCTAATACACTTAAAATTTTTATTATATCTTGTACAGATTTAGAGATAAAGGCACTGTAATATAGAGAATAATTTAATGTAATACATCGCAGAGGCTAAGGCACTAAGGAAACCAGTTGACAAATTCAAATGTTTATAACATAGTAATGTTTATAACATAGTTTGTAAATGAGAGATGTCAGTGTCAAAAATCAACAGTTTTAGTGACATTCTGAAAGCTTATTCCGGGAAGTACATTTAATCTTTCTTATTGTTTCATTAACTAAATGTTTAAAATTGTAGGTAAAATGCATAGATCCATCAGAAATACCGCCATTCTAGTTAATGAATTGGAAGAATCTCTGATATTTAGAAACTTCCTCATACAATGAAAAATAGATATAATTAGAAATGTACGTGTGCAGAAGACATGTTAAATACAATAAAAACCAATATTTGGGTAAAGTTCTGTATTTTTTTTTTGTTATAAAACGACGGTTTGATGGCGAAGTGCAATACAATACTTACTTATATAGCCTAATATGGAAATGGCGAGAGGTATTGTGCTTGCCACAACATATTTATTTTGTCACTCTGTATAGAATTGGTCCTTAGATTATTTAATCGCAAACTATTTATCGGCATTCTATATAAAATATCAGTATGTCACATATCTTTCCTTTAAATATGTTCATACATTCTCTAATTATAATTCATGTCATGTCATTATATTGAATTACAATTACTTGTTCTCTAACATTCCAGCTATCGCAAAGCATATGTGTTTCATATATGCCGCGGGCTATACATATATGTACTCGGAAACAAATAAGTTTTTTTTTTTAATATTTAATAATTCCTGCAGTAATTAATTGTTGAGAAAACGGTAGGTGATATTTTTTTTCTCAAAGTTTAATAGGAGTATAATGTACATGTGTTTAATATATTAATTAAAAGTGCAATAAAATTAATGATATATTAATAAATTATCATAAACAAGGTAGAAAATATTTTTTAAAATTATTTATAAAGTTATTGCGGTAAATATTATTTATTTACTGCTATCCAAACACAGAAACAAGTTTTTTACAAATTGTTTCTTTGTATGGCAATACTACGAGCGCGCCATTTAAGACAAATATTTTTTAAAATGTATTTTTACCTCCCGCTACCCTTGTATTTCTACCCTATTCTAATACAAAATGAAACCATTAGATTTTGGTGTAAATAGGATAAACGGAAATACCATTAAATGCCGGTTTGTCGCATTTTATGTCATTATGAAAATGAAAGATTATTGAATTTTCTACAGGAATACATTAATACTTCTGTATATTTTGCAGATAAATTTCAAAATCATTTTTTTTATATAAATCTCGAAGCCTAAGATAAACACAGTTCCTTTGTTACACAGTTCATATTTCAAATGAATGTAACTTACTGTCAAAAAACTAATCACTTCAAATTAGTAAGAGTGACATTTTAAAAAGAAAATAGTAAATAAAGCAATAGCTATATGCAATTGAACATAATATAGTTTTCAGCATTAGTAAATACGTAGGTATGTATTTAAATTAATAAAAATTAAATAGCGGGGGGTTTTGTGTTGGCCACATTTTATATACAGGGTGGAAACGAACTTAATGTCATAAATTTAAGGGTGAGTAGTATGACATGTGTAGATTACGAAACTTAAAGAATTTTTTTAAAATTTGAAAAACGAAAATTCGTCTTTTCTTAAAGAAACTTTTTTTTACTGCTGTTTTAATTCATATATCATTAAAAATATGTTTATCAAAAATACATTCAAAATTAGTTGTATTATTAATAATTAAATTAAATTATTCTTAATAATTAAGTGTTAGTTACAAGTGATTTTTGCTGTGCTCTTGTTAAAAAAAATGTATTCTAATTCTGAATTAGTGGATATGTTGTTGATTTATGGTGAAGTGGGACAAAACGCGGTTTTAGCAGCAGGTCTGTATGCCGAATGGTATCCTGGATTATTAAACAAGAAAATCATATGAACCTGGCATGTAGTGTCTCATTAATTCAACGTAGTGCATTGTGTGTAGTAGCTGTGGGAGGTGACAATTTTGAACAATATTTATGACTTTTGTGTTTATTCTTCAAATGATTTTTAAGGTAAGTTTTTACCTCCCGCTACCATAGGTAAGGGAGGTATAGGGATCGTGCTAAAAATCGGATATAGAGATTTTAGTAAATAAGCACGTTTTGATGTCCCCAGAATCCGATTTTAACATTTTTACAATGATGTCTGTAGGTATGTATGTGTGTGTGTCTGTGTGTGTGTGTGTGTGTGTGTGTGTGTGTGTGTGTGTGTGTGTGTGTGTGTGTGTGGATCTTGTGGACACGATCACTCAAATACTATCAATCAGAAAAATTTGAAATTTTGTATATCCATTCTATACTAAGGTGGGAAGAGCTCATTAGTTTTTAGTGTATATCGGGTAACCGGAAGTATCATTTATACAAGCTTTTAACAGTTTTTCTTGTAAAAAATTCATTGAATATAATTTTTTAGCAACTTTTACCAATACAAATTGAATATAATGGCACAATCTTCAATTCTACGATAATAGCACTTAGTAAATAACTTGAAATAACTTTATATTATATTATAAAATAATCTATTTTTGTACATCACTTTGCCTCTGCGTCAAACAAAAACAATACTTTAATAACAAATTTGACATATTTGAACAAATGTCACTGTCACGAAGCAATTTTCATTAAAATTAATAATAAAACCGTGTTAAGAAGAATTTAGTAGTTTAAATATGATTCTAATGAAATTAAGGTTTGTAAAAATAATATATTTTCCATCATACATAAATATTAGATATACAGGATAATTGGATTTAAGTTTGATGTTACAGCATTATATATCAAACAGCTCTCAATAAGAACGTGACTTCAAAATGTCAAATAATAGTTTGCAACTACACATTTACGAAATGAATAATGTACGGCGAAGAATTTTCCCAGTTTGCGTTTTAGAGCATAAGGAAGTTGGTGATGATTTTGACAATAATGTGTGTGTGACGATTTTCCTTAAAATATATTAATGATCCAAAAGCTCGCAAAGTTTATATTTAATACTCTTATATAATTTGAAACAACATATTAGATTTTGACTATACTTATATGATAAACCGGATGTAGTACTTAATTTGAAGCTCTAACAGAGTTTTCAGGAAAAACATAATAAAATATAATCCAAAATTTCGTATTACAAACTTTTCTATTTATTGGAGCAACAAAGTAGATTTTGTTTACAAACGATCAATCGGAAGTGAAACTTTACTTAAAGCTCATTGCTATTTTAAACATGGAATTGGCGGGAGGTCATGTGTTGGCCACATCAGATTTTTTCATATTAATATTGTTACATGAAAAGTTTTTAGTATTGTTGCTATTTATCAGTTAATCCATTGTTTTTTTTTTTTTTAATAAAAATAATTCTGCGAAGTATTAATATTAATCTTTGATATGGTTCATTGAACTTTCAAAATAAATTACATTAGAAATTATTAAGATTTGATATACAGAAACATTACGTAAATTAATTAAATTAATTTCAAGTATTAAAGTTGTCAGTGGTCCAGTGGTACCAAAAATGTTAATTTAATGAGAACTACCCTTAAATATGCGAATTTTTAAAAAAATCTTTCTCTTTCGTACACTACTCACCCTTAAATTTATGACATTAAGTTCGTTTCCATCCTGTATATACATATGTATATAGGAGATTAAATCCAGCCAACTAATGGACAACGAAGGACTATCTAGAAGATTTAAAAAAGACCCTTTGAACTATAATGCACGTACGATAATGAGATGGCTAATAAAAGTCTTATCTATGCCATATGTGTACAACAAAGATGCTAGATAAAAGTTTAGCATGTATTGCAACAGAAATTGATGACGTCATTATCAACTAAGAGAAACAGACTATACTTTCATTGGTTGCAATTCTTAATGTGTGATCATTTATTTTTGCAATTTCTGTTTAAATTTCACTAATTTTTTTATCACTGTTAATCTGTTTCGCTTGATAAATTTGAGATACTTCAGTTATTTACTAGTCACTTTAGCGTTACAGCATGGTTCATTTAGTCTCGCATGAAACCACTTTACGCTTAAATCTGAATTTGACTACATTTTGATGACAAATGTTAAGACATATTGCAACTATTTCACTTGCATTAAAGAGTGAAAAATAATGATTAGTTATGGCTTTTTGCTAAAAATTCTTTATGTAACATGCAGAGAAAAACAGTAGATATAATAATTTTATTATCATAGATTATATAATAAATAATTAATGTAAAGATACTATGAAATGTAATTTATGTGGAAATAATGTGTAGAAAAAATTTATAGATGTCGTTAACATAATTTATAAATTATTAAATATGGTAATTTTTATTAAAATTCTATTTTCACTTATGTAGAGCATAGAGACATGAATTACGCATGTTCTTTTCATTTCATATTTAAAAAAGATTTATTATGGACTTCTTAATGATGAGCATATGTTTAATTTAGATATTTATCTGTAACATTCTTTTAGGCGTAGACATGACCAATTAATTTTGAAAGTAATTAAAGAAAGTTATCAAAAAATTAAACAATCTCCCACACACACTCACGCACATACACACACGTACGCACATTTTCACTCACTTAATCTTGTATCACGAATATATTATACGAGTGTCACGCTATAATTATTGTCTCACATAATTTCTCAAATATCAAGTAAAAATGTGCATTGACACTTTGTTTAAGTTATATAACTGTCAACATCCGATTTTTACTTCTCGCTAAGAGAGGTATTGGAATCATGCTAAAAATCGCATATCCAGATGTTTCAAGGTCCCTCGAATCCAATTATAACATGATGTCCATATGTATGTGTGTGTGTGCGCGTGTGCGTGTGTGCGAGTGTGTGTGTGGATGTTGGAGCCATGGTTTCTCACTACTATAAGACTAAAAAAATATTTAACTGCAGTTTCCTCAATCTGACATTCCTGGGAAGAGCTGGTTAGATTTTGGTAACAATTGGATTACCGGAAGTAATAGTTTCTTTAAAAAAATCTTCTAAATATAATTTTTGGGATATTTTTGTTATTACAAATATTGAAGAACATAAAATTCTCCAACAATTCTTTCTTCCTAGGGATATCGCTCAATTGCAGCTGTAGACACGTGTTTCGCTCTTATTAGAGCTCATCAGTACAGCATAGCTAGTTAATAGGTGGACATTAACTAGAGGTAGTAATAAAAAAAAAACCGACAAAGTGTAACAGCACTAGTAAGCAGCCAAAACACCTTTGTTGCATCGGTCAGTACTTCCACATCCACTGTGGATAAATACAACGTCACAGCGGCGGTGATTTATAACCACCCACCAGACCCGTTACTTGGACCCCAAAGTAAATATACGAAAACAATAATATTTCTTGATCGCAAAATTTGTAAACAATTCTTTTATTAGAGCTCATCAGTACAGCATAGCTAGTTAATAGGTGGACACAATAAGAGCGAAACACGTGTCTACAGCTGCAATTGAGCGATATCCCTAGGAAGAAAGAATTGTTTACAAATTTTGCGCTCAAGAAATATTATTGTTTTCGTATAAAATTCTCCATCTAATACACATAAATTTTATATTATATACATAGATTTAGAGATAAAGACACTATAATATATAGAATAATCTAATGTAATACATCGCAGAGGCCAAGGCACTAAGGAAACCAGTTGACAAATTCAAATGTTTATAACATAGTAATGTTTATTCATATCTCGCTTATTACGTAAAATTTTAAGTCTCGTTTGCACTAAAATTCTTATTTTATAATATAAAAAAATAAAAGAAAAGTAGTATAGGACCCCATTGGCTGTCACAACAGTCACTCTCATCTTCATTTATTTTATTATTGGGAAGTAATGTGCCGACCACATGAAAATGTTATTTGAATTCCACCTGTAAAACAATTTATTTCTCTTCCGTTTTGAGCTCCGTAATGAAATTACGTCTTACTAATTGGCTATTATTGGTCCCGCTGGTCTTTACTTTCACATATGCGTCATGCATTTGGAAAGTGTTCAACTATACTACATTATTTATAATTAACAAATGTGGTGACACTAGTTCTAGACCACATACGCACACGCGCATAGAAAAGTGCGTGTGCGTGCGCATGCGTAAGTGCATATGTGGTGAACGCGTAAGCGTATTAAGTCTGTTTTACATTATGCTAGCCCAAAATCATAATACAGTGTGTTCGAAAAAAAAATCTAACTCGAAGTAGTGTGTTAGTAAAAAAACATGTCAATTTAAAAGTATTTAATTATGTCAATTTAACAAAATCTGTTGTGACCAGCACAAGACCTTTCGCCATTTCCATATTAAGCTATATAAGTGTTGTATTGCACTTCATTATCGAACCGTCGTTTTATAACAAAAAATTACAGAACTTTGCCCAAATATTGTTTTTATTGTATTTAACATGTCTTCTGCACACATATAATTAAAATTGTATCTATTTTTCACTGCATGAGGAAGTTCCTAAATGTCAGAAATTCTTCCAATTCATTAACTAGATTGGCGGTATTTCTGATAGATATATGCATTTTACCTACAATTTTAAATATTTAATTAATAAAACAATAGGAAAGATTAAATGAACTTCCCAGAAAAAGCTTTCAGAATGTCACTAAAACTGTTCATTTTTGACAATGACACCAGTCATTTACATGTCAATTACACACATTTTAATTTATTATCTGGTTTCTATGGGCTGTTTGATTCATTATACAATGGATTATTTTATATATATTTATACCTATATAGTAAAAATGTTCAATATGTTGGATAGAGAATTTTATATCTTTTAATATTTGTATCAACATAAATTTCCAAAAATAATATTTTGAAGATTTCTTTTTAAGAAACTTCTACTTTCGGTTGTCCAATTGTTACCAAAACCTTTTCAGCTCTTCCCATTAATGTTAGATGAAGGAATACGTAGTTCAATTGGTCTTTAGTCTTATAGAATTTGTGAAACCATTCCTCCAACATCCAGATATACACATATGCACACATCCACACAATCACGCGCGCACACGCACACCCACATACATACACACACATACACACACATACATACATACATACATACATACATACATACATACATACAGACATCATTGTAAAAATGTTAAAATCGGATTCTAGTGACCTTAAAACGTGCTTATTACTAAAATCTGGATATGCGATTTTTAGCATGATTCCAATATCTCTCTTAGCGAGAGGTAAAAATACTTACATAATATACCTATTCATGCAAAATTACAGTGCCGTAAAAATTAAGTAACATTAAACGCAACGCAACGGCAAATGTATATTGGTAATAATCTTTAATCTTGACAGTAACATTTAGTTGATAATCACAATCATTTAAATTGTACGAATTCTTATTCTTAAAATAACACTATTGGGTTTAAAAATAGGGATAGTTATCTTTTTATAATGTAAGGACAATGTATATTTAATTCTTTGTAAAAATATTTATTAATACTGTTCAACAATTGAGTTATAACAACAATATTTTCTATATATTTTTCCATATAATGATCCATGATATACCAAATTTAACCCCTCATAATGTTTAAGAATTCTGAAAAGAAAAATGTATTAGAAATTGTTGCAAATATTTTCATAGTTATTTACCTTATCAAGTCAGGGAAGTTCGTCTTTTAATGACGGATATGGAGATAACCATAATGAGTCATGAAAAGGAACTTCAATGACGTGACGAGATAAGTATTATTTTTTTTCTGAAATCGTATAAGAAAAATTTATCAAGTAAATTTCAATTAAGGAACTCTATTTAAAATCGTACAAGAATTTAAAACAAATGGACATCATTTATTTTAATTTTATAATTGTATTTCATATTAAAATGTAAAATGTTTTTTTGAAAATAAATAAGGCAGCGTTGCATTTTACTTCCCTGCCTAGGCAAGTAGTAGATTACATGACGATTTCAGGAAAAATATTTATCCGTTTCTGTAACTTATTGTGGGGTCCCGTGGCCGCGTGCCTGAGTGTCTGGTCGCGAATCTGGGGGAACCGGGTTCGATCCCGACCGGCGCCAAATATTTCGAATTTTAAATGGCACAAAAGTGACCCCTGTGGTGCACTCTCCACGCCTGCGATGAGTGCCCGTGAGGTGACGCCTGGTAAACGCCCACACGGTAAAATCTATCGTCATCATTACCGATCTCTACACGTGTTGTAGATACTGGCACACCCAGAAATGGGTAATATGCCTTGATGAATTTTTTTTTTGTAACTTATTGTCTAATTTTTCCCAAGTGGTTAAAAAAATTCACCAGTCAAATAGAAACATCAAATCCATGTTTATTTGATAACACTTGTCTTAACCATTTGCTAAAAACTAAGAACAGCGTGTTCAAAAAAAAAACCTAATTCAGAGTAGGCTATGAACTTAGAAACGTATGACTGATCATTGTAATTAATTCAAAACTCAAATCAAATTTGATCGTGAAATGTAATTTTAAGGAGAAAAGATAACATAGGGATACAGAATATTGCCATTCACCATTTCATAATTTATTTCTATTTCTAAAATAAGGATTCAAGAAGAAAAGCTTTGATTTCTTTAGATAAAATATGTGGCAATATCTCGTGTCAAATTAAATACTTTTAAATTGACATACGGTTTTTTTTTGTTCATGACTCCTCCGAATTAAGATTTTTTTGAACACACTGTACTTTATAAAATAGGCCCGAATATATTACCATCCCAATCAACAGTGCCTGATCCATCAGCATCAATTTCTTCAATCATGTTGTCCAAATCTTCTGAAGTCAATTTTTCATCAAGTTCCTCTAAAATTTCTCTCAGTACTCCTGTAGTAATATAGCCATCTCCTACAAAAGACATATTATCAAACACATTATGAAAAAATAATTTTTTCGACGATCTCTATACAAAGTTGGCATTTACGCTCGCTTTCTTCAACGCAAAATGTCCCTTTGCCGCTCATGCGCGACAAAGTAGAAAAAACGCTGGCTGTCCGAATTCCTAACTATAAAATGTTGAGAAATGTCTTTTGTCTACATTTTTAATATATTAGGCGTGTTTCTTCGGACTGTGATTCGTGATAAAACTGAACAAAGTGAACATGATCAAAAAGAAAATTGTTTCTTCGTTCGTTATTCGTTATTCTCACTCTTTCATTTTGTGATCACAACACGCCATTCCCCTTTCCCTTCTGAATCAGTCTTTTCGCATGATCACTGTGATTGAAATAACAAATGATTTGAAAATGGCGAAGAGAGCAAGCAATGAAATATTGGAATGTACAAATTTATGTCTACATCAGAATCATCCGAACTATTAGAACTTGAGTAGATTCAACATTCATTATTGGTTTCGATTTTTCTAATATTAGATCCTGCGGGTACAAAATAAAGTTAAAGAAACTTGTTTTCATAATTTACTTCACATTCCATACCAAAAATATTATTTTTCTACAGTCACTATAGAAAGTAGCCATTTGCGCTCTCTTTTGTCAACGCAAAATGTCACTTTGCCGCTCATGCGCGACAAAGTAGAAAAAACGCTCGCTGTCCAAATTTCTAAGTATACAATGTTGAGAAATGTCACTTGTCTACATTCTTAATGAAAATGTTTAGTTAGGAACTAATGGCACTGTAGTTACACATTTATCACGTTCACAAGTCAATTTGACATATCGTCGCGTTCAAGGCAAAACGACACAAGCGCCATTTACATAATAAGCCAGGAGACACAAATAACTGTCTGCGCTTTTATACAAATATATTTTTAATGTCTTAACTGCATTAAAAGTAAGCAGATTTTTTAAAACACTTACTTTGATATCAATAACTCGGGCCATTTCACTCTGCATTCACCCATAAGAAACTACGTAGAAATGGAGCATATGCCATTTTAAGCCTGCGTAATAAAATTGTGATTGTCGCTTGCGCAACTTCAAAGTGAAATATCTACTTAAATAAATTTTTCGTACTTATGCCACTGTGTTTAATAGATGGAGGTTACGCCAATCTATCGAAAGGTACCAAAATCGCAAATTACGATTTTTTGGCGCTTAGGCCGTTTTGCCTTGAACGCGACGATATGTTCTGTCGGTATTTAACATAACCTAACAAAATGCCACACTGCTGTGAAAATGAAATAGGGCATTCATTTACAAAAACAAAAGTATAAAATGCTTAGATTAGATTGAATAAAAACTCAAGAAGAATGGAAAATAACGATAAAATAAAATTAAATATAAAATAAATTGTGTGAACAGTTATGTTTAGTAATAGGAATGATTGTACACAGATGGCGGTAGGATAGTTGCGAGTCGTACTGACATCTGATCTCTAGTTAACTATTTATTTTGATTACAATAAAGTTATTAGTTATTTCGTTACTTAAATAATTGCGAGAAGTCAGTCAATGCACATACATGTCTATATAATCACAAATTCCTTGAAATATTTCTTAATTTTTTCAGTGTGATAGACGTGACAACTAACCACACATTTTGCTACAAAAACTCATCAAATCATCACAAATCCTTGCTTCCACGCTCTAATTTTTTTTTTTTTATGGAATAGAAGGCTATTGTAACGATATAATCATTTAAAAGCCTTTTTAAGTTTAAACCGTATCTTTTGTATTAGCCAATCGTTATTTATTGAGCAGTACTGTAAGTATAAAGTGTACATTTTATTATTTTTTATGGTGGAGGACCCCATTGTGGCGACTGTAGAAAAAATCTTGTGTGTATTTCGAGCGCAAATGGATATTGTCGATTTTGCGCTCTTAATACACAAATAGCTATTCTGCTTCAGCATAATCCATCTTTAAACTATTTTCGATTTGAGTATTACTTCAATCAACGTTTGCCGCTAGTTCGTTCGACGTTGTGTAGGTTTCGCGTCGATCGAGTTAATTTTGTTGTTTCTTTGGAATTAAATTTAATTATGATTCGAAGGAATCATTAAACAAATCATTATTTAAAAAATCATAATCACAGTCCGAATAAATACGCCTAGTATTGTGAATTTGTTTTTGTCTTACCAGATTTGTCGTACAACCTAAACACTTCTTTCATTTCCATTTCAACTCTGGCAAAGTCTTCCTCTTCTTCCTCACCGAGGAACCTAGAGGCCAACATAGCAAATTCTTCGAATTCCAATTTACCATCACCTCCTTCGTCTACCTCTTCGATGATTTCCTTTAGCTCCTTCTCGTTTACATCTGTTCCTAGCATCTCCAAGATCGCACCCACCATGTCGGTGCTAATAAACCCTTGCTTTTCTTTGTCGAAGGAGTCGAAGGTTCTTTTCAACACTAACAAAAAAAAAAAAAAAAAACAAACAAACAAATAAGTGTACATTTTGATTTTTGATATTTAGATCGATTCATGACGTGATATAGTAATGAAATCATGATAGTTCGACCGGTTTACGTTTTCACCAAACAAATTATAAAACCTACGCAAATAGTGAGAAATTTCTACAAATTTCTTTCGGCTAGTTTAAAATATAGACTTCAAACTTACAAAACCTGTATGTGTTAGTCAAGTATTCCGCCATTCTTACCTCTCGTCACTAAGAGAGGATTGGATTTATGATAAAAATCGCATATCCAGATTTTATTGAATAAGCAGGTTTTAAGGAATTACAATATATTGGTGTCAAAATTTCGATATGCATTTTGTTGATACAATTAAGCACAAGTCCTGCATTTTTTTTACCTTCCGTCAAAAGGAAGGTATTGTCTTTGGTCAAAAAATTCGGTGGTGAGTTTTTAATGAATAAGCACGTTTTAAGATCCCTAGAATACGATTTTACTAATTTTACATTGATGTCTGTATGTTTGTGTGTCCGTGTGTGTGTGTGTGTGTGTGTGACAAATTTTTCTCCGATGATAACTCCAAAACTACAATTCTAAAAATTATGATTCTTTCATATTCCTCTTTTTTACAACCATATGAAGAGCTGATTAGATTTTGGTTATAATTGGTCAACCGAAGTACCCTTATTTGAAGTTCTTAACAGTTTTTCTGGAAAAAACGCAGTTAAATATCATTTTTCGACATTTTATGATCATTAATATGAAAGAAAATCTTATTCTCTATAGGATTTGATACGTTTTCCTTCATATTCAATAGATATAGAGTTATAGAGAGATTAAGAGAGGTTGACTTTCAAAAATTAATCAGCTTTGCAAAAATTATGGAAACAGCAGATATATTCAAAAAATTCTAATTGACAGATGTCAGTGTCAAGTGCAAAATCAAAGTGGAACGTATAGGATCAGAAAGTAACATAAGTGACAGAGTGTCCCTCGCAAGTGACTTGCAGTTTCAATGTCGGGAGTACGAAGAAGGCCAAAGAGAAGATGGAAGGACTGTGTAGCAGAATATTTGAGAGAGGAAGAACTGTGTGAAGAAGATGCGTTGGATAGGAATGAGGAAGTGTGAAGTGCAATTTATAGAATGTACATTCGTGTAATAATGATATTGGATTTATAGAATCTTTTTAAAGGAACTTACAATATGGAAATTTAAAAATAGTGTGTTCCTGTTACTATTTTACAGGATATATAGAATCTTTTCCAATGAACTTTTGGTATCGGATTTGTACAAAATACATTGAATTGACGGAAGGTTTTGTGCTGGCCACAACAGATTTTTTTGTATGTATTGTCCCATATGTCTTACAAGAAAAGTTTTACTGTACGCACTGGATTTACGAAATTGTTCTTTATTAAACCAAAACTATACAGGATCTCGGTAGAAGCTAAATCTGTACTTAAAGATGACACAAACTGTCAGTCGAACTATTATCATCAATCATTTGGTCCATAGTTTTTTAAAGTTTTAAGTTTATATTTAAAGTAGTCGAAAGAATTTTGTAGAAATATCTTTTCATTGGGATAGATTTTATAATTTGTTGAAAATATAAACCGGTTAAATTATTATGTATTTGGGCTCGTAAATAGATAGACGAACTATTTACTCATTTCAAGGTTTGATTAACATTATTGTTAAATAATTCGTTACTCACTTTTGATGGTATCCTTGTCAAGGTCGTCAAGAGACGTCGCCATGATTGCTGAGTTTTTTTGACACTGTGTAGACTGAAGGGTAAAAGTGCGACTAGATCTAGTGCAGCTGGGATGTACTTATAGACACTCTGATTCGCAATCGACACATATCGATCAAGGTATCCTGTGACTCGAGCCAAAAATGCGGGTGAGCTACTTTGATGCACCAGTACTGGACTTGGAAATTAGATATTGAACCTACCTATCTTCTGTCCATACTACGAGTCTTAATCCATATTAGTTGACCTAGTCGCTAAAATTTTATTTTATTTAGCGCACATATAATACAAATTATAACTAACGTAATTATCAGTAGTTTTTTGGTATAGATATTTTGTGGTTTTTGGGCTACATAGCAAGATATGATTTCTGAAATATTTTGTTGTTTTAACGTCAAACGAAATAATTTCTAGCTTTACTAACAATACAAAAAAAAAAATAATGTTTGAAAAGAATTGATGTTTATCAGAGTTTAGAAATAAGACACCATAAAAAATTACAGCAATTTTTAAAAATAATCGGCGAATTATCCAATCTTGATAAATAATACAAATTTACAAATAAATTTAGGTTATTATTGAACTGTTAAATATTTATGTTTAGCTAAAAATATAATTTAAAGTTGTGTTATATATGGAAATATCTTTACTTTAAATTAAAAAATCTGTTGTGGCCATCACAAAACCTTCCGTCAATTCAATGTATTTCGTACTAATCCGATACCAAAAGTTCCTTGGAAAAGATTCTATATATCCTGGAAAATTGTAACACGAACACACTATTTTTTACAAATTCCATATTGCAAGTTCCTTTGAAAAGATTCTATAAATCCAATATAATTATAACACGAATGTACATTCTGTAAAGGGTACTTCCGGTTGACCAAATATAACCAAAATCTGATCAGCTCTTCATATGGTTGTAAAGAAGAGGAATACGAAAGAATCATAATTTTTAGAATTGTAGTTTTCGAGTGATCGTCGGATATAAATTTAGCACACACACACACACACACACACACACACACACACACACACTCACGGACACACACACATACAGACATCAATGTAAAATTAGTAATATCGTATTCTAGTGATCTTAAAACGTGCTTATTCATTAAAAACTCACCACCGAATTTTTTGACCAAAGACAATACCTTCCTTACGTAAGGGTGACGGAAGGTAAAAAAAAACTTTATCCAAAGCAGTAGAACTTCCGGTTAAACGGGAAGTGGTCCCTAAACTTTCATATTTTAAACGGAATGCTATATGTACCTTCCATTACATTTAGGTAAGGAAGGTATTGTCCTCGGTATTGTCTGCTCAAAAAAATAGGTGGTGAGTTTTTAATGAATAAGCATGTTTTACGGTCCCTCGAAATACGATTCTACTAGTTATACGATGATGTCTGCATGTGTGTGTGTATGTCAAAAATTTATCTGACGATAACTCCAATACTACAATAATTCTAAAAATTATGTTTGTGTGTGTGTGTGTGTGTGTGTGTGTCCGACAATAACTCCAATACTCCAACTTTTAAAATTATAATTCTCTCGTATTCCTTTTCTTTATATACATATGAAAAGTTGATAAGATTTTGGTTATAATTGGTAATACCCTTATTTCAAGTTATTAACAGTTTTTTTTTTTTTCAAAAAAACGCAGTTAAATATAATTTTTTGACATTTTATGTTATTATCAATACGAAAAAATATCTTATTGTCTATACTGTTTGATTATACATTTTCCTTCATATTCAGTAGAAATAGAGTATAATCATGGAAACAACTGATATATTCAAATAATTCTAATTTACAGATGTAAGTGTCAAGTGCAATTTACATAGTGTATGTTCGTGTTTTATAGAATCTTTTCCAAGAAACTTTCGGTACGGAATTAATAGGAAATAGTATACGTTCATGTTACAATTGTGCTGGATATATAGAATCTTTCCCAAGGAACTTTTGGTATGGGATTTTTACAAAATATATAGAATTGACGGAAGGTAATGTGCTGGCCACATCAGATTTTTTATTTTCCCATAGAATTCAGCTCCTGATCAACCATTTCCGACTTTGATTTTTTCTCTAAAAACGGCCATTTCTTTGTCACTATCTCGAGAATGGAATCGAATTTCTATAATCTGTAAAAAAAACTTTTATAAAGAAAGCTTTTGTTTACACTAAATATAATTTAATAACCGAATTTAAAAATAAATAAATAATATACGGCAACGTTATAGCCGAGACAGACGACGAATGCTTATGATAATTAAATTCTAATTCTTAATTTGACATTAAATATGTCACAATTCAATTATATTAATGATAATAATAAACGTAATTTCACTTCTAACGATCATTAAGTCACGATGAACTTTTGAGAAAGTGATCATAAATATTCGATAATAATCGCCACACTAATACTGTTAATATTTCATAATATAATAATTTATTATAACCTCAAACTTGTTAAATGACATTTGACGACATGACAACATTGAAGCTAAAAATGTGAAGCCTAATAATCTATAAAACCAAATGTTGCATAAATTTGAACTAATCGGCAAATATGCACCTAATTAAATTTAACTATATCACATTTCGAATTTTAAGTAACCCCTGTGGTGCACTCTGCACTCCAGCAATGAGTGCCTGTGAGGTGACGCCTGGTAAACGCCCGCACGGTACAAATATGTCATCATCATTACCGATATCTGTGACAAAGCAGATTGTCACACCCAGAAATGCGTAATATGCCGTGATGATATATTTATTTACATTTATATTTAATTTTTTTGACATATTTATAACAATTATGTATAGTAAAAAAATATGCGGTGTAGTTACGTCAATAAAGTTTGTTAACAACGAAGCACAACTAGAAAAACAGTTATTGTTTGTATTGAAAAATACAAATTTGATACGCAGTAAGTCAACAGTGATGAAATCTAATAAAAAACAACGAAAAACGTAAACAAATGGTATCATTTGAAAAGTTAAAAACAAATGAAAGAATACCACATGCCGATCAATAAGATACATGTCAATAGTGCCAAGATGTTGTGAAAAATGATTTAAAATTATTTCAAATAAATAAAAAATGGGTAAAAACATTATGTTTGACTTTCAAATAATTATAAATGGAAGTAAAATGTATCTACTTTTCTTATAGTATGTAAAGTATAGTATTTATTTTCTTCTTTTTTTCTAAACATAAACACCACTCAGGTATTACTACAGTTTTATTTTATATTGTAATGTTTTCATGCCGTAACTCCTCTCCATAAATTGATTTAATATATTTGTATAGCTGATGACGACTGCATCAATTGAAATGTTTTTTGATTAATAATAAAATGTGAAGAAAAGTTTATTATTGTTATTTATACAGGATGCCCATTTTATATGTTCCCGCCTTAAAGTTAAAAAAAAGCAAAACATGTTACATTTCATAAATGACTTGGTTTTTAAAATTTTGTTTTGCTCTTATACCTACTGTGATTATTCGATTTAAAGTACTAATATTTACCAAGTGGCTTATGAAATGTATTCTGTTTTGATTATTTTTAATCTTCAAGGTGGGAACTTATAAAATGGGCACCCTATACATCGTCTGTCAGGTATTTTGATAATTAAGAATTAAAGTAAATTATTAATTATATTAAAAATGATTAATTGTCATCTTTCTCTGAAAGTTCAAAAAATTAAAAAACTGAAGTTTTTTTTTTTAATGGAACACCCTACTTTTATAATCTAAATGCATTGTTCGTTAAAAAATATGGATAGAATAATTATTTTGTAACATATAATGAAAATAATCTTAGTACAGCCCTGTCTCCTAATCTACTATAAAATATCATCGTACTACCTTTGCTTTAAAAAGTTTATATACAGATAAGAGATTTTAAATTAGAAATCCACATGTTCTGATACATTTACCTACGAAATAATCTTAATCTAATTAATATATCTCAATCTATATTTAGTTTGCGAATCATTAGTAAAAGTAAAATCAATCATTCTGTCCGATTGACCACTAGGCATTAGAGAAATTATTAATGAATCTTAGATGTCACTGACATTCATATATCTGTCTATACGTGTACTACGGCTTTGCTTTCAAAGACGCAAGAATGCATATTAATTTCATACTTGACAGCTCTAAACATTGAGTATTTAATTATAATATGATGATTATCATTAATTTTGAGATGAAAGTGATGATTAATAATTTAAATAAGTAGTTGAAATGCTTTATTAATAACTTATTATTGAAGTGGAAATAGTGTAAATAGTTGGATATAGATTAGGATTGGAACATTCTTGAAATGAAGGTTGCGGAAATATGGAGTATTTCTAATGAATTTTAAGACGATCTTACAGCAGTCCTCAAAATTATGTAAAACATGAAAAACGCTACAGTCCGGATTATTTAACTATTCATTACAACTATACCTATTATAAAAGAAGAAAATACTATCTACAAATTCATCGTACACTTTTTCAAAGAAATTTTTAGAGGCTAAGTTATGAAAACAATTATTTTTACCTCTCGCTAAGAGAGGTATTGGATTCATGCTAAAAATCACATATCGATATTTAAGTGAATCAGCACAATTTAAGGTCCATATAAACATTTTTACGATGATGTCTGTGTGTGTGTGTGAGGATGTGTGTGGATGTGTGTATTTATGTGTGTATGTGTAGATGTTGGAGGGACGATTACTCAAAAACTATAAGACATAAGACCAGTTTAACTATGAATTCCTCAATCTGACATTCATGGGAAGAGCTGAAAAGGTTTTGGTAACAATTGGACAATCGGAAGTAGTAGTTTCTAAAAAAATCTTCTAAATATTATTTTTTGAAATTTTTTTTATTACTAATATTGAAAAACATAAAATTCTACATCTGATACATTTAAAATTTTTATTATATCTTCTACAAATTTAGAGATAAAGACACTATAATATATAGAATATCGGGATATAATAAGGAACTAAGGAAACCTTTTGACAAGTTCAAATGTTTATAACATAATTTGTATATGACAGATGTCAGTGTCAAAAATCAAAAGTTTTAGTGACATTCTGATAGCTTTTTCTGGGAAGTACAGTTAATCTTTCTTATTGTTTTATTAATTAAATATTTAAAATTATAGATAAAATGCATATATCCATCAGAAATACCGCCTTTTTAATGAATTGGAAGAATATCTGACATTTAGAAACTTCGTCATACAATGAAAAATAAATATAATTAGAATTATATGTGTGCAGAAGACATGTTAAATACAATAAAAAAAAAATTGGGTAAAGTTCTATAATTTTTTGTTATAAAACGACGGTTCGATAGCGAAGTGTAATACAATACTTATATAGGCTAATATGGAAATGGCGGGAGTTTTTGTTATTATAGTATAAAGTATAAAATATATGAAAATCTGTAAGATCTTACTTACCCTTATAAGTGTATACCGCTACTTCGATTTTGTAAGATAAATGCTGTTTGACTGAGATCTCGAGTAATTGTTAGCACCTAATCGTCGAGTTGAGAAATTTAATATGTAATATGAGAGTCATGCTACAGCGTGTTCAAAAAAAAAAAGCTAACTTGAAGTAAGCTATAAACAAAAAAATGTATGTTAATCCAAAAGTATTTAATGAAATGTCAATTTGGCACGAAATATTATCAAAAATGTTATCTATAGAAATCAAAGCTTTTTACCTTCCATCACCTTTACGGAAGGTACTGTCTAGTCAAAAAAAAATCGATGGTGAGTTTTTAATAAATAAGCACGTTTTAAGGTCTCTAGAATACGATTTTACTAGTTTTAAGATGATGGCTGTATGAGTGTCTGTGTGTATACGTGTGTCTAAATTTTTCTCCGACGATAACTTCAATACTTCCAATTCTAAAAATTATAATTCTTTCGTATTCCTCTTACATCCATATGAAGAGCTGATTAAATTTTGGTTGACCAACTGGAAATTCCCTTTTCTGAAATTCTTAACAATTCTTATTGAAAGAATGGAGTTAAATATCTATCTTTGAAATTTTATGTAATAATCAATATGAAAGAATATCTTATTCTCTATACGGTTTGATTATACATTTTCCTTCATATTCAGTAGATATAGAGATAAAGAATTATAAAGAGATATATAGCCTAATATGGAAATGTCGAGAATTCTTGTGCTGGCCACAACAGATTTTTTTTTATCGCACTCTTGATAAATTCAGATTCATGTTAAATCGTAATAAAATGTTCTTTCAAACAGCATGGGTGAGATTTATTTGGTTGTATTAGCGTGTTTTAAGCTAAAACAGTCCTTTGTCAAAAATATTTTGGCAACTTTGTAATTCCTGTCAGAAAAAAAGTGAGAGACCAAAGGATCAAATAAAGAAAAAAATATTATTAACAGAAGTAAGAAAAGAAGGACAAATGTCAAAACTGATCAAAACGAGGGTTGAGATATTTTAAAATTCTTTAACATTCAGGTATGAAATATTTGACAAACAATATTTGACATATTTCTAACCTAATTTTGCAATAATGAGTTTCCTTTTACACCTTCCATTTACAATAATACTTCCTCATTTGACTAAAGGATATCTGTATTACTTTTCCCTGTGCTAAAATTTCTAAATCACAATTGAATCTCATTGATACATGTGCAAAATATTACAATGTTGCCATATACTTAATACAAGATTTAATACAGACCTTAATACAACCCACTGAATTCCACCCCATAAGTTTTATTTTAATCTAAGGTCTAGTTTCTAAAAATAATAATTAAATTCAAAATTTCTTGAATTCGTTATATTTTACTAGTAAATTTAAAATGTTGAATAAGTCGAATATTTAACTATTTGGCAAATTGGTCTGTGGATAACATAGAATTCCATTATTCGGTTATCCAGTGTGTGTATTACTGCATAAAACATAGACGATTCTCATAAAAATACGGGCCTAAGTACAACGAAGAGGAAGAAAAATATCTGACAACAATTATTAAAAGAATTAAAAAAATTATATGTAGGTAATAAAGCAAGATTTGTAAAGGTAATAACAATAATACATTATATTTCAATATGAAAAATAATTAACAAATATAAAATTTATATATATTTACAATTTTCTAATACATTTATTAGGTTTGGGAAAAAACATCTCAAAAATACTTCTTGTAATTTTATATTTTATCAGAAAATAATTTCATTGGAAAAATTATAAATTAATTTATCATTAAGATTAATCATCTCCTCCAGTCATGACTTCCATGAATTCTGTAAAGAAAGAGAAAAGTATTAATTATTGTACGAGTGAGAAAATGATGTATTTCTTACCATCGAAGTCAACGGTTCCGGAGCCATCAGTATCAATTTCAGCGATCATCATGTCCAGATCTGCGGGCGTGATTTTGTCGTCCAGTTCCTTCAGGATTTCACGAAGGGTGTCTGTGGTAATGTAACCGTTACCTGAAAAGAAAAACAGTTTTTAGCTTTCATGTTCAAACATGTCCGTATGCTGAGGTCTTTTACAGTAATAGTGACATTTTGTCATATACCTAATGGAATACCGATTTTAATATTTTTCTTTTTGTTTCGAAATTAGAATGACATATTTTAGCATGCATATTGATGCTAGAAGAAGCTTCATTTTTAAATGATTTTTAGTGACATTTTGTTATTTGTGATTGGTATGACTGCAATAAATACGCAAAATACCTAGAAAATGTAATGTGGCCAGCAAATTATCTTCTGTCATTTCTATGTATTTTGTACAAATTCCATACCAAAAGATCCTAGGAAAAGGTTCTATATACAGTATGTCCCATTTAGAGGTGCCACCATTGCGATCTCGAGAACTATAAGAGATACGATCTCGGTAAAATGGAACTTTTTGTGTACCTTTGGGAGGCCATCTCAGATGTGCTTTTGTTTTTCCAAAAATTCTCATAGGGCTCTAGATAATGACGAAAAACTTAATATTTTTTCTTTTTTAAATAACTTCTAAACTATTAATAATTGAGAAAAACGTTTCAAATACAAAAGATAGATATTTTTATTAACTAACCAGTGGCGTACGAAATAAATTTTTATATCCGTAGATTTTTGAGATATAACACAAACTTATATTTTTTTAAATGGAACCCATATCTGATTTCAGTCTCAAAAAAATCATTATTTTTTTCTCTTTTCAATGATATAAGGGTTATTATGTTTTATATTTGTTTTGCCATCAAAATTATTATTTTTTCCTTACTTTTTATTAAATTTATAATTATTTTCAAAATTTTGATAGATTTCTATTTAGAAATACTCATTCTATTTAAATAATTTATTTCGTTAGAAAATTTTGCTCAAAACTCGTATCAAACAAATTTTTATAATATTTTGTATCTGGTCGCCCTTGGCACATTATAGTGTAATTTGTAATTATGAGTCTAGAATAAAAATATTAAGTGATAAAGGCATAAAACAATTGGAATCAAATACAATATAATTAATAAAAATAATTTTTTTTGGGAAATAATAAGAAAGTTCAGGAAAATAAAGAGAAAAATTAAATTTTAGGAGCAAAACAAATATAAAACATAATAACCCTTACATCATTGAAAAGAGAAAAAATAATGATTTTTTTGAGACTGAAATCAGATATGGGTTCCATTTAAAAAAATATAAGTTTGTGTTATATCTCGAAAATGTACGGATATAAAAATTTATTTCGTACGTCACTGGTTAGCTAATTAAAATATCTATCTTTTATATTTGAAACGTTTTTCTGAATTACTAATAGTTTAGAAGTTATTTGTAAAAGAAAAAATCAACAATATTCAGTGTTTCGTCTTTATCTAGTGCCCTATGAGAATTTTTGGAAAAACAAAAACACACTTGAGATGGCCTCCCAAAGGCGCACAAAAAGTTCCATTTAACCGGCATCGTATCTCTTATAGTTCTCGAGATCCCAATGGTGGCACCCCTAAATGGGACATACTGTATATCCACTAGACACTGACATGTGTCAATTAGAATTATTTGAATATATTAGCTGTTTCGATGATTTAATTAAAAATTATAATTTATAATTTCATAACTCCAGATAGAAGGAAAAAGTATAATCAAACCGTATAGACTATAAGATATTCTTTCATATTGATAATCACATAAAATGATATTTAACTATGTTTTTTCAATAAAAAGTGCTAAGTACTTCAAGTAAGGAAACTTCCGGTTGATGATTGATCTAAAAAGAATTGCCATTTTCTTTTCTATGATATATTGTGTACACATTTTATTTATTCAAATATATGTAATTGAAGAATAAATAAATTTTGTATTCGTTCTAGCCCACCTTGTTGACTTAGGGTTGTTTTTGAAAACTAAATTCGCTACAAAGTAAATAAAGAAGCTAATAGGTGAATATAGTCCATTTTATTTTAAATATTTCACCAACGCTGAGTCTAAAAATGTTTGAATTGGTGCAATCCCAAAACTTAAATAACAGAAGTATCAACAAATATTAAAATAGATCTTCCACTTTCTAGAGATATTTTGAAATAATTTAGTCATGTTTTAATACATAAAATTATTTACGTAGGTCGTAAAGATATAAATTTCATACTGCAGAAATTTTGAAGTATTGCATCTTTATTCTTAGACAGGTCTCTATAGATGAAGATATTAAAGTTATTTTTAGCACACAAGCTGTAGATCAAGTGCGTTAATTTCCACGTGTAGATAATAGAATTATTTACTTCTTTCGTCACTGTCGGTATGAGACACATATGAAAATATTTTCATCAAGAGTTTGAGTTTTTTTTTAACAAAGTAGTAAAAAGTTGAACCAAACACCTAACTTTGTATTCAAACATTATTTCCTTTTTAATTTTTATAATTTTTACGGGTAAATGCATTTTTTACAAAAACCTAACAAAACGTAATGTAGATGTCTACCATTATTGTTAAAAGTAGGTTCGTTTAAGAAAGTTAGTTGCTATAAAGTCAAAGGGTCTTAATATTTTAGTCCATTTTATTCTTTCAACGCATTTAACGAAAATTCGTTGTTTATGTTCACCTTATAAGTGCACACAACACACAAACATCATCTCCATTTGTTTTCAAAATCCAAATTCTAATCTCAATACTGCATTAGAATTTAGATATTAGGCCCTTTTTCACGAATCACCATTGTCAAAAGTTAATTCAAATCCTAAATAATAACATCATTTAGGGCACATAAATTTGGAATTCAGATATAGGGTGATAAATTCCAACGACTTGTTTTAACCAATCATGAAAATTCAACCAATGGGAACAGTATTATACTGATAAAACCCCGTTACCCCGATAATTTTCCGCTACCAAGTAAATAATAGTGTTTCACAAGAGTCTTGCATTTTTCTTGTTCTTGTCTTGTTCTTGCAGAAAATGCAAGACAAGAACAAGACAAGAGTTGTATAGTTTATTGCAAGACAAGACAAGAATCTGGCCTGCAAGAAAAGTGCAAGAATAGCAAGATTTTTTAATATTTTCTTGCATTCTTGCACTCTTGCAATATTATATTATAATTCAGCATATCAACATTTTATTATTGGTTTTACCTCTCGCTAAGCTGACATTAATCGGAAAGGCTAAAAAGGTTTAGTAACAATTTGACAACCGGAAGTAGTAGTTTCTTAAAAAAATCTTCTAAATATTATATTTTGAAAATTTAGCATTAAGTACTCAATCTGACAAATTTAAATTTTCTTATTATATCTTCCTATAGATTTAGAGATAAAAAATCTGATATGGCCAGCACATGACCTCCCGCTAATTCGATGTTTAAAATTGCAATGAGTTTGGAGTAAAATATCACTTTATCGTTTGTAAACAAAATCTAATTCGTTGTTCCAATAAATAGAAAAGTCTTTAATAAGAAATTTTGTATTATATTTTATCAAGTTTTCTTTTTTGAAAATCTGTTAAGAGCTCTTAGTTAAGAACTACATCCGACTTATCATATATACTCAAAATCTAATATGTTGTTTTCAATCATATACGAGTTTTAAAACCAAATTTGAGAAGTTTTTATTATATAATATATTTTTACAAGGAAATCAGTCCAGAGCTTCAAGTAAAGTACCACTTAATGTTTATTAATTTTAGCAAAAATCTAATATGTCGGTCTCATTAATATAAAAGTGTTAAATACCATATTCAGTTTCACTGAACTTGATAATATATTTACTACTATAATTTTTAAAAAAACTAGCTTTTGACAATGACTGTACAATATAACAACCAATGGTTTGGCAGCTAATAGGGGAACCCCAAACAAGTCTAAATAATGTAACACTACTCGCACGCGCATATAAGCAAGACAAGAAATATGCAAGAGTCTTGCAAGCAAGACAAGATTTTTCCTTGCAAGAGTGACACAAGACAAGAGTTATTAAAATTTCTTGTCTTGTTTTGCAAGACAAGACAAGAAATAGCCTAGCAAGACAAGAAATCTTGTCTTGTGAAACACTAGTAAATAAACAGTTGTTATTGTTTATAACTGTCAGTGTGACAATTAATGTGACAAGTTTCATTTTGCTTTGTCTTTGGAATTTATCTCTCCAAATACCACACGACCTCTCAGATTTTCCTAGATAAACTTTTATTTTTAAGCACTCATTCTTTTTGTTTTTAAGCAAAATCACTCAAGCAAACTCACATTAGGTAAAACCCCTCCTCCTTCGGAGTCGGTATTTACCATGCAGTTTGCTTTCGTGTTTGTTGCTAAGCAAAAAAAAATCGTACAAAATAAAAAATTATCGATAAAATCACGAGGTCTTGTGATATTACTTCTGATAAAAATGCAACATCGGACACAACGTCCTCCATTATAACTCCATTAAACTCTCAATCATTTCCCAACACCGCTTTCGTCAAGTTCCCCTCACCTTCCTTGTCGTAGAGACGGAAAGCTTCCTTGAGTTCCTGTTGCATGGCGGCTTCATCCTCCTCAACCAAGAACTTAGAGGCGAGGGTGATGAACTCGGGGAACTCTAACTCGCCGGAGCCGTCCGCGTCTACCTCAGTGATGATCTCGTCGAACATTTTGTCGGTCACGTGGACTCCCAACATGTTCAGGATGGTACGCACCATTACGACGTCGATGCAGCCTCGCTTGCCATGGTCGAAGGCATCGAAGGCCTTCTTAAGCACTGGGAAGAGAAATAGTGGTTGTTCAATTTTTAATCATAATTTTGTGATTGTGAGGCTTTATTGCGCTACAATTTTTTTCACAAAATATTAATGGAATGGTAAAAATGCATTAATTTGTAATTCTGCATCTAATACCGATAGTTTTTTTTTTTTTTTTTTTTTTTTTTTTTTTTTTTTTTTTTTTTTTTTGTCAAGGAGTACATAAGAGGTTAACATAGAAAATCGGTTTTTTGCAAAATTATAAATTTACCTATTATTACATGCGTCGGCTGATTATTGGAATGTACCAAGTCTACTTTTTGGAAAAAATTAGATATAGTCAAATTCGGTTTCCTGGTATTTTTTTGTACCATGGCCAGTAGAAAGAACATCAAATTCAGTGCTTCTTGTGCTCTAAACAGACTTATAGTTTTGTACCATGTGCCCTAAAATGACACACACTAAGAATTGTTTTGAATAAAGTCCAGGGCCAATCAGATTTCATAATGTCACGTGCTTCTGGCCACAGTACAGTAAAAATAATAGCTTTGTTCGATAACATGTACTAGGCCCTAGTGTTAACTTTCTTGCACTAACATGTTTTATGAGAAACGGGCAGCTTCTGGCAGGCTGTTCGATGACAAAAATTTTAAGAACTAGTGCTCACGTTTCTGACCTGACTCGCGAGGTAGTGTAGAAAGTGCAGACTAGGAGTGGTGGTAGCTAAATGTTGTTCGGTAGACATTTTAATTCTATCCTATCTACACATCTGTTTATTTAACCTAAAATTTTGTTTTGCTATATAAAGAATTAATTAATATATCTGTCTCTGAATCTGATGAAGAATCAAGTGATGATTGATCTTCGTCAGAATCGTTTATTAGTTCACTATGCTCTTTAAAACAGACATTTCTGCAGTCACTTTTTTGCAGCTTTATGATATGACTGTGTTTATAAACAACCTAACCTTTTACACCTTTGGCTATGCTTGGCTTGATTACTCACAGCTGAGCAAACTTGCCCAAATATACACTAGTGTGTTTTATGAAACCACAAGAATTAGACTGTACTAGTGTACACTACACTGCACTGCACTATTCTGCTCTACACTTCAAGCACTTCTCATCGAACAGAGCTAATGATAAAAAGTGTGGACATGGTACAAAAAGTCTCTTATTGGATTTTTTTTGTAAATTTACTATGCTATTAGTATTATTTATAATATTATAATATAACAAATTTCATATAAAGTTAAGGAAAATGAAACTATACAAATAAAAAAATTTCAACATGTGTGTTCATTATCCATTTTTTACAATAAAATTTTAAATGTTTGGAGCAGTTTTTCTCGAAAGTAACATTTGTGGACATATAGTACATTCCAATAATCGGTCGACAAGTGTTCAATTTAGTATTAATAGCAATAGTCATGGTAAATATAAACAAATGTTTGACATTTTATTTGTCGATCAGAATTCGTTCGCCATGATTTTTTTTGTTATTTTTATTACAAAATATGATTGATAAAAATTAATTTTTTCTACAACTGTCAAAAAAACATGACATTTATACATCATTATGAATACGCGAAGTTTGTGTTTTTTTTTTACGTGTGAAAAATAAATTTTATTTTTTCACGTGTGAAAATATATATGTTTTCTTATATTGACGTCTCGATTTGACTGGTAATAAGTCCAAAATCACATCATTTGCAGTTTCGTTTACCTCAGGAAGAGTATCGCTATCACTGATCTCGTTACAATCCATCGTTTAAAAGCGAAAATTAGTAATATAGATAGATTGGAAATACAAACTCGTTGAAACTTTATTTATTCAACATTTGCACACCCGGTGACTCCATATTGGTAGCAAATTAATATTATTTTGAATATTTTCCTATAATTTACTTAAATAAATCTAATATTATTGAATTATTTTTTTGACAGAAACAATATTGTTTGCATTTCGCGCACTTAATACAAAAATAACTATACCGTGAGTATTTTTTAACATGAAACATTGGGTTTGCCATAAACCAAATGTTAAAAAATACTGACGGTATATACTTCATTTCACGTAAGAAAATAGTGATGGGAAGATAGGTGCAGTTTGATCTAGATGTTTGATTGGATACTACTCCGATATTAGCCAATCAAACAACAAGATCAAACTGCACCTATCTTCCTATCACTATTTTCTTACGTGAAATGAAGTATAGTAGAGTAGGTATAATAAAAAACAAGTTTCATAAGGCAATATGTTAACGCACGAATCCAAGTTTTACAAAAAAACGAGTGCGATAAAAGGCCATATGAAATCTTTTTTTATACTATTTTTCTATACGGGTAATTTTATCATTTTTTAAAAAATGCGACTTTTCAAAAATTTTACAAATGAAAATTCATTGTTGGCTGACATCAATTTGAGGTTATTTGTCATTTAAGCAGCCATGCCGCCTCTAGAAAAAAAAAATTATAGATCGTCTTAACTTTTATAGTGTCATAAGAACACCGAAATAAAATATTGAAATGTAACATAATAAAATATCAAACACTTGTTTAACTTTTTGTTCTAATTTCATATCCCATGTCAAAAAATAATTGTATGCACACCTCTTGTGCTAAATTTGTGTCATTTCTCACTTGTACCATAAATAACTATTGTTGACACCTTTGAAACTTGAATGATTTATGGATTGTTTATTGAAATATTCGTTGAACAGGAATATAGATTAATTTGTTTCTGAGATAGTTTACGAGTTATTAATAAACAAATCATTTGTAATTAATTGAACTTTAGACAACAATTCTAATGATAGGTATTAGGTGTCATTTAATTAAAAAGCAGACTCCTTGTGTATAATTATCAATGCAAATAATATTAGCAATATTCTAATTAATAGCTAAGTGAAATAATTTTAATATTTCTTTCCTACGTTTTATTAAAATTGTTAATTCTAACTATTTCTTGTTGCAAGTCAAAATTATATCTGTGTTTATGAAATTCCACGCGAGTTTATTTTAAGGACCAATAAATTGTAATCCAAAACATCGTAAATTTAAATATACTCCTTAATAAATTCAGATACTTACAGGCAACCTGCTCCTTGTCAAGATCATCCTGTAATTGAGAAATCAGCTTGTTATCACGTGTAAAACATATTTACATCTTTAAAAAAATAAACTGTTTACAAGCTAAAAACATAGGTTGTAAATGCTGCAGCAATTTAAGTTTGTTATTCTACTTTTATAACTTGTATACGAAACTGAATGTGCAAAATTATCTTAAGCGTGGATTACACGATGAAGTTTTTATTTTCAAGTGACTTGAAAAGTTTTCTCTCTCGCACAACGACATTGTGCAAGAGAGATAAATGAATAGACTTTTCACGAAAAACCGGAACATGAGCTATTTTTCTTAAAAGTTCCTATAAGTTTGGCTGTCAAAAAACTGTCAAATGTCATTAGTGTTTATATTTTTGATGTGTACAAGTGTGGTGTTATACAATGATTGATTTTAAACTGAAAAATGACAAAATGGGGTAGAGAAATAAATGAAATCTTGATGGCTATATGCGAAAAATTTATGTGATGAAAATTCAATGACAATTTAGTGGCCTATTCAGAGAAACACAGTCATAAAGGTTGTTACGGATATAAAGATTGTTATCATAAAGACATTTGTAACAATCTTTATGAATTTGTCAATTCAGAACCTACGTCGGTATTATTGACAATCTTTACAAAATAATACTTGTGAATGAACCAGATTATTTGACAATAGCTAACTTCATTATGCATATATGAACTTAACCTAACCTTATATGTCAACGCTTTATTCTTTTAATAATGTGTTGCCAATTATATTTAAAATGCAAACATTCTGCCAAAACAACTAAAGAAGAATATGACATTTGTGCCATATTTGAAAACTTCTAAATTATTTAGAACGGGCATGTTAATTCGTACCACTGATCCCAAAGTGACTGAAAAGTTATGGAAAGATTTTTTTAAATTTTGATTGAAGAAAAAGCACACATTAGCACCAGAATAAATAACAAGGTTTTTACGAATACCTACCACAGAATATAATTTTTTCAAAGAAATATGTATTTATGTCAAAAGTAACTTTCGTCCACGACGGTTTTCATCGTTCTTATTATCATTATTCAAGTCGAAGCAGGATCCATGCGAATAATCAACTGCATCCTGCTTATATTTAGCAGAAAGGCCATTATTAATAATATTTGATTGATGTAATAATCTGTCACATGTCAAATATTAGAAATAACAACGTGATAACAACCATAAATACATAGTTTTAGCAGTCGTTATAATAAAGACTGTCAAAACACGTAACAATTGTTGACGGTAACCACCTTCAGTACTGAGAATACCAAATTTGATTTTAACAATTTTTACAGTACATAACAACCATAAAGACCATAACGACAACATAAATATTGAGTTCTGAATAGACCCCTTAATGTAGGTATAACTTAAATTTTGACACTTGGATATTTTAATTCACGCAAAACTTGATCGTGTAAATAGACTTTTTTCAAGTCACTTGAAAATAAAAACGTCATCGAGTAATCCACGCTTTAGACAATAATTTATTTGTACCTCAATCCGGTATAAGAAGTTTTATTTGAAATGTCACGAAATTATTACGATAATTGTAATTACATATTCAACCCATATTTTTTTTTTTTCTAAACTAATGCTCAATTGCACCAACATATTCATTTTAATCATTTTTAATCTATGTTTAAACAAAAAAAAAAATGTAAATCGAAATTTTGACAGAAATATATTATAATTCATTTAGCATTTCATTTCAATGCAATAATGTCAATTTAATCAGTGTTTAATATTTAAGACACGTTGTTGCAATCGGGTATTAGGGTCGGTTTTTCAATCTCTGGTTAAAATTTTAACTTCTAGTTAAGTAAACAATATTGCATCGTTTTGTTCACAGCAATGATAAATCTGTCATTTGACAGTTCATTTCGTTTCAGTTTTGTTTATTTAACTCTTAGTTAAATGTTAACTACATATTGAAAAACCGGCCCTATAAGGGGCCAGTAGTGGTAGCACGCACTTTAGAATTCTATCAAATTAGGCATTTGTTTTCGCTTTTCGCCACGAAGCGAAAATTTGATAGCATGCGTGTCTCAAAATATTCGCCTGCAAGCGAACGACTCGAGGCGAAAGTGTCAAAGTAATGTCATTATTTTGCTAAAATTCCACTCAAAGCCAATTTATATATAACTTATACATTTATTATATACAAATGTTACAATATTTTTTTATTTTAATAGCATAAAATCCGATAATTCCCGAAACAAAAAGTGAATATAGAATTCTAAAGTGCATGCTACCAAGATTCGTAAAAGTAAAATTGCATTCGCCTGCTTTCTACGATAGAATTCTAAAGTGCGTGCTACCACTACAGGGGTGGGATTCTGTAACTCGTCCGATATCAAACGGTACCGTTATCACTACGGTTACATGAAACATCTCATTTTATTTGACAAATATGACTTAAATCTACCAATCATCTTATAAAAAATACGTGTCTATAGTGATAACGGTACCGTTTGATAACGGACGAGTTACAGAATCCTGGTTTCATATACGATTGTTAAATCTTGTGTTAGTTAACAAGTTTTCAAAATTAACAACTTGTTCAATTTTTATGATGTTTCATGAAATTAGCAAATCAATTTTAAACTTTTGTTAGTCAACATGCTTGTTAAAATTTGTTTAGGGAATTATTGTATTTTTTAGTAATATAAAAACCAATTTCATAGTTATTAATAATAAATGTCATTATTGACAGACTGAAAAGTACCAGCTGCATAGAACCTTAATGTTAATAATAACTGATTGATTGGATCAATTGGATGATTTCTTTCAGTGTATGATGTCAAATTTTCATATATATGATCCAAAATTAACAGAACGGTGTCCTTAGATAGCCGATATTTCATTCTAAATTGTACATCATCAAAAAATTCAAAAGTATTTCCTCGATCTCTGAATACTCTTTCTCTTCACAGAAATCGAATATCAATTTAAAAAAATTCTTCTTCAAACTCATCAGATTCCGAAAACATAGTTGAATAATATTTCCTATGACATTAATGTAATGAATATATTTTTATTTTAAATTACACAGCTAATGCAACTTGTACTTATTAATTTTCTTTTTCTTGGACAAAATAAATATTTTGTTCTGATTACACATATGTGACAGATGTCATAAATAGCAACTGGTTAGAAATTTAACAAGACCCGAGACTGTTGTTAAAATAGCAAACCATTTAACCATAGTTTAAAACTAGCATTTGCTGATGAAACAATTGGGCTTATTCATGTGTACATTGTTATTAAACAAGAAATTGTTACTTAACAAGAATTGATAACAATATTGTTAAAATTTCGTATTCACGTGTCTCGTTGTTAGATGAGTTATAACAATTATTGTTTAGTAATAATCTTGCAACCATTAGGATACTAAAATTAAAACATTTCTTATTTAAAATAATGATTTTTTAAATTCATTTGGGTTATTAAAGATACGTTTATTATAGTATAATATTTAAAACTGACGAAAACATTTTTAACTAATAAATCTCTAACTATTAATGTTCGCATTGGTATTGTAAGGGTGGTAGAAGTGTTTTAAGATTTGTTTACTTTGTTTATGAATGACAAGTGTGACAAATAGAGTTGTTTCATCATTTACGTCTCATTTATTTAAAATTCGCAGCAAATATGGCGAAAAGAACAGCAAATACCTGCCAGAAATATGAAAAAAAAATTGCAGCTTGAATCTAAAAGTATTTTCCATGACAAGTATTTTTTATTGTTTATTACTTCGTTTAGTGATTTATATATCTTCAATAGGAAATACCATCTGCGTGTTGTCTAATCTTAAAGGAATGGCGTTACTTCAGCAATTGTACTCTGTCATGACATACGAAATATTCCGAAAAATATATTTTCTTTTCAGATAAAAAAGCGGTTCACTTCCATATCCTTTAATTGCGGCATATTTATTCTTAATTCATGCCTAATGGGGTAGACAATAAATGAGCTAAAAATTATCTACCTAATTTACATATTATATATATATATATATATATATATATATATATATATATATATATATATACAGTGTGTCCCATTTAGAAGTGCCACCATTGGGATCTCGAGAACTATAAGAGATACAATGTCGGTTAAATGGAACTTTTTGTGCGCCTTTGGAAGGCCATCTCAGATGTGCTTTTGTTTTTCCAAAAATTCTCATAGGGCACTAGATAATGACGAAAAACTGAATATTGTTGATTTTTTCATTCTCAAATAACTTCTAAACTATTAATAATTAAGAAAAAAGTTTCAAATATAAAAGATAGATATTTTTATTAACTAACCAGTGGCGTACGGAATAAATTTTTATATCCGTAAAGTTTTGAGATATAACACAAACTTATATTTTTTTAAATGGAACCCATATCTGATTTTAGTCTCAAAAAAATAAATATTTTTTTCTCTTTTCAACGATGTAAGGGTTATTATGTTTTATATTTGTTTTGCCTTCAAAATTATTATTTTTTCCTTATTTTGTATTAAATTTACAATTATTTTGAAAATATTGGTAGATTTCTATTTTGAAATACTCCTTCTATTTAAATAATTTATTTCCTTAAAAATATTTGCTCAAAATTCGTATCAAATTAATTTTTATATTTTGTATCAGGTCGCCCTTGGCACATCATAGTGTAATTTGTAATTATGAGTCTAGAATAAAAATATTAAGTAATAAAGGCATAAAACAAATTATTTTGATCAAATACAATATAATTAATAAAAATAATAATGTTTTTCTGGGAAATAATTAGAAAATTCAGGAAAATAAAGAGAAAAATTAAATTTTAGGAGCAAAATAAATATAAAACATAATAACCCTTACACCATTGAAAAGAGAAAAAATTATTGATTTTTTGAGACTAAAATCAGATATGGGTTCCATTTAAAAAAATATAAGTTTGTGTTATATCTCGAAAATTTACAGATATAAAAATTTATTTCGTACGCCACTGGTTAGTTAATAAAAATATCTGTCTTTTATATTTGAAACGTTTTTCTCAATTACTAATAGTTTAGAAGTTATTTGAAAAAGAAAAAATCAACAATATTCAGTTTTTCGTCATTATCTAGTGCCCTATGAGAATTTTTGGAAAAATAAAAGCACACATGAGATGGCCTCCCAAAGGCGCATAAAAAGTTCCATTTAACCGACATCGTATCTCTTATAGTTCTCGAGATCCCAATGGTGGCACCTCTAAATGGGACACACTGTATATATATCACTTATTTGAAACAGAAGTTATTCGACAAGTTAGTCTGCCCTTTAAAGACACGAGTACGCACTAATATCAAATAAAGAAACGATACGAATTATATATTTGTGCACGAATTTTAGTTTAAATACACTAAATTTACTTTTGATGAATATTTATGAGCATTTGCCATTTTAATTTACTCTTAACAATAATTGTTGACACCTCGGCAAGTGGTCAGGAGGTCTTGCCTGACTGATAACAATTATTGTTAAAATAACGACAGCTTGTTGACACGAGAATACGAATTTTAACAATTATCTTTAAAATAGCAATAAGTCGTTACGTAGCAATATAGATCGCATAACAAGGTACACGTGAATAAGCCCGATTAGTTCCTATTTAATCAGTTGCTAAATTATTTAACAAATTGTTAAGATTTAACAAGCGGATATGAAACTGGGCATAAGTGGTTAATTGTTAACAACTGGTTAAAAAACTTAACCAATCAAGTATGTTGATAACAAAAGAAATGGATTTTTAGTTGTCAAATCAATAATTATTGGATATTTAACCAGTTCTTAAAAATTAACCACTTGTTACAAAATAGGCCCCAAGTAGGTAAAAAAAGCATTAAATATTGAAGCAAACGTTATATTTTTTGATTTTGATTTGTTCTCAAATGGTTATAATAATAATTATAGCGCCATACACTGCACGTAGAAGTTTACCAAATCATTTATTGTTATTAATTCATCAAAAAAAGCATAAATATTCAAAGCAGAATAAAACAATTGCGAAAACTCAAGCATAATAATATCAAAAATCTTCTTTCCTGTACCATGGCTTCGGTTTGGGCGGACGTGGGCTCTCACACACTAACTGGACGACGATACGATAGTGACGACGCTTCCCAGAATGCACTGCTCCTTATACATTCAGCGGTACCCAATCGGACGCTGTGACGTCACAGCCACGGTGATTTTTTGTATGTACAACTGATTTTATGAAATAGTAATAATGGTTTGCAAAAGACGCAGCATTGTTACCAAAAATACCGAGAAAGTGAATAGAGATTATAGTGGATTGTTACGCTAATATAATAAGAAAGATTTGCAATTTTTAAATGGCTACAATTTGCGGGTTTATGCTTGTTTGCCAAAGGGAATTTTCTTTTACAGTATATTATTTAATCATAAGTCTATTTAAAATACTAGCATGATAATGCTGTTTATAAATCGTTATAATTACAGAGTTATTTATGTATCAAGGTACTTTTTATCCGAATGTGAATTTAGTTGCCGTAGGGCCCGGGGAAAACAAACCATATAAGTGATAAAAAATCTCATGTGGCCAGCACTAGAGATGCATTCGGGCCGGGCCGGGCCGGGTTTTGAGGTTTGGATCGACTCGGCCCGAAAATGAAAATTACCGGCCCGACTCGAAGATCGACTCGACAAAAAAATTAGCTAGCCCGGCTCGAAAATTGACTCGAAATTGGGCCGGGCCGGGCCAAAGCTCGAAATTGGGTGCATCCGGCATTCCTAATGTTGATTTTTATGTTAAAGCGAAATGTTTAACTTTTTTCGTGTCAAACTTATAAAAAACCTTTACATTCTTTTAAATTTCAACATTAGTTAACATAAGTAGTTAAAAAAGAGACCCTTCTAGTGTAAGTTTGTTATAAAAATTACAGACCTACGTGTATTTAACACTTTGTTTACCAAAGCCGTTCGAAAATTTAAACTTTTAATAATAGCAACATCACAATATAATTATTATGCTTTAATGAATAACCTTGAATTCTTGAAGTAAAATAATACATTTTTATTTATTAATATGTGAAGTGTGTTGTTATTAAATCATTTTGATCCTTTTTAACTTCATCCAGATTAAGGAAACTGTGCATTTGATGAACTATAAGATTTTTCGGGCCGGCCCGAAAAGCTCGAATTTTCGGGCCGGGCCAAAATCAAAAGTCCGACTCGCCTCGATTTTTAAAAATGATTAGCCCGATTCGGCCCTATAAAAATATCTTCGGCCCGGCTTGATGATCGACTCGAAATCGTGGCGGGTTTCGGGCCGGGCCGGGCCAAAGATCGAAATCGAGTGCATCTCTAGCCAGCACATTACCTTCCGTCAATTCGATGTTTTTTGTACAAATCCCATACTAAAAGTTCCTTAGAAAAGATTCTTTATATCATGTAAAATTGTAACACGCACACATACTATTTTTTACAAATTTCATACTAAAAGTTCCTTTGAAAATATTTTATAAATCCAATAAAATTATAACATGAATATACACTATATAAATAGCACTTGATACTTCCTTTTTTCTTCTTCAGCTTTTCCCTATTTTATTAGGGGTCGCTGTTCTTACTCTTCTCTCGCACTCATTCCTGTCCAACGCATCTTCACATAGCTCTTCCGCTCTTCCTCTCTCAAGTCTTCTACGATACAGTCCTTCCATCATCTCTTTGGCCTTCCTCGTACTTCCGGTATTGAAAGATCCAATCTTGAGGCGAGGTCGCAACTACGTCACTTGGAAGGAATACTATGACTTATACCACTTTTTGATCCTATATTTTCCATCTTTAGTTTTTCACTTGACACTAACATCTGTCAATTAGAATTTTTTGAATATATCAAAGCTGACTGATTTTTGAAAGTTAATCTCTTTATAATTCTTTAACTTTATATCTATTGAATATGAAGGAAACTATATATTCAAATCGTATAGAGAAGAGCAATTTCTTTAATATTTATAATAACATAAATAAAATAAATATATCATCACGGCATATTATCCATTTCTGGGTGTGCCAGTATCTACAACACATGTAGACATCGGTAATGATGACGATATATTTTACCGTGTGGGCGCTTACCAGGCTTCACCTCACGGGCACTCACAGCTGGTGTGGAGAGTGCACCACAGGGGTCACTTTTGTGCCATTTAAAATTGGAAATATTTGGCGTCTGTCGGGATCGAACCCGGTTCCCTCAGGTTCGCGACCAGACACTCAGGCACGCGGCCACGGGACCCCATAACATAAATTGTCAAAAAAAATATTTAACTGCGTTTTTTAATGAAAAACTGTTAAAAACTTTAAATAAGGGTACTTCCGGTGGATCAATTATACCCAAATTTTTACTATCTCTTCATATGGATATAAAGAAGAGGAAATATAATTTTTAGAATTGTAGTACTGGAGTTATCGTCGGAGAAAAATTTGTTACACATGGACACATACACACATACATACACGCACTCTCTCTCTCTCTCACACACATACAAACACACACACACACGCACGCACACACACACGCACACACACACGCACACACACACGCACACACACACAACACACACACAACACACACACAACACACACACACACACACACACACACACACACACACACACATAGAGAGAGAGAGAGAGAGAGAAAGAGAGACATAATCATAAAAATAGTAAATTCGTGTAGTAGGGACCCTAAAACGTGGTTATTCATTAAAAACTCACCTTTGATTTTTTGACGAAAGACAATACCTTCCTTACCTAAAGATGACGGAAGGTGAAAACTTCAGTGCTGATGTGCATATTAAATGGAAAATTTGTAAAAATGGAAAGAATATTTATTTTTATAGGTTGTTTTGACATATATATGTTCAGTATTTCGAACCTCCGGACAATGAAATAATCTTAATGAACAGTCAAAATTATGTTTTATCTCAAACTTTTTCACCGGAATTATTTAATTCGTTCTTCTTGCACATATTAGTCACTAAAGAAAATTAGCCACTCGCCCTCCGGGACTCATGGCTAAACTTTTTCTTCCGTGACTAATATGTTACATTCCACACTCATATATTAAATAACTATTAAAGTTCCAAGTAAAAGCTAATAGATCGTTCCCAAGCATATAAACATATAGATAGTTTGGGAAAATGTTAAAATATGATTATAAGGAATACCTATAAAAATGCTTACACTCTAAAGCATAAGTTTCAGCCAATCACGAAAAGACGTATGTATTTGGCGGGTAAAATATAATTACGAATACCACTCTTTAAATGCACTGCAGTGTTTCGGATTTGGCCAGCGTGGCTGCGTGGCATACATTCTGTAACATTATAAGTAATAATTAAGAATATAAGTTGAATGTCCATTTAGGAACTAGGGACATTATGACATAACACATAAAGAATATTAAGACTTTTGAAATAAAATATGGTTATTTCTTCTGTATTATATTTTTATGTCATCTCAAAACAACGTAATGCGTAAACGGTGCGGTATATGAGGGCACATTTATATTTTATGATTTATTCCTTATGAAAAGTTACATAAACCAGCCTTAATACCTCAATATTAAAATTTTTAGCATAATTCCTATACATACTTTCCTTACATACTTATGATAATAACCCTAATCTAACGTAACCTAACTATATGATTAAATAACCAATTATTCATTATTTCTATAAAATAATTGCCAGTTCCAAACCTACTTATATATTACTCTAAAGTTAAATATATGCTAAAAACATTAATTAGATTTTAGTATTGGAAACCAAGTATGCATAAAACATAAAACTCTTATTTAAATTTATTTAAATATTAATAAGTTTACGTTTCACAATATTGTAAAAGTGGTCATTTACGGTCAACATTATGGTAACGAGATATTTAAAAAAATAACACTCGACATGTTTCACAAGATTTCAGTCTCTGAATTTCGATCATTTGTCAAAGACTGGCTCATTCAAGCAGAATCATAGACGCGTTTCGCTCTTATTGCAGCTGTGTGTGTGACAAAAATTTCTCCGACGATAATTCCAGCACTATAATATTCTAAAAATTATATTCTTTCGTATTCCTCTTCTTTACATCCATATGAAGAGCTGATTAGATTTTGATTATAACTGGAAGTTAACTTATTTGAAGTTCTTAACAGTTTTTCTTGAAAAACGCAGTTAATTATAATTTTATGTGATTATCAATATGAAAGAATATCTTATTGTCTATACGGTTTGATTATACATTTTCCTTCATATTCAATAGATATAGAGCTAAAGAATTATAAAGAGATTAACTTTCATAAATCAGGCAGCTTTGCTTTAATCATGGAAACTGCTGATATATTCAAATAATTCTAATTGACAGATGTTAGTGTCAATTGCAATTTACATAGTGTAAGTTCGTGTTACAATTTTACTGGATATTTATAATCTTTTTCAAGGAGCTTTTGCTATGGAATTTGTACAAAATGCATATAAAAGAGGATTCCAGCTCAATCGAATTAAAGGAAAGTAGTAAAAAAATACGAATGTGTATGCTGAATAACGAATATTAATAAAAAATCTGATGTGGCCAATACAAAACCTCCCGCTATTTAATTTTTATTAATTTAAATACCTACGGATTTACTAACGCTGCAAACTGTTCCATTGCATAAAACTATTGCTTTATTTACTATTTTCTTTTTAAAATGTCACTATTATTAATTTGAAGTGATTAGTTTTTTGACAGTGACATTTACTGCCAGTTACATTCATTTAAAATATGAATTGCGTAACAAAGGAATATAGAAAAAGTATTAGTGTATTCCTGTAGAAAATTCAATAATCTTTAATTTTCATAACGACAAAATGCGAAAAAATGGCATTTAATGGTATTTTTTGAAGAAAAACCATTATGAGCTTCAGGTAAAGTGCCATTTTCGGTTATCCGATTTACACCAAAATCTAATTGCTTCTTTTCATATTAAAATAGGGTATAAATACAAGGTTTCAGAATTTTTTGAGTGATAGGATTTGAGTTAGAGCGAAGACAAAATTCCTACACATACACACACATACATACACACATACATACACACACACATACACACATACATACATCATCGTGAAAATGTTAAAATTGGATTCTAGGGACCTTAAAACGTGGTCATTTACTAAAATCTCGATATGTGATTTTTAACACGATCCCTATTCCTCCCTTACCAAGGGTAGCGAGAGGTAAAAATTAAATAGTATAATTAAAATATTTCGGAAATAAGGAGTTTTTTGTTATAGCGCTTCGACAAGAATGTGAATTCAATATATAATATTTTGATTGGCGACCGAAAGACTGCCTATACATGCATAACAAATAGCGTGTTAGGAGGTGGGGGTTACTACCAATGGAGGGGCTAACATTCCTGTACTGCAGTTTTCAAACAGTTTTTATTTTAACATAATTTTTTTGCATGAAACTTAATAATTTAAATACACTTGTAATTATAAAGTATGTAGACTCGTACAGTGTTATAATATTCATTTATTTTATATAAATATAACTTAAAATAGCATATATTTCAAGAACATTTAGGTCCATGATGAAAACAGTTTGATATAAAAACACATATGCGTGACGTCACGTCAATCTTTTCAAAATTCGGGAGACCATAACTCGCTTATTAATATGGAATTTTTTCACCGGATTTTCATCAATAGTCTTAATTTTCCTAATATTTTCAGATGAAATAAAAAAAAAGAATAGTGGAATCCCCCATTGACAGAAGGTAATATGCTAGCCACAGTAATTTTTTTTTATATCCACGAATCAAGTCGTAGAAGCCCGGGCAATATTTGCCTAGGACCTAAAATCCCACTATTAAACCAATCTAGTAATATAAAATATAAAAATATTACTAGTAGTTTTTATTGAAAATAAGTGAATTTATAGTATAATCATAACATTTTATTTAAAGAATGCATAAATATTTGAGATCTATTTTCAATTGTTTATGCTGCAATATACAAACTATTAAGAAAATTGAAACATCCCGGTTTTATATTTTAATCTTATAAATATCTTATTAAAATACTATAATAATAAATTTTGATGATTCACTCTCCAAATTATATACATTTTATTATCCATAAATCCAATATCAAAAGTCCCCGTTCACTTTCAATAATTCCTCCAATAAATTAATTAATCTTTGTGAAATTCCTTGTTGTTGGCTCTAAGTATGATGGGTATTTAGCGTTCTAGTGGTGTTGGTTTACAAAACAAAGTAGGTATGTAGCCGTAGGCGATTCCTGTGTGGAGACAGACAGAGACGCGAGAGCGGGTTATAATAAGATTTCGTACGAGAATTCGGTCACATTCACGTGTTTTACTCCCGTTTACACTCGGGAATTAAAATAGATTTTCTAGCTAAGAGGGGGCGGACACACACAGTGTTCGTATTGTACTTAGATTGACAGGGGGGCATTAGAAATTAATGTGAATGATAATAGTGCGAATTGGACATCACTATTTTTTTTTATTATTTTTTTTTATATATAAAACTTCGATAGTTTAACTTTTATTCAGTAAGCAGTAATAATTTTTATATACAGCCGGTAAATAATGTTACCTTTATTCTTATCAAAATCATAACTTAATGTGTTTCATTATTTATCGAGGGAAATAAAGTACTCCCTAGGAAAATAAAGTACTCCCTAAGGAAATAAAATACTTCCTAGGGAAATAAAGTGATCAAGCCCTTGATATTCATTAATAGATAAGGAATATTATCAATTATATTTATTTTGGACAAAAATATAATGATTTTTGTAATACATATTAAATTAAAATAAAAAGTTTTTCTTTGTATATAGAAATGTGCTTCATTCTTCTTCTTTTCAGTTTGTATATAAAATACGCCTCAAGCGATTGTATCCCTCTTCGCTTTCAACAAATAATGACGAACTTTACTCCCTTGATATATACACTACTATTAATGACGTAGATGAAAAGCTCATTTAGTTCTCAAACAGTGGAGTACAGGGTATCTCATTTTCGATGTTTTTTTGTTTTTTTTTTTAAGGTATCTCGGGTAATATTAATGATAGAACAAAACTGTTTGCACATTCTTTTCAAGAAAAGTTTAATAGTCACCACAGGATGTATCGATGTTCCTGAGCTAGTCAAAAACTCGATTTTCGTTCATTTCGAAAATATGTCAATCCTTTTTACCTTCCGTCATCTTTAGGTAAGGAAGGTATTGTCTTTGGTCAAAAAATTCGGTAGTGAGTTTTTAATGAATAAGCACGTTTTAGGGTCCCTAAAATACGAATTTACTATTTTTAAGATGATGTCTGTAAGTATGTATGTGTGTGTGTGTGTGTGTGTGTGTGTGTGTGTGTGTATGTGTGTCCGTGTGTGACAAATTTTTCTCCGACGATAACTCCAATACTATAATTCTAAAAATTATAATTCTTTCGTATTCCTCTTCTGTACATCCATATGAATAGTTGATTAGATTTTGGTTATAATTGATCCACCGGAAGTACCCTTATTTGAAGTTTTTAACAGTTTTTCTTAAAAAAAATATTATTTTTTGACATTTTGTTATTATATATATTAAAGAAAATACTCTTCTCTATACAGTTTGATAATACATTTTCCTTCATATTGAATAGATGTAAATTTAAAGCATTATAAAGAAATTAATTTTCAAAAATTAGTCAGCTTTACTATTTATCATGGAAACAGATGACGTAATTATTCAAAAAAAAATAATTGACAGATGTCAGTTGCAAGTGCAAAACCAAATATGGAAAAAAGTATAGGATCTAAAATTGGTATGTCTTAGTGTTGCTCGCAAGTGACACGCAGAGAAAGGCCAAAGAGAAGATGGAAGGACATTACTTAGTGTAGTTTATGTTATAATTTTATTGGATTTATAGAACCTTTTCAAATGAACTTTTGGTATGGAATTTGTAAAAAATAGTATGTGTTCGTGTTCGATTTTACATGATATTATATAGAATTTTGGTATAAAATACATGGAATTGACGGAAGGTCTTGTGCTGGTCACAACAGATTTTTTTTATCACTCTGGAATTGAGATAATATTTTAATCCATTAAACTTATTGACACATTATTATTAGTGATTTAATATTTATGACGTAAATATTTTGATATTGCTTATCCTAAAAGTAATCATCTACAACTGAATGCAACCCTGGGCTATTTGGCGTCAGGTTATAGCCCGTTTAGCTTGTATATGACGCCGTGCCGATGATGAGAACTAGGTATAATACTCTGCGCCAATACCATACGTTGGGACAAGGTCGGCTCTGTTGCTTTTGGCACTCCTATACGATACTACTAGATCACCACTACCGATTACCACATATTTATGGAATCTGGGGTAGAGGTAGAGACTCAACAGACTCTAATTAAATCAAAATTAATACATCAAAAAATGAATCTGTGGTTTAATGCCAGAACAACTAATGACAATATACCGTAATTTCGGAAATAACTTGATATCACGTAATGTTGATTATAAATATCACTAATTCTGTAATTTTAATAGGGGTTTCCACTCATGTCTAATTTTTATATAAATTATACAGATGTTCATTTTTAAGTGGTCACCATTGCGATCTTGAGAACTATAATAGGTGCGAAGTTGGTTAAATTAGCAATGAATTTCTATTTTACATGGGTATTTTAATGATAAACTGAAAAAAAAATCAACCAGTGGTTCTCAAAATATGAATATCAACTTTTTTATTTTAGTTGGAAATATATTTTTTATTTGCTAGTTCTTTAGAGAATTAAATTCTGAATTCAGTGATATAATACTTTAATACCCTTTCATAACGATTTTTTTAAAGAAAAATGCATGTAAAGTTTTATACTCATTTGATTAAAATATGCCACTAATAGAAAAAATTAATACGTGTTAATTTTTATCTCTCGCTTAGGGAGATATTGGAACCATGCTAAAAATCACATATTCAGATTATAATGAATAATCACGTTTCAAAGTCACTAGAATCCGATTTTTACATTTTTACAATGATGTCTGTGTGTGTGTGTGTGTGTGTGTGTGTGTGTGTGTGTGTGTGTGTGTGTGTGTGTGTGTGTGTGTGTGTGTGTGTGTGTGTGTGTGTGTGTGTGTGTGGGTGTGTATGGATATGTGTGTGTGAGTGGATGTATGTGTGTGTGTGTGTGTGTGTGGATGTTTATGTGTGTGTGTGTATATCTGGATGTTGGAGGGACGATTCCTCAAAAACTATAAGACCTGTTTAACTATGAATTCCTCAATCTGACATTCTTGGGAAGAGCTGAAAAGGTTATGGTAACAATTGGACAACCGGAAGGGGTAGTTTCTTAAAAAAAATTCTAAATTTTATTTTTTTGAAATTTGTATAATTACAATTATTAAAGATCATAGGATTCTCTATCCAATACATTGAACATTTTTATTATATCTTCTATACATTTAGAGATAGAAACTCGTAAATATATAAAATAATCCGTTACAATCAAATAATGTTACTACCAAGTTTATATCTCTACCTACTTTTGAATTATTGCCCCAAAAGTCCATATACTCCATATTTAGATAAAAACTTTAAAATTTTCAAAAATCTAATTTATATGTATCTAGATATTTCTCGATACGCTGATTTCAGATTTTGAAACCGTAGGTCCAAATCTCTTTTCGTTCTCGAGATATTTAGATTCAAAGTTTTGCTCAAAACTGCCCATTTTTGGGTTGTAACCCAAAAATGGGTCAGGATATGAATTTGGCGATATCAGCATTCGATTCTATGGGAAAAAATACATAACTACACCAATTTTCATAATTTTTGAACACCGCATACAATCTCTAAAGCAAAATAACTGAAAATGGCCAAAAATCGCAAAAATCTAAGGGGTACCCCTTACGATTTTTTCTGATTTTGGCCATTTTCGGGGGTTTTCAAACTTTTATTCATAAAAAATGAACCGGTTGGATAAAAATTATGAAAATTGGTGCACTTATGTAATTTTGCCCATAAAATCGAATGGTCGACACGCCAAATTCATATCTCGACCCATTTTTGGGTTACTACCCAAAAATGGGAACTTTTGAACAAGACTTTGAATCTAAATATCTCAAGAACGAAAAGAGATATCGACCTGCGGTTTCAAAATTTGGAATCAGCACATTGAGAAGTATCTAGATATATATAAATTAGATTTTTGAAAATTTTGAAGTTTTTATCTAAATATGGGGTATATTAACTTTTGGGGCAATAATTCAAAAATGGGTAGATATATAAACTTGGTAGTAATATTATTTACTAAAATAATTTAGTTCATTTCTCATATTTTCATGCATCATTTATATACGGTTGAATATAGAATAATGGACGATGAAATTCTCTTTCTTTTCATGTTACGGCGTGATTTTTTTACATCATCGGATCTCGTGTTACAGGCCTTTGAAGTTACATGATTTTTAATTGAAATTTTGTATTATTGAAAATACGCATAACTAATGAAATCATTCTTAATCATCATGGCTAAACCTTGTGTAATTTCCTAAATATACTCAGGGTAAGTTTAGTTAAATCGTCTTATTTTGGGTCATTTATTTTTTTTCTGAAAATATACTTATGAAAATATATATTTTATGTCACATAAGTTTCTAGTTTTACAGAAATAATTTTTAAAGTTTATATTAAATTTCAAATGACGTCACGGGTTTGCGACCGTGACCGTAGTCCCTCCTATTGAATAAAAATGGAATTACGTTTGACGTTTATGTTATTTGACTTGACGTGACAGCAAGTTATTTTGTACTCGTACTTTTGTTTTTATTTTATATTAAATAATTTGATTATGGAAATTAATTTTGAAGAAGCGAATTCAAATAATTTGCAGAAAATTAATTTTCGGCATCTTCTTCAAGCTATTGAATAAAATAAACAAATGTATATCAACGAAAATTGTTTTTTTATTAAGTTCTACTTACGTTGAAATGATCTTCACAAACATAAGCAAGACTACCCTTCAAAATTTTTGGAGTATTTATTGCATTATACCATCTTTCCTTTATATCTCGAGGTTTAGGAATACGAACAAAAAACTTTATTTTTGATTCTTAACGAGATGTTCTCGCAAGACGGCACAAAACAATATTATACAACCATGATAAATCACATATAATTTGTATTTATTTATATTTATTAGAACATTTCGTTATTTGTACTTATGTACATTTAAACAAAAACAACTTGTTGCAAAGATATTTACTTTGAAAATGTTGGTTATGTTCGAAAAATGTGACAACTCTGCGCTGACATTCATGTACAGTACGTGCACGAGTACATGTGTGCGTGACTATCATTGTATGGGTGTACAAACCCATGACGTCACAAAATAAGACTCAAAATGTTTAGAAACAAAATCATGAATGAAAAGTATAAGAATATTAAATATTTTTCATGTATATATGTATAAAATTATGTATTTTTTTTAATTATATAAAAAAAATCAATAAATATTTTTTTTGGTATGACCCCATTAGGTTAACATTGAATAACAGATGCAAACATAATGACAGATAGAATCAGGGAGCGGGACGTCAGACAACGAGGGGAGGTTTGTTTAGAGCATGATCTTCCATCTCTCTCTTTTGCATATGATGTCAATTCTGTAAGTTCCTATTAAAATAGTCTCTTTTTGCTACACTGGGCGCAACGATATACTTACGAGAAGAAAACTATAAGTTTGTTACTGTTGTTATTAACAAATGTTATTGCTATAGTAAAAATTTTTAGGCAGAGTAGTCACGTCATCAAAGTTTGTAACTAGATAATGACGTCACGAAATTAGTAGGTTTACTTGGTACACTAATTTAATTTTAGAAAATAATTGTATTTACCTGCGATGCTAATTTATGTGATCAAGTTAATTTATTTAATAGTCGAATAATAATTGAATATTATTGTAAAATGTAAAATATTTCCAATTTATAGTATTGAAAATTCGGTGTAGGGCACACCGAGTCGGGTTTCCGAAGGAATACGGGGAGAGAATGAAGCACTTGATGAAAAATAAGAAAATTAATGTTAAATGACATTGAATATATTTTTAAAACAATTGATTTGATTTTATTTAGATTTACAATTCTGTAGTGTTATAGAAAAGTAAAGAGTAGCACTATAAATTCGATTTATTAAAAATATAATTAAAATAACATTTAAAAAATATATTATATTTGATTGAAAATACTCCAATAATACAATTATTAAAATTAACACAAACTAAAAACAGAAAAGTATCGAACTAATGACAGCAGACGCTTGACAATTCCGGGAGAAACATGTCATGTAAACGTTTAAATATTGAAATTCAATAGTACCAACATGTGGTGAAAAAATGAACTACAATTATTTTAAATAAATTAAAATTCATTGAAAACATTATGTTCGACTTTAAAATAATTGTAAATTTAATTAAAATGTACTTTACTTATAGTATGCAAAAAACAGTATTTATTTTCTTCGTTTTCCTAAACATATACAATACTACAGTGTTTTGTAATGAAATGATGACGTGACTACTCTGCCTAAAAATTTTTACTATACATCGTATTTTATGCTAATGAAACATACCCATCAATACAATATTTATAATAGACAACAATTAATAATAAATCATATATCAATCATTAATATTTATGTTCCTGTTCCTGCTCATTGTTAGAAATTAAGAAACATATAACCTTGTGGTGTTAAAGGCTAAGCTTTATTTATATCTTGGCGTCATTATTTGTCTCCCTTCATCTATTAAGAATCCATTTAATAATGTAAGACATTACATTAGGCACCTTGCCACACATGTGTATATGCTATTATTATCACATACACGTGGCACGCACTAATATGTTCTGCTTTGTTAAAACGTAAAATTCTAATTGGAATTATTTGCATTTGTAATAATTAACATATTTATGAATAGGAAATCGTTTCCCTACAAAACACTTGTTACACAAATGATTATTTATTAATATAATACAATTGTATATTAACATTATATGAATTACGTACCTTTCAATTGCTGTCAGTACAATTATTGTCAGAAGGTTAGATACTAACATTGATTTAATAACAAACTGTTTAATGTTCAATGAGTGAAAAACTGGAACGTATACATATTCATAAAACAGGCTGTATTTCTAAAATATGACAAAGTAAGAACAAGCAATGTTCAAATAAATATAATGGAGTCAGGTACTAAAAAAAGGTTGCATATTATCTCTCGCTAAGAGAGGTATTGGAATCATGCTAAAATTCGCATATCCAGATTTTAGTGGATAAGCACGTTTTAAGGTCCCTATAATCCGATTATAACATTTTTACGATGATGTCCGTGTGTGTGTGTGTGTGTGTGTGTGTGTGTGTGTGTGTGTGTGTGTGTGTGTGTGTGTGTGTGTGTGTGTGTATGTGTGTGTGTATGTGTGTGTGTATGTGTGTGTGGATGTTGGAACCACTTTTTCGCAAATACTATAAGACTTAAAAAATATTTAACTGTAGTTTCCTCAACCTGATATTCCACACACACATACACACATACACACATACACACATACACACATACAGACATCATCGTGAAAATGTTAAAATTGGATTCTAGGGACCTTAAAACGTGGTCATTTACTAAAATCTCGATATTTTTAGCACGATCCCTATACCTCCCTTACCAAGGGTAGCGGGAGGTAAAAATTTGTGATCAGCACGTTACCTTTCGCCATTTCAGTTTTGTTACATAAGTATCGAATTTAATATGTCTTGTACACACAAATAATACGAGTATTAATTATATCTTCTTTTTCATTCTGTGTAAGGAATCTGGTAATACCTACTCTTCTAAAATGTTCAAGATTTTTTGCAATTAATTGACGGGATTAGCAGTATTTCTTAACGATATATGTATGTATTATTACTATTCAATAAGATATATGAAATGTATTTCCCAGTAAAATCTTTCAGTAATGTCAGTAAAACTGTTGATTTTTCACATTGACATTTATCTGCCAATTACAAACATTTGAATTTGACAACTGGTCTTTGGTGTAGTCTGGACTGTACGATTTATTGCAACAGATTATTCTATATATTATATTTTCTTTATCTCTAAATCTATAGAAGATATAATAAATTTTTTAAGTATATTACTGGGAGAATTTTATGTTCTTAAATATTTGTAATAACAAAAATTTTCAAAAAATAATATTTAGAAGAATTTGTTTGAGATACTACTACTTCCGGTTGTCCAGTTGTTATCAAAACCTTTTCAGCTCTTCCCATTAATGTCAGATTGAGGAATACGTAGTTAGACAGGTCTTAAGTATTACAGTTTTTGAGGAATTGTCCTTCCAACATCCCCACACACAGACATACACACACACATCATTGTAAAAATGTTAAACTCTGATTATAGAGATCTTAAAGCGTACTTATTCACTAAAATCTGGATATTCGATTTTTAGCATGAATCCAATACCTCTCTTAGCGAGAAGCAAAAATAAGTACCTGTCCCCAGTAAAGTCAGAATGTTAGACACTAATACTGTTTAATAAATGAAAAACTGAAACGTATACATAGATAATACAGGTAGGATACATATATGAACTAATAGGAATAATTTTTTTAAATAAATGTAATTAACCTTAACATGTTGTACACAATGGGTCTTTATGACCCCATCAATGTTTTAAATATTACGTATACAGGGATACTTTAAAAAATTAATTACATAATTAAGGACTAACTTCTTAACTTTTGCTGCTTATTTTTAATGGCCAATGAGGTCATGCACGACTTTTTTTTATAATTTTAATCGATAGAGTAGTGAAAAATAATAGACCCGTATTTTTTTATTTTTCCTCAAATCGATCTTTAATCATGAAAAAATTGTAATTGAAAATGACATTCTTTAAAATGAGGCTGCTAGACTCCCGCTTTGTCCAATGACGTCACAGAGTGAAAGACACGACCATTTTGATTTTCACATTGTCTTAAACGTCAAAGTGACATTTAAAGATAACCTAAAATTTATGAAAGTAAACATGTCGATGGAACGTTGTTTCGTGCCAAAATAAAGAATAAAATAATATTCTGCAATATATTCAATGTCTCACATGCGTTTATAACCTTCTACCGTCTAATTCAAAGATTCAAAAGTGAAAGAAACATCTGAAGTAACGTAGATAATTTCACGCCAAATGAAAATTATATTTATAAAAATAAATAGAACGATATTATATTTATATATTATAGCATATTCAGATATGTAATCCTCAATTTATAGTTTATATATATTTTTCTTTTAGAAATTGTGTCCATATAAAATGTCTGGTTGAAATGAGTCTGAACTTGGTACGTAACGTTGTGACGACAAAACGTGGCTGGTTTTTGCAACTTTTTAAAAATTTCATACTTTAAAACGATTTTATACAACAAAAAATATAAATAAAAAATAATTTAATAATACATTTTTTTTTTCGATTTAAACAGAAAAAAGGTACAATTATTTTTTTTGCATGACCTCATTGTACAGCTTATAGTTAATGTCTTAACTACAGGTTAACAAAAAAGTGCGTGTAGTGTATTAAATGTAATTAAGTAAATCACAAATAGGTGTTACGTATTGTTTGTAATTAATCATTAATAGCTTATATTTAAGTATCTATATAATCATCCCCATTTTGTATGACTGCAACATTGCTTTAAGAAATAACCAATAATAATTGCGAACACTGGATAAAATATGTAAATGACATGCTTTACATTTGTTTTTATTTTTTAGCAACTTTTCTACGACTTAACATCTTCTTCAAAATCGGGCTAAATATTAATATGTTGAGGTGTAATGTAGCCAGTCGTTAATAAAGTATCGTGGTAGACGGACGTCTGTTGTTTTAGTAATTAGTAATAGTGACATACAACAAGGAAATTCTATGTAAACAAAATTACAAAACGTCAAAATCAAAATTTGAGATCCTTATAATAAAAAGAGCAATTAGCGCAATCGTGTCTTTAATGGTCAGATTATAATCCGTCACTCAATAAGTTCGTAGGATGACATATAGATACTGTCATTATTGACAAATCCATATGATTTTTAGGAAGTACCAACTTTCAAACGATAAGTTTCAAAATTTTATGCTAATCTGACGTTTAGGTCACAAGTTACAGTGGTTTTCGTGACGCTACTTTTGTAATTTTCAAAATAATGGAAAAATATAAAGACCAAAACGACAACACAAATATTGAGTTCTGAATAGACCCCTTAAACAGTTGCTTAAATAATAATGAAAACTGGGATCAAAATTACCCATGTGTTTTTGAAAGGTTAAAGGTATCATCATAAATAATTTCTGCTTCTGCGTTCATCATGCACCACCTCACACCTATTTCTAGGTGGTGGTAAGGGCGGCGGTAAAGGTGGTGGTAAAGGCGGTACATCTTCCACATCAGATCTTGAAATTTGATTCTCAGTTACATAACTAGCCAAAGTTTTCACACTTAAATCCGACAAAGATCTCTTCAGAGGAGTATCGTAATCTTGAATTTGCATATACCTCGAACTTATTGGTGTTAGGTATGTCCTGTCGTAATGATGATGACCCGCACAACATGGTTGGAACGGTTCCCTTGGAAATGGTGTAGGTTCTCTTTGTACTGGCATCAGATAGATTGGTTTTACTACTTCTTGTTGTAAGGCGAATCGTTTGGCTTTACGTTCGTGGTAGCTACGTCTTCTAAAGTAATAAAAAACGCTTATACCTGTTAGTATACTGGCTCCTATTGCAGTAAGGGACGTTATTACAATTGCTGGGACCATATCTCCATTGTGCAACCAAGTTTGGTCTTCATATTTAGCTGCACTTTTTCCAGAAATGCATTCTAAATTATTCGAACTTTTTTTGCACATAATATATGGCGTATTTGCTGTATGTATTGATCCTCTGTGGTTCTGAAAATTGCAATTATTTTCATCTGTAGTCAAAAAGTATAATTCTTCGTCATGATTTAATTCGTGCGTATATTCAACGGTGACTTTCATATCTTCTTCATTGATTTCGAATTTATCAGACATGCTTGTACAAGTTCGTTGATGTGGTACCATTGTGGTTGTAATAGTTGGTGCAGTACTTGTTGTAATGCCGTTTGTTCCAGAATCTGTAGGTAAAGTTGTAACAGGACATTCACAATTTCTAAAAATTGTTTCTAAGGAAGTACCATTGGAACATGTGGTGTGTTTTAAATCCGTTATCAAAAAATACTTTTCCAAAAAGATTAAATCGCATGTACATAACCAATTATTGAGGCTTATAGTCAATTGTTTCTTTTCTTTAAACAAAGAGGAAAATGTCCTTTCATCCAAAATTTCTAATTGGTTTTTCTCTAAAGTAATACTTTCAATATTTGGTGCATTTTTAAAAGCTTCAACATCTATTTTATCTAAATTGTTGTCAGCTAAAAATAAATTTGTTAGCTTTGGTGTATGAAAAACACCATTTGGAATGTAATTCAATTTTTTATTAAACCTCAAATCAATAGTAACTAAACTTGGTAAAAGAATTCCAGTTAAATTTTTTAAAGCCTCTGTATCTTCAATACTATCTTGTACTTGCAAAGTTGAAAGCGTTTTTTTCAAAAATTCCAAAACACCAAATTCAAATTTAATTCCGTAGGGTTTTGGATTTGGTGCTTTAGAAGTATCCGTAATTTCTAAATCTCTTAAATCGGTCAAACCTTTAAACATATTCTTTCTATAAAAAGGGATTTGAGATCCCCTAAATGTTATAGTTAAAGTAGCTTTAAAGTTGATAAAGGCTTCATCTTGAATGTCAACCAAATCGCAAGAACAAATGAAGAGATGGAAAATTGGAATATTTGTGTTCCACCAATCTTTCTTCATAATGCCATTCTCAAATTTTACTTGTGTTAGATATAGTATTATACCTGTACTACAACCCTGGAAAAATAGTAACCGTTAGTATAAATAACTGTCTTATAAACAATAAATTAATCCTTAGTTAGTTACTGCACAAGTAAATTAAATGGACCATTAAAAAAGATATGGATATTATAAAACTAATCTCACTATCAAATAACTAACGGGGGATTTAATTAAATTTTAGTAGTGTGTTTGTGGTTTTGTGAAAAGTTTCTATATTCACATTCGTTATAAACGTAAATCAGTTGATTTGACAGTTGGAAAAGAAACGTGATCGTGGGAAAAATCATATTGATATTGAAAAATAAATAATCTTCAACATATCTAATAGGATATCTATTAGATATGTTGAAGATTATTTTCATATAATTTGCAACGACCCGGTTGCGTAAAATCGTAAGGTTATTACTAGCTGATTCATTGCGGAAATTGACATATTTCTTAATGTTAGTAGTCTTATATTTCCTTCAATCTGTCCCAATATGTGTAACACACTTTATTTTGACAATCGAAATCTCTTTTTATTTTAAACTCATGGCTCGTACCACGATCATGGTTTTACCAAAAACTCTGTTTTAAGAAATGTCAAATTCAAATTTCAACATGTAATTTCACCCTTATGTTAGACGAACAATTTATTTAAAAATATTTGTTTGAATACAAACTATGTTCTGCTTTAAAATCAAATTTTGATAAATTTCATAGTATTTATTATCATAATTAAATAATGAAATTTGACATTTCTTAAAACAGTGTTTTAGTTAAAACCGTGATCGTGGTACGAGCCATTGTCATCATATATTTCATATGGATTTGTCCTGTTTCGGAACAATTTTGGTAGCCTATCGCAAATATAAATGCATTATCTGTTTATGAATCCGAGGACAATGATGATACAGACTCTAAAGATGACATACTCGAAACAGACATTTCTTAAAAAAAGTAAATAGTTCCCTATTTCAATTGTTTTAAAATAAACATAACCAAAAAAAAAAAAAAAAAATACAGTTTGGCGTTTCTTTAACAAACTGGTTTAAATCTAATAGCATGAAATTCCGCAGTTACTTTAAGAGGTCGATTTACTGGTCATTAAACTTTTATAATACTCAAATCTTCAGTTAAATTAGTTTAGTAGCTAACTAAATTTTAACTGTTGATTAAATAGTTTTATAATACCGGCCCTAAGAGTAGTTATTGAGCAGTTGACTAGCAGTTTTTTCTCTGTCAATCGTTTCTGGATTATTTTGGAGAAATATTCTTCAAATAAAAATATGAACAATAAGGTAGTTAGAGCCTATTTTGATTTTTTAATACGTGAAACTATTTTTAAATTTAAATTTTCTCTAATCTTTTGCACAATTTTTGTTTTCAAATGAATATAAATAAAATAAATAAATATATCATCACGGCATATTACCCATTTCTGAGTGTGGCAGTTGTTTTCACAGATATCGGTAATGATGATGACATACAGTATTGGCCATAAAGATAGCAACTTTTAAAAAATTTCTATTTCTCTGAAGTGAACATAAGAATATTGAAAATAAATTACATAAAGAATAACCTCTTAAAATCAGTTTATTTTATGTTAAAATAATTTATATTAAATTTATAGAATTTATTTAATTTGCATAATTCTTATTTTTGTCTGGACATAAAAATAGCAACTACATAATGAATGTCTTTATTTTCTCAATTTCAACGTTTATATCGTATAATTGTTTAAAAAATATAAATTAGTACTTCAAAATTATGGGTCGTAATAAGACTTTGACTAAAGAATTTCGCAATTTAATAATTAAATCGTATGAAAATGGTGCTTCGCGGAATAAAATATCGAAGAACTTTAATTTGCATAAATCTACAATAGCACGAATAATAATCCATTTTCGAAGGAAGGGTAATATTTAGCCTTCTACAATTTCTAGTAGACAAAAAAAAACATCAAACCGAAGCGACAGAATGATAAAACACATATCGTTAAAAATCCGTTGTTATCATCAAAGAAAATTTTAGGCTTTCTACTAAGTAATGTTAAAGATAAAATATCTTCAAGACAGGGAAGAAGAATATTAGTTGCCGGAGAACTTTATAGTCGTCGGCCTGCAAAGAAACTACTTCTTTCGAAGAAGATCATGAAGGCCCGATTATTTTTTTGCAGAAAATCATGTAAACTGGACAACTGACATGTGGAAAAGAGTATTATTTAGTGATGAACTAATATTAATTGATAGAAATGTAATAACAAAATTACTTGAATTCATGATGAAACTAGAAGAAGTAATAAATTCTCGTGGTTCCGGTTATTACACTAAATATTAGAAAATTTAGTTTTTATATTAATTTTATAAAAGTTGCTATTTTTATTTTTATGTCCAAATAAAAAATATTTTTTTGCACATAAATCAATTTTTAAGAATAAAAGAAGTATTTCGAACTTTCTTTGCCTTTATTTTTTTTGAGTTACACAAAGTTTCGATTGATAAAATCTCCAATTGTTATCAAGTGAATCAATTTTTGTAAATATAATGCAAATTATTTTAATGTAAATTAAACTTGGTTCAAGACACTAATACTGCAGTAATTTATTTCTGAAATCCCAGTTTTTACATTAGAGCAATTGAATTTTTTTTAAGTTGCTATCTTTATAGCCAATACTGTATTTGTACCGTTCGAGCGCTTACGAGGCGTCACCTCACGGGCACTCATTGCTGGCGTGGAGAGTGCACCCCATGAAAAAAAAAATATAGAAAATACGAGATATTATATCAAGGTCCAGTAAATGCAATTAAATTTTACAGCTATCAGGAAGTAAACTCAAAATTAAGCTTGAATTTACAGGATGTCACAGAAATAAGTACATTAATAGCGTGTTAAATATCTTCAAAGTTTTGTAAAAAAATTACTTGCCTAAAATACTAAAAAAAAATGTGGATTCAAAAATATGTTTCTAAGAAATATTGTTGCTCTCGACGAGTTCTGTTAATGGCATTTACTTTTTTCTGTTTCACCAGTGCATGTCTCGAAATTAGAAAAATAAATTACGATCAGGTCCTATCTAAATAATAATATGTTACCTCTAAGTTATATCTGTCGTCAATTATTGGTACAATTTTGTTTGAATTTATTCCATTACAGTTGAAAGTACAATATTGTTTCCCCCAATATGAAGACATACTAAAAAAGCAGGTATGCATATATTTTTCCTCTCTTTGGTGGGGTGAATTATCATTCACATGTTGTATGAAGAAGGTTTGGTTAATAATAACTTTTTCAGGTGGTATTTCAAAATCTTTGTTTTGTTCGACAGTCAAGTTGACTAAAATTAATGCTATGATACAAGAAAATGTTGTTATGGCAACAATTTTAACACAAATAATGTTCCACTTGTTTAACCAAATTTCTCTGTAATCCTCCCACCTAGAATATAGATAAGTTTATTTATTACAACATATAACTTCCAGTACAAACTTTAAGGGCATATAATATACAGGGTGTCTCAATAAGCTTGCTCACTATTGGTAACTTTTTTATTTGAAGAGATACGAGGTTGGTTAAATTAGCAAAATTGTACCATTTTATATTAGAAAATTGGTCATGTAGACAAAATAAAAATTGTGTCAGCGGTTCCCAAAATTTGGGACAGAATATATATTTTTTAAATGGAACTATATATATTTTTATTATCTTATTAGAAAGAGTATTTTTTTCTCTTTCCAATGAGGTAATGTTGTTTATGTACATTTTTTTCAAATAAACGAGTTATTTTCGTTTAAAAATAAAAATTATCTTTTATTAGTTTAGGTCAAGTAAACTATGGAAACAATTGCCTTTTATAAAATTATTATTTTATTAATTGATTTTACAGTAATAACAAAACCAAGAAAATATTCAAATTGAAAGCCATTATTTCTTTCGCACATTTAAACTCTTTTGGAAAGAGAGCCGACCGTTCTACGTAACTGGTGTCTAGATATAACTTTCCACATAGCACGATCATATCTAACTTTTCTTCATTTGTAAAGTTATTAAACATTATTAAACACAGAGAACTTTACGGGAGAAATTATTAAACGTCAAAAAAACAAAGAATTAATTGTTTCCATGGCTTACTTGACTAAAAAACTAATAAAATAGTTTACAAAATTTAAATTTTTAACCCGTAAATAACTCGTTTATTTGAAAAAAATGTACATAAACAACATTACCTTATTGGAAAGAGAAAAAAATACTCTTTCCAATAAGATAATAAAAAATATATGGTTCCATTTAAAAAATATATATATTGTCCCAAATTTTGAGAACCGCTGTCTCAAATTTTATTTTGTCTACATGACCAATTTTCTAATATAAAATGGCACAATTTTGCTCATTTAACCAACCTCGTACCTCTTCAAATAAAAAAGTTAGTAATAGTGAGCAAGCTTATTGAGACACCGTGTATGTAACAAAACATAAAATGTAAAGATACTTAAAAATCTGCGTCGCATTGAAGATATCGACCTCTATCAGTGATGTAACATTAGATTTCTTTGTAAGAGTATTTTTTTAACAAAATTCGAAAATTAACTGTTATTTATCAAAATTTATATATTTTGTATTCTGATAATTAAAGGCATAGACCTATGTTTATAATTCTAATTCGTTATAAATCAACTTACAAATGCATTGTAGATACTCAAAAAAAGTTTTTTAAAAATTTCAGAACTTTCTAACATTCTTCATCCTTCCTCCATTATTAATTTTACTCACCGTCTTTCGGGCGTTTCTTCTTCATTTACAACGACTTTTTTCTTCTTCATTATAGAAAACCGTCAGTACATGTGCAACACAATACGTGAACATTGAAAATAAAACTCATGATTACGTGCATAATAATCTCTCCATATGGTCTCTCTTCAATAACAGAGCGATATAATATAATAGCAACGACATTATTAATCCACATAGATTTCCTCTATGTAATTGAACCGACTAATCCAAACATATGTAGACAAAATTTGTACGTGAGTAATCATAGATGGTCTATGATAATGTATCGTTTTGATAATATTTGCAAATGAAGTGTTTAAGTTTATCTATACCTATGTTATCTAGAATATTTTTACCTCTCGCTAAGAAAGGTATTGGATTCATGCTAAAAATATATCCAGATTTTAGGGAATAAGCACGTTTTAAGATCACTAGAATCCGATTTTTACAATAACGTCTCTCTCTAGGCCACTTCTCAGCCAGTTTTTTGCGGACGGTTTTTTCCTCTGGCATACAGAGAAGTTGCATCCCCGCCGTCCAAGTCATTGCCCGGGTTTTGCATTTTCACAGAAAACAGTTTGTTTGCTGTTTTCTGTATTTGTGCCAAAAAATTGCATAATTTTTCTAAGTTACTTATGATTTGTATTATATGTTTTTCCATTAATCATTGTACCTTTGAATTGCTAGTTGTCTTGACTACATGTTTATTTTTATTATAATTTTTTGCCTGAAGAAGACAGCAACTAGCTGTCGAAACGTTGTATTTTTTCAATAAATAATACAGAACTTATACCCAAATATTGTGTTATCTTGTCTCTCTCTTTCTTTCCTTGCGAGCATGTGTTGTGTGTATGTTGGCGGGACGGTTTCTCAAATTCTATAAGACTAAAACCAATTTAACTACGCATTCCTTAATGTGACATTAATGGTGATCCCCCTGAAAAGTTTTTGGTAACAATTGGACAACCAGAAGTAGTAGTTTCTGAAAAAAAATTCTAAATATTGTTTTTTGGAAATTTGTTATTACAAATATTAAAGAATATAAAATTCTCTATTCGATATATTGAATATTTTTATTATATCTTCTATAGAATTAGAGACACAGAATTATAAATATATAAAATAACCCGTTGTATCTCACAACCCAAATAACTCCATGGAAACCAGTTGAAAAATTAAAATGTTTGTAATTGACAGAAAAGTGTCAGTGTCTAAAATCCAGAGACATTCTGAAGGCTTACTGTTTCTGCATCAAAAATACCTCCAATCTCGTCAATAAATTGAAGAAACTCGGACATTTAGAAGAATAGGGGGAAGCTTATTTATAGAATGAATTAAAAAATATATTAATAATAGATACAATTTTTTGTGTGTGTACCAGAAATGTTAAAGACGATATGTACTTATATAGCCTAATATGGAAGTGGCGAGAGGTCTTGTGCTGGCCACAAATTTTTTTATTTATTACATATTTTATTAAATACAAAAAAACATCGAACGAAATATTTTTATTTTAATATACAACTTGAGGCAAAAATTTAGTGTTACTATTCCATTTACACTTACGTAGTGTAAGTTGTGAACTTATGGCGTATATAATATATACGAGCCCAGACCATGGCTCATAATAATTTGGAAAAAATAAAGGGTCTAGGTGTAGAAGATAAATTTGGACTAGAAGATAACCCTTTAAATACAGGTCGAACTATTATCACCTGTCAGTTGGTTAATAATTTTTGTAAGGTATAATGCTGGGTTTATACAGTAACTAAATTAAAAAATTAAATTGTAAAACTAAACTAAACAAGTAGAAGCCATAGTTATCAATGACAACGTTTATGCAACTAAACTGAAGAACTATACTATTGAAACTAAATTAAGAAGTTTGTTATTTTCAACTTTTAGTTTAATTTTATAATTTCTTCGTTTTGCGCCTGAGCCATTCGCGCACTTATGACAGATTTTAACGTAACCTATGATACTGTAAGATGATAACAAAGTTTCTGCAGAAAAGAGCGACGAAATACTAATTGGACTTATTCATCAAATTATATACCTAAATTTTTTTATTCTATAAAAATATAATGTATCGCAATTTCACCTATAAAAGTTAGATTATACGAAATGTCAAACATAAAATTCTGAATTTCAATTTATTGCATAAACGACGTTATTTTAATTAAGTTTCTTAATTTAGAGACTTAATTTAATTTTATAATTTAGAAGCAGTATAAACCCAGCATAATTCTATATTTAAAGTAGTCGATACAATTTTGAAGTAATTTCTCGCCATTTATGTAGGTTTTATAAATTTGTTGAAAATGTAAGTTGGCCGAACTATTATGAGCCCAGGCTGTATGTCTACATGAAAGACCCTGTCAGAAATGCAGGACATAGGACATGGAGGAAAAAAAAATTCTAATTCTGAACAATTTTATTTAAACATATACTACAATTTATAAACAAGAAATAATACTTTATTTTGTACAGTAGGCTTAATGCATTTATTTTTTGTTGAATAGTAGCAATTTAACATCAACAGTAGATAATAGTAGTTTATATATCAAGGGAGTAAAGTTTGTCGTTATTTGACGAGAGCGAAGATTGAATCCTGAGGGTATAGGCAAATAATGACACTTTACTCCCGACTTGTATACAATAATTTTATATACAATCGGAAAAATTCGTTATTTAACAAAAGGGCATGCGAAATTAGTAAGAATAAAGCACATTTCTATAAACATAGAAAAACTATTTATTTTAAATTTAATTAAATTAAATAAAATAATTAATATATTCGTTATTTGTTAATCAATATCAATGAATGACTTGAATGAATCACTTTATTTCCCTATGGAGTACTTTATTTCCCTAGGGAGTACTTTATTTCTTTAGGGAGTACTTTTTTCCAAGGGAGTACTTTATTTCCCTCGATAAGAAATGAAGCATATTGTGATTATGATAAGAATAAAGTTAACATTATTTACCGATTGTATATAAAGTAATTTTTTATCCACATTTTGACTTTTTATCTACACTTTTGATTTTTTATCTACACTTTTGACTTTCTACCTGCACTTTTGACTTTTTATCTACACTTTGAATTTTTTTCTACACTTTATAAAAATAATTATAATGCATAATGTAACATTACAGTTTCCGCTGTAACGTCAAAGTATGTAACATAACCACACAAAAAAGATTTATGTAACTGATTGTTGTAGATAAAATATAGTATCTGACACGCGTAAAATGAGTATATTACATTCAGATCATTACAATACTCGCCTACGGCTCGTATTCTGAACTTCATCCTCATGTAATATACCCTATATTTTACACTCATTAAATAATATACTATTAAGAATATTTACATTTCCTATAATTCATATAACAGTATACACCACTTCCTGACACAATAGCAACAGCCAACATAATGCTTATAGAACAAAAAATCGTTGCTAATTTTGCTGAATTTCTCAGCCAAACGTCATCTTCATACCTCAACGGAGTTACTCCAGATATACACTCCATACTTTCCGAATTTATTCTACACATAATGTAAGATACATTAGAGTTTTTTATATAACCTGTTCTACCCTTTAAACTACAGAAAGATGGCTCTGAACTAAACAAAATTAGTTGATCAGCAGATGAGCTTCTATCATAGATTATGATAGTGTTGTCTTTCTTTCCCAGTTGGAAGTTGTTGCCTATGTTGTTACAGGGTTGCTCAACAGATGGCACTAGTGTAGTTGTTTCTAGTGTTGGAATTATCGTAGATGTAGTAAGTGCTGTTTGTTCTGTTGAGGTTGTTTTATCTGGTTGTTCAACAGGTGGTATTGTAGAAGTTGTAGGAATTGTTTTAAGTGTTGTTTCTATTGTTGGTACAGTGTTGTCGGGTTGTTCAACAGATGAAATTGTTGTAGATTCTGTACTGCTCTCTGTTGTTTCTACTGTTTTTGTAGTGTTGTTATCTTGAGTGGAGCAAGTTTCTAATATATCTTGTAAATAAATACCATCAAAACACTTTATTTTGTGTAAATCGTCAGTATTATTTGTTAAAAAATATAAATTACAATCACAAGTCCAATTGTTTCCATGTATAGAAATGTTTTTACAGTTTTCCAATATACTAAATGTTTCTGGATTTAAGGTTATAAAATTGTTGTTTTGTAGGCTTAATTTTTGAATATTAGGTGCACTTTTAAAAGAATTTTTACTAATATGAGATAAACCATTATTAGATAGATCTAAATCTATTAAATTTGGAGCTATAAAAATATTATCTGATAATTCAGTTAATTCTTTATTGTTTCGAATATTTAAAGTTTTCAATGTGTTTAGTTTTATACCAGTTATATTTTTTAAAGTGTCTGACTGATATACACAATTTTCTATTGTTAATTCTCTTAATTGTGTTACAAATTCTAAAACTCCAAATTCAAAGTTTATTTTTCCGTTCACACATTGTATGGTTAAACTTAGCAATTGTTTAACTTTTTTAAACAAATTTATGTGGTAATATTCTATTGAAGAATTTAGAAAAGATATAGAGAATATTCCTGTAAAACGTTTTTCCAATGCATCGTTTTCTATATGAATTAAATTACAAGAATCTAATTTTAAATGTTTAACGTAAATAGCAGCATTCCACCAATTAGTCTTCATAATACCGTCTTCAAAAGAAACTTCTTTAAGAGATAAATTTATAGGAGTATTTGTGCATCCCTGAAAAATTCAAAAAAATTATTTTATTTTCTGTGATAGTGCAAAAGGTAAACAAATAGTTATTTCTTATTCTACGCTCAGGTGCAAAAAAGGGCCATTATTTTATTTTAATTAGAGATGCATTCAAGCCGGGCCGGACCGGGCTTTGAGGTTTGGATCGACTCGGCCCGAAAATAAAAATTGCTGGCCCGATTTGAAGATCGACTCGACAAAAAATTAGCTGGCCCGGCTCGAAAATTGACTCGAAATCCGGCCGGGCTTCGGACCGGGCCGGGCCAAAGCTCGAAATTGGGTGCATCCGACATTCCTATTATAATTTTGATTTTTTTGTGAGGCGAAATGTTTAACTTTTTTCGTGCCAAATTTATAAGAAAAAACTACATCTTTACAACTTTCGACATTAGTTAACATAAATTGTTAAAAAAAGAGACACTTCTAGTGTAAGTTTGTTATGAAAATTACAGACTTACGAGTATTTAACACTTTGTTTCCCAAAGGCGCTCGAAAATTTAAACTGTTTCACAAATCTTATACAAAAAGATATCATTTACATACGGATTTTTTTATCTAACTTTATTTCTACTTAAAAATAAGACAAAAAATCATTATAGTTGAAATAAAAATCACTTTTATTTAAGTATACTAATAGTAACAATAGTAATAATAACAACATGACAATATCATTATTATACTTTAATGAATACCTAACCTTGAATTTTTGAAGTAAAATAACATTTTTATTATTAAGATGTGAAGTATGTTGTTATTAAATCATTTTGACCCTTTAAAAAATAAACAAATATGGTAAATGACATTATAAGAGCTACGAAGTCGGTTCACTAGACAAAAGTTGTCCTATATTAGGATGCCATTTTAGGAATGTATTGTTTATTCAGAAGATATGCATAGGTCACTAGATACTTCTAATTATGAAATAATTCCAGATTTTGATTTGTACTACTTTAGAACCACTGAAATATATACTAACTGGAACTCGCATACTCTACCTATCAGCGTACGCTGCACTGAAGCCTCATTGAACAATAATGGCTGGTCCTGTTCGCGCACGTTCGTGCCGAACCGAACCTAGCCGAATAACTCGTATCATAGCTGATCGCTTTATTTTCATATTATGCTTCATTTATTTAAACATGCGCCACACGAATTAATTTCCGTCTACTCACGAACTGTCTCGATGTTTGCCGGCTACTCCAGCAGCAGGCTTTCAATATGCTTTACAGTCACGGTTCGTACGCGCATTCCAGTTAGTATATATTTCAGTGTTTAGAACTTTTTTAAGCTCCTTCAAATGGCGATACTCTTTTTTTGTCACTACTAGATTTCAAGTTACAATACCAAAGTTACCTTACAATTTCATGTTGTAAATTATTATTGTCCATTAAATAAGCCAATAAACACCATCGGTTAACTTCTTGTACACTGTAATAGTCTGTTTTTTATTGGATAAAGTTAAAAGATTTATTTACAACCGTTTCAAGAACAAAGCTGTTAAAAAAATGAAAATAAAACATGGCCCGTTTTTTGCACCTTAGTATATATATATATATACAGGGTGTATCAAGATAATGGAACAGTGCGTTTTATTCGTGTATGTGAAAAGATACAAAAAAAAGTGATTAAGATATTTTGTAAGGCATAGAGGGGGACACATTTTAGCATAAACTTTATTATCTTAAATCCAGTGGTACTCAAACTATAGGGAAATATTATATTTTTTTAAATGACATTATATATATTTTATTAACTCATTAAATAGAGAATTTTGTTTTGAATTCAACGATATAATAATATCATACCCTTACATTGCGAAAAACTTGATAAAAATTAATTCAAAGTTAATATTTCATTTCTACTTTATCTAAGTAATCTGAGCAAACATTCAATCAATAAAACAAAATAAAATTTATTTTAGTTTTATTACGTTCAAGTAAGCTACGATTTTGGTAATAAAGTCAACTTTTAAAATATTATTTTTGTTTTATTGATTGAATGTTTGCTCAGATTACTTAGATACAGTAGAAATGAAATACTAACTTTGAATTAATTTTTATAAATTTTTTCGCAATGTAAGGGTATGATATTATTACATTGTTGAATTCAGAACAAAATCATCTATTTAATGAGTTAATAAAATATATATAATGCCATTTAAAAAAATATAATATTGCCCTATAGTTTGAGTACCACTGGATTTATGATAATAAAGTTTATGCTAAAATGTGTCCCCCTCTATCCCTTATAAAATATCCTAATCACTTTTTTCAGCATCTTTTCACATACACGAATAAACGGCACTGTTCCATTATCTTGATACACCCACCCTGTATATATATCGAAATGGCACTTTAGCCTACGAGAATGAAAGTTTTGACGTCTACAATAATAGCGAGAAAAAAGTACAATAGTGCACCTTTCTGACGGACCTTAAATATGTAAATATTATTTACCTTTTCTTTGTGTAATTTGCGAACTTTTGAGGGGACATCACCTGCCTTCATTTTGTAGCAAACGAAACAACATGTCTCTACAGGATCTATGTCGTTTGTGCATATAGTATGTGTACATTCATTTTCTATTAATTCATTCTCCGTATTATACTCATCGTCACGAAATACATCAGAATTTATCTTTTCTGAAATATTCGTCGCCTTTACAGTTGTAAGGAAAAGTACACATAATACAATAGTTATTATGAAAGATTTATATAGCATTTTTTAATACCTTGAAAATAAATATGTTAACACAAATATAATATTCAGTTACTAACTTACAGTTTCTGTAAAACGTATTTAGTTCAGAAATAATATTATTGTATGATTGTGGCAGTGAGCTAATAACGAATAAAATTATCATTCATTTCGTATGTAAATTTAATATACAAATACCTACTTGACTTATCAACTAATATATACATTATCTCTTTTATTTTGCTAATCATAAACATATGTCGGTCTTTTATTGGGGTAATTTAAATAATAGATTGTCCGGTTTCATAAAAAAATTAACTCATTGATACATTTAACAACGTGTTCAATTTTATCATATGCCAAATTTTAAATATTAGATTAAAAAAATCAAATAAATTGTCTGTAAGTACATTTTAATTTAAATATATGTGAAGTATACATTACAATACCATCATTTGAATTGATTTATGTAGGGTGTAACAGAAATAAGTAAATTAAATTTAACCAGTGATAGAATTCGGCAAGAGCAATAATATTTCTTAATAACTTCCTTCGAAATCGCAATTTAGTTTTTAGAAAAAAAAATTCCAACTTCCAGACGTACTGGTGAAACAGGAAAAAGTAAGTAACATTGACCGAATTCGTTGAGAGCAACAATATTTCTTAGTAACATTTTTTTTTAATTCTCAATTTTTTGGTATTTTTAGCCAGGTAATGAATTTTTTGCAAAAACTGAAGATTTTTAACACAATATCTAGGTTTATAAAAGAAGTAACTAAGAAATATTGTTGCTCTCAACGAGTTCACTGATTAAATTTAATGTACTTATTTCTGTTACACCCTATATACATATATACATAACATACTAATAATATTTATCTTGATAAATTTAACAATAAGTTATTACCTTCCGTCACCTTTAGGTAAGGAAGGTATAGTCTTTGGTCAAAAAATTAGGTGGTGAGTTTTTAATGAGCACGATTTTACTAACTTTACGATGATGATGATGATGATGATTTGTGTGCGTGTGTGTGTGTGTGTGTGTGTGTGTGTGTGTGTGTGTGAGAGAGAGAGAGAGAGAGAGACAAAAATTTCTCCGACGATAACTCCAACACTACAATTCTAAACATTATAATTCTTTCATATTTCTCTTTATGTCCATATGAAGAGCTGATTAGATTTTGGTTATAATTGAACAACCGGAAGTACCATTATTTGAGGTTCTTAACAGTTTTTATTGAAAAAAAAATCTGTTGTGGCCAGCACGAAACCTTCCGTCAATTCGATGTATTTTGTACATATCCCATACCAAAAGTTCCTTGAAAAAGATTCTGTATATCCTGTAAAATTGTAACACGAACGCTCTATTTTTTATAAATTCTATACCGAAAGTTCCTTTCCCTATTTTATTAGGGGTCGCTGTTTCTTACTCTTCTCTTTTACTCATTCCTGTCCAACGCATCTTCTTCACACAATTCTTCCTCTCTCAAGTTTTCTGCTACACAGTCCTTCCATTTTCTCTTTGGCCTTTCTCGTACTTCCGGTATTGAAAATTCCAATCTTGGGGCGAGGCTGCAACTGCAAGTCACTTGCAAGGGACACTCTATCACATTCACATATAACTTTCTGACCCTACTTTCAACTTTGGTTTTGCATTTGACACTGACATCTGTCAATTAAATTTTTTTGAATATTTCTGCTATTTCCATAATTTTAGCAAATTTTTAAAAGTTAATATCTCTTAATGTCTCTATAACTCTATAACTATTGAATATGAAGGAAAATGTATAAGTATAAAGAATAAGATTTTCTTTCATATTGATAATCACAAAATGTCGAAAAATGATTTAACTGCGTTTTTTCAAGAAAAACTGTTAAAAACTGCAAATAAGGGTACTTCCGGTGGATCAATTATAACCAAAATCTAATCAGCTCTTCATATGGATGTAAAGAAGAGGAATACGAAAGAATTATAATTTTTAGAAATGTATTATTGGAGTTATCGTCGGAGAAAAATTTGTCACACACGGACACACGCACACACACACACATACAGACATCATCTTAAAAATAGTAAATTCGTATTCTAGGGACCCTAAAACGTGCTTATTCAATAAAAACTCACTCAAATTTATAATTAAAGAAATACAATTTCACTTATCAATATTAAATCATTAACATTATCACTTTCTGAAATATTTATTTTTGTTATCACACCTTCTATTTTTATACACCAGAGGACAAAAAAAAATAGCTTTATGGTGGAAATAAAATGATGGTATGGGCTATATATAGTTTATTTATTAACTCTTGACATACATACATATTATAATACGTATATAGATCTGAGAACATTAATATATAGAATAATCTGATGTTGTAAGTCAAACATAGAGACACATGTAATTAGTACACCAAGAACAGCCACAATATATGCAGATATGTTGTCGCAGACTTATAGGTTAACTGTAGACAGATATTTAATATAATAATAGTGCACTTATATCTTAACATTCAGTAGGTATACGTTACTACATTAACATCTAATATAATCTACAATTTATATAAAGATAAAATATCCTTCATCATTCACAATTCTTAAAATTAGGGAGGCGCGCTCTAACTTACTGTCACTCGTAGAAAAAATATGGCATTGAGCACTAGTCAGCACGCCTCAAAATTTGTCGGTGGTGGGACAACCTGATATGTTTCTCAATACAATGCTTTACATTTCCTTAGAATAAATTTATCATACATTTGTTACAACAGCTTCAACTGACAGCTGGCGGAACCGGAAGGAGGCCTGACACTTTCCCCTTCCACTTCCGGATGTTCTATCAACAATTGTCACTTGAATTTTGTTATAAATCATTTTTTTGTGGTTTTTTAATAACACTTATGTGCATAATTTACAAATACACTATAATAATATTAGTGATATGGTTTTCAAGCTCACATGACAAACAATTTCTGATATGTATGAATGGCGAGTGATGTGTTGTCTTACAAAAGTAAGAATACAAATCACAGCTTAAAATCTATATCTATTGATATGTGGAATCGCATATGTAGCTTTGGGTCTAAGATTATCACTTATACGTTAGGCCAATTAACACTAACTTTTCTTATCCAAATAATTGTGATCTTGTGGTCTGGTATACATTTCATAAATATACGCAAAACATGTATATAAAATTTTATCTTGAGTAAATATTTTGACATTTAGATTTAAAGATATGTATTTGTTACTTGATTTGGTTGAAGAAAACTTACGAACTAGAGGATAAATTTTGCTTGTCACATTGTACATACAGGATATGTTATGATATGTATGGTTTCATCACTCCAATTTAAATTTTTAACGGAAAACACCATAAACCAACTGAGTACATGCACATCGCGTGATCAGTGTGTTCGCCGCAATACGAGTGACCTTGGATATTTTCAAGGTCGAAACTGGTCTGAAACAGGCTTGGTTATACTACTGCATTAGATTTTTATAAATCTTTTGGTGAATTTTAGAAAGAGACACAATCACTCTAATTGTTATTCTAATGCAGTTTTGTATGAATTTATTAATTATTATAACCTGGGCGGACTGTTTTGATATGTTTAAACAAAGGCGAACACGCTGATTTTGGATGAAAACATTAAACAATATCTACACTACTGACCAAGATTTGACATCATTGGTACACGAAAAACTTACAACATTCATTCAGATAAACAGAATTAGATGCAGCTTCATTTTTATAACATTAAAAGATGGTAATTTTCCGGGTATGGTAATATTATATCAAATGCGCATTCATCTAATTCTATTTCATATATAAAAGCTGTTACTTTTTGATGTTATTTCGGGTATGGTAATATTATATCAGCTTCTATACTTTAAAAGGATTAATTGCACAACTTCATAAAATTTGCAATAAATACAAGAAAACGGCAAAATGTCTAACCTAACATAGAAATCTCTTTTTAAAAATATACATATATCTTTATTTTGCAGCGACTAACTCATCTAACAAATCTAAAAGCAACTATGTACACTTTTTTTATTAAAATTAGGAGGAACTTATAGAGAAAAAGTAATAAAGCGTCTAAGGTAAGCATCCATTAAGCTTTATATATAACGAGCATTAGACTGATTACATTTATGACAGTTAAGTGCAAAGTATATATGGGAAACGTGGAAATTCATACACAGATAAAATTTATAGAAATAGAAGATACTATTTTCTATATCGGCACACACAGAAAATTTCAATAGCATCTACTTTTAACCATTTCAAAATAGATTGTCGAAAAATTTCATTTGTACCAAACAATATTTAAAAAGTTATATCTGATAATGTAATCGATATTTTCATTTTAAATTGCTATAAATCTTTGAAGATTGGCGGATATATTTAATTTTTAACCTAAAATAAAGTTCCTAAAGTTAACAGTATTTTGTTTATTATTTTTATTATTAAAAGACGATAAATATTGTTCAAAAACTGTTTGGTGCACAGTACTTTAAAATCTTTTTTTTGCTGCCGTGTCGTAACAACAACATTATAAACCTCATTTTGTTTAATCTAATAAGATTCATTACAGAATTGAGTAAGTACTACAATGAATTCATTATAGTACTCAATACCCTAACGACAAATAATGTACTTGTTTATGAACAAACTAAAAATAACAAACCTGATTTTTTTAGATCACCAAATGACATTACGATACTTCTTATGACATAAATAACTATTAAAACCCTTTAGTTTCTGACAGTACCTATTTTAAAATCAATTTATATTTTATTTAATTTATTTGATTCAATAACTTTTCTGGCCGATTTATGTACATAAATGGCAATTGTTTTTGCCACTCGAAGTAGATAAATTTTTCGTTTCTTTATTTTGTTTCAACATAGAAAATGATTAAATAATTATACATATGTATATTTGCTTTCTTTCAAATTAATTGAACAATTTTTTGTTTACGTGCAACAATTGGTGTATATTTGATCAAAATTATAGGTACCCATTTATTTAGTGTACTCAAAAGTATCGACAGTAATTTTAAATACAATAAAATTTATTTTAATTCCATTATAATTTTTATACTAAACAATATCAAAAATATATTTTTGGGCACTAAAGGTTTAACAAAATAACTCTGATAGGTACATAAAGGAAGTTGCAATTTTATCTTCAATCAATGAGTAACAATTTTAATAAAAATGGATTCTTAATTTTTAATTGACTTCATACTCAATGTCTGAAGACGAAATTCTCAAAAATATATAAAAGCAAAATATGTAACATTTTATTTTTAATATATTTTTTCCTTGGTATTTAATTAATTTTATTAAATTCATCTTCATAGGTCAAAAACTTTGCCGTGGGAACGTTATTAGTTTAATAATAAAAATAATAAATAAAAGTTAAATTGTTTTAGGTTATGTTTGCGTGATTTTATATTTCGCGCCAAATCTCCGTCCAAATTTGTTCATTTCCATGTGGGAACGTTATGAGTCTTATAATAAAAACAATAAATAAATAAAATTTAAATTACTTTAGGTTATGTTTGTATGGTTTTATATTTCGCGCCAAATCTTCTCCCAAATATTTTCATTTCCGTGTGTGCCCGATACACAATTTAGTTTCTATGCCCGCCTCTAGATGGCAACCGCCGCAGTGGCTAAAGCAGCAGCTAGCATGACCGCGTTTGACATGAGCGTTGCAGAACCTGTCAAAGAACCTTTGTTGTAAGGAGCATCGCTGTATGATGACTTCCTAGCACACTTCATCCTGTCGAGAGGCAAGGCCTGAAGACTGTACTCTCGATGTTCGTGCTGCATTGTGCAAACTGTGCGCTTCTTCTGCATCATTTCGTCTTCTTTGTCGCGTTGGTTGTTGAGCCAGTCGCGGTACCAACGGAGCTCGCATTCGCAGACGAGGGGGTTGTCTACAAAGACACATTTTTATTTTGATATGTGAGATATTACGTCAATTTGACGTAGTTTGTATAAAACTATTTGTCTTCAATGAGGTTCTATACCAACGAGCTATAATATAGAGTGGCGCATCGCATGCTGAACGCGTACTTTACCCTACACAGTTGAATGCTTAGGTCGGCTGCCATTACTATAACTGAGTGCTCAGCTCAGACGCTATACGTTGTTTTTCTCAGCGCTTATTGCACTATTTATTAAAAATACCCGCAAAGTGTGTTGTTCCTCAGTGTGAAAACAGACAAATTAGAAATAGTTGCAAGTCGTTTCACAGGTAAATTTTATATTCAAAAATTTTAACTCAAAGTTTTAATTAGCGACGGATTTACGATTTTACCGCCTGTAGTCTGATAATAGTTTCTCGCCTAAATCCAACAACGAATATAATCAATTTATTTTTATGTAATTACTGATATTTGTTATTACAATCAAATTTTCTTTATTGAAACAAAAATTTCTGTTGTAATTAAAATAAATACAAGAACAATTATTATAGGTAATCAATTTTTTGTGTAAATAGTAGGACTGTTTCTACAGATATTCAAGGAACTAACATTCGACAATTTTTGACCAAAACAATTATATTTAAAGGTCAATAAACACATTATTTTCTATTTCATATATGTAGTGATTATTTTCACAATTTTGTTTATTTTATTTAAAGAATATGTTTTTCTTATTGTATTTTATATGTTATATTTTTTATATAAGTTATTATTGTCATAATAAAATAAATAATTTAATTTTCACTATTTTCGTTTTTATGTAACTATCTACCTACCTTGCTACTTTTTCAATATATTGTATTAATGCAGTTACATTTTTCATATTAATTGTTATTTATTATCGTAAAATATTATAACAAAATAAGAATTCACAGTAAAAATTCTTAAATGATATTAATTTATCAATAGTTTCACATCATCCATATTATATATCTGTGAAACTAAATATGTATTAATTTATTTATTTATTACGAAATATGATATATGTCAGAATAAAACTTTTCGCCAAAAATTGCATTATTTATATTTATAATTCTAACATAAAAGGTAAATTATTTCGTTAAAAATAATTGAGAAATATTACTGGTAGGCTGCAACCTGCCTGGCAGGTTATAGTAGACATGGCGTCCAAGTGTGTACGGCCAGCAGCGCTCATCCGCCACTCTATATTTACTTATAGCTCGTTGTTCTATACCAATTTTTTTTTTAAGAACAGGATGAACTAAGAATAGACACACAATTGCAATTTGCAAGAGCGCATCTTGCGGCAAAGCATAGAACTAAAGGTTGCTATGGTTACCACTACCAAACAAAGACCTGTCATCATCCATAGTCCTCTAGACTCCAGCCATCGTTTTAGTCGAATAATCGAATGATCTTCAATATTACCAAACAAAAAAGTTGCCCCACGCACATTTTGTGGATTTAAACTCATTTTTATTGAACACAACGAACAAATCACAAAAAAATAGGTTAACACTGAATGACAGATGCAAACATAATGACAGATAGAATCAGGGAGCGGGACGTAAGACAACGAGGGGAAGTTTGTTTGGAAGCATGATCTTCTTTCTTGCATATGGTGTCAAATCTGTAAGTGTCTATTTTAGTGCAAACGCGACTTAGGCTGTGTCCGATATCGCATTTTGGCATTTAGTATTTAGGATTTAGGTCTTCTTTACATAAATACAACTACAAATGGCACACTAATGACATTCATTGGTTTGTATGGTAACACTTTAGAACAACAAAAATGAATTATACAATTCGATTTAATTTGATGCTTGAGATTAAATCTTTATATTATATTTCATAAAATAGAAGCTAAGAAGCTATTCTTCGGAGAATTTGACTTTTTGTATAAATTATAGCAACGAACATGATGGCTCATAATATGATATTGTATTGAATACAAACTATGTTCAGCTTTAAAATCATATTTTGATAAATTTCATTTTATTTACTATTGTTATTAAATAATGAAATTTGATATTTCTTAAAGCAGCGTTTTAGTTAAAATTTTGTTTAATTAGTGCGGGACAACTTCAAATACTGCAAAACCCTAAAATCTAATTTCTAAAGTCCTACACAGAAAAAAAAAAACATTTAAATTGTAATTAAATTAACTAAACAAATGTTTAATTTTCAGCCTACTAATATTTTCATTAAATTATCTAAGTTGATTTAGTTAAATTTTCTAAAATTGTAATAACACATTGTAGTAAAATTATATACAAAATTAGATTAAATTACTACATTTAGTATTGAACTAAACATAAATAAAGAAATTAACTAAATACATATTTAAATTTTCTATTTACTTAACTAATTCATTAGATAAATTACCGAAAATTGTAGGACAAAAATAATGAAACCAAAATTTAGTAAAATTAAATAAAATAAGTAATTAAAATTTTGTTTTTAGTCTTTCTATCATAGTAACAGTATCGTATTACGAAAAATATCTAATGGCCGGTAGAATCAACGTTTTTTAAATATTAAACTCGGCTTAAATTGACAATATTGCATCAAAATGAAATGTCTAATGAATTATTAGTATATCAGGAGCTGTCAAAATTTCGATTTGTATTTTTTTGTTTAAGCTTAGCTTAAAATTTAAGTCTAGATTGTTGGTGCAAATGGGCATTACATTTGTAAATCCTTGTTTAATTTTATTATCGAGAGCTGTGAACACTTCCATAAAAATCTATTGTTTATATCGTTATTTTTATGTATAATTTCATTTTCGGATCTGTGAATGGTTTAACAAAGTCTAAATTTTGATATTTATTTTTTTATCAATAACTTGATAACAAAGAATAACTAGAAAATTGAAACAAATTTCAAAATCAGCAGCATCACTTTTGACTTCTGAAGCATCTATGGTACGTAACAGTCAGACAGTCGCGTTTATAAAGAAAAATGAAGAGCATATATCGCATGTCATCCTAAATATTTATTTAAATAGATGTCAGAAAAACCTTTCTTTATGTCACATCGTTGAAACCTCGCTTTATAGAAAATCTTTTTTCCAGATTCATGAATATTCTTTTGTTATAAGTGAATACATTAAAGACTTGCCACCGTTTTCAAATTAAAATTGATGTTTTATATAAAAGAGAGAATAAATTATAACACTGTTATAAAGAAAGAGAATTATTGAACTTTACAAGCCCAATGGGATGGATTCTACTTACCCATAATATCAACTACACGAAGAGTATCTAAGACAGGTTCCATTATTTCCTCAGGGATGTGCGTGAGTTTGTTGTTCTGCAAATTAAGTGTTTCGAGGGAGTTTAGGTTCTCAAAACACAGAGGCGGAAGGGTCTTGATGCTGAAATCAACGATAAATTAAATCATTTCAAGTGATCATAATCATTTAACCAGTTTAGACATACGGCTGTCCTAAAATTTATATTACGGTTTTTCGTTTTTTATCTGCAAATATAAAAATCTATTGTGGCCAGCATTACATCTCCCGCCATTACTTCTGAATGTCGCAACTGGCGAAATTATACAAAAGTCAATAAAACTTCAAAATTTTCATATTTCATTTTTATGTTACATAGTGTATGTTCATGTTATAATTTTATTGGATTTATAGAATCTTTTCAAAGGAACTTTTGGTATGGAATTTGTAAAAAAATAGTAAGTGTTCGTGTTATAATTTTATTGGATATATATAATTTTTTCCAAGGAACTTTTTTATAGCATTTACCCATTTTTGTTTCCATATTTTTATTTCTAAAAATTCAACAGTTGTTCAAATATTCTAAAAATGCGTACACTTACGTAACATTCTCTTTACAATCATATAATATTACTCCCAAGTTTATATCTCTACCCATTTTTGAATTATTGCCCCAAAAGTCAATATTTGGATAAAAATTTCAAAATTTCCAAAAATCTAATTTTTATGTATCTAGTTACTTCTCAATGCGCTGATTCCAAATTTTGAAACCGCAGGTCGATATCTCGTTTCGTTCTCGAGATATTTAGATTTAAAGTTTTGCTCCAAACTGTCCATTTTTGGGTATTAACACAAAAATGGGCCGAGATATGAATTTGGCGACATCACCATTCGATTCTACGGACATAAATACATAAGTATAGAAATTTTCATAATTTTTGTCCAACCGGTTAATTTTTTATGAATAAAAGTTTGAAAACCCCTGAAAATGGCCAAAATCTGAAAAATCGTAAGGGGTACACCTTAGATTTTTGCGATTTTTGGTCATTTTCAGTTATTTTGCTTTAGAGATTGTATGCGGTGTTCAAAAATTCTGAAAATTGGTGTACTTATGTAATTTTGCCCGAAGAATTGAATGGTGTTGTCGCCAAATTCATATCTCGACCCATTTTTGGGTTATTACCCAAAAATGGGCAGTTTTGAGCAAAACTTTGAATTTAAATATCTCGAGAACGAAAAGAGATATCGACCTGCGGTTTCAAAATTTGGAATCAGCACAATTCGAAGTATCTAGACACATAAAAAATAGATTTTTGAAATTTTTGAAGTTTTTATTGAGATGTGACTTTTGGGGCAATAATTGAAAAATGGGTAGAGATATAAACTTGGTAGTGATATTATTTGATTGTAAAGAGGATGTTACGTAAGTGTACACATTTTTTAGAGTATTTATATATGTGAGTATACATAATGTATATTCATGTGATAATTTTATTGGATTTATAGAATCTTTTCCAATGAACTTTTGGTATGGGATTTGTTCAAAATATATCAAATTAACGGAAGGTCTTGTGTTCGCCATAACGATTTTAGTAGGTAACCAGAGATACGACATACCATTGCTAAACAATTATTAAAACTTATGTGTCAGACGTTACTAACCTAATTTTTTTTATTATGGAATAATATTAGTTGTTACAATTCAGTAAAATACGGTCAAGTGAAAAATATTGTAACTAACACGTGTGTTAATGGGGGATTACGGCTCAATGGAATTAAAGGAAAATAGTAAAAAAATACGAATGTATATGCTGAATAACGAATATTAATAAAAAAAATGAAATGGTATAATTGAGATATTTCGGAAATAAAGGGTTTTTTTGTTATAGCGCTTCGACACTAATATGAAAATATTTTTATTGGCGAGCGAGAAACCGCCTATACATGCATTACAAATAGCGTGTTAGGAGGTGGGGATTACTACCAATGAAAGTTAAGAAATTCAAATTCGAAAGGAGGGGCAAACATTCCTGTACTACAGTTTCCAAACAGTTTTTATTTTAACATAAATTTCTTGCATGAAATTTAATAATTTAAATACACCTGTAATTATAAAGTATGTAGACTTATTTATACAGTGTTATAATATTCATTTATTTTTATGTAAATATAACTTAAAATAGCATATATTTCAAGAACATTTAGGTCCATGATGAAAACAGTTTGATATAAAAACACATAAATGTGACGTCAAGTCAATCTTTTCAAAATTCGGGAGACCATAACTCGCTTATTAATAGGAATTTTTTGACCGGATTTTCATCAATAGTCTTAGTTTTCCTAATATTTTCAGATCAAATTATAAAAAAAAAAATGGTGTAATCCCCCATTGGCGATTAATGATCTCAACAATTAACTCGCTCGCTACGCTCACGACTTATCGCCATCATTAACACACTTGATCGTTAAATACCTATAATTCGATGTCAGGAGGAATGCAAGTTGTTATAAATAATTATTAAAGTATTGTGCTCTATTATACTGAAATGATTAATAATTTACTAATATTTATAGACTACATATTGACCAATGAAACAAGAATTAACACGATACTGCAGGTTGAAACTTTTGCGCGAGTAACATAATACAGTAAAGTAATTTCATATTTACAATTATAAGTATTCATTCAAACTTTATAGCCTGCAATATTAAATTACGCAATTATGAAAACGAAATTAGATCATAAATTTAGCTAAGAACAACTTGTATATCCTACAAGTGCGTTTTCCTTGTAAAAAAAAACACTTTTAAGAACTTAGTCGAGCATGACTTCCTATATTAAATATGTTGGAGTATTTCTCTAGATTATGCAATTTTTTCTCCTTAAATTAGGCTACGTCTCTGCCAGGTTTTGTGGACGGTTTTTCCTCTCATGCTTTAAATTGCATAATCGGTTATCGGTGGTACTGAAAATCCGATTTCTATCAATACGTAATGTTATGTTGAAAACATAATATAAAAATATAAATTTTATTTTAAAAAAGTCATTTGATTTTTAGTAAATTAAGAAAGAAAATTTTCTGTGACGTCATTATATTGAACTGAAGAAGAGAACAATGTTTAAGAATGTAATTTGTAGATGGCATTGCGTGCGAGAAAGTTTTAATTTGAATTTGACATTTTTCTCTCTCTGGGCGCTCAAATATATTAATTACTTCACAAATAAACACATAGGTAGTTACATGTAATTTAAAATATCGATACGAAAAAGACAAACTAAAATACTAACCTTCAAACTATTGTTGAAACGTCAAACAGGAGATCTACATTACCCGTACAAACAAACGCTATGGCTTTACGACCACTCATTGGTGCGGCGTAATTATACGTCATACATGGCGGTAATTCAAATAATAAAATTTCATTATTTTTTTTCTGGCTAATTAATAAAAATTTTGTCAAAAGAAAAAATAGAGGTAACAAGTTTTTACCGGTTCTTCAAAAATATGAAATAAAAAAGGTACGCAAGTAGCCCATTATATTTTTTAACCTTGGTTACTTGCTTTTGTTTTGTAATTATTTATTTGTCATTTATATTCTTTTCCCCTGAAGAAGGCCGCAGTGTATGCGGTCGAAACGTTGGTATTAAATAAAAATACAGAACTTTAACTAAAAAGGTGGTATTATTATAATTATTAATACAGAGAATTTATTTTAAAATGCAACATTATGGTTCATCACTTCCATGGTTACTCACTATTGTCACAAAATGACAGCAATGTAATATTTGTCCATTTTAAAATGCAGCATTATAAATACCATTGCAGCACAGGAGATACTTCCAGAACACATCACAAATGGTGTCAATTCTTATTACGACCGACTAGAATATTGCCTCAGTGTGAATGGGGGTATTTTTTAACATTTATTACATGAAAGTTATAAATTTTTGTAAGCTAAAGTTTGTTAAGATGTGCAACATTCTTGTTTTGATTTTTTGTTAATCGTATGTAGGCTAATTTATTGGAAATTAGTTTTGAGAATACAAAACTACAAATTTTGTATGTTGCATTTTAAAATGGACAAATATTACATTGCTGTCATTTTTTGACAATATAGTGAATAACCATTGACCATATGTTGCATGTTAAAATAAATTCCCTGAATGTGTTCTGAAAGATATTTTAATAACTTTTGCAGTTATTTGTTTTCATCAGAACAAAATGTGCAGATATATTATTATGATTATTAACTTACTCATTCTTTTGAAGGTTCAAGAAAGTAATAGAGTCACCGAAGCCAGCGAAAGCGTCCTCTGCAATCACACTGATATTGTTGGATCGAAGATCTAGGTGTCGCAAACGGTGAAGGCGTCTAAGAGCTTCCGTTGGAATGGTGTGGATATTGTTGTCGCCCAGCCGAAGGTATTGTAGATTTTCTAAACGAAACAGAATTTCAACTTTAAGAAGAAACTTATAAAATATGTCATGAGAAAACATCAATGTTGTTCATTGTACTTATTTTTCGTTTACCAAGATAAGAAATTCAAAGTTAAAATTTTGATTTGGCGATATCTCTTTACCTATTGATTTTAGAACAAAAGAGTAATGAAGAAAAATGTTCAGAATTATTATTGTTCAATTGTTTCTTTCGTACGAATTAGGTTGTGTCCGATGTTGTATTTTAGCATTTAGTATTTAAGGTTTCTTGACATAAATACAACTCCGAATGACACACTAGTGATATCCATTGGTTTATATGGCAACACTTTAGAACAACAAAAATGAGTTATACAATTCGAGTCAATTTGGTGCTTAAAAATAAATGTTAATATTATATTTCATAAAATAGAAGCTAAGAAGCTATTCTTTGACATTACATTTGGCGTTTTGTACAAATTATAGTAACGAACATGATTTGTTTAATTAGTGCGCGTCAAGTTCAAGGCATATTGTGATCCTGCAAAACCCTAAAATCTAATTCCTATAAAATCCTAAATAATCACTTGATTTAGAGCATATAAATTTAGGATTTAGATATTAGGGTGATAAAAGTGCAACATAGGACACAGCCTAAATCCTAAATTTATATGCCCTAAATAATGTCAACATTTAGGACTTTAGGAATTAGATTTTAGGGTTTTTCAGGAGCACACTATGCCTTGAAGTTGACGCGCACTTATTAAACAAATAATGTTCGTATGGTTCGTTGTTCGTTGCTGTAATTTTGCGCAACACGTGAAATACACGATTTAAGAAAATTATCGGAGTGCCATGAAAAAAAAATATATATGTTGTTTCTGGCATATCTGACAGATTTGATATTTCTTTTGATTTTTACCTTCCGTCACCTTTAGGTAAGGAAGGTATTGTCTTTGGTCAAAAAATTCGTTGGTGAGTTTTTAGTGAATAAGCACGTTTTAGGGTCCCTAGAATACGAATTTGCTATTTTTAAGATGATGTCTGTATGTGTGTGTGTGTGTGTGTGTGTGTGTGTGTGTCCGTGTGTGTGTGTCCGTGTGTGACTAATTTTTCTCCGACGATAACTCCAATACTACAATTCTAAAAATTATAATTCTTTCGTATTCCTGTTCTTTGCATCCATGTGAAGAGATTTTGGTTATAATTGATCTACCGGAAGTACCCTTATTTGAAGTTTTTAACAGTTTTTCTTGAAAAAACGCAGTTAAATATCATTTTTCGACATTTTGTGATTATCAATATGAAAGAATATCTTATTCTCTATACGGTTTAATTATACATTTTCCTTCAGATTCAATACATATAGTTATAGAGACATTAAGAGAGATTAACTTTCAAAAATAAAATAGGGAAAGGAACTTTCGCTATGGAATTTTACAGGATATACAGCATCTTTTTCAAGGAACTTTTGGTATGGGATATGTACAAAATACATCGAATTGACGGAAGGTTTTGTGCTGGCCACAACAGATTTTTTTCTTATTAGAATTTGTGACTATTTTATTCTTCTAGATTAAGCCTTCCTGTTATTCTAATAATAAAATCAAAAGAAATTTTCAAATCTGTCAATAATATCAAGAACAACTAACATAAATTATTGTTTTTATTTTTATTTTTGCTTCTAACTCGTATATAAGAAACAATTGAAAAACAAACCTGATACTCAATCATTCTGAACGTTTTTCTTCATTACACTTTTGTTCTAAAATTAATGGGCAAAGAAATATTGCCAAATCAAAATTTTAACATTGAATTTCCTACGTTCGGAAAAAAGTAGACATCTGGTTATTTTATACTGTGATCAGTGTTATCTTGTTCCTACTCTAACAAGTTTAAAATCGCAGCGAGGTAGGTACGATGTACGAATGCATTAATAACATATTTAGATTCTTGTGAGCTATACTAGTGCGTGGACATATATTTTTGTGTATTGTGCTAATGTACTAAGTGACATTTAAAGTGATATATGAACATTGTGTAATCTTAAATGAAGGCGTCAGGTATGAAGATTATCAATCAACGGTAAGTACCTACTGTCATTTATTTTACGTAATAGTTATTTATGCTATAAAATAATAACTTTTTTAAAGTTTGATTGTCCTTATTATACGGTTTTAAGGTCAAGTTTTAATATAAATGACCCTTGTTCAATTTGTTATTATGGTGGAGGACCATAGGCGCCGACTTGTAGGGAGCATAGGGTCAAGTGCAGACGACAAAATAATTTGTATAGTTTTAACCATTAAAACATTTTATATCATATTTATATTACTGTTATTCATCTTAATTTCTATTCATTACTAATTATTGATTAATATAATTACGTGATATACAGGTGTCTCTTAAATAGGGGGACATGGCTTAACCACAGATTCCTGAGGCTAAAATAAGACGATTTAATCAAACTTGCTTCTACCGGAAAGTGTACCATTTGGCCAGAAATCTGCTTCAAAGTTCTTCAAAAAAAAATTAGTTTTGCTTATAATAACAGAACGCTTTATACGATTTGGATGAAATTTGGTATGACAGTTTACATGGTTATAGGTCATCTTTTAAGGTGATACTTGTTATTATTAGCGAACCACTAGTGTATGAAACTTAGGTCTCCCAACATTAATTAGACCGTAACTTTTTAATGGCAATGCCGAAAACGTGAAATTATTTTTCTTCAGAAAGATACATTCAATAGTAAACTTTTGTCTCTCTATGTAATTTGTGATATCTGTTACGGGTCACACAGAAAAAAATAAAATCAGAGTGTCTGCACTGCTAAATTTTTAAAATAAATTTAATCTAGCAGTCTATCCACATGTCAAACAAGTAATTTTTAATGACAGTAACAATTGTTTTACGAGTTGTCAAAAATTTTCTTCGCAATATTCTAAAATTAGAAACATCCATTTGTTCGGCCTAATAGTATTTTACTACCATTATTATAAATAAGACGATTACATATCTCAGCTTACTCCTAAACAAGTTGTGAAGATTGACAACTCGTTACTGTCATTAAAAATTACTTGTTTGACATTTGGATAGACTGCTAGATTAAATTTATTTTAAAAATTTAGCAGTGCAGACACTCAGATTTTATCTTTTTCTGTGTGAACCGTAACAGATATCACAAATTACACAGAGAGATAACTATTACTATTGAATGTATCTTTCTGAAGAAAAATAATTTCACGTTTTCGACATTTCCATTAAAAAGTTACGATCTAATTAATGTTGGGAGACCTAAGTTTCATACACTAGTGGTTCACTAATAATAACAAGTATCACCTTAAAAGATGACTTATAATCATATAAACTGTCATACCAAATTTCATCCAAATCGAATAGAGCGTCCGATTATTATGAGCAAAATTAATTTTTTTTCGAAGAACTTTGAAGCAGAATTCTGGCTAAATGGTACACTTTCCGGTAGAAGCAAATTTGGTTAAATCGTCTTATTTTAGCCTCAGGAATCTGTGGTTAAGCCATGTTCCCCTATTTAAGAGACACCCTGTATATTTTAAAAATTTTTATTTTCGCGAAATTTGAATTTTGTATCACATTTTAATTATTAATTTCTCATATATTACAAATTATTTTTGAGTGAAACTATTATTGACATACATATATAATTCTTCCATACTTGCATAATATAAAATAAAAAGAAATTGGTGGAATACCCCATTCAGCATTGACCATTTTCTCAATCAAATTAAAAATCTTTGGTAGGCTTTCAACCGAAACATATATAGTTCCCAGTTAATTGAATTTTTCTATTCGTCTTATCACTACCTCACATGGTAAACGTACTCTATTCGTTCGTATGTATTCATGAGGCAATAAATCCCAACGTATTTTGCTAGGTAATGTTGAAGTAAAGTTCTTAACGCGCTAGGAAAAATATGAGTTACGTCGTTGACATATGATACTCTGCTTTGCATTTATATCTCGGTTCATTCGTATGAATTGTCACGGAATTTTTACGAAGCTCAGATCACCAAAGGATTTGTCTGCAGGTTTTTTAAAAATGATTTAAATATTATTTTTCAATAACGAATAGCTTGTACTAAGTTGAAAAGTTAGGAGTTTAGTAACTTTATAAAGTAGAGTAATTAATTTATTCTGCTTTTCATTTGACAACAAACATAAGTTGGTGAATGTCGTTAAACTTTAAGTTGTCAATGAAATTAAACAAACTTTGAAACTATTAACATGCTTTACTTATTTACAAGATGTCAACAGGGAAATGCTACCTCGAAACGAAATTCGCGCATTACGGAATGATTAATAATAACGGAATTGGAAGATATTAAATACACAAAATCATTCATATTACTAGAATATTAATGATTGAGAACAAAATCAGCTGTATATCTAGTTATAGAATATTAAATACTTAAATAGTTATTTAATATTAAGGACGATAAGTGCTGTTTACTGCCAGAGTATGTTTGGATACCCATAGGTTTTAGAGGTATTATCCTAATGCGGTATAAATGCATTTAACTTTTGCAATGCTTATTATATTTTTCTGCACTTTTACATTTTGACTTGTCCATGTACGAATTCTATATCTAAATATAATTTTAAATGTTAATTAATATTAAATGTACTTCCCAGAAAAAGTCTTCAGTAATTGCTCTGGATTTTCGACACTTACAATTATGTCAATTACAAACATTTTAATTTTTCAACTGGTTTTTATGGGCTGTTTCATTCATTATAAAATGGATTATTTTATATATTTAGAAAAAAATATTTATTTTTTTGAGACTAAAATCAGATGTGGGTTCCATTTAAAAAAATATAAGTTTGTGTTATATCTCAAAAAATTACGGATATAAAAATTTATTTCGCACGCCACTGACTAGTTAATAAAAATATCTATCTTTTATATTTGAAACGTTTTTCTCAATTACTAATAGTTTAGAAGTTATTTGAGGAAGAAAAAATCAACAATATTCAGTTTTTCGTCATTATCTAGTGTCCTATGAGAATTTTTGGAAAAATAAAAGCACATTGAGATGGCCTCCCAAAGGCGCACAAAAAGTTCCATTTAACCGACATCGCATCTCTTATAGTTCTCGAGATCCCAATGGTGGCACCTCTAAATGGGACACACTGTATATATACAGTATATATACAGTGTGTCCCATTTAGAGGTGCCACCATTGGGATCTCGAGAACTATAAGAGATACGATGTCGGTTAAATGGAACTTTTTGTGCGCCTTTGGGAGGCCATCTCAGATGTGCTTTTGTTTTTTCGAAAAATCTCATAGAGCACTAGATAATGACGAAAAACTGAATATTGTTGATTTTTTCTATTTCAAATAACTTCTAAACTGTTAGTAATTGAGAAAAACGTGTCAAATATAAAAGATAGATATTTTTATTAAGTAACCAGTGGCGTACGAAATAAATTTTTATATCCGTAAGTTTTTGAGATATAACACAAACTTATATTTTTTTAAATAGAACCCATATCTGATTTTAGTCTCAAAAAAATAAATATTTTTTTCTCTTTTCAATGATGTAAGGGTTATTATGTTTTATATTTGTTTTGCTCCTAAAATTTAATTTTTCTCTTTATTTTCCTGACTTTTCTTATTATTTCCCAAAAAAACATTATTATTTTTATTAATTATATTGTATTTCATCGATATAATTTATTTTATGCCTTTATTACTTAATATTTTCATTCTAGACTCATAGTTACAAATTACACTATAATGTGCCAAGGGCGACCTGATACAAAATATTATAAAAATTAATTTGATACGAGTTTTCAGCAAATTTTTTTAACGAAATAAATTATTTAAATACAAGGAATATTTCCAAATAGAAATCTACCAATATTTTCAAAATAATTGTGAATTTAATACAAAATAAGGAAAAAATAATAATTTTTAAGGCAAAACAAATATAAAATATAATAACCCTTACATCATTGAAAAGAGAAAAAAAAAATATTTTTTTGAGACTGAAATCAGATATGGGTTCCATTTAAAAAAATATAAGTTTGTGTCATATCTCGAAAATTTACGGACATAAAAATTTATTTCGTACGCCACTGGTTAGTTAATAAAAATACCTATCTTTTGTATTTGAAACGTTTTTCTCAATTACTAATAGTTTAGAAGTTATTTGAAGAAGAAAAAATCAACAATATTCAGTTTTTCGTCATTATCTAGTGCCCTATGAAAATTTTTAGAAAAACAGTAGCCGATCTGAGATGGCCTCCCAAATGCGCACAAAAAGTTCCATTTAACCGACATCGTATCTCTTATAGTTCTCGAGATCCCAATGGTGGCACCTCTAAATGGGACACACTGTATATATATATATACGGATATCATTTTAAAAATGTTATAATCGGATTATAGGGTCCTTAAAACGTGTTTATCCAGTAAAATCTGGATATGCGAATTTTAGCATGATTCCAATACCTCTCTTAGCGAGAGGTAAAAATTGTGTTGTTCTTACCTTCGAGGCCGAAGAAAGCTTCAGGATGTATGTAGATGATGGCGTTCCCATCCAACTCTAAGGAATTTAAGAGAGAAAGATGTGAGAAAACCTTGGCTGGTATTTCCTTAAGGTGGTTGTGTGCCAGACCTAGAGAATCCAAGTTCCGCAGTCCTGTAATCAAACAACGATGTCTGATTGAAACTAAGCGAACACCAGATGATAAACTACACACTATAGCCTAGGATTAAAGTGCCTAGACAATTGACTTGAGCTAATTTCTCGTCGGAGGTCTCATGAATATTCATGGAACCACGCGTTGAGCTTGTTCAACTGAAAACAATACAAAATTTAATTCCGCTTTTCGAATTCGGTAAATGACAAAGTGTTTCTCGCACATACGAGCCCAGGTTCATAATAAGATTGTGCATTTTAAGTTTGGGACAGCAAAAAACTCAAATAAAAACATGTTGCATTTAGGCTGAAAAAAGTAATTAATAGATATTTACACACCAAGTGAGCTAAGGAAATGCTTATTCACGAGAAGAAAGTTGAGCTCACGAGCCCGTAAGGGTGAGTGAGTTAATTTCTTCGAGTGAATAAACATTCTTAACTCACGTGGTTTGTACAATATTTTATACAATTTTGACGAAATACTAATAAAAACCATTATAATATTTAATTTTGACAAAATAAAAAACTGGTCAGTTAGTAGGCTGAGCATGACAATCGTCGCTGATAGACGTCAAGTCATGTATTTGAAATGCTCTATTGTCTGTCATTTGTGCCGTGAAAAATTATAAAAATGGCTGATAATATGTGATAAATATTGTGTTATTTTCCTAAAATAAATAAATAAATATACCATCACGGCATATTACCCATTTCTTGGTGTGCCAGTATCTACAACACATGTAGACACCGGTAATGATGACGATATATTTTACCGTGTGGGCGCTTACCAGGCGTCACCTCACGGGCACTCTTAGCTGGTTATTTTCGTACCTGATGTTATTTTAAATGCATTATTTGTTGCACAGTATGCATATATTGTCTAGAAAATTGTATATATAAAAAGGTAACATTTACGTACTTTTCATGTTACCTTGGTTACTTGTTTTTTGCTTTTTTCACATTTTTGTCAATTTTCCCTGCAGAAGGCACCAGTTTATGGTGCCGAAACGTTGAGTTTTAATAAAAAATACAGAACATAAACTAAAAAGGTAGTATTATTCGTTTTTGTTTATTTACTAAATTTTTTCTGTCACCTTAGTAACGAGAGAATAAGTACTAGATATTTACAGAAAATCAAATTTCAATATTAAATTTAAAATTAATTTTTATTATAATCAAAGGTTTCAGAAAAAAATTAATACATAACTCGTCAGTAAAATGTTTGTACTTGACTCGGAGCCATAAAATACTCGGCACAAAGTGCCTCGTATTTCAGTATGGCTCCTCGACAGTAATATACCATTTTCCTGACTCTCATGTAAATAACCATTAATAAAACAAAGTTCAGTGCATGTTGTTGGAAATAGCGCTCTGGCATCTGAGTTGGCATACGTAATTTGTTGTACTGTCAATACATATCCAATAAATAAATAATTTAGCTGAGCTGTCAGTGTAATGTATTGTTCCTCATTTTCATTATAAATAAAGTTATTTAAAACCATTGCGCCTGTTATTTAATTAGAAGCACTCTGCAACACATCTATTGTAGCAAAACTAGGGCTAGGACTTAGAACTGGATATTTAGTTGAAAGGAAAAAACCTACCCACCCAGACCAAATGGAATACGGGTCGGAGTCGATTCTTCGCCCATAAGACCAATAAGAACCGGAGACCCAGAAGAACCGTATTCCTCATAAGGCTTGGCGTTATATCAGAATAAATATTTATACAGAAGCGACAGTCAGAGGGAGAAACTAAAATTAGAGAGAGAAAGAGTATGCCAACAAAAATTTAAAGGGCTAATCGGATAAAATCGGATTGTTTAGGCATATCTTCGTATCTTACGATTCTTTGTTCTTTTCATTATCTCGACGAGAAAATTTTCTGTTAGGGGTCAATAATAAAAGTATATTGAGAAACACAAAGTGATTTCTAATAAGAACAAATATGTTATTTTTTCAACAAACCATAGGAAAAATTGTTATCATAAAGAAAATAATTATATTTCACATATTCTGGAGGAGCTGTTGTCTCAGCTTGTCACGCCCATGCATTTTATGGTTATGGCTAATTCAAGCAAACCAAACACGTCTTCTCACTTTTGACATATGCCATTTTGTGAACTGTTTGTGAATTTTAGAAGTGGTGTTAGTTTCTAATAAAATGGAAAAACGGAGAAGGTAGAATCGGGAGGACTTGTTTGTTCATATAAAGACTATAAATAGATTTAAAAAATGGAGAAAGGGAAATGTAAGTTTTATTCGTTTCCGAAAGATCTAGAAATGTAAGTTATGCAAAACGATTACCATATCCATGTAAAATGTATATTCATTTAATAAATATAGGTGTAAAATGTGGCTTAAGACCTGTGGAAGAGAAGATTTGATGAAGTAGGATTGGGATAAATTCATCGAGTCTGACGTTTGTGTTTCCCACATCAAAGATATAAAAATCTCTGCATTGTAATGAATTTGTAAAATTCAGGAATTTGTTTAACAAAAACATAATTATGTGTTTATTTTATCTGATTTCTTTTTAATTGGTTAATAAAATTAAAATCTTGGTAATTTTATGTTCTAATTTTCCTTTTACCATTTAAAACAATTTGAATTTCGCGCGTAAATTTGCCAACAAATTTAAAGTTCAAAGTCATAAACGTCAATTCGCAACAACAATGGTGTTGACAAGGAGTGTCGCTTCTGTATATGTCTATTCTGTGGTTATATGTGAAGCGTACGATTCTCTGTATTAAGCCTATGGCACACTTATCGATGAGCATCAGAGAGCATCGATGAGTTCATCAATGAAACAACAGTACGCATCCGTCATCGATAATTTTGTGTTTCATCAATGACAAATACATAAATTTTTTCTCTGACGAAAAACAGAAAAGTTGGTAATATTACCAGTGAAATGTTCCTACACGGTCGGTTTTTAAATTGATATCTCCCTAGTTTATTGTTGTTTGACACAAGTCAAAGTGACGTGAGGCTCAAAAGATACGTGTGAAATGAGATACGTTCGTTTCATTGATGATCTCCGATGAAAATAGCAGCGCCGCTATTTTTCGTCGATGACGGGTGCGTTCTGTTTCATCAATGAGCTCATCGATGCTTTCTGATGCTCATCGATAAGTGTGCCATAGGCTTTAAGGGGCATACTTCGCCGCACCGAGAACATACTTATCTTTTAAAACTAATTGTATTACAGATCCCAAAAATTTCCAATCAGTTTGAAACTAGTTTCAAACTACGCACACGTACTGAAAAATTAGCAATTAGTTGCAAATTTTGTTGTGCGAACAAACCTAATTTATCCTGCACAATCTTTAGTTCAGGCTTTTTCCATATTTCGGAATATTTACTTATCTCTATTACTCTATTATAGTAAAATCGTGGAGAAAGTATTCCATTGCTCTTCAACTAATTGGCAATTCGACATTGGTGACATATTTGTATTGTACAGGATACGACACACGACAGATCATTATTGAGCGATAAATAATTGAAATGATGAGAAAATTAAATAATGTAATTTCTAATTATAATTGTTCTCATTAGATAATTTAATGTAATTGACATGTAAATAAATAAGTGCGTTCTATAAACCGACGTCATTCAAATAGATCATTTAGTTTGACCTCGAATTATTATTAACCGAGTACTAAATAAACCACTTCATTTAGAGGAACATATTTTATTTTTTGACGTGCTAACGACCATATTAAATAGTATATATGGTATACAATATCATTCTATATTTAGGCACAAAATTTTCACCAAGTGTATATAGTATGTATGTATTAAATAATATAAATAGGAAATGTTTTTCTCGGAAAAATTTCTTTCGTCACCCCCTCCCCTCCTACGAGTAAATGATGAATGAGACAAGCGTTTGACCAATCTTAGTTTTCTTGAATTATATATGAAATATTGACTACATACTTGTAGCTTATAATGTTCATATGGACATTAATAAAATGGTTAAGATAATGGTTGAAGAAATGACTGCAGAAAATACTTTTTGTTGAATTAAACTGACATTTCGATCATATAATTACCATCTCCAGAACTATATTGACTGAATATGTATAATGTGGCCAACAGGGGGATCGATTCTGATTGGTCGGCGCGAGTTTGGCAGAATATGGTGCATATTATGACAACCTCCAACCCTTCAACGTTTTTTATTGTTTACATGCATTAAGTTCAGAAAATTGACATTTCAAGATATTGTTTGTGAATTATATGAGAATTTAAAGTATTTATACCACATTTATATTTTCAATAAATTAATAAATAAATATATCATCACGGCATATTACCCATTTCTGAGTGTGCCACAATCTGCTTTATCGCACATATCGGTAATGATAATGACATATTTGTACCGCGCGGGAGCTTACTAGGCTCCAGCCCACGGGCACTCATTGCTGCCGTGGAGAGTGCACCACAGGGGTCACTTTTGTGCCATTTACAATTCGAAATATAAATTTTAACTAATTAAGAAATTAACTCACTCGCCCTTACGGGCTCGTGAGTTAAACTTTCTTGAATAAACATTCTTGGCTCACGTGGTTTGTACAATATTTTATTCAATTTTGACGAAATACTAATAAAAACCATTGTAATATTTAATTTTGATAAAACAAAAAACTAATCAGTCAGTAGACTGTGAATGACAATCGTCGATGATAGATGTCAAGTCATCTATTTAAAAAACTTTATTTTCTGTCATTTGTGCCGTGAAAAATAATGAAAATAGCTGATATGTCTGATAAATACTATGGTAAGTGTTAATTTCGTGCCTGATGATATTTTAATTTCATTATTTGTTGCAGAGTGAATTAAAAAAATGTGAGAGTGATTTAAAAAAATTTAATTCACTTGTGAAAAAAGTGTTACTTATAGTTGTTGCTATGGAGTTAATAATGACAGTTTAAAACGTCAAAATTGAATAAACAATGTTTAACAACGGTTTATTGACAGCAATTATAAATTTGTCATTTGACAATTCATTTCGTTTCGATTTTGTTCGTTTAACTGGTAGTTAAAATTTTAACCAGAGGTTGTAAGACTGTCCCTAAATCGGTGTTTTTCGTTCATTTTATTTGTGTTGATATTTATCTGACAAAACGAAAGCTATTCCCGGGAATAATCTCTAGATCTTTATTCTCACTATAATAATGGCAAGATTGGTTAAAACGCTAAAGGCGGATTTATGCAGCCATTTTCATTTACATTTTAATTTAATTTTCATTTAATTCTCATTTATAATTTTTAAATGTACCTATTCATACAAAAATATATAACAAAAATAAATGAAAATGAACGCATGCGCACATATAAAAATACGCTGACAGATGATTAACGTTATAACCCGACTTTCATTGGAATAAAATTTATTAATAAAAATATTCAACAATAGTGACAGCGAAGAAGTTTAGTTTTAAACGTGTTATTGCAATAAAAAACCGTAAAAAGAGATACATAATGACAACCAGCTGATCAACTCAAATTCTCGTCCCTGTCATGTCGTACACGCATGTGCCATTTATAATTTTCATTTATTAGATAAAAGTTGGCCATCTTTAAAAATAAATGAGAATAAGAGATAAATGAAAACGTAAATGAAAATTAAATTAAATTAAATGTAAATGAAAATGGCTGCATAAATCCGCCTTAACACGTGACAGGTAATGAAACATTTCATTGGTTTTGAGAAATGTTAAAAAATATTCAGTAAAAAAGATCATCCTGGTTTAAAAAAGGGAAATAGAAGCTATTGCACGAGTTTGGGCTTACCTTCGAAATCCCCTTCTTCTATCTTGGTGATACGGTTCTCCTGCATCTCCAATTTCTTCAACATGTCCAGGGGAGCCAAAGCTTTCTGCGGTATTGTTGACAGCTCATTGCCTCCCAGGTTTAACCTCTTCAACTTCCTAAACACACAGACACAAAAATACAAGATATATATATATATATATATATATATATATATATATATATATATATATATATATATATATATATATATATATATATATATCGGTCACATTAATATGTTCTTGTATGAATGTTATGATGATTTTGGGCAAGGCGAAAGAAGAATGTTTTTTTTAAGAGTTAAATGATACAGTGGAGCTTTTACTTTCATCCCTTTTCTTATTATTTTCGGGTTTTTGCTAACCCACTAAGTGGGAAACGCGTGATTTTATGTATGTATGTATGTATGTATATTTACTTTAGACATTATGGGACACAATATGAGGTATGTCAATAAAATAACGGGATTTATTTTTATTATTTTTAGCTTCCCTGTAAAATTTGTCAACATTGCAGGGTGTGTCATATGAATTTGAATTACAGATTGTTATTTTTGCCCTCTATACAATGTCCTTGAAAGCTGTGACGTCACAATCACGGACATTAGAAAGAGACAGAAGAGAGAGATAGCATGATTAGTTTTGACGTTTGGGAGACAGGTGTTCAGTAACTCCGCTGTAAAAGAGAGGTTAGTTTATTTATTTTGAAGAAATAGAACTGTGCTCTTCTCGTCAGTGTTTTTTATAAGGTCTGCAATATGTAATTTCAAGTAAACATGTTAAGATGTGGTTGATTAATGTCATTCCGTGAATTCTACGTCATCAGAAAGGAATTCAAATAACAGATACAACTTTAAAAAATTAATTTCTCTGTTATTACAAATAATTTTGAAATCGGACAAAGACCAAATACTATATATGAAATTGAACTTTCAGAAGAAAAAATAAAAAATATATGGTAAATGACCTCATTACCATCAACCGTTTTTTCTTGAGAGTTGTCACGCTGTTACATCGAGTGGTAAGAAATTAAATGTCTCTTATTGGAGCTCTTCAGTATGGTGTACTGATGCCTCTATGAGGCATTGAGTAAGGTTAAGCAAAGCGGATGATTAAACGAAACGCGTCTGTGGTTCTGGTTTAGTTTCGGAACAAGAGTTTAAAACATATTTCGTGAATAACTTTATAAGATGCTTTGTTAAATACGATTTAGTGTTCTTAGTGTGACGTAGCTACCCTTACACCTAGTATGTTAATTTATTATCTACATGAATGCAGTTTAACAGAAATTTATTTATATATCTATTGAACGTAGGTGTTTCATTATTTATAGTTTACGGCAATTGATCCATAAACATGCACTACGTACTTGATATTTACATGTAATCAATAGTTTCAACATTGCGTTAAATTTATTTATAATTGTTCACAGATTTTATCTCGCGATAAGTATTTAATTTTTTAAAAATCGTTTTTATTTCGTTGTAAATGACAAAATGCTCGGTACAATGCATCATAAAAAATTTACGAACAATTACACAAGCTCGTGCTGAATAAAATATATTGCAATGCGAGGTATTAAATATCCATTACAAAAAATTCCAATTAATCCTTTCAATTCGCACCAGGATTCATAAATAAAATATGAGCAAAGATATTTGAATTTTAATATCTATATTTTATGGTTTTAATATTTAAATATCATCAGGTCTTTTATGTCATCAAAATACAAGGAGTAAAAATTTATAAATAATAGTTAATTTTCAAATTTTGTTTGTGCTTTAAAAGCTTCTAACATACGTAACAAAAGTTTTGAGAAAATGTTGGACCTTTTCATCAAATTGAATTTTTTTTATTCAAACGTTGATTTAAAGGGTTATTTCTATAAATTAAAACTAAGGACATAAAAAAACTAATTTTACAGCACTGTTGTGAGACCATTATCTTCAATGCGACGCAGTTTTCTTTTTACTACACCTTATCTCATTTGTCACTAGGCGATATTAAATCTAATGTAACTGTTAATCGTTTTGGTATTCCCAGCCATTATTGTATACTTTTCTGCTGAGAAATTCTCAAAAGTCTTCAATCAGTAGCTCCTAGGGGATTATACTCTTTCTGTTTTATATATATATATATATATATATATACAGGGTGTGCAACGAAACGCGGAACATAGGAGTTTAACATAGGATTTTAACAATTTGCGTATATTGGCTCTCCTGTACATTTTAGAGCAAAAATACAAGAATAAAAAGATGTTTAGAATTAATTTTTACTTCCAAAAAGTCTTCATTTAATGCAATAGAATATCTGTAGCACTAGATATTTAGAAAATAAAATATGACATTTTCGTCAAAAATCAAATAGCCATGGAAATAAAAGAAATAGAAGAAATTCTCATTTTGACAGTTCATTTTTGTGTTATTCAGTATTATTAATCTTATTGTTGTAATCAATATGTTTACAATGTTATAATTCAGCATTAAATATTTAAATATTATGATTTTAATTGATATTTTGTTTTATTTGTTTTTTATTCCCATAGCTATCTGATATTTGGTGAAAATGTCATATTTTACTTTCTAAATATCTAGTGCTGCAGATATTCTATTGTATTAATTGATGAATTTTTAAGAGTAAAAATTAGTTCTAAACATCTGTTCATTCTTGTATTTTTGCTCAAAAATGTACAGGAGAGCCAATTTTCGCACATTTTTAAAATACTATGTTAAAGTTAAAACATTCAAATTGAAAGCCATTATTTCTTTGGCACATTTCAGCTCTTTTAGAAACAGAGCCGACCGTTCTACATAACTGGTGTCTAGATATAACTTTCCATATAGCAAGATCATATCTAACTTTTCTTCATTTGTAAAGTTATTAAACATTATTAAACGTAGAGAACTTTACAGGAGAAATTATTAAACGTCAAACAAAAAAGAATCAATTGTATCCATGACTTATTTGGCTAAATAAACTAATAAAACAGTTCATGAAGAAAAATATTTTTAACCGTAAATAACTCGTTTATTTGAAAAAAATGTACATAATACATACCTTATTGGAAAAATAAAAAAATACCCTTTCCAATAAGATAAAAAATATATGATTCCATTTAAAAAGTATAATTTTGTCCCAAATTTTGAGAACCGCTGACACAATTTTTATTTTGTCTACATGACCAATTTTCTAATATAAAATGGCACAATTTTGCTCATTTAACCAACCTCGTAGCTCTTCAAATAAAAAAGTTACCAATAGTGAGCAAGCTTATTGAGACAGCCTGTATATGTAGATGCAAGTTTGTATAACATCTTTCATCACTTTTCCTGGTATTTTCAACATGGTACCTTGTATTATAAGACATCTATTATGTATTTATTATATCCAGTGCCCACTAGATTGGACCGTATTTATAAAGCATAATTTTTTTTCTCAAAACTTTTATTACATGAATTATTGTTCACAACATGAAAATAACTGATAATTCAACATTTTCATTTTGTTTTCGTTTTTATTGCTACCAGAATTATTCCCCAGCGGGTATGTCATGTTCTTCTACGACGAATTCCTTTTAAGTAATATAATAAATTTTCTCAAAATGATTCGATGTAGATGGTCGGCAGTATTAAAGAAAACATGTTCACAACTCTTTTTGTGAGAAAAATTTTCCGTGACTAGAATGCATCCAGGGAAGTGCATGGAATATTAAACAACTTCATTCTTTGCTTTTATACACGCTGTTTCATCAGGATTAATGTTTACTTACAAATAAACCCAAATCAAGAAATATACGATAAGAAGTATTCCTTCCATTTACTTATATTGTCGTACGTGATATTGATTTCAACTTTGAAACGATTTTGTATTCATATTCTTTATTATATATTATGAATATAAACTTCTATAAGATGTATTCGTGTGAAAAGATTTTGTATAAACTATTTTCTTTCTTAGAATAATATTGCGCTCGCTTTTTACAAAAAGTATTCTTTGGTAGAATTTTATTTTTCATGCATATTTAATGTTTTATGCATATTTTATCATAACGAATAAAAATAAATATGCCCTGAATTCATAAATTTTACAAGTATTACCGTCATAAAGTTTCTACAAATTTTGTTGAGGTAACATTAACGATTTTAGATTCTTTGGCCAGTTACACCAATGTAAATTGACAATATTGTAATAGTTATTTATGTATTAAGAATGTAAGGAGGCTTTTATGGAGTACGGCGGGATTTTGAGCCTGAGGCTTAAGCCGAGGGATAAAAACACGTCAAAGGCCATAAAAGCAAGTTACGCTCGTGGTACATACAAAACTTTATGCACGGACGAAAATTTTCAAATTATGAGTGTTAGAAAAATTTTATTGAAAAGAATTTGTCCTCGTACATCCAGTATCTAGTGTTGCTATGAAAGCGGAAAACAACAGTTTATTGTTTGTTTATTAGTTCTGTCGTTTGAGTTTTATTCTGTGTATCTTCGTGCTTTCCATGTAAATATCACAAAATTAATTCTCATTTTTCATTAAAGAATATAAAAAATTTCGATTTGTTATAAAAACTGTTCCCGTTACCTGTTTAAATTGTTTATATTGTAGGCAATAAAATGACGTTTATGTCAAAGAAATTCGTGTATAATTGTCAAATTATGATACGTCCGTGCATTATAGTTATTTGTGTATCAAGAGCGTAAAGTGGATCTTTATTGCTCGCACTCGAAAATTGAAGCGCGAGCGTAGCGAGCGCTACAATCGAGCGAGAGCAATAAAGATCCACTTTACGCTAGAGATGCACACATAATTTTTTCTACGACTTTACTAAACAAAATAGAAAAAAATAATAATACCTATTTAGTAAGTTCAATTCAACCTCAACCAATTTATGTTTTGTGTTGTGTGTAACCATGACGATGTGAGTATCCAAGTAAATAAATACAAAATTCTGTCAGTAAAAGATAGTGATTTTCCTGCACTCCTCCAGATATATTTGAAACGGCGCAAAATACTTCCTTGAATTTATTATCCGCTAAATTAAAAGCATTATACGAAAAGAATTATAACCTCTCCATTGAATGGTGTAAGTTAAAAAAATCAAGAATTACAGTGAAAATGTCTTACTAGCTTACTTTTTGTAAAAATCTAATGAAATCGTCTTCTCTTTGGTCCATTTATTCCATGCTAAAGTCTACACTAGCAGTTAAGAAGTGAAAACTCTTGTGAGTGTCACAGTAACAGAATCTAATTTATCTTCGTCAGCTGTTTTCAAGTTCTGGACTGAATATACAAAACTGCCAAAAGTGAACATTCAATCCGCCAAAAATTAAATCCAATAAGTTTGTTAATAATGAAATGTGTGTTATTAAATATTTAGTAGAGTTGTTATTATATATAATTAAATACCTAACCTAACTAAATTGGTAATATAGCTAACTTCAGGTATATTGTTTGTAGCGCGTTTCTAGTGTAAAAATGAACCTAACCTATATTTTAGATTTCGTAAGTATTATTTTAATAAATTAAGATTTCAGTTTACCGCGCGTTGCTATGGGAGACGCGCGGTAAAGTATTTTTTTGCTCGTTCCTTAGTAACCATCAACTTTACGATGACAAAATAGAGCACAAATGTCAACTTTTCATGGTGGTCGTAGAAAAAGAAAATTAGGTTATCTGTGATATTTCTGTTTGATACATTAAAAATAAATTTATATTTATTATTTTAATAAATATTTTAAGGTAAGTATATTATTGCAAAATAATAAGATACCTATTAAAATACCCTTAATAGTTGACGGATTCGGATAGTAGCATGTCGACTAAAATATTTGACTTTTTAAATTATTCTTCAAGTAAAGATGACGATTTTGAAATAATGGTTATTAGAAAAAAACCCAAAAACGAGAATTATGTTAAAATGGCAGTATTCCAAATGAAGATTTTTTTGAATGGTTTCAAACAAATTGCAAATGATATTGCAGTAAGATTTACAGTTTCACAGTATTTCCAATATCAAGCTGAAGAAAACGGCACACTAGATGCTTATAAAAGAGTTTTCATTATGTATTTACAAAAAAACCGCTTGATTTGCATCTAGTTTGAAACCGGGCATGTGTATTCAATCTCAAACTCCAACCGTTTGCAAATCATTTTATAAACAAAGCTAATATCAATATTTTAGATCTGATGAGTAGTTGACTAAATTAAAAATGATAACTGAACAAATAATTGAGTATAACCTACTTTTCGAGACCCTGGAAAGCCTGGCTATCGATATTCTGAATCTTGTTCTCGTAGAGCGTGAGGATCTCGAGAGTGTCGAGACCATCAAAAGCGCGGGCGTGCAGACTGGATATTCGGTTATGGTTCAGGTTCAAAATCAGCAGATGGTGAAGGTTCCTCAGAGATGTACTAGGTACCGTGCTCAACCAGTTCTGAGAGACGTCGAGCTGGGTCAACATCTTACCTGTAAACAAATGATAACAATGGTATATTATATACGATTCAATTGGGTCATTTCAAAAAATAATTGTCGATTTTTTTTATAAAATCATGAAATCCATCTCATTTAATAAATATAGCAATAGAAAATAATTTGAAATATGCGACTTTTCATTCATAAATTTGCTAATAAACTTTCGCGCTTTTAAACACGGACTAAATTTGTGACGACACAAATTCATACTCACACAAAGATAATTCTCTCTCACGCACACACACCAGAAGTGTGACAGCTGACAGCAAAATATACAAGAGAGATTATTATTACTTTCTATTTCTTTAAAGTACTAGTGCAGTATAAGATATGTAAATAAACTATTTATTTAAATAAATAGCAAACCAAATAATCATAGTTCTAAATTAAACCGGTAGAGCTCGACTGTCGTATCCGTGAAACTGTATCGTCAGCCGTTGAAATATTTGAAATTAAACGCAACTTTTAAAAAATCATATCTCTGATTCTAAAGACTTGTAAGATGTAAAACATACACATACATGTTTAATTTCACCTATTTTTTCAAGAAAAAAATAAATCAGAAAATGTGAAATGATCCCATTATAGCTAATGATTCAAATTCGAAAAAATCTGATTGGCATTGTTAAGTTCTAAAATTATTTATTTAAAAGAAGTACCCTGTAAAGATTGACTTGACCGTATGTCAATTTTTACCTCTCCCTATATCCAGATTTTAGTGGATAAGCACCTTTTAAGGTCCCTATAATCCGATTTCAACATTTTTACAATGATGTCCGTGTGTGTTTGTGTGTTTGTGTGTGTGTGTGTGTGTGTGTATGTGTGTGTATGTGTGTGTGGATGTTGGAACCACGATTTCTCAAATACAGTAAGACTTAAAAAATATTTAACTGCAGTTTCCTCAATCTGACATTCCTGGGAAGAGTTGATTAGATTTTGGTAAGAATTGGACAACCGGAAGTAGTCGTTTCTTTAAAAAAGTCTTCTAAATATTATTTTTTGAAAATATTGAAGAACCTAAAATTCTACACCTGATACATTTAAAATTTTTATTATATCTTGTATAGATTTAGAGATAAAGGTACTGTAATATATAGAATAATCTAATCGCAGAGGATACGGCACTAAGGAAACCAGTTGACAAATTTAAATGTTTACATCATAGTTTGTAAATGACAGATGTCCGTGTCAAAAATCAACAGTTTTAGTGACATTCTGAAAGCTGGGAAGTACATTTAATCTTTCTTATTGTTTTATTAATTAAATATTTAAAGTTGTAGATAAAATGCATATATCCATAAGAAATACCGCCAATCTTGCTAATGAAATGGAAGTACCTGTGACATTTAGGAACTTACTCATACAATGAAAAATAGATATAATTAGAATTGTATGTGTGCAGAAGACATGTTAAATACAATAAAAACAATATTTTGTAAAGTTCTTGTTATAAAACGACGGTTCGATAGCGAAGTGCAGTACAATACTTATACATTGTCATACATTGTCATTAAAAATTACTTGTGTGACATTTGGGTAGACTGCTAGATTAAATTTATTTTAAAAATTTAGCAGTGCAGACACTAAGATTTTATTTTTTTCTGTGTGAACCGTAACAGATATCACAAATTACGTAGAGAGGCAAAAGTTTACTATTGAATGTATCTTTCTGAAGAAAAATAATTTCACGTTTTCGGCATTGCCATTAAAAAGTTACGGTCTAATTAATGTTGGGAGACCTAAGTTTCATACACTAGTGGTTCACTAATAATAACAAGTATCACCTTAAAAGATGACCTATAACCATATAAACTGTCATAAAAAATTTCATCCAAATCAAATAAAGCGTCCGATTATTATAAGCAAAATAATTTTTTTTCGAAGAACTTTGAAGCAGATTTCTGGCTAAACGGTACACTTTCCGGTAGAAGCAAGTTTGGTTAAATCGTCTTATTTTAGCCTCAGGAATCTGTGGTTAAGCCATGTCCCCCTATTTAAGAGACATCTGTATAATATAAAATGGAAATGGCGAGAGGTATTGTGCTGGTCACAATAGATTTTTTTTTCATTAGAATCTTCGTTAATTGCTGGACGAGCTGTACAACACTTTAATTTATGAGGATATGATCGGCAAAAAAAATATTAGCGGAAAATATATTAGCACACGAAACAAAATAAGAATAATTATTATTATATTAGCAAAATTATATAATTATATTTATTGCAAATGCAGATCTATTCGAGGCTAAATTTTGAATAAGTATTCAATCACATCTTGATAATAATAATATCCTGTAATTATATAGATAAGTTAAGCAGAAATATGTATAAACAATGCTGATTATTTTTAAAAATTAGTTTAACATTAGAACAGGTACCGATAATATTTACTGAAATGAAATATTCGTGTATCTTGTTTATAATATTTGTGTTTGTTCTAAAACTGAATTATGCTGTAAAAAGAAAAAGTATAATGTTAGAACGAATTACTGTTTGCGAACTTATGCCTAATTCACCAATCAATATGAGTGAACCAATTTTATTTACTAAAAATCACCAAACATACGCAAACTGTACTTACGAAGTATATAGAGACATCACTAAAATTAAGGTATAACTACTGAATAATAGTTATTTTGGTACAAATGCATAAAGACGTATTTTACCTCGACTTGAATTTTATTTGGCATTTACAAATATCAGTGTCAAAAATTATGAGTAGTTTGTACAGTAACCGCTACAGTTGAACATAGCACTTTAAAAGAAGTACAGTGATGGACAGAAAAAAATTTTTTTTTTTTTCTAATGTAAACTGATCTTTGCCCATCCCAGAAGTGTTGTAATTTGAAGGGAAGTAAATAATTGAGCAACATTAAACAAAATAATTCAATTTAGGAAACGATTTAATAAAAGATTGTTTTTTATTGTATTTAACATGTCTTCTGCACACACAATTCTAATTATATCTATTTTTCATTGAATGAGGAAGTTTTTAAATAAAAGAGATTCTTCCAATTCATTAACAAGAATTTTAAATATTTAATTAATAAAACAATAAGAAAGATTAAATGTACTTCCCAGAAAAAGCTTTCAGAATGTCACTATAACTGTTGATTTTTGACGCTGACATCTGTCATTTACAAACTATGTTATAAACATTACTATGTTATAAACATTTGAATTTGTCAACTGGTTTCCTTAGTGCCATACAGGCCTATTATACTAAAAAAATGTATAACGATATCGTTACTGAACGACTGTCGCTAAGCATTTGGTTAAAAGACTTTAATAACGACAAATGCCAAAAACCTATTCTACTAATCATATCGTTATAAATTATCGTTATCAGGATTATAACAATAATATCTAACTTCATGTTTATTTTGACAGAATAAATTTTCATATATTTTTCAATTTAAATTTGACACATCGATTCATTGTTTGTTTATTTAATTGAATTTGACAATTTGACAATGGATATAAAGAAAAGGGCTTCGAGGACAACTCAAAGACAGTGTGAAATATATGTTGAAGAACTGGAAAATAATAGTTCATTAAGAACTAATATATTGTCCACTGAAGAATTGGAAGAAATATGAAGAAGACTTACAAGTCATTTAAATTGTGCAATATAAATAAAATGTCTAAAATTTAAAAGTATAATTAATAAAATTGTACAGAAGTGAATAAATACTCACCTTTGCAGAATCTCTTGCTCAGATACAATTAACAAAATATCTTCTTCAGCCATTTTTACTTTGTTCTCAAAATATGTCCAACTTTACGACTTCAACGATGCATGTGAACTTGTCGTTATTAAACGATATGAAATAACGATATGTAACTAGTCGTAATGATAAATAAATTAGCAGAATAGGGTTTTGGCAAAAATCGTTATCATAACGACTTATCGTCTGGTAACGAGTCGTAGCGATACATAATTTTTTAGTAGAATAGGCCTGTTAGTCTCTGCGATATATTACATTAGATTATTCTATATATTATAGGGTCTTTATCTCTAGATCTATACAAGATACAATAAAAATTTTAAGTGTATTAAAACGTGCTTATCCACTAAAATCTGGATATGCAATTTTTAGCATGATTCCAATACCTCTCTTAGCGAGAGGTAAAAAGGTATCTTCCCAGGCTCAGCTTACGTAAAATAAAATACAGTGTGTTAAAAATATCCTAACTCGGAGTAGACTTAACAGGGAAACCTATGGCTGAACATTATTCAAATAAAAAATCAGCTTGTCAAAATTGATCTTGAAATGTAATTTTCCTAAAATAATTTGTGTCAGACAACAAAAGAACCTTGCCATTCGCCGTTTTCTAATTTGTTTCCCTTTCTAAAATAAGATTCAAGAAGAAAATCTTTGATTTGTTTAGATAACTTTTTTACTTTTTAGTCAGTAGTAATTAAGCATGTCTTGCAATGATATTTTAAACAAATATTTCTTGTAGGCAGTAATAAAACTAACTCGTTGTTCTAATAAAGATAACCTGGATTCTTGTGCATTTTTCACTAACTTGACCATAAAAGATACTTGCTTCTTTTTGAAGCAAAAGAACACAATGATAACGCCCATGTTTCACACGTGTAATCCACCAGCTATATGTCCATTCAGAAAAGTGAGTTATATTATTATATCTGAACAACCGACAATCGCTATTTTTTCTGACTCACATTCTCACTTATCAGACACCAAATATTAATAATAATTATTATGTAATGGGTGTTGACTGTCAGGTGAGAACATGGTGATTTTAATTTTATCCAAAGTTTTACAAAAAGTTACACACAAAACTGTTTTTATATGTTTGATTGTGTTTAGTTTCTTCACATTTTTAAAAAGTTCCGTCAATTAGTAGCAATGGCCATGACTTATGACATGAAATAAAAAACATTGTTTTACTCATGTCAAAATATTTGTTATACAGTTATACAAAAAAGTCTCCGTACGACAGTAGTTTTAATGTATTTTACGAAAAATAGCAGTCTAAAACCCAATGGCTCGTACCACGATCACGGTTCTAAGACCGGTATTAGTTAAAACCTTGACGACGACTTGACACATACTTCAGGGTTATCAACAAAAATCAGTGTTGCCACTATACTGATTAAACCGAAAATGTACTGACAGGCATATTCAATGCATTTGGCTTCAATATTCTAAATAATTTATCTTAAAAACAAGTCCAGAGACAAATCATATTAAACAATTTAAAATAATGAAGCCAAATGTATTAAATATGCCTTTCGGTACATTTTCGGTTTAATTAGTATAGTGGCATCACTGATTTTCTTTATACCCCTGAAGCATGTGTCAAATAGTTAGCACGGTTCTAGCTAACACCAATGTTAGAACCGTGATCGTGGTACGAGCCAATGGGTCGAATTCAGCACTGTTCACTAGTGTAGTGATCGTCTCTAGTAACTATGGAAACAGCTTGCATCTTTTTCTTATTAATGCATTACGGCAAAAAATAATTTAAAATTAATTACAAGTAAAATGGCAGAATATAATGCCATCGGTGACCAAAAATTTAGTAGATTCTATGACTCATCGCTTAGTTACTGGTGGAAAAACCAAAGAAAAACCCTCCAAATATTATATTTCTTTATGAAACATAAATAAATGGCTCATTATTTAAATGTTTTGGTTATCGTACGGAGACTTTTTTGTCATGAAATTATGAATACTTTCAATGTTTACCCCATAATACAAATAAATTAATTAAATTATTTGATTATTTTATATTTATAATAACGTAATATACTGCGTTTTATTTTGGATTAAAAGGAAATTAAATATATTGGGTTTTAGACTGCTATTTTTCCTAAAATACATTAAAACTACTGTCGTATGTAGACTTTTTTGTATGATATATTTTTTCAATGTAGGGTCCTGCCATCTGTGTGGACGGAACATATGATCCCAATTATATAATGATATTTCCAATGGGTAATTGGTATTGGAGGATAGAAATAATGGTGTATGATGGATATACTAGTGAGTATTATATGAAGTTATGTATCGAGGGTCATATGATAGAATATCATTAAAGAAAAAATATTATAAAATGAAATACATGTTGTATATTGTAACATTTTATAAAAAAATAAATAAACAATTACTAAAAATGTAAACCATAGGAATATTTTTATTTATATTTAATACAAAATAAAATTACTTATAGTGTTTTTCATTTATGTATATTCAGCGTGAACTTTTTTGCAATGAGTGCATAACTCGTTTTCCATTTACATAATCAATGCACACGAGCTGAGTATTAAGTGTTTTATGTATACTTTTTGAGTGAACTTTTTGACAAAAATTTTATTATTCAACTGGTTTCCATAGAGTTGTTTGGGCTGCGATTTTCATTACAACGGACTTTTTTCTTACTATTATTCTATGATGGCGGCCGCAGCAACAGCAAATGTTACAAGTGAACTTAATAAGTTTAAAAAAAGCGATTTAATAGACTTAATAATTTCTAGAGAATTACCTTCTCAGTACAGTAATAGTGATGTACTTATAAGCTATTTTAAATCATATTTTAAAGATAGTGGTAGTGCAACAATTAGTGAAAAATATTTTGACAGTAACGAGGAACTTACGTCTGCAGTAAAAGACAAAGAACTAAGTTTAATTAAAGACAAGTGTATTGTGCTCGAAAGACTAAATTATCACTTAGAACGAAGAGTAAGTGATCTAGAACTTATAATAAACTTAAATAATAAAGGATCAAATAACCGTGATTTTAATAAAAATAACCATAAATCATCAAAAACACAAAATGTAAAACAGATGACGACATCTAACGATGAATCTCAAATAAACAATATAGCAAAAACAACTCAGTGCCCGACAACGCCGGTAACAGAAGGAACATTTTTATCCAGCAGTAGTCAAAAAAAATACGATGATAATAAGAATAATAAACTTGATAGTAAACAAACACATGGTAACCTTAAAAGTAAAAATAAATCACCCACGATAATTGGTAGTGATACTAGCAATCTTATAATACGCAGCGCTAATAAATTCGCTTGGTTATATGTAGGAAAAGTACACTCCGACATTACTGAGGAAAATATTAAAAATTTCTTAATAAATAAATGCCCTAACAGAGAGTTTGACGTCAAGAAAATATCCAGTGATTCGTCTACAAATAATTCATTTCGAGTTAGAGCTGATTTCGATTTACTCGAACATCTTAACAAAGACTCATTTTGGCCGAAAGGAATAATTATACGAAGGTTTAAATTTTTTCTCAAATCCAGAACCTCCGCTGACAATGGATAACAATCTAGCTCATTCGTCCGTCATCCAACAGTCCACATCCACTATTGGGATTATGCACCAGAATATACAGTGTATTCGCAATAAAATCGAAGAGCTTGAAATATTTTTAAATTCACGTGTCTATGACATTGTATGTTTTTCCGAACATTGGCTAAGTGATAATGAAAAACTAGCCTATACTTTAAATGATTATAAATTGGCAAATGGTTTTTATAGACAGTCATATACCCATGGAGGAGTGACTATATTTTGTACAGACTCTATTAATTTTGAAAAGGTTGACTTTATTAACAATTTTAACATTGAATTAGTCTTTGAATGTTGTGCCATAAAATTCAAACATAATAATGTTCTTAATTATGTATTAGTCGTATATAGAACTCCAAAATCCAATGTTATTGATTTTATAAGACAATTAAATGCATGCTTGTCCAAATTTTATAATTCTCACAATACTATGAATATGTTTATTCTAGGTGATTTCAACATAGACCTTTTATCTGAAAATACACATAAAAAATTATTAATCGATGTCATGAATTCATATAATCTATATAATATTATCAATGAACCAACAAGGGTAAGTAACACTAGTCAAACTTGCGTAGACAACATTTTTACCAATGTAAACTGTAACAATTATACATCCGGGGTAATTCATAACAAAATATCAGATCATTCTGCACAGTACATAAATATTAAATTTAACGGGGAAACATGTACTAATAATTCAAATGTAATTTACAGTTCTCGCTTTTTTAGCAATAATAATGTAAACATGTTTCGAATCTATTTAACTAAAGAACGTTGGGAAGAAGTATATAAGACCGATAGTGCAAATAAAAAATTCGACGAGTTTTTTAATACTTTTCTATATTATTTTGACTTATCTTTTCCAAAAAGAAACGTAAAACGTCGGAAAAATAGCTGGATTACAGAAAGTATAGAACAATATTCTAATAATCTTAAAGATATGTTTCACTTGCTTCGTTCTGGTTTTATTACAAAAGAATATTATAATAATTGTAAAAGACGATATAAAAAATTTATTTCAGAAACAAAAAAACAATATAATGTTTCTCAAATTAGCGAAAATATAAATAATTCTAAAAAAATATGGAATATAATAAATAATAATCTTTGTGCAACAAAAGTCAACACAAAAAATGTGCAGCATATAACTAATGGGGATAAGGTTGCTAGTACTTCAAAAGATATTTCAAACTTATTTAATGAATATTTTGTGAACATCTCTGATACCTTGCCTGATGTCACTCGTGACGGGGATATTTACAACAATCCTGACAACACTATTTTCACTCATAACACAATTTTTTTAGATCCTGCAACCGAAACCGAAATAGTCACGGTTATAATGTCCTTAAATAGCTCGTCTTCGCCAGGAATGGATGAAGTTCCCGGAAAACTTTTGAAACAATGTTATGAATCGTTTGTTACACCATTAACGCATTGCATAAATTGCTCGATGTCAGAAGGAGTTTTCCCGGAGACATTAAAACATATTAAGGTAATCGCGTTACACAAAAAGAGCAACACAGAATCTGTATCTAACTACAGACCTATTAGTTTGGTATCTACTTTTCATAAGATATATGAAAAAGTTCTCCTAAATAGAATTTTATCTTTCCTGAAGATGCAGAATACATTAATACCCGAACAGTTTGGTTTTCGCAAAAACCACAACACAACAACAGCTTTATTTAACCTAATTGACAAGATCTACAATCATATTGATGCTGGTATGGACATAACAGGTATTTTTATAGATTTATCTAAAGCATTCGACTGCGTTCATCATGCGAAGTTAATTGAAATAATGTGTAATTACGGTTTTCGTGGAGTTTTCGAAAATTGGCTGAAATCTTATCTTTGTGATAGAAAGCAATCGGTATATTTCAATAACTGCAAATCGGATGTGAAAATTGTTACCTGTGGTGTTCCACAGGGCAGTATTTTAGGACCAATATTATTTATTATATATTTAAATAATATAAAAAATCTGCTCAAGGCACATAACTTTGTTGCATATGCTGACGACATATCTATTTTAGTACCCCTTTCTAATACCAATCAGCATTCAAATAATTTGTCGAATTTAATAGCAAAGCTGTCTGCATGGTTTTCCTCTCTACAACTTGTATTAAATGTAAATAAATCTGTTGCAATAAAATTTAGTACCAAAAAACGCAACGAAAGTATGCTTATAAAATGTAACAATCAGTCACTGCCTCAAGTCTGCAGCACGAAAGTTTTAGGCATACAATTATCTGAAAATATGTGTTGGAATATAGCAATAAATGAAAAATGTTTGAAATTAGCTCCTTTATGTTTCGCGATTAAGCGCCTTGTTCAAGTGGCGGATGTTAAGGTTGCAAAGATGTTTTACTATGCAAAATTTAATGCCATTTTAAACTACGGAATTATCTTTTGGGGTGCTACTCCTTCTGCTGTAAGATTATTTAAACTTCAAAAACGCGCAGTAAGGAATTTATTTAATTTGAAATATAATGAATCATGTCGAATAATTTTTAGCGCAGAAAAGATCCTACCATTACCATGTATGTATATACTTTCTGTAATCTTGCATATTCGGTCTATCTCTAACACAATTTTGACACATGAAAACATACACAATTATAACACAAGAAATAAAACTAATCTTGTTGTTCCTAAGCACAGATTATCTCTATGCACATACAATCCTAACATAATGGGAGTAAAACTCATAAATAAACTACCCTTTACTATAAAGAATTTAAAATCGGAAACATTATTTAAAAATAAATTAAAAGCTTTCTTAATTGACAAGTGTTACTACTCTGTGGACGAATATTTAAATGATGATTTAGCACTAAACTAATGAAAGATAAATGTAATATTATGTATTTAATTTATAACTGTATTTTATAATGACGAGCCATATATCAATGTAATTGGTCTATTGGCAGAATAAATTTATTATTATTATTATTATTATTATTTTATACAGGGTTCGTTAAAATTATGGAGACGGCGATTTATTGTCGTTAATATTCATTTTAGGAAATTATGTTCAATACGAAAGTCTTTTAAGAAATTTTGCTCTATATTTGAGAATACTTGAATGTTTTCTTCAATTGTTTTTTAGTTACGCTTGTCCGGTGTTTTTCCTTGTAAAAATATTATTAAAATAAATTGAAAAAAAAACAGAAATACAGTTGTAAAGAGAAAAAACGCTCTATCGAATGGTAGAGTAAAATTAACAGGTTCCCATTTAAAATAAATCTGTTGTGGCCAGCACAAGACCTCTCGCCATTTCAATATTAGGCTATATAAGTATTGTAAAGCACTTTGCTATCGAACCGTCGTTTTATAACAAAATATTACAGAACTTTACCCAAACAACATATCTTCTGCACACATATAATTCTTATATCTATTTTTCATTGTATGAGGAATTTTCTAAATGTCACAGATTCTTCCAATTCCTTAACCAGATTGGCGGTATTTCTGATGGATATATGCATATTACCTATAATTTCAAATATTTAATTAATAAAACAATAAGAAAGATTAAATGTGCTTCCCAGAAAAAGCTATCAGAATGTCACTAAAACTGTTGATATTTGACAATGACATGTGTCATGTTATAAACATTGGAATTTGTCAACTGGTTTCCTTAGTGCCATAGCCTCTGCGATTAGTATACTCTATAAATTATAGTATATTGCATAATCTATGCAAGATATAATAAAATTTTAAGTGTATTAGATGGAGAATTTTATGTTCTTCAATATTTAATAAAAAAAAAACTACCAAAAAATTATATTTAAAAGAATTTTTTTAAGAAACTACTACTTCCGGTTGTTCAATTATTACCAAAACCTTTTCAGCTCTTCCCAGGAATGTCAGATTGAGGAAACTGCAGTTAAATATTTTTTAAGACACACACACACACACACACACACACACACACACACACACACACACACAGACAGACATTTTAAAAATGTTATAATCGGATTCTAGGAGCCTTAAATCGTGCTTATTCAATAAAATCTGGATATGTGATTTTTAGCGTGATTTCAATACCTCTCTTAGCGTGAGGTAAAATTTACGCGGACAAGCGTAACTCAAAAACAATTGAAGAAAAATTTCTTAAAAAAATTTTGTATTGAACATAATTTCCTAAAATGAATATTAACGACAAAGAATCGCCGTCTTTTAACTAACCCGGTAGAAAAAAATTACAATACGAGCCGGAATTTATAATGCAACGCAAGGATAAAATGCAACACAATTTAACGAACAGTTATAGAGGCAGCATCGCAGACGCAGAAAGCGTCAATGATCGGCAGTAAATATTACAATTACGGTTACGTTTCGAACTGAAAATGAACCTGAACCGGAGCTGAACCCAGAACCCCAATTTTAATACCCGGTTGGGTGTTGATTCAGGTTCAAATGATAAATATATCTGAGGTTCGGTTCTGGGTTTGGATTCGCTAAAATGTTACGGTTTGGTTCCGGTTTTGGTTCGATTCAGATTCGGATTCGATGCCTTGGATAATAGTGAATGTCCCTTACCGATGGAGGTGAGCGAAGACTCTTCGACAACCGCGAGCGAAGAGTTGTGGATGGTGAGGTGTCGAATGTCTAGCCCGAGAAAGACGAAGCCCTGCAGCTTGGGCAAGTTGTTGTGGCGCAGCTTCAAGTAGAAGATCACCAGCGTCTTGCCTTTCAGCGTCTCCATCGCCCGATTGATGTGCTGCTGGTCTGTGAACTCGCACAAGATGTCCAGCCCTTGTTTCTTCACGGTGCACGAGCACGGGGCGATTTCGCCACGCGCTGGGCATTGTTGTTGGGTCTGAAATACAATAAAGAAATTGGATATCTTTAATCAAAATCGAACATCTATCAAATTTAATAAGAGTGTGTTAACAAAAAATCTACACAAATTTTATAACCGTATTATTTAACTTACGAAAGGCACTGAAACGAATAATTAAACAAAAAGCCTTAGGGCCGGTCTTATAAAACTATTTAATCAACAGTTAAAATTTAGTTAGCTACTAAACTAATTTAACTGAAGATTTGTGTATTATAAAAGTTTAATGACAAGTAAATCGACCTATTAAAGTAACTGCGGAATTTCATGCTATTAGATTTAAATCAGTTGTTAAAGAAACGTCAAACTGTATTTTTTTTGTTATGTTTATTTTAAAACAATTGAAGTAGAGACCTATTTACTTTTTAAATATATTTTTAAGAAATGTATGTGTCGAGTATGTCATCTTTAGAGTCTGTATCATCAGTGTCCTCGGATTCATAAACAGATAATGATGATGCAAAATTGTTCCGAAACAGGACAAATCCATATGGAATATATGATGACAATGGCTCGTACCACGATCACGGTTTTAACTAAAACACTGTTTTAAGAAATGGTAAATTTCATTATTTAATGATAATAATAAATACTATGAAATTTATCAAAATATGATTTTAAAGGGGTCCCGTGGCCGCGTGCCTGAGTGTCTGGTCGCGAACCTGGGGGAACCGGGTTCGATCCCGACAGACGCCAAATATTTCCAATTTTAAATGGCACAAAAGTGACCCCTGTGGTGCACTCTCCACGCCAGCTATGAGTGCCCGTGAGGTGACGCCTGGTAAGCGCCCACACGGTAAAATATATCGTCATCATTACCGATGTCTACATGTATTGTAGATACTGGCACACCCAGAAATGGGTAATATGCCGTGATGATATATTTATTTATAATTTTAAAGCAGAACATAGTTTGTATTCAAACAAATATTTTTAAATAAATTGTTCTTCTAACATAAGGGTGAAATTACATTTTGAAATTTGAATTTGAAATTTCTTAAATCAGCGTTTTTATTAAAACCATGATCGTGGTACGAGCCATGACTTTAAAAAGAAATTTCGATTGGCAAATATGTGTGTTACACATATTGGGACAGATTGAAAGAAATATAAGACCACTAACATTAAGAAATATGTTAATATCCGCAATGAATCAGCTACCTTACGATTTTACGCAACCGGGTCGTTCCAAATTATATGAAAATAATCTTTAACAATATTTAATAGGTTATATTTTTCAATATCAATATGATTTTTCCCACGATCACGTTTCTTTTCCAACTGTCAAATCAACTGATTTACGTTTATAACGAATGTGAATATAGAAACTTTTCACAAAACCACAAACACACTAGTAAAATTTAATTAAATCCCCCGTTAGTTATTTGATAGATTAGTTTTATAATATCCATTTCTTTTTTAATGGTCCATTTAATTTACTTGTGCAGTAACTAACTAAGGATTAATTTATTGTTTATAAGACCGGCCCTTATTGAAATAAAAAATGTACAAGTAAATATTTACAGCCCGATTCACAAAAAAGTTTAAACTAATACTCATTTTTGGATTAGTGAATTCTATTCTATTCCGGTATTTAAAATTTAATTTTTATGATATTATCAATAAAGGTAGATACTAGGAATAGATTAGACTATATTTTAAGATATAAACTGTCAAAATTAGAGTAGAATTCGCTAATCCAAAAATGAGGATTAGCTTAAACTTTTTTGTGAATCAGGCTGTTAGTTATTTAACTACAAATCCAAAAACCGCGTTGTTGCTACTGCGAGTTTATTTAGAAATATAATATAAAATAATATTACATTGTAATATTTAAAAAGATAGATTATATGGAGTACAGTTTAACGTTTCATGCAGAAGATATTATACCTACTACGTGAAATTTACTGTTTCAATCGTCTTGCTGTATAATATATGAATATTATTTTGTTACACGAGTACATTATTTGTTGATAGACAAATATTATAGCGTTAAAACATATACGTTTGCTCATTTATCAACATAGCTACGCGTGGTAGTAATTATTTTGACATTCATTTATGCCGGGAGCAAATCATATTATACGATATTGTATCTAGTAAGAGAAATCCGTTTGCGTTGGTGAATGTGAACGTCTCTTTCATAAACAATGGCAAACTCTACGTCGTTGCTTTAGCATCATGCCCCGTGGAGACTTGGAACTTTTACCTTTATACCGGTGGCTACACTAAAATGTATAAAATATTGGGAGAGATGATTCCGAAGGGACAAACGAACGTTTCGCTCTTCTCCGTGGTAGCGCGAGTTAAAATAATTAATGAACAAAAGGAAACGGTAATTAACTAAAGAAAATGGAAATTTTTAATAAATATTCAAGTGAAATTTGAAAATGAATAGACGTTAATTAGATTAAAACTAAATTGAATTAGCGGATTTATAATTATCCAACCCCGGACTTTTCTTTCACAAGTTTCGTTTGCAAGCTAATTTTATCCTACACAATATAGTCTATGAGACCAAATAATAATAGTAATAGCATTAATTGTTCCATCCCTTACAATTATAATATTAAAAATGGCATTAAAAAAATCTTAAGAAATAATAACTTAAAAATCTGTTGTGGCCAGCACAAGACCTCTCGCCATTTCCATATTAGGCTATATAAGTATTGTATTGCACTTCGCTTTCGAACCGTCATTTTATAACACAATATTACAGAACTTTACCCAAATATTGTTTTTTATTGTATTTAACATGTCTTCTGCACACATATAATTCTAATTATATCTATTTTTCATTGTTATGATGAAGTTTCTACATGTCAAAGATTCTTCCAATTCATTAACCAGATTGTCGGTATTTCTGATGGATATATGCATTTTACTACAATTTTACCTATAATTTCAAATATTTAATTAATAAAACAATAAGAAAAGTTAAATATACTTCCCAGAAAAAGCTATCAGAATGTCACTAAAACTAAAACTGTTGATATTTGACAATGACACGTGTCATGTTATAAACATTGGAATTTGTCAACTGGTTTCCTTAGTGTCTTGGCCTCTGCGATTAATTTACTCTATAAATTATAGTGTCTTTATCTCTAAATCTATACAAGATATAATAAAAATTTTAAGTGTATTAGATGGAGAATTTTATGTTCTTCAATATTTAATAAAAAAAACTCCCAAAAAATTATATTTAGAAGAAATTTTTTAAGAAACTACTACTTCCGGTTGTTCAATTGTTACGAAAACCTTTTCAGCTCTTCCCAGGAATGTCAGATTGAAGAAACTGCAGTTAAATATTTTTTAAGTCTTATAGTTTTTGAGGAATCGTCCCTCCAACATCCATACATACACACACACATACACACATCCACACAGACATTATTTTAAAAATGTTATAATCGGATTCTAGGGACCTTAAAACGTGCTTATCCACTAAAATCTGGATATGCGAATTTTAGCATGAATGCAATACCTCTCTTAGCGAGAGGTAAAAATGGGGTATTCCGGTGATATGGAATTAATAACTTTTTTCTATAGTTTCCATGTTCATATAGTAGAAAAATACAATAAAACATGTTTAATGAAAAGTTTTAATTCATAATTTAATGTTACAAAATTGGAATTTTTACAGCTCCAGAAACGTCCTTGAAATTTGTGACGTCAAGTTGATAATCTGTTGCTCATTTCAAAGTAAATATTTTCGTTTAAAAACACAGATGGTGCCAGTAGTTAACACCCGTGGGTATATTTCTTGTTTGACATTTCGTCCACTTTATAATTATTACTCCTATTTTTACCATAAACAAACACAGGACAAACACCGAAATTCGTTCGTTGCAGATGTCACCATCGAGTTGACGTCATAAGCGCGACATGATAAGAAAATTTGAATTGCGATGAAATTTAAATTGCGATGAAATTTTTTAAAATACATATCTCATGTGATGCATACATTTTCTAACTCAAAGTTAAATATTCAGTCTTACTGGTCTGTACTAATGTAAAAAAATATTTTTCGCAGAAGACGGCACACACCGTCTAAGGCTCGTTGGAGAGATAACGCTCCCTTGAGAGAGCACACACTCTCTGCCTGAAACTAATGCTCGAGCTCGTATTTATACCCCGAAAAACCGTTAAAAATATCAAAAAAGGTTCAAACACGTTTTTAGTCATCCTGCAAATTCTCGCTAAGTTTGAATAAAAAATATAGTTTCATGTAGGATCGAACTAATATCTAGCGTGCTGGTCAAGCGCACTAGCCACTCGACCACGCAATAGCTGACAGATAAACAACAATTTTATGAACATTAGCAGCTATAACCAAAATACAACAATACATTTTACAACAAACGACATACAATATAACCACACAATTATATTGTATGCGTAAATCAAAACAATACAAACCAATAAAAAATGAAAAACAATATTTTTACTTGTGGGATTTGAACTTTGATTTAAATAATCAAACTTTAGCAAAAAAACTGGCATGCTAACCACAAGGCTACAACGTTAAACATGAAGAATAAATTTAAATCTAGTGACCATCGTCACACCACAAACGAAAATATCGGGCTTTGGCCTGGCTTTAAGCTAGCTTAGAATAACTTCAAATGCCAACCTTTATTAAACGCCAGGCTTGAAAAGTTTGAAAAACAAACCAAACTTTCAACATGTTTTAGATTTAAACAAATCATTATATCTCATGTATACTGTTCGTCACGTAGAGAAAACAACAAATTTGTATTGCACTCTCATAATTTATAAATAGTTTCCATGAATTAATCATCTCAAATTTAGAGAACACTTAATGGATACTCCATATCAAGTAATCAGAATATATACCGTATGCATATCGAATCTCTCAACCATATATGAATATTGAATACATGAACAGGTTGGTTATTAATATAACAATTAGGTATTCAGGATCGTACATTATTATGTGGCCTATACTGTACTCTTAACTAAATGTTTTCGATACGTGTATTAGAGCTCATCAGTAAAGCATAGCAGTTAAAAGTTCCACTGGTTCCCCTTGAACAGTAGTGATTCGGTCGAGACGAGACGAGAAATTTATTGTCTCGTCTCGTCTCGATTCAAATTCATAAAATTATGTCTCGTCTCGAAATTTTTCTCGTCTCGTTTAATAGAGTCTCGTCTCGGCCGAGATTCTCGCCGAGATTTCTCGACGGAAATTTAATATGTATGTTTTGGACCAAAAAAATAAATATTTGTCGTTTTATCTGTCAAAATTTGATAAAACCTAAAACTTGTGCAATTTTTTTTTGTTATAATTTTATTAATTTAATATTTATCTAGTATTTTCTAATCTGTTATAAAACAATAAAAAGAAAATAACGCTAAAAATATTAGCTAAAGCCTGGATTACACGATGAAGTTTTTATTTTCAAGTGACTAGAAAAATTTCTTCATAAGTGACCTTACAAGTATATTTACACGATCAAGTTTTGCGTGAATTAAAATATCCAATGGCCGATAGTAAGTTCAGTTAAAAATGTGTTGAACTGCAGTTAAGCAAACGGAGTTTATTTAGTGAACTTAAGTTAATTATATTTGGATAGTATAACATTAAAATGAACTGGGGTCAACTGAACGTAGTTTATCCCTTACTCAGTCGGTAATATTTCATACAACTCACTTCATGTCATTGTATTTGTCAATTTTTTTGAATGAATGTTCTCGGACTTGTTGACCTACGAATATAAGATGAACAAAAAGCAGAGATCTAAGAATTTTGATGAAGAAAGAAAACAGTCATTCGTCATTTTTCTAGATCACCAGCTAAATATGAAAAAAAAAAACAGTTCCTACAATTCTTAAGTTTATTAAAATTTGATTTCTTCCTATTCGTGGCAGGTTCTAGCAGAGGTCCCAAAATATATAGAAATTCTAAAACCATCTATCTGCCATTAAAAAGTTACGGTCTAATCAATGTTGGGACACCTAAGTTTCATACACTAGTGGTTCATTAATAATAACAAGTATCACCTTAAAAGATGACTTATAACCATATGAACTGTCATACCAAATTTCATCCAAATCGAATAAAGCGTCCGATTATTATAAGCAAAAAAAAAATTATTTTTTTTTCGAAGAACTTTGAAGCAGAATCCTGGCTAAATGGCACACTTTCCGGCAGAAGCAAGTTTGGTTAAATCGTCTTATTTTAGCCTCAGGAATCTGTGGTTAAGCCATGTCCCTCTATTTGAGAGGCACCTATGTTTTTTTTTTAATCGGTCGCATTTTCTAAAGTTAAGACTTTTAGCTTAGCGGATCCCATACTAAGAGTGATTCCATTATTTGTATGTCAAGCGCTTACATCTACATTACACAATTCTTCTATATTAGATAATTACACGTACAGCTTCGATTCATAGATGCCAGCATGTAATGGAGTATTCTCACAGTCTAACTTCCTTTAAAAATCTATTGCACTTGTTCCATATGGATGATTCCTCTATATACTAGGCGTGTTTCTTCGGACTGTGATTCGTGATAAAATTGAACAAAGTGAACATGATCAAAAAGAAAATTGTTTCTTCGTTATCCTCACTCTTTCATTTTGTCATCACAACACGCCATTCCCCTTTCCCTTCTGAATCAGTCTTTTCGCATGATCACAGTGACAGTGATTGAAATAACAAAAGATTTGAAAATGGCGGAAAGAGCAAGCAATGAAATATTGGAATGTGCAAATTTATATCTACCTACTTTAGAATCTTCAGTCAGTAGATTCAACATTCATTATTGGTTTCGATTTTTCTAATATAGATCCTGCAGGTACATAAAAACGTTTAAAAAACTTGTTTTCATATTTTACTTCACATTCCATACCAAAAATATTATTTCTGCTTCAGCACAAGCCATCTTTAAACTATTTTCGATTTGGGTGGTATTACTTCACTTCAATCAAAACAGCTGATTTATCATTTGACGTTTGCCGCTAGTTTGTTCGACGTTGTGTAGTTTTCGCGTCGATCGAGTTATTTTGTTGTTTCTTTGGAAATAAATTTAATCATGTTTCGAAGGCGTCGACCTTTAAACTAATGGAACAAGTGTCTCCTATTCTTTTATTGTTAGAATAATGCTCCAACATAAAAGGATAGAAATATATATTCTGTCCTTCAACAATACGGAAGTTCTTAGTTAAAGCATACTGCGCATACGTTCGTACTCATTGTGCATCTTTTTCAGCTATATGTAAACCTCTATACACTGTTCTCTATCAATAACTAGTTGTCAAAATCTACATTTTACGTTTCGTGTATTATTTACTTTTTTGGAGAACATTTACAATTATTTCTGTCAATACATACGTATATGTGTTGTGAGGTGTGTATGCGACAAAATAATGGGGAAACGGTATATATATATATATATATATATATATATATATATATATATATATATATATATATTGATACCTGTTAAGGAGTCACTTCCGTGACGTTGATAGGGCGTCCTGACTTCCATATTAATTAATGGATATACATTATTAAAAATTATATATATAGGCTTAGGGGAACTTCTAAATTAAGGTTTTCAAAAGAGGGGTATGAAAATATTATATTAAAAATTGGTATACAATTGTACATACTTAAAATACGAAGTTACTTCCATCACTGTAATTGTATACAAGATATTGAAGCGTAGGGCTGACTTCCGCAACGTTGCCAAATATCATATCGGCTAAACTAGCAAGCACATATCAGCAAAACACCAAATAAAGTATATGATAAATAAAGGTCTCACTCTGTGTGAATGAAGTGCCACAATGTCGAATTTTGGACTATTATTTTTGTTTAAAAAATCTTAATTTTGTTGTCTTGGCTGTAAGTCTGCGGAACCGCTTCAAATCATGCATGCCCAATTCTTAATTTTCTACAAAAAATTACGATTTGTGTACTACTTAAGTGCCCTATTTGGTTTATTATATTATTTTAAAAATATTTAAAAAAAAAAAATACTAGATTGTTTGCAAGTCAGCAGATCCGCTCCAAACCACTCAACTTCAACTATAAGTAATCTGGGATAATGTACGACATAAGGGCTTATTAAATGGGAATATATCCTATTTTCGGTTATTATTTATATATATATATATATTACATGAAACTTTACTTTATGGCCAGGAAAGAAATTAACCGTAAAATTGTATTTATTGTACATATTAACAACAAATGACACAGTTATTCCAACTTTTAAATTTACAAATTTAAGGTGTTATGTTTACTAGTCACTAATTAAATTAATTACTTTACAAAAAAAAAAACCTAGTCCAAAGATGATGCAGAATTTGTGCAATACAGAACATATCTTATTTCCAGCAATACACATGTTATACAATTTTCGAATTCACATATAATAATTAATGGTGCTATTCTGTAACGTTCTACAAGCTCTATAGGCTCTATAAACAACCGACGTTATAGTATGTAAGAAAATACCTATTCTGTAACTAGGTTACAGTACTATAAGGGCTATAGTCTTATAGAAATTTCTATAAATCTTACAGCGCCAAAATCTTGACTGTAAAGTATTTACAGAGAATATTGAAACGTCAAAAAATTATTAATTTTGAAGAACAAAATTCTACATCTGATACATTTAATTTTTTTATTATATCTTCTATAAATTTAGAGATAAAGACGCTATAATATATAGAATATCGGGATATAAAGTCGAGTAGGCGAAACTACACTAAGGAAACCAGTTGACAAATTCAAATGTGTATAACATAGTTTGTAAAAGACAGATATCAATGTCAGTGTCAAAAATCAATAGTTTGAGTGACATTCTGATAGCTTTTTTCTGGGAAGTACATTTAGTTTTTCTTATTGTTTTATTAATTAAATATTTGAAATTATAGGTAACATGTATATATCCATCAGGAATACCGCCAATCTGGTTAATGAATTGTAAAAATCTCTGACATTTAGGATTTTCCCCATACAATGAAAAATAGGTATAATTAGGTTTATATGTGTGCAGAAGAATTGTTAAATACAATAAAAAACAATATTTGGGTAAAGTTCTGTAATATTTTGTTATAAAACGACATTTCGATAGCAAAGTGCCATACAATACTTATATAGCCTATGGAAATGGCGAGAGGTCTTGTGCTGGTCACAACAGATTTTTAAATTTATTTTCTGGCTTTATGTGAAACAGAAATGTAAGGTGTTTGGTATTAAAAAAATTGTAATTTTTTTCTTTATAATAGACACCAATTATTTTTTCAATGAATTAATATAGAAACTTTTGGCGTCTAAAAAACTGTTTTTCTATGTTATAGCCCAATGGCCCGTTTTAAAATTTACACCCTGTATAAGTATTGTATTGCACCGTCCTTTTATAACAAAAAAATTACAGAACTTTACCCAAATATTGTTTTTATTGTATTTAGCATGTCTTCTGTACACTACAATTCTAATTATATCTATTTTTCATTGTCTGAGGAAGTTCCTAAATGTCAGATTCTTCCAATTCATTAACTAGATTAGCGGTATATCTGATGGATATATGCATTTTACTTATAATTTTAAATATTTAATTAATAAAACAATAAGAAAGATTTAATGTACTTCCCAGAAAAAGTTTTCAGAATGTCACTAATACTGTTGATTTTTGACTTTATCATCTGCCATTTACAAACTATGTTATAAACATTACTTTGTTATAAACATTTGAATTTGTCAACTGGTTTCCTTAGTGCCTTAGCCTCAGCGGTGTACTACATTAAATTATTCTATATATTGCATTGCCTTTATCTCTAAATCTATACAAGATATAATAAAAATTTTAAATGTATCAGATGTAGAATTTTATGTTCTTCAATATATATAATATACATATTTTCAAAAAATAATATTTACAAGATTTTTTTAAAGAAACTATTACTTCCGGTTGTCAAATTGTTGTCAAAATCTAATCAGCTCTTCCCAGGAATGTCAGATTGAGGAAATTGCAGTTAAATATTCTTCAAGATTTATAGTATTTGAGAAGCCGTGGATCCAACATACACACACACACACACACACATACATACACACACGGACATCATCGTAAAAATGTTGTAATCGGATTATAGGAACCTTAAAACGTGCTTATCCACTAAAATCTGGATATGCGATTTTTGGCATGATTCCAATACCTCTCTTAGCGAGAGGTAAAAAACCAGAATTTTACTTCTTATATATTATGAAGAAGGTATGAAAATGAAGCACTCAATTAGAGAGCAACCTCGCTAAGAATTAATATTTAACTATATACATATCTCACGTTCTTGTTTTTACTTATCATATGAAAATTACAAATTTCATTTACAGAAAAATAATTTGTAAGTAACATGATGTTATTGGGATTTATTTAAAAATGTAATAACCTCCAAGACTGTAAATAAGTTAATGTCCGCACTTTTGCAATTTATGTCCGGTTTCATTTCCGTTTGTTCAAAAATTAATACATTTTCATCCAACCAAATTAAGTAGTAAACAGTAAAATGTCACGTGTGGAATTTATTTCGATTTATTGAAAATTATAACAAGGTAGTAATTTTATAACATACACTTTTCAAACCAGGCATTAGTTGTAAAATTAAGCAACTTTGTCAAAAAATTTCACCAATCGCGAATACTGACACATGACAAAAAAATAAATTGTCACTTCAAATTTTATTGCTTATTGGTTGTAGAATGTTAAAAACTTGCTAAAAATTATTAAATCATCTTAAACGAATTACCACGATTGAATTTTAGAAACTTGTTAAAAATTATCACAAATAGATTTTAATATATAAGAAGATATTTAATTGTTATTTGTTATTAATAGATAACAGCGGTAATTATTTTTACATTTTATTGTGAATTTTTCACTTATTAATTTGTGATACTTTTTAATTGTATATTGTTAATAAAAAATTATTATATTAATAAAGAGTTTCCACAAACCACAATAACATACTGCAATACACTGTTGCCAAGTTTTGGAAGTGACTAAGTACCTTCCAATGCTATATACACTACGGAAGTAACATCGCATTGTGCATACCTGTCACTAATAGCGAGTACAGCGCCAGCGGTAAACGCTTGAACTAAAGTGACAATTTTGAGGGTATGGGGGGTACTATTTGACTTCCAACAAAATTTTCGTATTTAGACTTGTTTTGCCTTGTAGTGTTAGAAAAAATAAAATTACATAGGGAAACGTTGTCACTTCCATTTTCGGAAGTCACAACGTTATATATGAAGTGACAGCGTTGAGCATATTCCCGTATATGAAGTGACCACGTACCATGTATACATATATATATATATATATATATATATATATATATATATATATATATATATATATATGAATTTAATATGTAAGTTCTTATTAATTATTACTTGTCCCCTATAATATAATATATTGTATTAAAAATATATAATAAAACTAATTATGCACAAAAAAAATCTTTACTCTTAGCGATTATGCAACAAGTTAGGGACAAATCAATTTTTTTTTATTTTGCCGCGTTTTCTTAACTTCCGTACTGTTGAAGGATAGAGATACTGTGTCTGCACCGTTATGGCGGGACAAGCGTTTTGCTCGTACACTGCGTCTATTAGTTTAAAGTTCGATGTTCGAAGGAATCATTATTGAACAAATCATTATTTAAAAAATCATAATCGCAGTCCGAAGAGACACGCCTACTTTATACTCGCTGTCTTGAATAGACCTGTCCTGTTGGCGTTAAGCCATTCCTCTGTGCAAAACAACGGGCCACTGCTATTGTTATATCTCTGGAACACACTGGGCAAAACAACAAACAGCTTATGGCTGGTTTATGACGCGGTCAGTATATGTTTCGCACATAACTACTCTGATTGGTGATAGCATAGATAATTTGGTGTGGAGGTAGTTGTATATTACCTGTGATTGTGTTAGAGACGCAATAGCGGCTAGGACGCCGACCAGCAGCCACACTCTGCCTGCCCCCGCCCCCGTTCCTCTCATGCTGCCGCCACCAGGTCCTCCTCCACCGCCCGCGCCCTGCCTAGGCCATCGGCAATACGACCCAACCACCTTCACCCACACCAGCCAATCTGCAACAACAACAATACACCTTATTGAGATATTTACTAAGTAGAGTAGAGATGGCGTTGTGCACCAACGTCAAACCTTCGACAAGGGAGCACTTTTATTTAACTTATATAAGAGTATAGTACGACCAAGCGATATGTGCCCCTGGCCTCGACTTGGGAGGCGTGGTCTATCATTAGGAGTACATTCGGAGACAGAACTTTTCTATGCAAATTTTTGCGGTTCATGCATAAAATGGATTTAGTTAGAACACAAATGAGATACATAAACATTTCTTTAAATGTTATTTATTATACTCGTATACATATTATACCTTCTCCATAATTATAATTCGTTTATTTGTCCGCCTGCTGCCGCTGCCTCTACACGTCTACTTTTATTCTGTAAGTACTTATTAATTCTGAAATGTTATTGGTTGAGTATTCACACCAGCGCGTGCCTTCCGCGGCAAGGCTAGGGGCACATATCGTTTGGTCGCACAATATCATAGCTATCAATAGTTTTTTTTTTTATTATTATTCTTGTATATATAGCTAGACTTTGAACTATTGGAATTTTTTTTCTTTGGTAGGTACCTTGGTTGATTAATGTTTGATAAGAAACTTGGTTTTCGCCTTCTCAAAGTGTATTTAACTAAAACACTTTTTGTATGTATTGTTGAACGTTTCGAAAAACCCACGGCTCTCATCATCAGAGGGTTAAATCATTTTAAAAAATTTGTATCCAAATTAATTATTTATTTTGCTTTACATTGACATTGAGTCATGCGTGGAGCTTGTTTGCATGTAAAATCCTGAATCGTAACGAAAACGTCGCCTCCATACTAATTTTGTGAGGGATTAAAACTTGATCACGTTTCCAATCCACTTGAAAACAGCAATTGATGTCCTATGGAATGTTGTTGAGACTAATGTGTAATGATTTTTCATCCTCCATACTAGTAGAAACATGCCTTATATTTGTGAGGGATTAAGACTTGAATTGACAATATTTTGTTATGTTAAATGAAACACATGTTTCGAATATTTACATCTCCGATTTCGAGTTGGAAAACATGTTTTTCATTTAACTTAACAAATACGACAAACGAATAAGACGAGGGAATCGTAATATATTATATTTTCTTTATCACTAAATCTATACATTATATCATCACGGCATATTACCCATTTCTGAGTGTGCCACAATCTGCTTTATCGCAGATATCGATAATGATGATGACATATTTGTACCGTGCGGGCGCTTACCAGGCGTCACCTCACGGGAACTCATTGCTGACGTGGAGAGTGCACCACAGGGGTCAATTTTGTGCCATTTAAAATTCTCAAATATTTGGCGTCGGTCGGGATCGAACCCGGTTCCCCTGGTTCGCGACCAGACACTCAGACCCGCTATAGAAGATATAATAAAAATTTTAAGGGTATTACATGGAGAATTTTGTTCTTCAATATTTGCAATATCAAAAATTTCCATAAAATAGAATTTAGAAGATTTTTTTAAGAAACTACTTTTTCTTGGTCTTTATAAGTCTTACAGAATTTGAGAAACCATCCCTCCAGTATGCAGACATACGCGCGCACACACACACACACACACACACACACACACACACACACACACACACAAACACACACACAGAGGGAGAGAGAGAGAGAGTGTGAGAGCCAGACATTATTGAAAAATATTATCATCGGATTCTAGTGGTTTTAAAACGTGCTTATTCACTAAAATCTGGATATGCGATTTTTAACATGAATTTAATTCTTCTCTTAGCGAGAAGTAAAAATCGGAAACATCTTATTCATTGTTAAAAGTTATCGCCCAATATCAAAACTGTGTATATTTGAAAAAAAAATTAAGAAAATTATTTATAAGCATTTATTTGCATCATTTAAGGGATTATCAATATTGAACAACACGGTTTTTATAGTGGGCGATCTGTCGAATCTAATCTAGTCGAATACACCGATTATATTTTTCAGTCTATGGACTGCAATACCCAGGTTGATGCTGTGTACACTGACCTTAGTAAAGCATTTGACAGAATAAACCATTCCATATTGATAAATAAATTAGAAATGTATGGAGTTCACGGCAACCTACTTAAATGGTTTGAATCATATTTGAATTGCAGGCAGCAATGTGTAACTGTCAAAGAGTTCAAATCTGATAATTTCCCCATGACTTCTGGTGTGCCTCAAGGATCTCATCTTGGACCACTCCTTTTCATTATTTTCATTAATGATATTAGCAACATTTTTGAAAACTCGAAATTTATTATGTATGCTGATGATCTCAAGGTTTACAGTAACGTGCATGTTAGACTGCATTGCTCTTCAAGCAGATCTCGATAAACTAAATATTTATTTAACAGCAAATGATCTATCTGTCAATCATAGCAAGTGTTCTTGTATTTCTTTTTCTCGAAATCGGACCAATTTTGAATTTTAATACAATATCAGTGGAAATGTAATCAATCGTGTATCTCATGTAAGAGATCTTGGAATAATATTAGACCGTAAACTCATATATGACATTCACATTGACACTGTTGTAAAGAAAGTATATAAAATGCTTGGATTTATATTAAGAGTTGGAGCACTTTTCAAGAACTATAACACTTTGTGCTGTACTTTTATTGGGCCTTGGCCTGTTGTACGGCCTTTCTAAATAAATAAAATAAATAAATAAAAAAAAATTGCGATATCTCTCATAGGGCAAATGATTAATTATTCCAAATTAGGATCTAAGTACTAAACAATATAAGATCCGGATGAATGAACATTGCAGATCAACACAAAATAACACAGCGAATAAATATGCTCTGGCTTCTTAAAATTCCATTAGACTAAAACACACTTTCGATTTGGAAAGTTTCAAGATTTTTAAAGAAAGATAAAATTACTCCAAACGTATGTTTATCTACATGCTACATATTAAGGACGATTACAATAATATAAATACCACAACTGATATACAAGGACTAAATAGCTATTTTGGTGTATTGGAAAAGTTCAAAAAGAAAAAAGCAAATTTTATGCCAAATTAAGAGCCAATTATGTTCTTTACATTTTATTTAAATTCTTGCAACATGCTACACAATCATTGGTGTACAGATGACCAATAGGAGTCCGTATCGATGATGTCACCAAAGAATTCTTCCGCAAGATATTTGCGTCTATTTTCCGATATATTCTGTTGTCGATTTTGAGAGCAATGTTATATAGTATAGGCCCTGAAGAAGGGCAAGGTGTTGTAAGAATAAATGATGTTTGACTGAGATTTCGAGTAATTGTCAACACATTAAATATACTATTAAAAATAGAGTGCAGTCTGCAGTAACGAAGGAAAATGAATATAATTGGAACCTGAACTTTTAATTAAGACGAATTCATTTGCTAATTTGTTTAGTTTAACTACTCCGCTATTCATTTATTTTGTTTACTCAAATATCTTTAAATTTCCACCCACACCAGTGTTCTGTAATTAATTCATGTCTCTGTTTTCATTATCTTTGTACATAAATGATGTTTTATTTTTCATTTCTTATCATTTGCAATTTAAGTGCTGTTTACGTAAATATATTATTCAAAATTTCACTAAATAAAACTAATTTTTGGCGGAGCAATGCAAATTTCGTTTGTGTTTTATAATAAGGGTTTTAACTGTTTTGTCGTGTACTCATCCATACTGAAGCATTGTAACATCTGTCATAACAGTTTTCAAAAAAAATCCAAATGGACAATATTGTGATTTAAGGAAAGTATATTCAATATGCTTATAAATAAATAAATAAATATACCATCACGGCATATTACCCATTTCTGGGTGTGCCAGTATCTACAACATATGTAGACATGCTTATTACTACAACAATTCTATAGAATCTTTTCGAAGGAACTTTTGGTATGGAATTTGTAAAAAAATAGTATGTGTTCATGTTATAATTTTATTGGACATATAAAATCTTTTCCAAGGAACTTTTTTATAGCATTTACCCATTTTTATTTCAATATTTTTATTTCTATTCAACAGTTGTTCAAATACTCTAAAAATACGTACACTTACGTAACATTCTCTTTACAATCAAATAATATTACTATCAAGTTTATATCTGTACCCATTTTTGAATTACTGCCCCAAAAGTCCCACATACCCCACATTTAGGTAAAAACTTCAAAATTTTCAAAAATCTAATTTTTATGTATCTATATACTTCTCAAAGCGCTTATTCCAAATTTTGAAACCGCAGGTCGATATCTGTTTTCGTTCTAGTGATATTTAGATTCAAAATTTTTCTGAAAACTGCCCATTTTTGGGTAATAACCCAGAAATGGGTCGATATATGAATTTGGCGTCATCACCATTCGATTCTACGGACAAAAATACATAAGTATACAAATTTTCATAATTTTTATTCAACCGGTTCATTTTTTATGAATAAAAGCTTGAAAACCCCTGAAAATGGCCAAAATCTGAAAAAATCCTAAGGGGTACACCTTAGATTTTTGCGATTTTTGGCCATTTTCAGTTATTTTGCTTTAGAGTTTGTATGCGGTGGTCAAAAATTCTGAAAATTGGTGTACTTATGTAATTTTGCCCGTAGAATCGAATGGTGTTGTCGCCAAATTCATACCTTGACCCATTTTTGGGTTATTGCCCAGAAATGGGCAAAACTTTAAATCTAAATATCTCGAGAACGAAACGAGATATCGACCTGCGGTTTCAAAATTTGGAATCAGCGCATTAAGAAGTATCTAGATACATAGAAATTAGATTTTTGAAAATTTTGAAGTTTTTATCTAAATGTAGGGTATATTGACTTTTGGGGCAATAATTAAAAAATGGGTAGAGATATAAACTTGGTAGTATTATTATTTGATTGTAATGAGAATGTTACGTAAGTGAACGCATTTTTAGAGTGTGTATTTATATATAAGTATACATAATGTGATAATTTTATTGGATTTATAGAATATTTTCTAAGGAACTTTCTGTATGGAATTTGTAAAAAATTGTGTTATGTTCGTGTTACAATTTTGGTATGGGATTTGTACAAATTCATCAAATTAACGGAAGGTCTTGTGTTGGCCACAACAGATTTTTTTATTATAAAACGATGTTTCGACAAGCAGCGAAGTGCAATACAATACTTATGTCACATAAAATGGAAATGACGAGAGGTATTGTGCTAGCCACCTGATTTGAACGTTTCTCGGTCTGAAACAAGTTTGGAATAAACCTCTTGAGACACAAATTTACCTAAAAATTGCGTTGAACTTAATTGTTTGAGGCATGAAATTACTGACAACGCTGTTTTTGCGTGTAGGTATATAAGTTGGATCTCTTGTGATAATAAGACTGTAAAACCTCATTTACGGAACTGAATAAAAAAAATTATTGCATTCGTGTTTAAAATAGATGACTAAGAACAAAACCTCGAGCTCATATTGAAAGAAATTTATTTTTCTAGTTGTTAAAAAGAAAAATCAAATTTCCGTGCTCACAAATGTCACAAATATGTATTCCAGTACACAAAAATGTAAAATTGTAATGAAAAGCGGGATCAAGCATTTTCAGACTGAAATCCAGGCTTCAGAGTTATAAATATGTATGAATGTTGGTTATTGGGTGCTGTTCACTGTACGAGACGAGTACACATATACAAGATACATGCATTACGTTTTTACAAACGAGAATTTATCACAATGATAACCGCGACCTACAACACATGATACAGAATATGTTTCGGTCTAAATATAACGTATGTTTATGTTTTACAAAACAAAATAACATTAAAACAATTTGAAACATCAGTGTTGAATTTTATGATAATATATAATGCTGTTTCGTGTCGCCAATATTTTGTCCGTCTAAGGCAGGGTTCGCCAACCCAGGGATTACGAGCTACCGGTAGATATAATGGGTTTTTTTTTTTTGCTTACATAGAACTTATGAAAGAGTTAACTGTCAAACGAGCTGTCATACTGCCTTCACTTTTTGACATTTATGATCGGTATACTGTGGCAAAACATCATGAATAGACGCACGCTTGAACAACGCTACCAAATTATCCAAATTTACCTTGAAAATCAGTCGTCGATTCACGCAACTTATAGACAACTTCGTGATTGGCTTAACGGGTTTGTTAATAAGCCAAACTGCCGCATATAGAGTGAGACTAATCCACAAGAGACCTTATAGACTCCATTACATCCAGAAAAATTCACCGTTTTGTCCGGTTTACATTCTGGTGGTATCATCGGACTTTATTTCTTCAAAAATGAGGCCGGAGCTCGCGTTATGGTCAATGGAGATCATTACCGCACCATAATCAATAATTTTTTGTTTGAAAATATGGATGTCATTGATCCGGACGAGATGTGCTTTCAACAGGATGGCGCTACGTGCCATACGTCGACCGCAACCATCGACTTATTTAAATCAAAATTTGGCGATAAGTTGATTTCGAGAAATGGGCCTGTCAATTGGCCTCCAATGTCGTATGATTTGATAACTCTCGATTATTTCCTGTGGGGCTACGAGAAGTCACTGGTTTATGCTGATAAACCAGCAACAATTGACGCCTTGGAGGCCAACATTGTTCATGTTATTCGTGACTTACGGCCAGCAGTGCTCAAAAAAGTGGCTCAAAATTGGACGTCCAGAATGCGCTTCGTCAAGAACAGCCGCGGTGGCCATATGCCCGAAATCCTTTTCAAATTTTAATGCCATGCATTGATCTTTCAAATAAACAAAAAATTTTGATTAAAATCTAATTTTTTGTGTTACTTTTTACAATTTGAAGTTCTATCAGGCTTAAAAAAAAACACGCTGTATATACACTGCTCAACATTTGAACTGGTACACTTATATAACATGCAGTAAAAGTAAACAATCCTTCTTTTTTGTCGTCGTTTGGCATGACTTCCTACATGATCAGGACTGTGTTTCGGAATGCAAACAAATGCCTATCGAATAACATTTGCGATTCAATTGTTGTTTATCTGTCATAAGTGCAGTTAATGAGCTCGCGGATACTTATACTTTATCAAGTTTCAAGAGAATTTTTGCGAATTTCTCGAGAAATTTTAATTCAGAGTGGTTGACTGCATTTTAAAGATGCCATTAAGGCATTTAAGTATTGAAGAGATGAGCCAAGCTAAAATGAAGATTTTGTTATTTTTCTATTAAAACATTTGAAATTCGTTATTTAAGTTTTATTCTTTTAATTCTTCACCCTAAAAGTGTTTTCAGAACCATATACTATCAATTAAGCAAGAAGGTGTTGCTCAAAAAGTAGTAAATTGTTATTTATATACTATGTTCTTGTAAGTGTACTAGTTCAAATGTTGAGTAGTATATATACAGGTGTCTCTCAAATAGGGGGGCATGGTTTAACAACAGATTCCTACCGGAAAGTGTACTATTTAGCCAGTATTCTGCTTCAAAGTTCTTCGAAAAAAAAATTAATTTTGCTTATAATAAACGGACGCTTTATTCGATTTGGATGAAATTTGGTATGACTGTTTATATGGTTTTATATCATCTTTTAATATGATACTACACTACTAATACAGATTGCAATCTGTATAACTCCTTGCATAAAGATTCTAAAACCTCTGCAAACGTACCAGTACATGATGTCACACTTCTAGTTACTTTTATTAAATTTTTATTAATGACGTGCATTGGCTGCTTGAATGATTTGGGTATATATTCTGTTTTCAAGTATTCAGTCGGTTCGTACAGTTGATAGAAATATTTAAAATATAAATTGCCGGACAAAATTACCCTCACCACGGATTTTGATTTGATGCATTAGGGTCCAATCATATGTAATCAAATTATAGGAAAACTCAAAAAAAAAATCTGCAGGTAATGAACGCGTTAATATGAAAATAAAAATACGTCCAGTTTACGAGACATCGATATTTGTGTTATAACATTGTAAATGTCGTTTGATAAACATAAAAAAAATATCATTGTCGATAATCAGTTTTTTCACGTGGTATATTTTTTTATTCCCTTAATAATACTAATAGTTTTGCTGAGTGTATTATTTACGTTTGAATTGCAGGAATTATAATGACGCTATCGCCGGTAATCTTGTCATTACGCAGTCCGAAGTTTATAAAAACATACATGAGCTTACAGGCGAAGCTAAAGCTTAGCTTTCCTCTCTGACTTTTCACTTGGCTTACCTAATGTGTGCGACGCACGCAAGCTTACGAAATGAATACTTTTGCGTGTGCATATGAGTGGGTATATAAAGTATAAACTCGTGCTATAACCTAATGCAAAAGAAAATTATTTTCTTTTATACCACATGACGTAAGTGATGATAAATTGTGAAACTTAATGCAACATTGATATTTAAATTTGTTAGTCATGTTATTGCTGATATGTTTTAAAAATATTTATATTAATCGTTTGCCACAATGTTATTGATATTTAATTTCAAACGGGTCTTGGGAGTATTTTTATGTTTGAAAGGTAATTAAAAAAAATTGTCGTAATAGTTGTTACGTAAGTATAGAATTTAACTTTTCGTGTACGCACAAACAGTTACGTTAAACGTTTTTTGCTAAAGTTGAATATGCGTTATGTATGTACCTATGTATGTTTTCTAGATATTTCAACAATAAAAATTATTTTAAATTATTTTATACTCATACCGTGAGTATTTTTTAACGTGAAACATTGGATTTGTCATATCCATAGTTACGGCTTGACATTTGATTGACAGCAATGTATTTGTCCCATATAAAATTAAACATAGGGAAAGAATTTGACATTTGATAAGATTATTGTATGCACCTAGTGCCCGAGTGATTTTCTGACTCGACTAATTTTCTTACAATATCTAAATGTAATACTTCTGTCAAATTTATTCGCTATGTTTTATTTTAAATGAGACAGGCAAATTTCTGTCAATCAAATGTCAAGTCGTAACTTATAGGAAAATTCAACGGTTATCTGTCATATTGACAAGATGTCATTAGAGGTTAATTTTGTTAAATAATTATACCTGTTTTCTAAAAATTAAATTTAGATGTGGAAAAAATACTGTGTGCACCTTATGCCCGAAATATGTTTAGTGTAGTGCTCTCGAGTGGTTTTCTGACTCGGCTAAATTTCTTACAATATTTAAATATAATCTGTCAAATTAGTTCCCTACGTTTCATTTTAAATGGGACAGACAAATACATTGCTGTCAATCAAATTTCGAGTCGTCACCATGGATATGACAAACCCAATTTTTCAAGTTAAAAAATACTCACGGTATATGTACATACATACAGTAAAATTTTTGAAAGAAGTCCGATCAAGGCCATCTACGAATTGTATCTATGAATTAAGATTTTGTGCTGTCAAATTTAGTAGTGTCTTTTACTTAGTTTTTATGAGGGTACATAATATCTTGTGTACCTCATAAAAACTATGTAAACGACACTACTAAATATGACAGCACAAAATCTTAATTCATAGATACAATTCGTAGATGGCCTTGATCGGACTTCTTTCAAAAATTTTACTATACATGCATACACACATGTCATTATAAAAATGTTAAAATCGGATTCTGTTTTAGCATGAATCCAATACCTTTCTTAGCGAGACATAAAAAGATTGTAAAGTATTAATGAGATAAGAAAAAAGATTTTTCTTGAAAAATTCTTATACTTGAACCCAGGATTCTGTAAAGCCCAGAAGAATGCTCTACCAATTGTGGTATTAAATCCCTTTCACATAAAATATCTCAGAGTAAGGCGATGAATTTTTCACAAAAAATGTCTTCGTGTTCATAAACTCCTGAGCAATTTAAAGTTAATTTTGTAGTAAAATACAGAAACGTAAATTAAATTTAAGTTATACGTAAAAACACTTTCAAACTTATTTACAGTATGTCCCCGGATTGAGTTTACAAAAGGAAAAAAAATTTTCGATTTTGCGAAAAAATGCTAAGGGAAGAAAAATTTTTGCTTGAATTAAAACGTATGTTTTAGTTATTGAAACTTTTAATTAATGCAAGGTTATTTTATTATAACGTTTTTTTCATATTTTGTCCTCCTAATAGTACAGTTATTACATTGAATTTAATATTATTTTAGTTAGCTTTGAAATATTGACAAATGGATTAAATGTCAAAAGTAATTCTTTTATCATAAAGTAAGAAGGTAGATATTATTCAAAATAGAGAGAATTTGTTAAAGAAATGTTAACGTTAAAACAAGAAAAAAGAGAGTTAATTGAATAAAATAAAAAACTATTTTGATTTTCGCTGTTTCTTTTTATTTGTAAATAGAATTAATAATCATTTGTCAATATTTCAAAGCTAACTAAAATAACTGTGTTCTTAGGAAAACAAAATACGAAAAAACGTTATAATAAAAGAACATTGTATTCATTAAAAGTTTTAATAACTGAAACATGCGTTTTAATTCAAGCAAAAAATTTTCTTCCCTTGGCATTTTTAATAAAATCAAATATAAGAATTTTTTTCCTTTTGTAAACTCAATCCGGGGACACACTGTTATACTTTTTCCTTTCCATAACAATAAAATACCAGTATAAATAAAAAATGAATCTTAATTTTTATTATTTTCATGTGACTATAACCCTAAATAATCAATTACATCCTAAGAAATTCCATATATGATTTTGTTTTAAAATAAATCGAAAACAGAAATGGTGCTATAATTTTGTCCAAGAGTTTATTTAAATCGCTTACAATTTTAAATAAAACTAACTGTGTACAAGTAAAAAACGGTTCGTAATAGTGATTCGGTCGAGACGAGAAATTCATTGTCTCGTCTCGTCTCGTTTCAAATTCATAAAATTATGTCTCGTCTCAAAATTTTTCTTGTCTCGTTTAATAGAGTCTCATCTCGGCAGAGATTCTCGTCGAGATTTCTCGACGAAAATTTAATATGTAGGTATATTATTAAATTTATACAATTTTGTATTACAAGTAATTTGAACAAAAAGATAAATATTTGTCGTTTTATCTGCCAAAATTTGATATAACCTAAATTCTTAGCTAAAGCCTAAATTACACGATGAAGTTTTTATTTTCAAGTGTCTTGAAAAGAGTCTTTATAAGTGACCTTACACTTAAATTTACACGATCAAGTTTTGCGTGAATTAAAATATCCAAGAATCAAAATTTAAGTTATGTTTACATTAAGATTTCAATTACTTCTCTATCCCATTTTGCCATTTTTCAGTTTAATATCGATCACTTATAACACTACTTGTATACATCAAAAATATAAACACAAATGACATTTGACAGTTAAAATTTGTAGGACTTTTAAGAAAAAGTAGTGCATATTCAAGTTTTTCGTTAAAAATCTATTCATTTGTCTCTCTTGCACTTATGTCATTGTGCGAGGGAGAAAACTTTTCATGTCAATTGAAAACAAAAACTTTAATAAAAATACTTTATTATCTTTGTTCAAAAATGACATAGTTAAATAGAGACAGATATCACTAAAAGTATGTTAAATTTCACACGTTTGCAAATATAACTCATGAGAAAAATAACAACCGAGAAATCTCGAAATAGTTTTCGAGAATCGAGATCTCGGCAAACACATCTCGTCTCGTAAAATAATTTTTATATTTCTGTCTCGTCTCTAGTATAAGACGAGACGAGAATCGAGAAATATCTCGTCTCGACAGAATCACTAGTTCGTAATATAACGAATAAGATAACTTACATTTATCTATTATTATCTGGTGCCTGATAATCCAATCCTATTTGCAAAAACAAATCACTTTTCTTTAAGATAAATACTTAATTAAACTTAGATCACTTGTGCGTTATATATAGCATAATAACTGTTAAAGTATTACCACAACACTATTAACTACGATTACAAAATGATGCGATGATTTGTTCATAAGGTGTGTACTAAGATTTTGCACTCGCGCATTTCTCATTCGTCGTCGCTTGTCGTATCTGATCAAGCTCAAGCGAAGCCAATGTAACCTTGTTGGAGGAACATTGTTCGCAGATCGAGTGTATGAATAAAGTGCTAATCGGGGCCTTCCTGTCACAGGGACTACGCTAAACAGAAGCCGCAGCGCTCCAGGGTTCAATAGACTGCAGCAGAATGCTACCACACACACCGAAATCTTAACCCTTTTAGATAAAAATCTGATGTGGCCTGCACATTACCTTCCGTCAATTCTACGTAGTTTGTACAAATCCCATACCAAAAGTTCCTTCGAAAAGATTATATATATCCAGTAAAATTATAACACGAACATAACTATTTGCTACAAATTCCATACCGAGAGTACCTTGGAAAAGATTGTATAAATCCATTAAATTATAACACGAATGCAGGTATAATTATTTAAACAAAATTAACCTCTATTGACATCTTATCAAATGTCAAATTCGTTCCCTGTTTCATTTTAAATGGAACGGGCAAATACATTGCAGTCAATCAAATATCAAGTCGTAACCATGGATATGACAAACCCAATGTTTCACGTTAAAAAATCTGTTGTGGCCAGCACAAGACCTCTCGCTATTTCCATATTAGGCTATATAAGTATTGTATTGCACTTCGCTTTCGAACCGTCGTTTTATAACAAAATATTATAGAACTTTACCCAAATATTGCTTTTTATTGTATTTAACATGTCTTCTCCACACATTCTAATTATATCTATTTTTCATTGTATGAGGAAGTTTCTTGTTCCAATTCATTAACCAGATTGGCGGTATTTCTGATGGATATATGCATTTTACCACAATTTTACCTATAATTTCAAATATTTAATTAATACAACAATAAGAAAAATTAAATATACTTCCCAGAAAAAGCTATCAGAATGTCACTAAAACTGTTGATATTTGACAATGACATGTGTCATTTACAAACTATGTTATAAACATTGGAATTTGTCAACTGGTTTCCTTAGTGCCTTAGCCTAAATTTTAAGTGTATTAGATGGAGAATTTTATGTTCTTCAATATTTAATAAAAAAAACTCCCAAAAACTTATATTTAGAAGAATTTTTCTAAGAAACTACTACTTCCGGTTGTTCAATTGTTACCAAAACCTTTTCAGCTCTTCCCAGGAATGTCAGATTGAGGAAACTGCAGTTAAATATTTTTTAAGTCTTATAGTTTTTGAGGAATCGTGTCTACAACATCCAGACATACACACACACACACACACACACACACACACACACACACACACACAGAGAGAGAGAGAGAGAGAGAGAGAGACATCATTTTAAAAATGTTATAATCGGATTCTAGGGACCTTAAATCGTGCTTATTCAATAAAATCTGGATATGCGAATTTTAGCATGAATCCAATACCTCTCTTAGCGAGAGGTAAAAATACTCACGGTATAATTAAATTCAAAATTTTACAAAAATGCCAAATAGCCACTTCCACTTGTTTAATTTTATATTTTTATATGAAATCAAAGGACTCAGAAAAAAACTCACCACCCTACCATTTGTAAAATATCGGACTTGCTTAAAAAAGAAATACTTCACTTTAAATTACTCATACATAATATATTCTATCTATTATACAGAACACATCATTGTATACATTTATATTTCTGGTTAAACTGAGTAATATTTAATTACTTTTCCTTCTAAACAGATTCTTACTAAATACTGTTTTGTGTCAGCATCATATAAATCGGTAACTACCTTCCAGTACCAATCATTTAAAGGAAAAAAATGCATGTAGTTGGGATCCAATGTACCATTTGTACATTCATATTTTCCCTGAAAAATATTCTCTTATTTATATAATTCTATAATATTAGCATTGAATAATATCTGTGGATTAAAGCAAGAACAACCAATATTAATTTTTGACCAAAATAAAGAAGAACAGGCAAAGCCTATTTGTAAAGGAACTTGTAGGAATCAAATGTCATATAAAAAATATTTATACACCAAGTGAGCTAAGGTAATGTTTATTCTTGAGAAGCCCGTAAAGGCGAGTGAGTTAATTTCTTCGAGTGAATAAACATTACCTTAGCTCACTTGATTTATACAATATTTTATTCAATTTTGACGAAATAATAAAAACCATTATAATATTTAATTTTAACAAAATAAAAAACTGATCAGTTAGTAGACTGAGCATGACAATCGTCGCTGATACACATCAAATCATCTATTTAAAATGCTTTATTGTGTGTTATTTTCGTACCTGATGTTATTTTAAATGGATTATTTGTTGCAGAGTGAGTTAAAATTTTGTGAGTGATTAAAAAAAAAAAATTAATTCACATGTGAAAAAAGTGTTACTTATAGTTGTTGCTATGGAGTTAATAATGAAAGTTTAAAAGGTCAAAATTGAATAAAATATAAAAATATTTATTGATATAATAACCAATAAAGCAATAAATATGTCAGTAAAATCTTGAAGAGCTTTAATGCTGGATAATATAAATCACAAAATTGTGAATGTCAAAAAAACTCAGTTAAATATCTTTTTGACATTTTATGTGATTATCAATATGAAAGAATTTCTTGTCTATACGGTTTGATTATATATTTTCCTTCATAATTCAATAAATATAGAGTTAAAAAATTATAAAGAGATTAACTTTCATAAAGCAGCCAGCTTTGCTATAATCATGGAAACAGCTGATATATTCAAATAATTCTAATGGACAGGTCAGTATCAAGTGCAAGTTTATGTTCGTGTTATAATTTTATTGCATTTATAGAATCTTTTGCAAGGATCTTTCGGTATGGAATTTGTAGAAAATAGAATATATCCGTGTTACAATAGAGGATTCCAGCTCAATCGAATTAAAGGAAATAATAAAAAAATACGAATGTATATGCTAAATAACGAATATTAATAGGGGCTAACATTCCTGTACTGCAGTTTCCAAACAGTTTTTATTTTAACATAAATTTCTTGCATTAAACTTAATAATTTAAATACACTTGTAATTATAAAGTATGTAGACTTATATTCATTTATTTTTTCATTTAGGTCCATGATGAAAACAGTTTGATAAAAAAACACATAAGTGTCACGTCACGTCAATCTTTTCAAAATTCGGGAGACCATAACTCGCTTATTAATAGGAATTTTTTCGCCGGATTTTCATCAATAGTCTTAATTTTCCTAATATTTTCAGATGAAATTATAAAGAAAAATGGTGGAATCCCCCATTTTACTGGATATATAGATTCTTTTCCAAGGAACTCTTGATATGGGATTTGTACAAAATACATAGAATAGACGAAAGGCAATGTGCTGGCCACGTTAGATTTTTTACTAAAATTATTAGAACAGGCCTTGTATGAACACGGAAAGTTTCTTCCCAAATTCTGACATTCGTTGTTATGCATTAAGCCACAGATATATTGGTGATAAGTATACTTTTTTGAAAGGACATTGTGCTAGAGGATTGCATGAATAAATTATTGGCGATAATATTGTATGGTTTTGATTAAGCACAAAGCAACCATCGCTAAACGAGAAACTCGTAAAGTAAGCACAGGAGTCTAACTGTTCTTTGTTGAAACATCGAGTTACTTTTGAAGAGGACTAAAAAAATATACAGCTTTTAGACTCAAATATTTTAACTAGGTAATCAATTTTTATATTTTGTGGATCCTGTTTTTGGCAATTAATTTGTGCATTCGTTAAAGAACTAATTGCCCGCAACATATACGAGCCCAAATTCGTAGCAATTCGGCCGGTTTATATTTTCAACAAACTGTTAAATCTGTACAAAATTCTTTCGGCTATTTTAAATATTATCTGGTATTTTAAGGGACATATTCTAGTGCAAAAACTACAAAATATACAAATATGTCTGTATCAAGTGACCCGTGCATTTCTTCTGAATAAACAATACATTGCTAAAATGGCATCCTAATATAGGATAACTTTTGTCGTATTAACCCACTTCATACCTCTTATAGTTCTCCAGATAATAACAAAAATACACATTTAAGAAACCAAGTGACCGATTTTTTTTTTTTTTTTTCAACAGTGTATTATGAGTTTGGGCTCGTACTATTATGTAAATTACACAGATTGAGTTAAAAACGTAGTTTTCTTTACCTTTACTCTTCTTAAATCTTTACCTAATTCAAAACTGCCAGTTAAGTACGTATTATGCATGGAATTTGTAAAAATTATTTCATTTACTTTTACTGGTGAATTTTCTGGAATATAACATGCTTCTCCTCTGTCTATGTTAATCTTATTATACATCTTAAAATTTATAATTATAATATTTTACTTGATTTAATAATATAATAATATACCTTACTGTGTCCATATTTTAAAAGAAATATTAGAAATATATATGTAGTATATTTCATGGTTTGGTGATGAATAATGTTCAACTCTAATTAAAAACTTTTATGACAAAAAAATATTTCAGTACAATCTATTATACTTCAGGAAATGCTGAATGATTAAACGAATTACATTTAAAACCGGAAAATTAGTACAATAATTATAATTATTATTGTCCAAAAAGCTTGGTTAATGATATAATTATATACGTCATTATGTTTCATAAATTTTTCATATAATCTCGAATATCAATGTTGACAATTATGGCTACTACCTATATCGGTACGTAGGTAGATAAGTTCTAACCTAGACTTTATTTAGTGAGGTAAAATTATATAGGCAGTTCTTAAATTTAAGAAATTCCTAGCTAGGCAACAATTAAAATACTTATGGGAATAAAATCTGTAATTCCAAAAGTTATTTCAAACAAAAGTAGCATTTATATTAAAGTAACAGTAAGATTATTGTACTATACACAGAGAAAAATAACCACTAAATTGTAGTTGAATTAACTAAACAAATCTGTAATTTTCAGCCTACTAATATGTTTTCATTAAATTGTCTAAGTTGATTTAGTTAAATTTTCTAAATTTGTAGTAACAAATTATAGTAAAATTAAATACAAAATTAATTGACTACATTTAGTATTGAACTAGACATAAATAAAGAAATTAACTAAATATATATTTAAATTTTCTATTTACTTACCTAATTCATTAGATAAATCACAGAAAATTGTAGGACAAAAATAATGAAGCCAAAATATAGTAAAATTAAATAAAATAAGTAATTAAAATAAATTGTTAAAATATCTTTCAGAACTCATATTAATAATTTGAATAATACTACCTTTTTTTTAGTTTAAGTTCTGTATTTATTTATTATTAAAACCCAACGTTTCGGCACCATAAACTGGTGCCTTCTTCAAGGGAAAACATTGACATAAATATGTGAAATAACAAAAACAACAAGTAACCAAGGTAAAAAGTAAAGTTTTTAAATGTTACCTTTTTTATGTATACGATTTTCTAGACAATATATGCATGCCCGGCAATAACTTGGACTGCGAACATGCATCTTCTCAGGAAAAAATCTCCTTTTGCCAGAGGAAAAACCGTCCCAGAAACTGGCAGAGAAGTGATCGCTACCGATAAGGCGTCTCTGAGTTATACATTTACGAACTTTACTTGTTACCTTGGTTACTTATTGTTTTTGTTATTTCACACATTTATGTCAATGTTTTCCCCTGAAGAAGGCACCAGTTTATGGTGCCGAAACGTTGGGTTTTAATAATAAATAAGTACAGAACTTAAACTAAAAAAAGGTAGTATTATTCCAATTAATTAAAATAACTATTTGCATATTTAAATTAACGATCTTTTACAAAAATTTTGTTATCTATTTCGGATTAGTTAAAATGCTAAATTAAGAGTTGTAAATTATACTAAATTATTAGACATATTGCCTAATAAAATAATATCTAATTATAATTAGACAAAATTTTAAATATTTTTTTTTGTGTACAGGGTATGCAGAGAATCCATTCAATGCATATATTCATTTCAATTAAGCAGGAAAATAATGGCACGTTAGCATTCAATGTAAAAGCAAACAGTAACAGTTATGTACCGCCTAGTCATAATAGGGCTGTAGCAGAAAATTTTATGACTTCTAAGTACTACATTTTAAAAGATATTGTTTTTTAAAGAGCTTCAAATTTGAAAATTTCACAAAATATCCTTTAGATGTTTTACAATTAAATATTGAAAATTGTGTAATATTTTGAAAAAAAAATATAAAGGTTATAAGTGAATTATTTATTTTCATAATCATTGATTTAAAAATAAGAATAATTGTGAATAAAATAATATATGTACATATTTCGGTAAGAGTTTCATCACTACCTCGGGTTGTATCTGACCTCGAGGCTTCGCCTGTCGGTAATCTACACAAACCCTCGGCTGTAATGAAACATCTCCCACCTTGGATATAATATCCTATTACTAAAAGAATAAAAAATTTACACAAATACTATATTTTTCAACTTAACATAACACAAATGGAAATTTCGGAAACATCTTCATTGTAAAGCAATTTTCCAGTTGAAAGCCATTACCATAATAAAAAAAACTTTTCCTCTTGAAAGTTAATTTAAGAGTCAAAACATTTTTCAAAACAATTAAAAGTCACCAGAGAACGAAGTCGCTGTCAACTTTCCCTTTTCTTTGCTTTCAATAGCGACGCTTTTAAATTTAATCATTTCAACAATATTATTTTCTCACTCAGAAAAACTTTGATTGATGCTTTTTAGTAAATAATAAATAGAAGAGGAAAATTCCAGATTATTATGCATAACATTGTAAACAATTTTTTGTTTGTTTTGAAAACAGTAGTATGTGAAGGTGACATTTAAATTATCAATAATAATAAATTTACATTTTTTTTTTAGAATCTTTATTTCCTGGTTTCTCTGACTATTTTCCATTATGAACAAATCGAATAAGCCTCCAACTTGTTTACTTAATCCAGTGTTTTACAAACAAAATCATGCAGGTGTATAGTACGGGACACGAAAGATGAACTATGCAAAATATATTAGCACAAATCATTGTCTAATATTTGCGTGCCGGAGTATTCCACCATAACAAAAAAATAAAATAAAAAATCATTTTAACTTAAAGTATGGCTCAATAAATAATAGTTAAAACAATGAAAACATTTTTAATAATTGCTTTACGAGATATTTCACATTTGCTAAAAGGGGAAAGTGACGTCATACAATTGTTATCTTTCTCTCGTAGCGTACTCAGAGCAGTGTGTGTGAGAAAGACAAGTATAGGGGGAATGTGACGTTACACTGATTTCTCGAAAATAAAATACTGTTAAACTAGGAACAATTAAATTTTTTTAATACTATGAATTGCTTCAAAACTAAATGAAGTTTTATTTAAAATAATAAAAAAAAAATCTGTTGTGGCCAGCACAAGATCTCTCGCCATTTCCATATTAGACTATATAAGTATTGTATCGCTTTCGAACCGTCGTTTTATAACAAAATATTATATAACATTGCCCAAATATTGTTTTTTTATTATATTTAACATGTCTTCTGCACACATATAATTCAAATTATATCTATTTTTCATTGTATGAGGAAGTTTCTAAATGTCAGAGATTGTTCCAATTCATTAACCAGATTGGCGGTATTTCTGATGGATATATGCATTTTACCACAATTTTACCTATAATTTCAAATATTTAATTAATAAAACAATAAGAAAGATTAAATATACTTCCCAGTAAAAGCTATCAGAATGTCACTAAAACTGTTGATTTTTGACACTGACATGTGTCATTTACAAATTATGTTATAAACAGTGGAATTTGTCAACTGGTTTCCTTAGCGCCTTAGCCTCTGCGATTAGTTTACTCTATAAATTATAGTGTGAATAATAGAAGTATTTCGAACTTTCATTGTCTTTATTTTTTGAGCTACACAACGTTTCGATTGATAAAATCTCCAATCGTTATCAAGTGAATACTGATTTATTGAATTGACAGCAATGTATTTACCCGTTTCATTTAAAATGAAACATAGGGAACGAATTTGATATTTGATAAGACGTCAATAGACGTTAATTTTGTTTAAATAATTATACATGCATTCTAAATTAAAATTAGTTGTAGAAAAAATATAGTGTGCACCTTGTGCCCGAGTGGTTTTTTGACTCGGCTAAATTTCTTACAATATTTAAATATAATACTTCTGTCAAATTCATTCCCCATGTGTCATTTTAAATGAGACAGACAAATATATTCCTGTCAATCAAATGTCTTATAGGAAAATTCAAAGGTTATGTGTCATATGGACAAGATGTCATTAGAGGTTAATTTTGTTTAATTAATTATATCTGTTTTCTAAAAATTAAATTTAGATATAGAAAAAATACACCTTGTGCCCGAAATATGTTTAGTTCGCATGAGTGGTTTTCTGACTCCGCTAAATTTCTTACAATATTTATATATATAATACTTCTGTCAGATTCGTTCCCTATGTTTCATTTTAAATGGAACGGACAAATACATTGCTGTCAATCAAATATCAAATCGTAACCATGGATATGACAAACCCAATATTTCACGTTAAAAAATACTCACGGTATTTAAAAAATTAAACTGTGTTTACACTTAATAATAGGTAGGTTCACATTAAAGTGTTTTTAGGTACAGCTTTATATCAGACAACGTATAAATGACCTTGAATAATGATTTCCCATTAACCAAACTACATTCGTATCAATACAATTCTCTGAATTCTGTATTCTATGTAGTACAAAGGTTATCTTACGTATGATAAGGCTTGGGACTCTAATCAGCTATGATAATTACGCAACATGGTTGCAGATTTCCCACGAGATCGATGAAATTCTCAACCGTGCGACATCTTGCACAGGAGAGCACACTCACCCCACTACACGTAATGTTATGTAAATAACTTATTATATTCATTACCTCATGAAAAATCACCCTCTCTGAACGAAGGGGACTTATTTGTTATCATTTATTATTAATTAGTATTTTGGCATATGGGTACAGTTTATACTTGGAGGAAAATTAGTATTCGCGCCTTGTAAAGTGCGGGACACGAATAATGAGCTATGGAAATAATGTTAGCACGAATACAGGCTGTTTTAGATAAAGTGTAAAAAAATTAAAGGCATATAGTACTGATAAAAATTAGTAAAAAAGTGTAATCAACATAGGTCTGATCTTCAACTGTTTCCGAGATAAATGAAAAATCGAAGAAAAACTTACAATGAAAAGTGATAGAACAAAATTTTGTCTATGTCAGTAAATAGACTATAAAAAAACAATAATAGTTATTTATGCAAAAAGTGTAAAAATTATAGTATCACGAAAGTTTGACCGAACTTGCCTGCGGCTGGTTTTTCGTTACGTTTTCCATCTCTAGTTACAATTATTTTTGTGGATGTTTATGGAATATTACGAAGTAAAACATTTCTTACATTTTATATGAAAATTGCTACTTAATAATTTATTGACGTTCTATATCATTCGTTGTAACAAGTGTCTGTTTACATATTACAATATTACAACTTGATGAATGTAACCTTATTAATTAAGGCAGATATAATTTGGGTTAATGGGATGGCACTGAAATGACGAGATGTGCTTAATCTAGATAAAACTTTAATTTATTTTAATTAACCATAATCTAAATTTCCACAAAAATAATGTTTGCATACAAATAGACATATATTATACAAGACTATATCATGAATAAAATTAAATTAAAAAGTAAACAGTAAATTTCACGTATTCTTGTAGTCCAATTTCTTCTGCATGAAATGTCAAACTGTACGCCACATAACCTATCTTTTTAAATATTGCTATGTAATATTGTAATATAATTTTATATTATAATGAAATTGAAAAGTTTTGGATCATATTTTAATATATTTTTTCAAGAAAATCTGTTCAGACTGTGAAGTAAAGCACCACTTTCGGTTTATCAATTTTAGAAAAAATCTAATATGTCGTTCTTTTAATACCGAAGTCACACACACTCACACACGCACGCACGCACGCACGCACACACTCGCACACACGCACACACTCACACACTCACACATACGCACACGCGCTCGCGCACGCACACGCACAGGCGCACGCACACGCACAGGCGCACGCACACGCACACGCACACGCACACGCACACGCGCGCACACACACACACACACACACACACACACACACATACACACCGACAACATAGTAAAAATAGCAAAAACGTGTTGTGAGTGTGGGACCCTAATTCGTGCTTATTCACTAAAAACTCACTATCGAATTTTTTGACCAAAAACATTACCTTATATATGGTATGGCGGGAGGTGAAAAGATCATACTCTATACATAAATACATAGCACAACATAGCCAAACGCACCTATAAGTGAATATATGAAGGTAGGTATATTCGAATATACGAGTACAAAGGTTAGTATATTCGTTCGCAATGGTTACTTAATAATAACCGCTGTTAGACGTGGTAAAGTAAGAAAAATCACTCATTCTTATTGGTTTATAATTTAACGAATGATATAATCAGAAGAAATATCACAAGACCTCCTGATTTTATCGATAAATTTTTATTTTTCACGAATTTTTTTTTTGCTTAGTAACAAATACGAAAGCAAACTTCGTGGTAAATCCCGACTCCGAAGGAGGAAGGGTTTTACCTAATGTCAGTTTGCTTGAGTGATTTTGCTTAAAAGCAAAAAAGAATGAGTGCTTAAAAATAAAATTTTATCTCAGAAAATCTGAGAGGTCGTGTGGTATTTGATGAGATAAATTCCAAAGACAACACAAAATGAAACTTGACACATTAATTGTCACACTGACGGTTATAAACAATAATAACTGTTTATTTATTTGGTAGCGGAAAATTATCGGGGTAACGAGGTTTTATCAGTATAATACTGTTCCGATTGGTTGAATTTTCAAGTGTTTTGCATCATGATTGGTTAAAAACTACTCGTTGGACTTTATCATTTTAATTCAATCAATTAACTACAAAAACTGAAAATCGTCAATGTGATTTTCGCGGTTGATGCAACTAAATAAATTAAAGTTAATATACATAAAGTAATTCATGCAGACGATATGTGGAACTAATACAAAATGCAAATCCCTCGCTCGACTATTTTCCTCGTAGACCGGCTTGTATGCAAATAGCGAAAAGTGGATAAAGTTTTCGATATTTTCAATTCCATATCCATACCGTGGCATGTGACACAGAGATGTGCAATCGCACGGTCGACAAATATCAATAACGAATATTCTTTTGCTTTCACGCAAGAACGAACACAATGCACAAATTCAGAAGTGTGCCACTGGTATCTGTTTGAATTTGTAAATTATTTTCGATATATTCAAATAAGCAAGCACAGATTTTGAACTGAGAAATCTGATGTGGTCGCCACAAAACCTCCCGTCATTTAATTTTTATTAATTTAAATGTATGTCTACATATTTACTAATGAAAAGATAATGTCAGCCACCGGGATTTGAACCCAGATTTTCTGTCTTGCCGGGACAACGCTCTACCAATTGAGCTATGGCGGACTCCTCCCGTTGGCTCACATTATCTTCCACAAATGTTAGACTGAAAGATACTCATTTTTGAGAATACTCAGCGTCACGTATTGATGTGGGGTTACGGTGTAACCACTACATTTAAACATCAGTGACTTGTCATAATTTATAATTGTAAATATTTGATATGAATTTTGAGTACGCAGCCTATAACTATTGTTTCTTTTACTATTTTCTTTTTAAAACCTCATAATTATTACTTCAAAATGACAGTGATTTGTAGGGTTGCCAATTTTACAAAATTACAGAAAAGGACATTTTTTTGGCAATCTTTTTCTGAATTATGTGTAAGATTTAATGTATGAGAAAAATCTGATGTGACCAACACAAAACCTCCCGCTATTTAATTTTTATTAATTTAAATACATACCTACGTATTTAGTAATGCTTCAAACTATATTATATTCCATTGCATATAACTATTGCTTTATTTACGATTTTATGACGTTTACCTGTCAGTTACATTCATTTGAAAAATAAGCTGTGTAACAAAGGAATTTTGTTTATCTTAGGCTTCGGGATTAAAAAAAAGAAAAATGATTTTTAAATTTACCTGTAAAATACCGTGAGTATTTTTTAACGTGAAACATTGGGTTTGTCATATCCGTGGTTACGATTCGACATTTGATTGACAGCAATGTATTTGCGTGTCCCATTTAAAATGAAACAAGGAACGAATTTGACATTTGATAAGACATCAGTAGAGGTTAATTTTGTTTAAATAATTATACCTGCTTTCTAGTGTACCCTGTGCTCGAGTGATTTTCTAACTTGGCCAAATTTCTTATAATATTTAAATATAATACTCTGTCAAATTCATTCCCTATGTTTTCAATGAGACAGACAAATACATTGCTGTCAATCAAATGTCAAATCCTAACTTATAGGAAAATTCAACGGTTATCTGTCATATTGACAAGATGTCATTAGAGGTTAATTTTGTTTAAATAATTATACCTGTTTTCTAAAAATTAATTTTAGTTGCAAAAAAATTATTGTGTGCCCGAAATATGTTTAGTGCTCTCGAGTGGTTTTCTGACTTAGCTAAATTTCTTACATAATATAATACATCTGTCAAATTCGTTCCCTATGTTTCATTTTAAATGGGACACGCAAAAACATTGCTGTCAATCAAATGTCAAATCGTAACCATGGACATGACAAACCCAATGTTTCACGTTAAAAAATACTCACGGTATATAGAAAAAGTATTAATGTATACCTGTTAAAAATTCAATAATCTATAATTTTCCAATGACACTAAATGCGAAAAAATGGTATTTAATGGTATTTATTGAAGAAAAACCATTATGACCTTCAAGTAAAATACCATTTCCGTTTATCCGATTTACACCAAAATCTAATGGCTTCTATTCCTATTAGAATAGGGTAGAAATACAAGGTTTCAGAATTTTCTGAATGATAGTATTTGAGTTAGAGTGCAAACAAAATTCGTACACATACACATACACACATACAGACATCATCGTGAAAATGTTAAAATTGGATTCTAGGTACCTGAAAACGTGGTCATTCCCTATACCTCCCTTACCAAGAGTAGCGGGAGGTAAAAATGCGCCACAGGCGTTTTTATGAAAATTTTCAAGCCCAAACGTGTTTTAATGCCAAGTTAAATGACATAGAGTTTTTTTCCAATGAAGCAAATTTAACAAATTCTTAAAAAATTAAAGTCAATACTTTATTACGAACACAAGTAAAAGACAGTAAGATATCTAACCTTAAAATGTTAGCTGCTAATATCTAATTTTACATTTTAATTTTTTAAACCGACAAGGCAGTTATTTAGCGTTCATAACCTATTATAAAATATTAACGAGAAAAACATGAACCGGATAGTCATAGTCTTTCGATGAGGCTGAGAGCATGAGCATAAGAGTAACAATTAACAAATTGTACAAACACCAAAGCTTGAAGTGGGGACATCAAAACGTTCTTAAATCTCTATATGCGATTTTTAGCACGATCCCTATACCTCACTTATCTAGGGTAGCGGGAGGTAAAAATTATTCATATAATTACTTTTCTCGTTGCTATTGGAAATTGGACCATTCATTATTAATTTATTTAAATAACATAATAAATATTTTACGATCACAATTTCGTCTTGCAACTAATATCATTATACTTTTTGTTCATAAACAACAACTTCATTCTACTATACCGCTTAATATTAAACTATAGCTATAAAATATTAATATATGTTCGTGTAGCTGCTGCTAGCGTAAGCAAAGTTAGTTAGTTCGTTGCTTAATTAAACCGTCACAATAGAAATTTGAGCTTGTAGTAAGTTAGCAGTGAATATGAGAGCATAACCACATGAGTTTCCGAATGTAACCGCATACATATGTGAGGATGGCTACAAGTACCTATGTGAATAAACAGTTGTAATTTGCCCAATGGAGTTATACACAGCCATATTTTCGTGCTGCCATCTTATTGATATTTTCCTAGAACTACACGTGACACAGCTGCTATAATACTAACAATAACAAATCGCTGTCATGATGACAGTTGAAACAAGATAATGCCAAATATGAAAAATGAAATGAGTGTAAGGTCTTTTCAATAGAGATTCCCGCAGTAATGAGCCTGTTTCACATTTTTCAAAAACTATTTTAAATGTAAGTTTATGCAATGATTTTCTTAGTAGCAATTTTTATTTTAATAATTTGTTGTTATTTATGGAAATAATTAAATAAAAAGATTGGCGTCCTGAAAAACTACCCCCCACTCCTGTGACGTAGAAGCACATACATTACGTCATTAATAGCCAATACGAAAATAGTTTTTCCATCACCTACGTTTATTCATATTATTTATATAAATAAACGTAGGCTATGGTTTGTCATATGTTAATAAAAAATCTTTTAATTTGACATTTGACGCTGACATTGCTCATTTAAATGAATAATAAAGTAATAATGGCTATTTCAAATTACACTCAAGCTAAGTCGAACAATTTACCGAAGGTCGATAGCTGGATGGTGGCTGAATTTATATCAGAGAACGATTGTTTTACTGTTACCGAAATAAGGGATGTTAAAAAGTTGAGGTGAAATAAAATATAAAAACTGAATTTACTACATAAATTGATAATATATTTTACTTTAAAGTTCTGGTCGTGATTCTTACATTGAATCTGTTATAGGATATGTAGATCTATGTCGAGAAAAAAATATCTGTATAGTCACATGTAAAGTTTTCCCTGATCATAAAGTGAAGCAACAAAAATATACTGTTATCTTGAAGGTGGATGAAAGTTGAAATGATCTTCACAAACATGAAGACACGATTTTTCTAACAAATTATCAGCTCTTCGACCTACTGCTTCTAGCCACAATTTTCTATTCTTGACAAATTTATAAACTCTATAGTACGTTTGTTCTTAACAGTATTTTTATAAGAAGGCACAATACAATATTGTAAATTACTCATTTTATTTTGAATTTTTTATTACCTACATATTATACAACTTGAACCAATCTTAAAAATTTGACAGTTGTTTGACAACTTTGACAATACGCTTGACACCAAACAAAAATTGTTACATTATAAACGGACCAATTAGAACCGCTGAAGATGTATGTACTCTGACGTCACATTATGTTTCAGATCACGTGACTTATTCAAAATTTTATCCAAATTTCAAAAATTAATTGTAAAATATCTAAAGGATATTTCGTGATATTTTCAAATTTGAGGCTCTTTAAAGAACAATATCTTTTAAAATTTAATACTTAGAAGTTATATAAAAATTCTTGCAACAGCCCTATTATAAAAAATACATTTGTAACATTATATGTTATGTATAGGACATATGTAATAGTTATTTATGTACCTAGGACAAAAAATTGTATATTACAGCAGAGCTTGAGTTTGCTTTCCGAGGCGAAGCCGAGGTAAAGCAAACAAGCGAGGCTATAATATGCATTTTTTGCCGAGGTACATATTACATTTTTCTGTCTACCTTACTTTACGTAATAGATGTAGAAAAAGATCGAGACGCCACTGGGCTTACCTTCCGTGCGGTCGTCATTTGAAACAATTCAACTTTTTTTTTACTATAAATGAAATTACTACAGATGAAATATTTAGTTTGCTCAATGACCAAGAAAATTTATGAGTTAAGTATGCAAAAAACAAACATCAATCGTTAATTAATGATTATTTTAAAAAATGTTTTTTTGTTCAACAACACACTTTTTGTTTTAAAGAATATTTAAAAATGTTTTAAAATTATGAATTTTTCTTAATAAATTAAACTTGTTTCCAATAAGTATGTTTTATTTCTAACTCTATCTCTATAACTCGAAGTAATTTCGCGGTCCATTTTCAAGTTAGATGTTCGGCTGTATATACAATTTTTTTAAAAATGCTATCAGTGGCTCATACGTTATATACCAGTCCTTACTTTTTTTGCGCCAAAATAAATTACAACAGAACTTATAAAAATAAATTTTGAATTTTTTACTTTATTCGGTAATTTTATAGAATAATCCACAATGTTTATTACATTTTTATCTTAAATTTTATTACTTTGGATTACCTTATTATCCTTATAGTATAATAGGTATTCTGGGCTAGGGCTGTACGATAAGAAATTTAAAATCGATTTTCGATCTTTTGATAATATCGATTTGTCGCGTTTGATCGATAAATCGTAAAATATTGATTTTTTTCAATAGAAAGAAAAATACTATATGAACAATTCAATTGTAATAAAGGATGAAAAGATCGATTTTAATAATAGATCAAAAACCTGATTTTAATAATACATAAAAACTTCAATCGTTATTGATAAAAAGTTTCTACTATGCATACGCACATCAAATCACGAAAGACAACTCATTAACATCTAAAGCTCGTCAAACGCTAAATTCTTCTAAATTCGTAAAATCTTATTTTTTTATATGAATAATGATTGGATATTATATATCTTCTGCCATTTTCACAAAATTTTAATTCTTAGCTCTGTTTTAGTTTGACGGAAGACACACTACACTCACAGACATATCAACACTATTTGACAGGTGAAAATAAACAAAACCAACAAAATAACCTCGAAAACAACTCTATCCAGCGGCATCTTAGATTAACAATTAGTCATGTCAAAATTAATAATTTTTAGTATAGTTAATTTCATTATTAATTGCGCACATATTTAAATTAAATTTATCATTAAAATAATATTTTTATTTGCTCGTTTAATATTTGTTATTTACAACTCCGGCGATACACACAGTTGCAATAATCATAAAATATTAGTAGGCTTAGCGTACGAAAAAGGTTTGCGGACGAAAAAGGTTTCCGGACGAAAAGTGATAACGTTCAGAAAAGTGTCATTTTTCGTCCGAAAATAAGTACGTAAAATTTCACTTTTCGTATAGGTAGACAGAAAAATTTATTTATTAAATTATGTAGAATTCAAATCTCAAAACACAAGTGACAGAAGACAGAACGTTAAAAAATGGCGATAGTTTGTTTGTATTATGATCTTCCATCTCATCAACTCTCTCTTTCTTGTGCGTGACGTCAAAAATATGACGTTCCATTTATAAATAACTGAAATATAATAAATTCGTGTAGTTATGTTTTTACTGTATGTAGATAATATTACCTGTAATAAATGTCTTCATCTCAAATACTCTAAAAATGCGTACACTTACGTAACATTCTCTTTACAATCAAATAATATTACTACCAAGTTTATATCTCTACCCATTTTTTGAATTATTAAACCAAAAGTCAATGTACCCCACATTTAGATAAAAACTTCAAAATTTTCAAAAATCTAATGGATCTAGATACTTCTCAATGCGCTGATTCCAAATTTTGAAACCGCAGGTCGATATCTCGTTTCGTTCTCGAGATATTTGGATTTAAAGTTTTACTCAAAACTGCCCATTTTTTGGTAATAACCCAAAAATGGGTCGAGATATGAATTTGGCGACATCACCATTCGATTCTACGGGCAAAAATTCATAAGTATAGCAATTTTCATAAATTTTGTTCAACCGGTTCATTTTTTATAAATAAAAGTTTGAAAACCCCTAAAAATGGCCAAAATCTGAAAAAATCGTAAGGGGTACACCTTAGATTTTTGCGATTTTTGGCCATTTTCAGTTATTTTGCTTTAGAAATTGTATGCGGTGTTCAAAAATTCTAAAAATTGGTGTACTTGTGCAATTTTGCCCGTAGAATCGAATGGTGTTGTTGCCAAATTCATATCTCGACCCATTTTTGGGTTATTACCGAAAAATGGGCAGTTTTGAGCAAAACTTTGAATCTAAATATCTCGAGAACGAAAAGAGATATCGACCTGCGGTTTCAATATTTGGAATCAGCGCATTAACAAGTATCTAGATATATAAAAATAAGTTTTTATATAAATGTGGGGTAGGTATATTGACTTTTGGGGCAATAATTCAAAAATGGGTGGGTAGAGATATAAACTTGGTAGTAATATGATTTGATTGCAAAGAAAATGTTACTTACTGTTGTTTCTTGCCTTTCTTTTAAATATTTTGCATTATTTTTCGAATTACACATTATTTTTTCTAAACAAGGGTTACTGCGAATATTAAAACCGCAAATATTGAAACCGCGAATGTCGAAGGTTTCGTGTATTGAGTTCAGTGATTGCACCCCTTAACATAACTGTTTATTACCGTTATGAAATTCGGGCAAATTAACCAATTTTTTCTCCCCATGTTTCGTATTTATCTCTGAATTATTCCTCTCTCGGAAGAATCGAACCGCGAAGCTATGTAATTGGTAATCCCCAGAGTTTTCAGACAAACGCGACAATTGTACATTTGCCTGATGATGGCAGCACGCATGCGCAAGTCTTTGTAATTACCCATCGTGAAACATGGCGTATCTCCCATAGGAACGCAGCAGCCTATACTCCAAGATTATAAATTGTGAAATGACTTGAATGGTATGAAACGGAGTTGATGTTATTGTTCGGAGTTCTTTGTTTACAAATCATAAATTCACAAACAATAAAAGAGACAAAAGAGTAAAATTATATGAATAAGAATATGTATAAATATATCTACACGGTTTTTATTGCGTGTATAATTTTGTTTAACCTTTTATTGTACCAAGTTAATGTCGTATACTCTCCAAATTGATTTTTTTCTTCAAACATAAAAAATATATATACATATAATATATTACTCCAAAAAAGTTAAAATTTAACATGTCTGCCAAATAATTTTTCTGCTACTGTAAGCGGACAGTTTTTATTTGAAATCGTCAATAAAGTGTACAAAAATCGTCATTAAAAGCTCGGAAATAGGCACTAAAGTAATCCACTATACGACGATTTCATGCAATATGGGATTCCAGCTCAATCGAATGGGGGATTACGGCTCAATCGAATTAAAGGAAAATAGTAAAAAAATACGAATGTATATGCTGAATAACGAATATTAATAAAAAAATGAAATGGTATAATTGAGATATTTCGGAAATAAAGGGTTTTTTGTTATAGCGCTTCGACACTAATATGAAAATATTTTGAATGGCGACCGAGAGACCACCTATACATGCATTACAAATAGCGTGTTAGGAGGTGGGGATTACTACCAATGGAAGTTAAGAAATTCAAATTCAAAAGGAGGGGCTAACATTCCTGTACAGCAGTTTTCAAACAGTTTTTATTTTAACATAAATTTCTTGCATTAAACTTAATAATTTAAATACACCTGTAACTATAAAGTATGTAGACTTATACAGTGTTATAATAATCATTTATTTTTATGTAAATATAACTTAAAATAGCATATATTTCAAGAACATTTAGGTCCATGATGAAAACAGTTTGATATAAAAACACATAAATGTGACGTCACGTCAATCTTTTCAAAATTTGGGAGACCATAACTCGCTTATTAATAGGAATTTTTTCACCGAATTTTCATCAATAGTCTTAGTTTTCCTAATATTTTCAGATGAAATTATAAAAAAAAATGGTGTAATCCCCCATTAAAGGAAAATAGTAAAAAAATACGAATGTATATGCTGAATAACGAATAAAATGAAATGGTATAATTGAAATATTTCGGAAATAAGGGGTTTTTTGTTATAGCGCTAAAAACAGAGAAGTTAAGATTACTCAGCATGTAAACTATGCCAGAGGTCGAAACAGCTCTGAGGAATAAGGGAGAGAACACGGGTTATATAGGGACAGGAGTCATAGGTGAATTGGATAACTAAGATTAAACAAAGTAACTGTCTTATATTAACTCATATAATTTAGAATTTGGGATGGGACCTAGGTCCGCGTTCATCAATTTATCTTTAAATTTATGTATTATCAAACTCTCATATGCGTCTGATGATGAGAACATAGTTCTCGAAATACGTACACAGTTTTTAAAATTATTGTTAAGGTTGAGAGGTTTTTTCTTTAGTTATAACTTTACCTTAAGACTCCATTTTAGTTTATAATAATTGATTGTTCATAAGTGATAAACAATGCCACATATCAACTCGCTTCACTATACCGTTGTTTGTGGGGCTATTTGAAATGTGAGGTGTACAAAACAAAAGTGAACAATCGAGATATACAAATTCATTGTACGTTAGTTATATTGAATGTTGCGGCTCGCATAAAGGAACATCAAGATGAACTCGAAAGAGCAATAAGTGCTGTCGGAAAACAAAACAGAAAATGTCCGAAAATCCATAGATACATCTTCGAAACTTTTTTTTAGATTGAACATTTAAGACACTGTAACAAGAAAACAATAAATATCGGATTACAAAATTGCGGTGTTTTAGTCATATATTTATGTGTGGTATACCTACACTCCCAAAGTTTGGCACTTTCCTTTTGACCCACCCTGTTTATTGAGTTTACAATAAAGTACGAAACACGAGAAGATAAAAGAAGAAAGTGAATATGTTACTCTGTTCAGTATTCTCATCACGAACTAACTTCTCTGTTTATATCTGATGTTCAATATTCCAATATCTACTACTGGGTGACCAAACGTCCGGATTTACTGGAATATGTCCTGTTTTACATAAGCCCGGAAATATTTTAGCTAGTCCAAGCAGATTATGAAAATATGTCCGGAGCTTTCGTTACGCTGATAATTTTTATTTGTAAAAATGTCGTATTGAAAAATTGACACATGTATTTTTACTATCCGTCACCTTTAGGTAAGGAAGGTATTGTCGTTGGCCACAAAATTCGGTGGTGAGTTTTTAATGAATAAGCTCGTTTTAGGGTCCCTAGAATACTAGTTTTATGATGACGTCTCTCTCTCATTCTCTCTCTCTCTCTCTGTGTGTTTGTGTGTGTATGTGTATGTGTGTGTGTGTGTGTGTGTATGACAAAAATTTCTCCGACGGTGACTCCAATACTACAATTTTAAAAATTATAGTTCTTTCGTATTCCTCTTCTTCATATCCATATGAAAAGCAGATTTGATTTTGGTTATAATTGGTCAACCGGAAGTTCCCTTATTTGAAGTTCTTAACGCAGATAAATATATTTTTTTGACATTTTATGTGATTATCAATATGAAAGAATCTCTTATTCTCTATGGCTGGTAGCACAAGCCTTGTTTTAACTAAAACACTGTTTTAAGAAATGTCAAATTTCATTATTTAATAACAAAAATAAATAACATCAAATATATTAAAATATGATTTTGAAGCAGCACATAGTTTGTATTCAATCAAATATTTTTTAAAAAATCGTTCTTTACACATAAGGGTGAAATTAAACATTGAAATTTGTATTTGACATTTCTTAAAACAGCGTTTTAGTTGAACAGGGCTTGTGCTACCAGCCAATATGGTTAGATTATACATTTTCCTTCATATTCAACAGATACAGAGTTAAAGAATTATAAAAAGATTAATCAACTAGCTTTGCTAAAATCATGAAAACAAGTGATATATTCAAATAATTCAAATTGACAGATGTCAGTGACAAGTGTAATTTACATTTATAATTTTGTTGGAATTATAGAATCTTTTCCAAGGAACTTTCGGGATGGAATTTACAAAAAATAATATATGTTCGTGTTACAATTTTACTGTTTATATACATATAGAATATTTTCCAATGAACTTTTGGTATGGGATTTGTACAAAATACATCGCATTGACAGAAGGTCTTGTGCTGGCCACAACAGATTTTTACCTCTCGCTAAGAGAGGTATTGGATTCATGCTAAAATTCGCATATCTAGATTTTATTGAATAAGCACGATTTAAGGTCCCTAGAATCCGATTATGACATTTTTAAAATGATGTCTGTGTGTGTATGTGTGGATGTGTGTATGTGTGTGTGTATGCATGGATGTTGGAGGGACGATTCCTCAAAATCTATAAAACTTAAAAAATATTTAACTACAGTTTCTTCAATCTGACATTCCTGGGAAGAGCTGAAAAGGTTTTGGTAACAATTGAACAACCGGAAGTAGTAGTTTCTTAAAAAAAATTCTTCTAAATATAATTTTTTGGGAGTTTTTTTTATTAAATATTGAAGAACATAAAATTCTCCATCTAATACACTTAAATTTTTTATTATATCTTGTATAGATTTAGAGATAAAGACACTATAATTTATAGAGTAAACTAATCGCAGAGGCCAAGGCACTAAGGAAACCAGTTGACAAATTCTAATGTTTATAACATGACACATGTCATTGTCGAATATCAGCAGTTTTAGTGACATTCTGATAGCTTTTTCTGGGAAGTATATTTAACTTTTCTTATTGTTTTATTAATTAAATATTTGAAATTATAGGTAAAATTGTGGTAAAATGCATATATCCATCAGAAATACCGCCAATCTGGCTAATGAATTGGAAGAATCTTTGACATGTAGAAACTTCCTCATAACAATGAAAAATAGATATAATTAGAATTATATGTGTGCAGAAGACATGTTAAATACAATAAAAAACAATATTTGAGTAAAGTTCTGTAATTTTTTGTTAGAAAACGACGGTTCGAAAACGAAGTGCAATACATTACTTATATAGCCTAATATGGAAATGGCGAGAGGTCTTGTGCTGGCCACAACAGATTTTTTATTTTGAATTAAAATGATAACCATACCTTATCATGAAAAGAAGAAAATTACTGGATATCAGTCAAATAATTTCTATATATTCCGCCTCTACCTGTTTCAGTTAAAGGGAGCTATTGTTAATTCAAAGTTTTGTAAAATTATATCTTAATTTATTTGACGACTACATGAGTTTAATATGTATTTATTTATTTTTTTAAATTTTGACGACCATTGTATGTGTTTTATGTTATTTATTATTGTTTTATGTATTTATCCATGTTTTATAAATTCTACATTTTCACCTCCTGAAGAAGACACATGCGGTGTCGTAACCGGTAGAAGCGGAAAATATTTGACTGAAATCCAGTAATTTTCTTCCTTTCATCACCTTTCCAGTCAAGAAGTTCTTGCAGCCATCCCTTATCATTTCAAAATATTTAGGAACGTATAAATTTCCACATGTAATCCCCATTTTGATTTATTGTGAGTCTTCTCCGTGCAAATTGACTAAATCTTCTTTATTGCCGTGATAGAAAAGAGATATTCCCTGCCGCAATGTGATTCTTTGTGTTACAAAGAGCGGTGGGTTTCCAGTGAATTAGTCGCACAGATTAACTAGGGATTAGCCGCGGTTTTCAACGTCTGTTAAATGTTTAAATTGCTTCACTCAACCCATTACGTTCGGAAAATGTTGGAATTAAAGCGACTCTGCTGCACTGTCGATGAAATTATAATGCAAACAACCTACTATTGTCTCGCAAAATACGATAGGGGACGCTGATGACGCAGAGTAGTTGTTTACACCGATTATGCGCCATTTAGGGACAATTTTACAATCTCCAGTTGAAATTTTAACTTCCAGATAAAATAATCTGTTGTGTTTCTTTATACATTTTTATATTTTTTTATTCATTCTATGAACAAGTTTCCTCTTATTCTTCTAATGTTAGAGATTCTTCCAATTCATTGATGAGATTGGCAGTATTTCTGAAGGGTATATGTAATATATGTATCTATAATTATAAATATTTAATTAATTATAAAATAAGAAATAATAAATGTACTTCCCAGAAAAAGTCTTCAGTAATGTTCTAGTTTTTGACACTGACATTTATTTGCAATTTCAAAATTTTAATTTTTCCACTTGTTTTGGGCTGTGAGATTAATGAATGAATGCAATGATAACATTATTTTATATATTTATATTTCTTTATCTCTAATGGGAGAATTGCGTGGTACTGTAAATCCGATTTCTGTCACTATATACGTAATGTTATATTGAAAACATATATAAAAATATAAATTTCATTTTAAAATAATTATTTGTTTTTTACTAAATTAAGAAAGAAAATTTTCTGTGATGTCTTTATATTGAACTGGGGGAGGGGAAGCATGTTTAAGAATGTTATCAATAGATGGCACGGCGTGCGAGAAAGTTTTAATTTGAATTTGACATTAGTTCATTTTTCTCCCGCTCTGGTCTCTCAAATACATTAATTACTTTATAAATAAACACATAGGTAATTACATGTAATTTAAAATATCGATACCAAAATGATAAACTAAAAATCTAACCTCCAAACTATTGTTGAAACGTCAAACAGGTGATCTACATTAACCGCACAAACATACCATTACTATGGGATGGCACCACGCTGTGGCTTTACGACTATTCATTGCTGCGGCGTAATTCTACGTCATACATGGCGGGAATTCAAATAATCAAATTTCATTATGGGTAACAAGTTTTTACCTTCTCTTCAAAAATATTAAATAAAAAAAAGGTACGCAAGTAGCCCATTCTACAGAAGATATAATAAAAATTTTAAATGTATCGGATAGAGATTTTTATATTCTTTGATATTTGTGATAATATAAATTTTCAAAAAATAATATTTCGAATTTATTTTTAAAAAACTAGTACTTTCGGTTGTCCAGTTGTTACTAAAATTTAATCAGCTCTTCCCAGTAATGTCAGATTGGTGGTTCCAACATGCACACATACACAGACAAACGGACATCATCGTAAAAATATTTTAATCGAATTCTAGGGACCTTAAAACGTGCTTATCTACTAAAATCTGGATATGCGATTTTTTGCATGATTCCAACACCTCTTACTTTAGCGAGAGGTAAAAACATCGAAAATGAGACACTCTGTACAAGTAAATGTGAATTACTGATACTCAGTTGGCTAATCGTAATTCTATGCGGTGCCCCACACTCTATGTTCAGTATAGGGTCTTATGGAGTACCAAGTTGCCATATTTACCTGCTGAAAGTCTATAAGATAGAAAGAACACAATAGATGCCAAAAAAGAGATGAAATATTCTGGGTACTTCATTGAATGTATTTATGATTGCTGTACTTTCAGTGTATCTAAACATGTTGGTGAAAAGAAAAAAATTAAATTAAATAATAATCTGGTCTGTTCAATAATTTACAAAAAATATAAAATAATACAAACACAAAATATAAGTAGGGTATAAAAAGAAATACTGCATATATTTTATATAGTTCATAAGTCTTTATTTTTTCTTTATAATCTCCAATTTGAATTTATAATATTTCAATATTCTAATCTATAATGCGTTTGATCAAGATTAGTATGCCGGGCGGTTTTAAAATATTATATTGAAATATTACAGGTACAAATAGCTTCAGCATGTTTTTTACACCCCGGTTCCAACGCATCTTTTCGCGGCCCTGTATATAAAACTATTTAGAATTGCAGACAAATTTCGGGTGAATAGAATAAGCCCTTGGGTAAATAAGACACCCTCATAAAACTTAAATTGTACAGTGTTAACTAATTTTGGTTAGGCAATGAAAATTTATGAATGTTTCAATATTACATTACATTGAAAAATTGGCAACATGGTACAGAAAACGTCCATAAGAATAACATTGGCTATCTCCGCTACACTGAAGATAGTGTGGGACACTGTATAGTTTTAACCGTGCGTATCTGGGTCTGGCCAGCTAGTAATAAATATATTTCTTATAAAATTCTGCAACCTATTAATATAAATATAATTTGTATTAATAATCATAAAGTTTATCTAATTTCAATAAAATGGAAAATGAGAATTGAATATTCTGTTTTAATTTTATAGAAAATTTATAAATTTATGTCTTCATCATATGGGTAAAAATCTAAGGAACAGTAAAATCAACGATTACGTGAACTTATATCTACTGCTTTTTCAGTAGCATGTTTTATTTGTGTATAATATTTCTAAATTGTTATCTGGATGAAAAACTAACGTTGTTTTTTTGATTTGTCAAGTAAATAAATTGGATGGTTGGTTCGTGTGTAATTTAGTTTTCATTCTGCGAGCGTTGCGGATGACGTAGCCCCGTTCCAATGCGATTACGGATGCAATAAATAACCTCGGAAACTGGAGACGCACTAGACATATTGGTCCACGTACTTTATGGCCGCCGTCACTAAATATTTCACATAGAAAAGTCAATATTTCTACAGTACTCACTCTGAATTTTTTCTGAATCAATAAATAAATACATATATCATCAAGGATTATTGCAATTCTACTTCTGTTCGCAGATTTTGGTAAGGACGATATAACTGTACCGGCGAGGATGTTTACCGGGCGTCACCTCGTAGAGAAAGCACCACATGGCCAACGGTAAATTTGTGTAATTTGAAAATTGAATTAATTGTCAAGTTTTAAATTGTCGTTAGCTGAAATGGCATCCGGACCGACCGAATTACAATCAGTTAGCTAGTATAACTAGTTATGCACACACACACACACTCACACACACATACACACACACGCATACACACACACACGCACACACACCCTTTCTACTGTAATTACCGCTTGTAGGTGTGGATTCATTCATTCTTCTTCTACGCATTATTTTTTTGAAAAAAATGGACAACTTAATTATTTTTTTATGAGACCCCGGCAAGTAGACTCGTAAAAACGCGTTATTTATTGTATAGTTCGGTCGTTGGATGTAAAAATAAGGCTTTATCATACAAAAGGTCGGGTGTTTTTGATTTTTGGATGTTTTATATTTAGAGGTGCTAATAAAAAATCCATATTTTCGACATAAGTGCACTTTTGGAAACCACACCATCTTGGAAAAATGATGAAAATAATAAATTTTCTTCAGCAGTATGTTTTAGAGCAAAAATAATTATTATCAGTTTTGCAGAAGACAAAATTCCCTACAATTTTGATCTAAAACATTTTTTTCTGCGAGCTAGAGTTCCCGTCAGCTAAGAAAAAGCCATTTACGTCATCAGCGCAGAAACGAATTTTTGTCATTGCCCTTGGTTGTCATAGCAACGGCTTAGCTTGTTCATGGATACCCCAGTGTCGTTCGTGTTATATTCTGACGTTTAGTTCTAATGAAAATGTATCATTTGAAGTATCATATGATTAATCAACATATCAGGTGTATTTCTAGGTTTAAATATAAATGTATTAAGAACAAATGTAGAAACTGTACTAGGCTTTGCAGATTAATTTCTAACAAACAATTTACCCAGATGTTGTACCCGAAAAAGTTTAAAGTTAATACCAGAAGAGGTCAAAGATGTAATTCAACTGAAATTATTACACCGACTTAGGATTACTTATGTTATTACAAAAAATTAAAGATTTGAGTAGAGAAGGGATACGTATTCGGTATAAATAGTACAATTTGTTAATTTAGTTATATTTCAATTTACTTCTGCCTTATCGAGTGTTTATGAAATATTTTTATGTCAAGTCGTTTGTGTTTTTTTTTTGTTTTTTTGTGTACGTGACAATTCCACAGTTGAATTAATTTCATTACTGGTATTGCTAGTACAGTGGGGCCGATATTTCAATCTTTGAACAAAAGTTGCAATTTTCAATGCTATATTTTTTATTTGTTACAATCAGCACAATTCTGTAACATAGTTGCTAACTCTAAGCACCATTGCTGTAGCAAATAGCCAATAGCAATGTTGCTAAGATTTAGCAACTTTCTTACAGAATGTGGGTAATTAAGTTTTTAATTATCAACTTAGTTGAGAGACCTAAATATCGGCTCACACTAAAATAATATAAAATTTCGTCGTGTGATGGCCTAATGCGCTTCCTAAATGAAAATCAAAGCAGACGCAGTGAATAGGTATTTAAAAATGTCTCTTTAGCAAATTTACATGTCATTTATCAATAATTTGTGATAACTAAAATAAATAGAAAAAATAACAACTGAAGTGCGCTTTCACTATTTGGCAAAGAATAAGATGGCACGCCACTGCCTACAAAATCTATGACCCTACGTCATTACTACGTCATTGCTTCGCGTATTTATTGATGACGCAAATGGCTTTTTCTTAGCTGACTAGCACTCTACAGCTCTTAAACCATTAGATATTGTCAAAATTTACTGAATTCAATATTTGCAATTAACTTTCATGTATGAAACGATATATATTTCACATATGTTCTTTTGTTTTAAACAGAAATACAACATTAATTATCGTTGTCTTATTAATGTGATAATGGATGGGATTCTGTAACTCGTCCGTTATCAAACGGTACCGTTATCACTATGGTTACATGGAAGATCCAATTTTATTTGACAAGTATGACGTAAATAACCCAATCATCTTCCAAAAAATACGTTTCTATAGTGATAACGGTACCGTTTGATAACGGATGAGTTACAGACTCCCACTCAATAGCTGTTTAAAACAGGAGAACATAGGCAAGTTACACATTATTGAAAAGCTGAAAAAATCCTCTTTTTAGTGTTATACATACTTTATCATCTATATAAAAATTCTGACTAATGTTATCCAAAATATAACTAATAAAAAATGAGCAACGCCATTTAAGATAAAATAAAAAAGTGCCTAAAAGAAGTGTACACCCAAACCACTGGTACGACACTACCGTGTACGTGTGTATTTGAGTCTGGTGACCTTCAACAGGCTCGCTTTACGTAACCTTTACGCGCTAGCTACGGCGTACGTAAGATATCTGCTTAGGCGTCTAGGAAGAAAGATTATTTATTTTGATATCAATGTTAATACTATAAAACTTAAACCTTTAAAGCCTTTTACGCAACAATATATAGCACCCGGCATTATGTCTAATAGTCTAGTCTAGTAGTTGTAATATTCTTGCACTGAACTGTCCTACACACGAACGCTGTTACTCTGTCACTGGCACAGCCGGGCGTACCGCAGTACGCCCATTCTCCTTGCGTTACCCCTCCCTGGTCTAAGTTCACGCACACATAGCCATGAGCACACGGACGGCAATACATACAACAGTGTCGCTTCTGTTGACGTCGTATATATTCTGTGCCCAAACCAAGCTTAAGGATTTTATATAATTTTGACAGACCAGTAGTACTACTCGTATAGTAGTAGGTTATGTATAGGGAATCAAACAACTTTGTGTAGTTTTTACAATATGATTTCACATAAAAGAAATACGACTTCAAATTTACGAATATTGATTTCACAGAAATGAAAACTGAATTCACTGTTACGAAATATGTTTTCGCATTAACGAAAACTGATTTCACCCAAAAGAAAACTGAATATTAAACAAATTGTAACATGGGGTCCCGTGGCCGCGTGTCTGGTCGCGAACCTGGTGAAACTGGGTTCGATCCCGACCGACGCCAAATATTTCCAATTTTAAATGGCACAAATTGACCCCTGTGGTGCACTCTCCACGCCATCAATGAGTGCCCGTGAGGTGACGCCTGGTAAGCGCCCGCACGGTACAAATATGTCATAATCATTACCGATGAAGGAAAGAAAAATTACTGGATTTCAGTCAATATAAAATATATTTTCCGCCTCTACCGGTTTCGACACCTCATGTGTCTTCTTCAGGAGGTGAATTTTTTTTTAAGATTGTAAAACATGGATACAAATATAGACAATAATAAATAACATATAAAACATACAATGGTCGTCAAAAATTAAAAAAAAAATAAATACATTAAAAAACTCATTTAGTCGTCAATAAAATAAGATACAAATCTTGATTTAACAATGGCACCCATTTAACTGTTGGTTAGTCTTATTTTATTGACGACTAAATGAGTGTTTTAATGTATTTATTTATTTATTTTTTTAAATTTTTGACGCCCATTGTATGTTTTATATGTTATTTATTATTGTCTATATTTGTATCCATGTTTTACAATCTTAAAAAACTTTTCACCTCCTGAAGAAGACACATGAGGTGTCGAAACCGGTAGAGGCGGAAAATATATTTTATATTGACTGAAATCCAGTAATTTTTCTTTCCTTCATTACATTTCCAGTCAAGAAGTTCTTGCAGTCATTACCGATATCTGCGATAAAGCAGATTGTGGCACACTCAGAAATGGGTAAAATGCCGTGATGATATATTTATTTATTTATTTATTTATTGTAACATAACCTAACCATTACTAATTTTATTTAATTCTATTCAAGCAATATCCGTTGACGAGAAAAAATTCGTGTTTGGACATTTTCTGATGTTCAGAACTAGTTCTGGGCTAATGTATATATTATAACTCAAGTCCAAATGGCCTCATTCAATATTTACTTTATTTGTAAGCTGGGATTCCACTAAGATTTCTTGATGTTGGTCCCTGGTCTTATTTGAATACAGGCAAGGCGGTATAAGGTACAAATCTGAGGGCTTAAATTGACGTCGACAATTCCAATAAATTTCTAAGCGAGAAATCCGATTGGTTTGGAAAATCCATCCATAAACTCCCTCTAAATAAAATACAAGTCTGGTTAATGTATACAATCTCCGGAGATTCTGCAATATTAAACATTCACTGCCCGTATTACCATGCAGGTTTTAAATCGGCGACCACCCTTTAATATTTAAAATTTAATTTAAAATACCAATGCATCACTTCCGTGAAAAATTCAAATCTTTTACGCTTTTTACAAAAAGATAAGAAGATATTTAAAGAGACTTTGGAAACTGCTATAATTTTTCCTTCTTTGTTAAAAGTTGGCAAGGACTTTACGGGGACAGAATTTAGAAAATAGAACAAGCTTGATAATAAACGTAATCCGGGATGTCAGCAAATCTGATGTTTCTAACACCTGTTAAAACCAGGAAACGATGCAATATTTATTATTAAAGTTTGATATATCGCTCTTGCGGTAGCCGCTCAATTTAAAGCGCTATATTTCACTTACAATACCGAAAACATTGTCAGTTGTCAAACAAAATCAACAGTTTTTTATAAATTTACGTTTGGGGGGGAGAGGAATTGTTGACGTAATGTCAAAACTAGTGTTTCACAAGACAAGATTTCTTGTCTTGCTAGGCTATTTCTTGTCTTGTCTTGCAAAACAAGACAAGAAATTTAAATAACTCTTGTCTTGTGTTGTGTTACTCTTGCAAGCAAAAATCTTGTCTTGCTTGCAAGACTCTTGCATATTTCTTGTCTTGCAATTTCATATCAACAGGAACAACATATTTAAATGGGAAGTGATATTTTACATGAAGCTGTGAAGAGATTTTCGTGAAAAAATGTATTATGCTATAATTGAAAACTTTTCAAATCTTGTATTTAACACTTTTATATTAATGAGACCGACATATTAGATTCTTGTTAATATTAGTAAACATAAAGTGGTACTTTATTTGAAGCTCTGAACTGATTTCCTTGAAAAAATATATTAAAATATGATAAAAAAAAACTTCTCAAATTTGGTTTTAAAACTCGTATATGATTGAAAACAACATTAGATTTTGAGTATATATGATAAGTCGGGTGTGGTTCTTAACTAAAAGATTTTCAAAAAAAAAAAACTTGATAAAATATAATACAAAATTTCTTATTAAAGACTTTTCTATTTATTGGAACAACAAATTAGATTTTGTTTACAAACGATAAAGTGATATTTAACTCCAAGCTCATTGCAATTTTAAACATCGAATTAGCGGGAGGTCATGTGCTGGCCATATCAGATTTTTTATCTCTAAATCTATAGAAGATATAATAAGAAAATTTAAATCAGATTGAATACTTAATGCTCTTTATTATTTTTTGTACTACAAATTTTCAAAATATATTATTTAGAAGATTTTTTAAGAAACTACTACTTCCGGTTGTCAATTGTTACGAAAACCTTTTTAGCTTAGCTAGAGGTAAAACCTATAATAATATGTTGATGTATTGAATTATAATATAATATTGCAAGAGTGCAAGAATGCAAGAAAATACTAAAAAATCTTGCTATTCTTGCACTTTTCTTGCAGGGCAGATTCTTGTCTTGTCTTGCAACGAACTATATAACTCTTGTCTTGTTCTTGTCTTGCATTTTATGCAAGAACAAGACAAGAACAAGAAAAATGCAAGACTCTTGTGAAACACTAGTCAAAACTGAGTCATAAAATAACCCAACCTATATTGCGTAAATTTTTTCAAAATTCGCAGTAAGGCAAGTTCTCTTATTCACCCATAACAAGTAAAGAAAATAAATGAAATTCTACAAAAGGTAGTAACAATAAAAGAAAAGAGCATAGAATTTGGTAAATGAGCACGTTTTAAAGTCCCTAAAATCCAATTGCAACATTTTGCTTTTATGTTTATAGGTAGATATACTCGTATGTGTATTTGTAGTAACTGCATAACGGGTGGCACTTGAAATCCGTTACATAACCGTTCAACATGGTAAACAGTTTTTTTCAAATATTACCTGACCCATAAAATGTTATGCGATGCTTTATGAATAAGTAATTGTAATTAACGTATCAAGGGTGTTATTGTCCATTTAACTGCCGTAGTGCGTTCAACGTTTAACATCCGACTCATATATTATTTTAATAGATTTTCGATTTTTGTCATTGTGATTTCTGTTAGAGAGATTAATTAATTAATCTAGTTGCTTAAATGCTGTAACTATTCTTATTTGTTTACAATACCGATTTGTTTTATTATTTCTATCTACCAAAGTGTAATAAATAAAAGCATTATGCTGGCCTATTTTTATTAATCATTCTCTCCCAACTATTTTTGGACAAAATTTTCAATATTAAGGAAAGAACTGATGGTGAAGAAGAAACTCAAAAGTACAGAAAAATTTGTTCAATTGCAGGAATTTTTAAAACTAATTTGCAGGGGCTATCGACCGAAAATTACATATACGTAATCCTACTATAATGGGGAAGTTTAGCGATTTTTTTTTATTTTTTTATTCCATGGGAAACGACTTGAAAAATGATGTAACATGTTTTATTTTTATCAAAAATGCCCAGATTTTTCGGAGAAGCTGATTTTAAGCTGTGATGACGTCGGTAGAGGCTTGGCGCAACGTATGTCGATTTATACACTGACGGACGCGATTGCGGTTACCAGTGAAGCGCTTTTACGCTTTGTTACGACCTACGTTCAAGTGGTTCGATTTCACAGTTCTGTCTGAGTTTGCGCATAACTGACTTGTGACGTACTTAAAGTTTATCCAAAAAATATTAATTATAAATAAATGGAGCAATAATTTTAATTTTTTATATCAATTTCAGCAGTCATTTGTGTTATATTTGTGAGAAAATAGTATGTTATGTAGAATTATTACCATGCTAAACTTCCCCATTCTCGTACTAACTTTGTATTCTAAGTTAATACAAAGTAAAATAATATTTACGTTCATTTCGCTAGTTTATTGATTCCAATAGTCTTTCACATAGCAACAACATCAATTTTATAACACCCTGAAAGCAGGGTTGTTATGATAATACCACTCGGACGTTAACTTAACTTAAAGACGTGTTAAAACAAACTATAGATAACATGGCTAAACAATTAATGTCAAAACTGTAACTGTCAAACGTTACTCTTTAAATTTTTTTTCTCGTTGATAAAAGTAGAATTTTTCAATTTAATTGGATCAACGCCAAAATATTGTAATTGACGCGTTAAAATGTCTCGATTATTAATCGCCCTTATTAACAGATTAATAGTTAAACTATTCAGCCTCATGTTATTAAAATTATAGTGACGATATTTCAATAAAGTGTCATTTTAAAAAGTATTTAAATAATAATAGTGTGCTTTGGAAAAAATATATAATTCACATGACATAATAGTTATTTATGTATTAAGTGCGTAAGGAGGCTTTTATGGCCTGCGGTGGGATTTTGAGCCCGAGGCGTAAGCCGAGGGATAAAAACACGTCAAAGGCCATAAAAGCAAGTTACGCTCGTGGTACATACAAAACTTTATGCACGGACGAAAATTTTTAAATTATGAGTGTTGAAAAATTGTATTGAAAAGAATTTGTCCTCGTACATTTAGTATCTAGTGTTGCTATGAAAGCGGAGAACAACAGTTTATTGTTTGTTTATTAGTTATGTCATTTGAGTTTTATTTTGTGTATCTCCGTGCTTTCCATATAAATATCACAAAATTCATTTTCATTTTTCATTAAAGAATATAAAAAAAATCGATTTGTAATAAAAACTTTTCATGTTGCCTGTTTAAATTGTTTATATTGTAGGTTATAATTTGGTTTGACGTTTCATGTGAAAGAAATTCGTGTATAATTGTCAAATTATGATACGTCCGTGCATAATAGATATTTACACACCAAGTGAGCTAAGGTAATAATGTTTATCCATGAGAAGAAAGTTTAGCTCACGAGCCCGTAAGGGCAAGAAGTTAATTTCTTCGAATGAATAAACATTCTTAGCTCACGTGGTTTGTACAATATTTTATTAAATTTTGACTAAATAGTAATAATAACCATTATAATATTTAATTTTGACAAAATAAAAAACTGATCAGTTAGTAGGCTGAGCATGACAATCGTCGCTGATAGACGTCAAATCATCTATTTAAAAATCTTTATTGTGTGTCATTTATGTCGTAAAAAATAATCAAAAGGGCTGATAATGTCTGATAAATAATGTGGTGAGTGTTATTTTCGTTCTTGATGTAACTTTTAAATGTATTTTTTGTTGCAGAGTTAAAATTTTTTGAAAGTGATTTAAATTTTTTTAATTTACTTGTGAATAAAATGTTACTGGTAGTTGTTGCTATGGAGTTAATAATGACAGTTTAAAACATCAAAATTGAATAAAATAATGAATATTTAATAATAAATTTTAATTGTAATGACAAAAATTAATTTGTTTAAGTATATGGTAAAACATTCGTTATTCATTATGTATTTTATTTCCATTATAATATTCTATATTTGTAACACTTTTAATTTAATGAAAATTATAAATTAAATGAAATATTTGAATTCCAAAATTTAGAAGTACATATGTTATATTATTTAATTAAATTAAAATCGTTAAAATATCAAAATAATATCATTTGATATTCATTGAAGCACACATGAAGTATTAAATAAAATATAATTACATTTTTGCTACCAATTCAGTGGATATATTTTTTTATGTGTATTAGTTTCAGTGTCAGAAAACATCGTGTAAGTAAAATAAATGATACGAGACAAGACGGAGGACTTTTTGTATTTGTCTGCTTCATTCGTTTGCCGCATCATATATCAAGTTAGTTATTAGTATATTAAAGAACGAATGTCATAATTGCCAATTTATTTTGTGAGTTTATACCACAACGCGCAGCGAAGTTATCCAACCCTTCGAACAAAATAATAATAATAATAATAATAATAATAATAATAATAATCGACAATTATGACATGAATTCTTTATACTATTTTTTCTATTTTGCACTTCCTATGCCTTTTTAAAATGAAAAATAGTTATGTCAAAATTTAGGGAATTTTGTCAGTTGGCGGTATTAACATGACGTTTGATAATTCATTTGACAACTCTAACCTTATTTTTGTAACACCATACGATATTTTCTATTTCATGCTAAATTTACTGTATGTCTCCTCTTCTTCTTATTCTTAGTTTTAAATTCAAAATTATATAAAAATAAAATTCTTAACAATCGTTTGTGTTCGTTTATTTAACGAGATATGGCATTTGATATTTTTGGAATTCTTAGCCACCAACCTTATAAAAATAAATTGTACTAGTTTATTACATCACTCGAATGAGCTATTAACGACCTCCTTTGAGTGTTGTAATAGCTTTGTTACACATGGAAAAATTAGAAAACGTAATTTTCGAAAGGATACGCGGCTTAAATATGTCAAACATATGTATAAACAACAAAAAGAAAACAGTACTTGAAGAGTGAAATATAAATATACATTTGTTTTTGTAAATAATACTTTCGTTTTGTAGATAATAATATTTTCCATTAATTAAATAAAAATGCACGCCATTTCCATGATGGAAAGATACGAAATAAAAATAAATTACATTTATAAATTAATATAAATATATTTTCACAACTTCTCATGCACTTCTGGATGGCAATTTGCCTATTATTTATAGATTTCAATAATAACGATATATTTGTTCTGTTGGGGGCGTTTATCAGGAGTCACCTCACGGACTTATAAAGTTGGAATGGAGAAAGCACCACAAATGTATAATATATGTGCAGAGATGAAAATTACCTCATTTTTTTGTAAATTATCAGCTAATTCAAATTATACATCATACAAAAAAGTCTCCGTACGAAAATATTTTCATTTTTTTTTTTTAGGAAAAACTAATTCTAAAACTCAATATATTTAATGTTTTTTAAATCCAAAATGAAAAGCATTATGTTTTGTTATTATACAGGGTGTTAAAAAATAAGTGTCACAAATTATGAGGGCATATAGTACTAACCAAAATGAGTAAAAAAGGCTTAATCAACATTGGTCCGATCTTCAACTGTTTTAGAAAAACAGACAAAGATAGTGACAACAAAATTTTGTCTATGTCAATAAATAGACCATAAAAGAACAATAAAATTTTATATGAAACATTTTTTTGACTTACTAATAGTTACAAAGTTATTTGAAAACTAAATATTGGCTAAGATCGCCACAACATTTATCTTAGTAGAATTATTCGATTTTTTTTGAAAAACAAAAACACATCTAAGATGACCTCTGAAAGGTAATTAAAATGTCTCATTTAATCAAAGTCGTAAATCTTACAGTTTTCGAGATAGTAGAGGTAAACCCCGAAAAAACTCATTTTTCACTGCCTTATATCTCGGAAACTATTGAAGATCGGACCCATGTTAATTTAGCTTTTTTTACTCATTTTGGTCAGTATTATATGCCCTTATAATTTGTGACACTTATTTTTTAACACCCTGTATAAAAAATTAACAAATAATATAGTTATTTTATTTAATTTATGGGGTAAATATTGAAAGTAGGTATTTATAATTTCATGACAAAAAAGTCTCCATACGATAACCAAAACATTTAAATAATAAACGATTTAATTATGTTTTATAAAAAAATATAATATAACTAAGCGACGACTATTGAATCTACCAAATTCTGCTTGCCATTAATTTCAGATTAAGGAATTCATAATTAAACAAGTCTTTAGTCTTATGAAATTTAAGAAACTTCTCTCCAACACACACGCACCCACACACCCACACACACACACACACACACACACACACACACACACACACACACACACACACACACACACACACACACACACACACACACACACACAGAGAGAGAGAGAGAGACACCAATGTAAATATGTTAAAATCTGATTCTAGTGACCTTAAAACGTGCTTATTCACTAAAATCTGGATATGCAATTTTTTTGAAAAATAAACTGGTAAATTAGGGTAAACTATGTTTAATAATTTACAGTAAATTACAGTACAATTTACTTCGTAATTTACCTGGTAATTTCGTGTGAGCATATAAAAATCCTCAATTTGTAAATGTTTTTATTAGTTTAAATAGTTTTTTTGCACGTCGGAAAGAACTGTAAAAGTAAAAGATAAATAGTTTATAGTAATGTTCTCGGTGTCTATTGTGTTGTAGAACACTTTGTATTCTTGTGACAATTTACCAACTGTCATCCACGAAATGACAAAAACTCCCCTCACACACACACACACACACCCAGAGACATTCACTCACATACACACTCACACGTTTGACAAGTTACTACGCCGGGTTATTGTATATATGATTTGTTATTTTCCTCATATTTCTTCCAGCACAATTTAATTTATCTTTTTCGCTATTTTTCCAACATTATACACAACGTTCATAAAGTTTAATAAACACAAACTATTCGGTGTAATAATATTTATCAGTTCTTTAGTGTTTCAGTTTAGTTATTTACAAACAAGTTAATTTACATGAAGCTAATCCATTATAGTTACTATCTGTTGAAATTGCACAGCACTGTAATAATATTGAAAATTATATTGTGCTAGAGGATAATATAGCTTACAACAGAACAATGTTCGTCTCGTCTCATAGGAATACTAATGAGCAAAATTGTAATTAAAATTGCTAGCCGTTTCGACTAATTCATTTTTTATTAGGAAACAAAATCAATATATTGAATAGGAAAGGTTGGATACTCGTCATTATAATTTCCGATAAGTTATTATTTATTCATAAATGTTAGGAGTTATGATAGTGACATTGAATTTATATTTTTCGAGTTAAATATTTCAAATAATTTCAGGGCATATACATAAATATATCTTCAAATAAAACTTTATAGACTTTTTTAAAGTGAATGACTAAATTTACAATTTTATTGAAAATATATTAACAAATTAGAAATAAAATCTATTAGGTAGGTAACTAGAGCGTGTTATGTGTATGTATGTGTGTGTGTATGTTATGTGTGCCTGTGTGGATGTAGATGTGTGTGTGTGTATGTGTGGACGGATGTTGGAAGAACGATTCCTCAAAAACTATAAGACTTAAGACCAATTTAACTTAGTATTCCTCAATCTGACTTCATGGGAAGAGATGAAAAGGTTTTGGTAACAATTGGACAACCGGTAGGTAATAGTTATTTATGTATTAAGAGCGTAAGGAGGCTTTTATGGCCTCTGGCGGGATTTTGAGCCCGAGGCGTAAGCCGAGGGATAAAAACACGTCAAATGCCATAAAAGCAAGTTACGCTCGTGGTACATACAAAGAATTTGTCCTCGTACATCCAGTATTTAGTGTTGCTATGAAAGTGGAAAACAACAGTTTATTGTTTGTTTATTAGTTATGTCATTTGAGTTTAATTTTGTGTATCTCCGTGCTTTCCATATAAATATCACATAATTAATTTTCATTTTTCATTAAAGAATATAAAATTTTTCGATTTGTAATGAAAACTTTTCATGTTGCCTGTTTAAATTGTTTATATTGTAGGTTATAATTTGGTTTGATGTTTCATTATAGCCCAGCGGGCTATAAAGAGGCCCGCGGACTATAAAATGACGTTTATGTCAAAGAAATTCATGTATAATTGTCAAATTATGATACGTCCGTGCATAAAATGTATTTATCCATAAGAAATATCTCCAATCTTGTTAATGTATTGGAAGAACCTCTGACATTTAAGAACTTCCTCAAACAATGAAAATATAGATATAATTAGAATTTTATGTGTGCGCAGGACATGTTAAATACAAAAATAATATTTGGGTAAAGTACTGTAACTTTTTTACCTCCCGCTATCCTAGGTAAGGGAGGTATAGGGATCGTGCTAAAAATCACATGTAAAGATTTTAGTGAATAAGCACGTTTTGATGTCCCCAGAACCCGATTTTAACATTTTTACAATGATGTCTGTGGGTATGTATGTGTGCAAGTGTGTGTGTGTGCGTGTGTGTGTGTGTGTGTGTGTGTGTGTATGTATGTGTGGATCCTATCGATACGATTACTCACATACTATCAAATCAGAAAATTATGTAATTTATATACCCATGCTACAATAATGTGGGAAGAGCTCATTAGTTTTTAGTGTATATCTTGAAAAAAATACAATGAATATAATTTTTCAGCAACTTTTACTAATAATAATGAAATAGAATGGTACAATCTTCAATTCTACGATAATAGCATTTAGTAAATAACTTTAAATATAAATTTATAATATAATTTATTTTCATATCTCATTTTACCTATGCCTCAAACATAAACAATATTTCAATAACAATTTTGACATATTTAAACAAAGTCACTGTCAGGAAGCAATTACATTAAAATTAATAATGAAACCGTAGTAGTAGTAATATATATATATTTGAATCTAATAAAATTAAGGTTTGTAAAAATAATATATTTTCAATCATACATAAATATTAGAAGTACTATTGATTTGCTTCATTGTCTTCTAGAATACGAATTTGAAAAGATGTCAAGATGCGAGTACTATTTTGATTTTTGTTAAGTGTTTCTATTAGTTTTGTCAATATTTGTGAATTTTTTTACCTCCCGCTACCCTTGGTAAGGGAGGTATAGGGATCGTGCGAAAAATCACATATCGAGATTTTAGTAAATGATCCCGTTTTAAGGTCCCCAGAATCCAATTTTAACATTTTCACGACGATGTCTGTATGTGTGTATGTGTGTGTGTATGTGTAGGGATTTTGTCTTCGCTCTAACTCAAATACTATCATTCAGAAAATTCTGAAACCTTGTATTTCTTCCCTATTCTAATATGAAAAGAAGCCATTAGATTTTGGTGTAAATCAGATAATCGGAAATGGCACTTTACCTGAAGCTCATAATGATTTTTCTTCAAAAATACCATTAAATGCTATTTTTTCGCATTTTATGTCTTTTGAAAATTAAAGATTATTGAATTTTCTACAGGAATACATTCATACTTTTTCTATATATTTTACAGATAAATTTAAAAATAATTTTTTTGTTAGTCGCGAAGCCTAAGATAAATACAATTCCTTTGTTACACAGTTCATATTTCAAATGAATGTAACTGACAGTAAATGTCACTGTCAAAAAACTAATCACTTCAAATTAATAATAGTGACATTTTAAAAAGAAAATAGTAAATAAAGCAATAGTTTTCTGCAATGACGCGAAAAGAAAACATTCACTTTTAATAACTACAGTTAAAAACAATTTTTTTCAGAATAAAATAATTCACTCGGACAACAAAGTTAAAAGTGCTTGGAATATCATTAATAATTCTAAAAATAAGATTAATCCTAATATAAAACTAACAATTGACAACAAATTAATTGAGAATCCGGAAATAATAGCCAATATATTTAATAATCATTTCAAAGAAGCACCCTTAAATATTATAAAACGTATTCCAGTAACTAACACAGATGCTAATTATCGCATAAATGATAACAATGGGTATTGTAACTTATTTTTGAGTCCTTTTACTGAAACAGAATTATTCGAAATTATTATAAATAAACTTAAAAACAAAAAATCTTCTGGTTTTGATAATGTACCTAATTTTGTTATAAGGAGTGCAGCACATATGATATCAGCTCCTTTAACACACATAATCAATTTATCATTCCAAAACGGAAATTTTCCAGAAAAATTAAAAATTAATAAAATAATACCTGTTTTTAAAAAAGGAGACAAACAAAATACCGATAATTACAGACCTATTGCTCTGACCTCTGGGTTTTCTAAAATTTTTGAATACTGTTTCCTAAGAAGATTTGATGGTTTCCTAAAACAAACTAATATTATGAGAAATACTCAGTTTGGTTTTAGAGAAAATATCTCGACCATTGATGCTTTGCATTATTTATATAGAAAAATTATTCATTATATTCACAATGGAGAATATCCAGTCGGTATTTTTTGCGATTTTAGTAAAGCCTTCGACTGTGTCGATCACTCGTTGCTGCTTAACAAATTAGAACTTATGGGTATACGTGGCGTTGCGTTAAACTGGATATCATCTTTTCTAACCAATAGACTACAGTTTGTTTCGATTAACCATTGTAATAATAACTCAAATAATATTTCTAATTCCGATTTAACAAAAATTAACGTTGGTTTGCCTCAAGGCACAGTACTTGCTCCAATTCTTTTCATTATCTTTATTAATGATTTAAGTGCCGTTTTAACTAATGATTGTGACCCTATCATGTACGCCGACGACACAACTCTTTTAATTTCTGATAAAAGTAAATCTTCTCTAATTGATAAGTGTAATTTAAATATATACTCTTTAAGCACTTGGTGCTCCACAAATAAATTGTTTTTAAATGAAAATAAAACTAATATCATTCGCTTTCATACAATAAGCCCTAAAAATAACGATATTCAAGTAAATATTCAGTTTGATAATAACCATTTAGAAAGTTGTACATCAACTCGTATATTAGGTCTCACTGTAACGGAAAACTTAAACTGGAATCCCCACTGTGATGAACTTGTCAGTAAATTAAATGTAGTTTGTTTTCAATTTCGTCATTTAAAGGAATACTTAAATATTAGCCAACTTGTTATGTTTTATTATGCAAGTATTGAATCTCGTATGAGATATGGGATTTGTTTATGGGGAAATTCAAGTGCTATTAAAAAAGTCTTTATTGCCCAAAAGCGAATTATTCGTTGTTTAGCTGGAGTCAGTTACTTATCATCTTGTCGTGAAATATTTAAAAAATACAACATCTTAACTGTTATAAGTTTGTATATTTATGAAATTTGCATTTTTATTTTCAAAAATCAAAATTCTTTTGTAAAGACATCTGATATTCATAATTATAACACTAGGCATAATAATAATTTCTATGCACCGGTGGCCAAATTAAATATTGTTAAAAATTCTCCTGAAATATTTGGATTAAAATTGTTTAATAAATTGCCAGAGAGTTTAAAAGAAAATAATAACTTAAAAAAATTTAGTAAAGAACTTAAAAAATATTTAATCCTTCATACTATTTACACTCTAGAAGAATATTTCAGCATATAAACATATCATATGCAATTTTTCATTTTTATTTTATGTGTTTTCTGACGCTTTCTATACACTGTATTGTGTCTTTGGAAATAAATCTCTTTATTATTATTATTATTAATGGAACAGTTTGCAGCGTCAGTAAATACGTAGGTATGTATTTAAATTAATAATAATTAAATAGCTGGAGGTTTTGTGTTGGCCACATCAGATTTTTTTGTATGATATATACATAAAGTGGAAATGGCGGGGTATTTTGCGCTGGTCACTACCGATTTTTATTAATTGATTGTTTGAACTAAAACGGTGTTTATTTCTGTTGAGGCTTACGTATTTGACGATATAATATCTGTGCTGTGCTAGTATTTCAACGAACGCGCATTATAATTCGCACGGTTATTGTGAGTTTGCACGAGTCTATTATGGAGTTATTTCCATCCAAGTGGACCTCGGCCATTTACACGCTATTGTCCGGACGAATTACGCGACACCGAGTAATTCGCCCCGTCACCGTTAGCCTGTCCTTTAATGGCGCTACTGTTCTGTTCTGTGTGGGGAAAAATTGAGAAAACAAAAAACTCTCGCCTAATTAATTTCGTTGTTTGTTTTGTTTCTTGTCAATGTTTTCACAGCAAACAAATGAAGGATTACGTAATCTGTAAATATTATTGTTGAAAAGGAAAACATTATTTTTTACAAGGCAAATTTATGGAACCCGAAAAGAATACCTATACAAAGGGTTATTCGCAAAGCCCTAAAGAAACCTTGTAATAACGACTACAAAAGAAAAAAATTATGTGGCCAGCACAATACCTCCGGCTATTTAATTTTTATTAATTTAAATACATACCTACATATTTACTAATGCTGCAAAGTTATATTAAGTTCCTCTGCATTTAAATATTGCTTTATTTACAATTTCCGTTTTATAATGAACTGTGCAAGGACCTGAAACTGAACCCGGTCCTGAACCGAAAACCCGATTTAACCCAAATTTTTTGATAAACTTGAACCCGAACCAAACCTTTATTTGTCAAGGTAAATAAACCTGAACCGAATTTAAACCGTTTTAAATTCAGATTCGATTCAGATTTGTTAAAAAAATAAAATAAATTTTTTATTATGATTTAAAAAATAATCAATATTACCGTCTTTTTGAGCTTGTGTTCTGAAGCGAAATTCGAACCAGAACCCAAAACCGATAAAACGTTATAATTTTCATTTTTTTGAAACGACACTGAACCTGAACCTCATTTATTTCCTGAATCTGAACCATAAATACATTTCGGGTCAGGTCCCTGGAACTGTGTAACAAAGGAATTGTGTTTATCATTGATACATAGGCTCCTGGACTCAAAAACAAAAGACGATCGAAAATTCCTGCGGTGCCTATTAAAGTTGTCTCAAAAAGTTAGCCATAAAGACCTACAATAATTTTTTTCTACGGCCACCATGAAAAGTTGACATTTGTGCTCTATTTTGTCATCGTAAAGTTGATGGTTATTAAGGAACGAGCAAAAAAATACTTTACCGCGCGTCTCCTATAGCATCGCGCGGTAAAGTGCTCAATTTGCTCGCTTAGATAAATACATATTTTTGCTGAAATCTTAATTTATTAAAATAATACTTACGAAATCTAAAATATAGGTTAGGTTCATTTTTATACTAGAAACGTGCTACAAACAATATACCTGAAGTTAGCTACAGTACCAATTTAGTTAGGTTAGGTATTTAATTATATATAATAACAACTTTACTGGTGTATGTACATTGTATTACAATTTTAAATATTTAATAACACACATTTCATAATTAACAAACTTATTGGATTTAATTATTGGCGGATAATGTTAAAATTGAATGTGCACTTTTGGCAGTTTTGTATATTCATTCCAGAACTTGAAAACAGCTGACGAAGATAAATTAGACTCTGTGACTGTGACACTCACTAGAGTTTTCAGTTCTTAACTGCTAGTGTTGATTTTAGCATGGAATAAATGGACCAAAGAGAAGACGATTTCATTAGATTTTTACAAAAAGTAAGCTAGTAAGACATTTTCACTGTAATTCTTGATTTTTTTAACTTACACCATTCAATGGAGAGGTTATAATTCTTTTCGTATAATGCTTTTGATTTTGCAAAATATATCTGGAGGAGTGCAGGAAAAATCACTATCTTTTACTGACAGAATTTTGTATTTATTTACTTGAATACTCACATCGTCATGGATACACACAACACAAAACAGAAATTGGTTGAGGTTGAATTGAACTTACTAAATAGGTATTATTATGTTTTTCTATTTTGGTTAGTAAAGTCGTAGAAAAAATTATGTGTGCATCTCTCGCGTAAAGTATCTTTATTGTTCTCGCTCAATTGTAGCGCTCGCTACGCTCGCGCTTCAATTTTTGAGCGCGAACAATAAAGATCCACTTTACGCTCTTGATACACAAATAACTATTATGTAGCGTGCTTAATAAGAAAGTTTTTCATATAAGGAACTCGAATTTGTTCCACCCTGTTCATCATATATTATTTTGACGACGATGTAGGCATTAAAAATTAATAACTTTTTTAAACTTTTTAATTTAGTTTTATTTGTTTAGTTCTTTAGTTTATTTGAACTAATGTTGTTATTGATAACAATGGTTTCGTCTTGTTTACGAGTAGTATAGTATCGCAATTTTTTTTTTTTAATTTGTCTGCATAAACATTAGTATTACGTCAGTTTATTTCTCTTCAATTTTAAATAAAAATGAAAACAACTTTATTTTTCGGAATCATGTGTGCACGGCATTTGTAAAGCTCTGCGTGATTGTAATAAAAATCTTAAATAATTCATGCATGTATGAGAAGTGGAAAGACTATATATCACAGGGGCGTTATGTTGGCAGGAAGTCTAGCGTTGAGAAGGGAAATTCCTCTAAATTCTCCACGATCCTGTTGCTGCCTTTCCCTCCGATTCGTGTCAAAACGAAATTCGTTTGTCGCTGTCAACAAACCAACGTCTCGATTTAGCTGTTGACGTAAATGCTACCGCTGTTACTGTTTGGTACCGATTTATTTCTTTCTACGCTTTGAACTTGTTATACAAAAAGAATCATAAGATATCGAGTAGATTTCTTTCAGAAGGCAGTAGTAATACATCGGCCGCTTAACATGGAAAGTGACGATATATTGTGGAACAGTTATTATTAAATAATAAATATGTCATAACGGCATATTACCCATTTCTGAGTGTGCCAATCTGCTTTATCGCAGATATCGGTAATGATGATGACATATTTGTACCGTGCGGGCGCTTACCAGGCGTCATCTCACGGGCACTCATTGCTGGCGTGGAGATTGCACCACAGGGGTCACTTTTGTGCCATTTAAAATTCGAAATATTTGGTGTCGGTCGGGATCCATATTATGGAGCAGTTATTATTAAATAATAAATATGTCATAACGGCTTAATACCTATTTCGGGGATGATACATTCTGCTTCTACGACAGTTATGCTAAAAAGAGCCAATTTCAAATTTTTGAAAAAGTATTGTAAATGAAAGTTTATGCTATATTATTCATAGTTAATAAAAAGTAATTGTTGTTTACAAATATTATATATTATCACGGTACAGAAAATAGCAAGAACTTCCCTCGTCTCTAATTTTTATTAATACAAAATTAGAAAATTACATGTAATGAACATATCCATCAAAATTTAAATGCATTCAAAAACTATAAGAACATACACAGTTTATTATTTTATAAATATAATGGCACGTCCCAATAATAAAAAATCTGATGTGGCCAACACAAAACCTCCCGCTATTTAATTTTTACATACATACATACGTACATAAAATCACTCGATTCCCAATTAAGGGGTTAGCAAATACCCGGAAACAATAGTAACAATAAGAAAAGGGATAAGAGTAAGAGCTCAGCTGACTCACTTCACTCTTTAACAACATTCTTCTTTCGCCTTGACCATAATCATCATAGCATTCATACATAAGAACATATTAATGTGACCGATTTTCGGTAGCGAATAACCCCATCCGGATCACAATAATAGTTACGCAACAATCTTCCTTCGCCACACTTTCCTATCCATTTTTATTAATTTAAATACATACTTACGTATTTACTAACGCTGCAAACTGTTCCACTGCATAAAACTATTGATTTATTTACTATTTTCTTTTTAAAATGTCACTATTATTAATTTGAAGTGATTAGTTTTTTGATAGTGACATTCACCTGTCAGTTACATTCATTTGAAATATGATGTGTAACAAAGAAATTGTGTTTATCTTAGGCTTCGGGATGTATAAAAAAAAAGATTTTTAAATTTATCTGTAAATTATATAGAAAAAGTATTAATGTATTCCTATAGAAAATTCAATAATCTTTAATTTTCATAATGACAAAATGCGAAAAATTGGCATTTAATGGTATTTTTTGAAGAAAAACCATTATGTGCTTCAGGTAAAGTGCCATTTCCGGTTATCCGATTTACACTAAAATCTAATGGGATCTTTCCATATTAGAATAGGGTAGAAATACAAGGTTTCAGAATTTTCTGTATGATAGTATTTGAGTTAGAGCGAAGACAAAATCCCTACACATACACACACACATACATACATACATACATACACACACACATACATACACACACACATACACACATACAGACATCATCGTGAAAATGTTATAATTGGATTCTAGGGACCTTAAAACGTGGTCATTTACTAAAATCTCGATACGTGATTTTTAGCACGATCCCTATACCTCCCTTACCAAGGGTAGCGGGAGGTAAAAATCTGATGTGGCCAACACAAAATACATACAGTAACAATTTTGAAAGAAGTCCGACCAAGGCCATCTACGAATTGCAACTATGAATTAAGATTTTATGCTGTCAAATTTAGTAGTGTCATTTATATAGTTTTTATGAGGTACACAAAATATTATGTACCCTCGTAAAAACTAAGTAAAAGACTACTAAATTTGACAGCACAAAATCTTAATTCATAGATACAATTCGTAGATGGCCTTGATCGGACTTCTTTCAAAAATTTTACTGTACCTACGTTTTTACTAATGCTGCAAACTATATTATGTTCCATTGCATATAACTATTGGTTTATTTACTATTTTCTTTTTAAAATGTCACTATTATTAATTTGAAGTGATTATTTTTTTAACAGTGATATTTACCTGTCAGTTACATTCATTTGAAATATGAACTGTGTAACAAAGGAATTGTGTTTATGTTAAGCTTCGGGATATATAAAAAAAATGATTTTTAAATTTATCTGTAAAATATATAGAAAAAGTATTAATGTATTCCTGTAGAAAATTCAATAATCTTTAATTTTCATAATGACCTAAAATGCAAAAAATGGCATTTAATGGTATTTTTTGAAAAAAAAACCATTATGAGCTTCAGGTAAAGTGCCATTTCCGGTTATCCGATTTTCACCAAAATCTAACGGTTTCTTTCTATATTAGAATAGGGTAGAAATACAAGGTTTCAGAATTTTCTGAATGATGATATTTGAGATAAAGCGAAGACAAAATTCTTACACTTACACATACACATACACACACACACACACACACACACACACACACACACACACACACACACACACACACAAACACACACACACACATTAAAATTGGATTCTAGGGACCTTAAAACGTGGTCATTTACTAAAATCTCTATATTTAATTTTTAGCACGATCCATATACCTCCCTTACCAAGGGTAGCGGGAGGTAAAAAAATCTATTTCAGAAAAAGTAACTTCAGTATCAGAAAAAGTAACTTCAACTTCAGAAAAATTATATGAAATATAATTTACCTTCCGAAATTGAATTAACTTTTTCTGAAATTGAAGTTACTTTTCCTGAAAATGAATTTACTTTTTCCGAAAGTAAATTTACTTTTTTGTACGACTTCAAATTAAGACAGCAAAAATACAGAAATACGCTTTTTGTGTTACTTAATTTTACAGAATTATACCTTCAGCTTGTGCTTAATAAATCACATATTAGTTGTTGCTAGCTTTATGCCGTGTCCAAGATATTCGGAGCCATGGCTTGTGATGTTGTTTAGTGCCATGGTAACCAATACGTCAAGTCGCATTTTAAGTAGTAAAGACATTAGCAGAATCAATAGAGCTGGTCTAAACGGAAGTATAAATGTTTATAAATGAAGTGAGACTCTATTATTATAGACAGATGATATATAGAAATGAATTTGTAAATTTAAATTGTAATTTCCGCCTGTGTTGAATCTGTATTCCACAGCACGCGAATATGTTACGAGTTTTCCAACACGACCATCCCAGTAGATATCGATTGTTTTCCTCCTGAACTTCATTTAAACGTCCAATGAATACGCAAATAGAGCATTGACTTTATTGATTGTATAGGTAGAGGAAACAAGGGTCAAGGAAATTATTTTTTGCATCAGATACACCACCAATAATATAAGGGATTCTCGCAGTTCCATATACGCATGACACACTTATGACATCCATTGGTTTATATGACAACACTTTAGAACAAAAACAAATTAATTATACAATTCTATTTAATTTGATGCTTCAGATTAAATGAAAGGAAGAAAATTACTGGATTTCAGTCAAATAATTGCTATATTTTCCGCCTCTACCGGTTTCGACACCTAATGTGTCTTCTTCAGGAGCTAAATAATATTAAAGTTTTTGAAAAATTTAAATACAAACATGTGTAACTTACGTGAAAATGTACAATTTATAAAATATGGATAAATACATAAAACAATAATAAATAACATAAAATACATTTATTATTGTTATTATTAAATAGGGGACATGGCTTAACCACAGATTCCTGAGGCTAAAATAAGACGATTTAACCAAACTTGCTTCTACCGGAAAGTGTACCATTTAGCCAGAATTCTGCTTCAAAGTTCTTCGAAAAAAAATTAATTTTGCTTATAATAATCGGACGCTTTATTTGATTTGGATGAAATTTGGTATGAGAGTTTATAAGGTTATAGGTCATATTTTAAGGTGATACTTGTTATTATTAGTGAACCACTAGTGTATGAAACTTAGTTGTCCCAACATTAGTTAGACCGTAACTTTTTAATGGCAATGCCGAAAACGTGAAATTATTTTTTTTCGGAAAGATTCATTCAATAGTAAACTTTTCTCTCTCTATGTAATTTGTGATATCTGTTACGGTTCACACATAAAAAAATAAAATCTTAGTGTCTGCACTGCTAAATTTTTAAAATAAATTTAATCTAGCAGTCTCTCCAAATGTCAAACAAGTAATTTTTAATGACAGTAACAATTGTTTTACGGGTTGTCAAAAATTTTCTTCGCAATATTCTAAAATTAGTAACATCCGTTTGTTCGGCCTAATAATATTTTATTACCATTATTATAAATAAGACGATTACTTATCTCAGCTTACTCCTAAACAAGTTGTGAAGATTGACAACTCGTTACTGTCATTAAAAATTATTTGTTTGACATTTGGATAGACTGCTAGATTAAATTTATTTTAAAAAAATTCACGATGCAGTCACTCAAGTTTTATTTTTTTCTGTCTGAACCGTAACAGATATCAAAAATTAAACAGAGAGAGAAAAGTTTACTATTGAATGTATCTTTCTGCAAAAAAATAATTTCACGTTTTCGGCATTGTCATTAAAAAGTTATGGTCTAATTAATGTTGGGACACCTATATATTACACACTTATACACTAGTGGTTCACTAATAATACAAATATCACCTTAAAAGATGACTTATAACCAGGGCATCGAACCCGAACCTGAACCGAACCAAAACCGGAACCAAACCGTAACATTTTAGGGAACCCAAACCGAGAACTGAACCTCAGATATATTTTTAATTGAACCTGAGTCGAAACCGAACCGAGTATTAAAATTCAGGTTCGGGGTTCAACTCCGGTTCAGGTTAATTCTTTGTTCGAAAAGTAAATACAGCCGATAATCGACGTCTTAGGCATCTGCGTTGCTGTCTAGGCTGACTTTTCGTGAAAATTGTGTTCGTTTTTTGTTGCGTTTTGCGTAAATTCCGGCTCTCATTTTACATTATTTCGAACCTGAACCGCGAACAAAACCGCAAATTTTATTAATGCTTGAACCAAAACCGCACCCGAACCCATCTTTCAAAAAACAAATTAACCTGAACCTAAACCGAACCCAGTTTTTGGCGGGTTCGATGCCCTTATAACCATATAAAGTATCATACCAAATTTCATCCAAATCGAATAAAGCGTCCCTGTATATCATAAAATAGAAGCTAAAAAGCTATTCTTTGACAGTAAATTTGACTTTTTATAACAACAAACCTGATGATTTGTTTAATTAGTGCACGTCAACTTCAAGGCATAGTGTGCTCCTGCAAAACCCTAAAATCTAATTCCTAAAATTCTAAATAATGACATTATTTAGGCCATATAAATTTATGATTTAGATATTAGGGTGATAAAAGTGTAACATCGCACAGCCATAAAAGAATAAATAATATATGCTGTATTATGCAAGCAGAGATAACTGCTTTATTTTTTTAGAAAACTTCATTTATATTTAACGACCGGGCCGACATAAAATAAACAAAAACACTCCGCACAGGGTTGCCGGTTGTGTGCTCAGCGCCTCCTTTTCGGCAACACTGGAAGGATGGTTTGTCCTGAATATCTATAACCGCGCGAAAGAATTCCCTTAGGAGTGACGTATCCTAGCTGATCCTTTGTTCCTTACCGCTTTTCTTTTGTCTCGAATTACACAGCTTACTACAAACGAAGCTGAGTTAATTGCTCCATATTATATTTTTAATGATGGCCGTCAAAACTTCCCTTAAACGTGTCAAATGTTTTATGAAATGCAATCTTTTTAATGGTAGGGTTATTCAAATGTAAAAATTGTACTTGACATCTTAATGTTTGGGGATTCAAGAAATAGGTGTTATTTTTTAACTGCTTTAAGAGTAAACGGAAACATCTGCATTCGACAAGCAAAATAAATGAATCCCTCATCTTTTACCGCAAAAGGCAAAATATACAGCATTCAACTTTAAACATCAGGGGTATTCTTTTAATTTCGAACCTAATATAGAAAACGGAATTTCATTCTGAAAATTTGATTACATTTTCTCCAAATATTGTCCATTACCAGTCAACACATTTTTGCACTCGAAGGAACCATTTTACAAAACACTTTTTCCATGATTCTGGAGGTATGTCATTTATCTCTCTTTTGAAAGTATTGACAGCTGGTTTCACATTTTTTAAAAACTATGTTAAATGAAGTAAATAACTTTATTATAAACTCTTCTAAATTATAGTTTCAATATCAACATTTGAACTCTGTAATCTTTATAAGTCAAAATTCTGTTTAGAAATAATAATCATTTTTCCTATATTTCTGTTTAGTCTAGGTATCAACCGCGTAGACATTTATTGTTTTGACAATTAACTATATAAGTTATTGCCTAGGCTACGTGCAATCTTGTTATTTAGCTATGGAGGCTGGGATAAGCCCCGCACCTTTCAGATTTTGAAGAACAACCTGAAACTGATAGCATTGATCTACAGTTACTTCAACAAAAAATGAAGGAATTTATAAGAAGTAAGATTTCCAAAGCCCAAAAACAGAAAAAAATAACCGATTTTTGTTACATGTACCACGTTTGTTTTGTCCCTCTGACATATGTATTTGTCAAATTAATTATTAAAAAAATGGAAAATGAGGTGTTTGGATTATCCGTGTTTTCAATTATCCGACAAAGGCTCGGTCCCGGCTAGCCCGGATAATCGAGGTTCTACTGTAATAGTTATTTACGTATAGAGGACCGTTATATTATACTTCTAAAATTCATATAATTAAATAAAGGTTGGTATCATTACTGTGCGGTTTGGCTTTTTTTTCGCCCTGGTAACTAAGATGTAAACAAACAATTTTAATGCAGTTGTGCATAAAATATCTAAAGAATATTTCGCGATATTTTCAAATTTGACCCATGGGGTCCCCTGGCCGCGTGCCTGAGTGTCTGGTCGCGAACCTGGGGGAACCGGGTTCGATCCCGACCGGCACCAAATATTTCGAATTTTAAATGGCACAAAAGTGACCCCTGTGGCGCACTCTCCGCGCCAGCAATGAGTGTCAGTGATGTGACGCCTGGTAAACACCCGCACGGTACAAATATTTCATCATAATTACCGATATCTGCGATAAAGCAGATTGGCTCACCTAGAAATGGGTAATATGCCGTGATGATAGATTTATTTTTATTTTGTTTCAAATTTTACTATTTAACTATGGAAATAAATAATTACAATGTTTTATCGTTTAAGTACGCTACTGTTCGAACGAGTGCATGTGAACAAGCGTTATCATAATGCTGGATGACTCTTCCTTTTGGTCGATCTTTCGAAGGATCAATCACACCGTATACCATTCAAATTGACTGTACTATTTGTATCCACATGTTAATTTACATAACTTACTATTTCTTTAATGTTTAAATAAGAAAGTAATATAATAAATGTATTGTATGTTCATATTTTACAAATTGTAGCTTGTTTATAATTATATTTTCATGCTATAATGACCCAATGTCTACTTTTAGAATCCTGAAGAAGGCTTGTCACAGTCGAAACGTACACCAGGAAATAAATAATTTATACGTGACTGAGTGTCTGATTATTTTCAAATTTTTCCAATATCTGTTTATTTATGATTATAGTTTCTCTAATTTTCTTCTCTGCTATTTGTTTTGAGTGTTGACGCGATGTATTTAACACATACTCGGCTACAGTGAGTTTATAATTGCGTGTAAGCTATTAACAGCAAATCCTCCCGTCCAAGCTGAATCGTGAATTTACAGCAATAAGAGAATTGACTTTAATCGATTGAGGAACACGAGACGCGATACGCGACGACGGAACGTACAGCGACGCTTCTTAATGAATAGAAGTGATTGCTTCAAAAACCTCACAACCACAAATTCTAACTTCGAGATCAATGTGAGACGTATTAACAGATCAAACGAAAAACTTTTCTCAGAAGAAATCAGGCAGAGATTTACATACAGGGTGTTTTTCAACGGCGGGTAAAAACTTTGACATATAGTACAGATCAAAATGAGTAAAAAAAAAGCGTAATAAACATGGGTACGATCTTTAATAATTGAAAACTGCATACGAGCCCAAAATTTCATTTTATTACAAAAAAAAAAATTTTTACTAATATTATATTATTTCCTCAAAATATACCGTTTTAGCTTAAATTAAGAACAAGGAGAAAATAATTTCAATTACAATTAGGTTTTAAGCTAAATTAAATTAGCTTATAAATTTTGCACAATGTAGGTGGTGTATTATTAATTATTAATACTAATAACTAAAATATACAGGGTGTCTCAATAAGCTTGCTCACTATTGGTAACTTTTTTATTTGAAGAGATACGAGGTTGGTGAAATGAGTAAAATTGTGCCATTTTATATTAGAAAAATGGCCATGTAGACAAAATAAAAATTGTGTCAGCGGTTCCCAAAATTTGGGACAAAATATATATTTTTTAAACGGAACTATATACTTTTTATTATCTTATTGGAAAGAGTATTTTTTCTCTTTCCAATAAGGTAATGTTGTTTATGTACAATTTTTTCAAATAAACGAGTTATTTACGTTTAAAGATAACAATTATCTTTTATTATTATTTAGTCAAGTAAACCATGGAAACAATTGTATTTTATAATTTTTTATTTTATTAACTTATTTTACAGTAATAACAAAACAATTACAGAAAATATTCAAATTGAAAGCCATTTCGCACATTTCAGCTCTTTTGGAAAGAGAGCCGACTGTTCCACGTAACTGGTGTCTATATAACTTTCCATATAGCAAGATCATATCTAATTTTTCTTCATTTGTAAAGTTATTAAACATTATTAAACACAGAGAACTTTCAAATAAACGAGTTATTTACGGTTAAAAATTAAAATTTTGTAAACTGTTTTATTAGTTATTTAGCCAAATAAGCCATGGAAACAAAGAATCAATTTTGCTCATTTAACCAACCTCGTATCTCTTCAAATAAAATAGTTACCAATAGTGAGCAAGCTTATTGAGACACTTGTATAATCAGTTATTTTTAAATAAATCAGTTATCTTTCTTCTAAATGTTTTTTGGTCAATATTTTCATATTTTCTGGTAGTTTATTGTACTCACCATCAACCAGTAATCTAAATTCACTTAACCCTCTATGAAATATTAATCTATTGGTAGACATTTTATTGGTGTGAAATAACATATAATTTTCTCTATATCTTGTTATATAATTATGAATCGAGTTAAATAGACTATAGAATAAATGTTAAACATGAACTTTTATGAAATCTTCTATATTTAACCACTCTAATTTATTCAACATATATTTTGTACTATTTAATCTATTGCACTTTAATATTACACGCATGCCCCAATTTTGTAAAATACTGATACTGAAAATGAGGTAGCACTCAATCTACTCATAACACCAATTTTTTAGAAATTTTTTACCTTCCGTCACCTTTAGGTAAGGAAGTTATTGTCTTTCGTCAAAAAATTCGGTGGTGAGTTTTTAATGAATAAGCACGTTTTAGGATCCCTACAATACGAATTTACTATTTTTAAGATGATGTCTGTATGTATGTGTGTGTGTCCGTGTGTGACAAATTTTTCTCCGACGATAACTCCAATACTATAATTCTAAAAATTATAATTCTTTCGTATTCCTCTTCTGTACATCCATATGAAGAGTTGATTAGATTTTGGTTATAATTGATCCACCGGAAGTACCCTTATTTGAAGTTTTTAACAGTTTTTCTTAAAAAAACGCAGTTAAATATTATTTTTTGACATTTTGTTATTATATTTATTAAAGAAAATACTCTTCTCTATATGGTTTGATTATTCATTTTCCTTCATATCAATAGATGTAGAGTTAAAGCAATATAAAGAAATTAATTTTCAAAAATTAGTCAGCTTTGCTATTTATCATGGAAACAGCTGATACAATCAAAATTCTAATTGACAGATGTGTGTTGCAAGTGCAAAACCAAATATGGAAAGTATGGGATGAAAAATTAGTATTTCATAGTGGTCCTCTCAAGTGGCATGCAGTGAAAGGCTAAAAAGAAGATGGAAGGATTGTATCGCAGAAGACTTGAGAAAGGAAGTGGAAGAGAAGAGAAAGCAGCGACCCCTAATAAAATAGTGGAAAGCTGAAGCAGAAAGAAGGAAGTGTCAAGTGCATTTTACTTAGTGTATGTTTATTGGATTTATAGAACCTTTTCAAATGAACTTTTGGTATGGAATTTGTAAAAAATAGAATGTGTTGGTGTTCGATTTTACATGATATTATATAGAAACTGTTCCAAAGATAATGAGTTTCCTTTTACATCTTCCATTTACAATAATACGTCCTCATTTGACCAAAGGATATCTGTATTACTTTTCCCTGTGGTAAAATTTCTAAATCACAGTTGAATCTCATTTATACATGTGGAAAATATTACAATGTTGCCATATACTCAATACAAGTTTTAATACAGACCTTAATACAACCCACTGAATTCCACCCATTGGGTTCATCTTCTTTTCATAGATGTACAATTAAACCGTATGTCAAAAAATTATATTTAACAGTGTTTTTTTTAAGAAAAACTGTTAAAAACTTCAAATAAGGTTTTTTTTCGGTTGACCAATTATAACCTAAATATAATTTAATTGATTATAATGATTGCTTTATTTATACTGAGTGGTTAAGTACCCAGCGTGAGGTTATGGGCCCGCAACATCAGATTTTTTCATCAGATAACCTGAGACGCAAGACTACATAATCTTAAATTTTTGATTTTTTTTTTAAACCATTAAATCTATACAGAACTATTTATATTAAATAATATATGTACTAATTTTTCTGATCGTTTAATTATGATATAGTCAATTACCAGTCTTAAACACACATGTACCCATGTAAATGTACATAATGTTAGTAAAATGTTTATTTTCCTTACATAAATTACTACACATAGTTGCAATTAATGTATTTACTTAATGTTCGTGTTTCCTTTATGTACATACTACTTGTATCATAGTTCAAATCATAATATTAAGTTTGTTATTTCAAAATGTTTATTTTATATTAATTTCTTTGTTACAGATTTCCATGGATCGTCGTATACATCGTTATTTTATGAAAAATATTGACATTTCATGAATTGTCGTCATTGTTTTATATTATAAAACATAGCCAATATTTTCATTAAATTTATATTTAACGCATTTGCTACTTCGGGGAGTATACAGTGGGTTGTATATTGTCTCAAAACTGAAAAAAGAGGTATTCTAATTATTTTATTTTCTAAAACTTTCGTGTATTTACAATTTTCTCTCTTGTTTATGTTTTGAAATTCTGGATCTGACCAATCGGTATCTAACACGTATACTCAAACAAATATCAATAAAAATATAAAAAATCTGTTCCGTCAATTCGATGTATTTTGTACAAATCCCATACCAAAAGGTCCTTGGAACAGATTCTATATAATATCATGTAAAATGAAACACGAACACATACTATTTCTATTCTATAAATCCAATAAAATTATAATATAAACATACACTAAGTAAAATGCACTTGACACTTCTTCCTATTCTTCAGCTTCCCCTATTTTATTAGAGGAAGCTGTTTCCTCTTTTCTTCCACTCATTCCTGTCCAACACATCTTCTTGACACAGGCATTCCTTTAATCTTCTGCGATACAGTCCTTCCATCTTCTCTTTGGCCTTTCTCTGCGTGTCACTTGCGAGGAGCACTATGACATACCAATTTTGTGATCCTACACTTTCCATATTTGGTTTTGCACTTGCAACTGACATTTGTCAGTTAGAATTTTTTTCCATGATAAATAGCAAAGCTGACTAATTTTTGAAAATTAATTTCTTTATAATGCTTTAAATCTATATCTATTGAATATGAAGGAAAATGTATAATCAAACTGTATAGAGAAGAATATTTTATTTAATATGTATAATAACAAAATGTCAAAAAATAATATTTAACTGCGTTTTTTTAAGAAAAACTGTTAAAAACTTCAAACTCAACTCTTCATATAAATGTACAGAAGAGGAATACGAAAGAATTATAATTATTTACACACATACAGACATCATCTTAAAAATAGTACAGTAAAAAAGTAGTAAAACTGTTAAAAACTTCAAATAAGGGTACTTCCGGTGGATCAATTATAACCAAAATCTAATCAACTCTTCATATAGATGTACAGAAGAGGAATACGAAAGAATTATAATTTTTAGAATTGTAGTATTGGAATTATCGTCGGAGAAAAATTTGTCACACACGGACATATATACACACACACGGACACACACACATACATACAGACATCATCTTAAAAATAGTAAATTCGTATTGTAGGGACCCTAAAATGTGCTTATTCATTAAAAACTCACCATCGAATTTTTTGACCAAAGACAATACCTTCCTTACCTAAAGGTGACGGAAGGTAAAAAGTCTATTTCAAGGTATGAAATATAATGTTTAAGTTATTAATCCTAAACAATATGAATGTTGTATTATAGCTACTATATTTACCCGTATATTAAATTTATGTATGTCTATTGATTGCGTGTGGGTGTACTCCATATTTTATGTGTGTGTCATAGTTCATAGTTCGTGATTTTGGTAACGAATGATATATTATACCTCTGAGGTTTCCGCTATAATAAATCATATGAAATTAGCTAAAATAGAAGCTTTTAAATTAGGGAATATATTTGACATTTTCATATTTAAATTACTGTGTTATCTCCCAGTCACGCTGTAATTACAGATAATAAAACACAGGTAGGTACATATTTTTCAGAATTTTATATTAAATGGCGGGAGGTTTCGTGCTGTCCACATCAGATTTTTCCTATTTTAATTAACAAGTGTTTCGCTTAAAGTTCTTGCTCACAAAAGAATTTCGCGGTAATGAAAAGGTTACCACTAACCATTGCTCTATTGGCTTTCAACTGCAAGAACGATTTTCGTTTAAAGTAATAGAATTTTTTTGTAAAAATGAAGTGCTAAATATCAATGATATGATTACAATGGAAGCAAAGTGTTCTACTCGTATTTGTCGGCTCATCTGTTATTAACGATCCAATAATGGAGCTGAAGTAGCTCATAACACTTAACCCTAAAAAGCTCTGGTTCAGATCAGGGGATCTGCAAGTCGCAACTCGTTTACAATATTGGAAAACTGATACTTTAGAGTTTAAGGTACATTCACAACGAAAAAAATAGTGGTTGCCGTAGAATTAGTGGCAATGACTATGGCAACAAAATTATAAAAAAAATTTTGCGGTAGAATTATGTACAAACTATACTCTGCATGTAACACGGGTGCCAACAGAAGGCACTAAATATAAATATACAGTCATTCAAAAAAGTCTCCGTACGACAGTAGTTTTAATGTATTTTGGGAAAAATAGCAGTCTAAAACCCAATATATTTAATTTCCTTTTAATCCAAAATAAAACGCAGTATATTACGTTATTAGTAATGTAAAATAAACAAATAATTTACTTAATTTATTTATATTATGGGGTAAACTTTGAAAGCATTCATAATTTAATGACAAAAAAGTCTCCGTACGATAACCAAAACATTTAAATAATAAACCATTTATTTATGTTTCATAAAGAAATATAATATTTCGAGGGTTTTCCTTTGGTTTTTCCACCAGTAACTAAGCGAAGAGTCATTGAATCCAGCAAATTTTTGGTCACCGATGTCATTATATTCTGCCATTTTACTTGTAATTAATTTTAAATTCTTTTTTGCTTTACATTCTTATTTATTTTACAAGTGATTTTTGCTGTGCTCTTGTTAAAAAAATGTATTCTAATTCTGAATTAGTGGATATGTTGTTGATTTATGGGTGAAGTGGGAAGTGTTGAAGAATTGAGGATGCGGATTCAAAACTGTGCTGAAATTATTAAACAAGAAAATCATATGAACCTGGCATGTAGTGTCTCATTAATTCAACGTAGTGCATTGTGTGTAGCTGTGGGAGGTGACAATTTTGAACAATATTTATGACTTTTGTGTTTATTCTTCAATTGATTTTTAAGGTATGTTTTTTTCATATTAATATTGTTACATGAAAAGATTCTAGTATTGTTGCTATTTATCAGTTAATCCATTCTGTTTTTTTTTCTTTAAAAAAATAATTCTGCGAATTATTAATATTAATCTAATAGGTCAAAGGACCTAAATAAATAAATACATTATTATTATATTTATTAAAACGTTTATTTTGTCATAACCTTATCATTACTGCTACAGTTGCCACTAATTTTTGATTGTGAATCTTACTGTAGTTTTCCAATGGCAAGAGCCGGAAGCATGAGCCTACTAAATATTTCCATTTTAAATCTCGTTATTTTGAAATTAAAATTTCGCGAAAGTAATTACAGCTTTACTTTTTCTTCCCTTGCTACGTAATTAACATTCGTAAAGGTGTAAAATACTGTGTCACAGTTCTTTTTGTTGCCTACAGTAAGATGGATTGGATTTTATTTTACTAGTATAATATATCTTCCTGTCGAGTGAGGTTTAACTCTTTTATCGTAGTAATTCTTCAAACTTAGCACGTTATTAAGAATTTAAAATTTACGGCAATCACGCATTCTAAGAATGAAAAATTTAAATTCAAAAGGATTTTCATTTCATTTTATATTTTAAAGTTATTCAACAAAAAGTATTTGCAAGAAGCAATAACAATAGCATTCTTGAAAAACTCTGATGTGGCCAACACAAAACCTTCTGCTATTTAATTTTTATTAATTTAAATACATACCTACGTATTTACTAATGCTGCATTACTATATTATTTGTAAAAAATAGTATGTGTTCTTGTTGTAATTTTATTGTATATATAGAATCTTTTCCAAGGAACTTTTTTATAGCATTTATCCATTTTTATTTCAATACTTTTATTTCTAAAAATTCACACAGTTGTTCAAATACTCTAAAAATGTGTACACTTACGTAACATACTCTTTACAATTTAATAATATTACTACTAACTTTACATCTCTACCCATTTTTGAATTATTGCCCCAAAAATCAATATACCCCACATTTAGATAAAAACTTGAAAATTTTCGAAAATCTAATTTTTATGTATCTAGATACTTCTCAATGCTCTGATTCCAAATTTTGAAACCGCAGGTCGATATCTCTTTTCGTTCTCAAGATATTTAGATTCAAAGTTTTGCACCAAATTGCCCAATTTTGGGCAATAACCCAAAAATGGGCCAAGATATGGATTTGGCGACAACACCATTCGATTCTACGGGCAAAATTACATAAGTACACCAATTTTCAGAATTTTTGTTCATTTGGTTCATTTTTTATGAATAAAAGTTTGAAAACCCCTGAAAACGGCCAAAATCTGAAAAAATCGTAAGGGGTACACCTTAGATTTTTGCGATTTTTGGCCATTTTCAGTTATTTTGCTTTAGATACTGTATGCGATGTTCAAAAATTATGAAAATTGGTATACTTATGTAATTTTGCCCGTAGAATCGAATGATGATATCTGAAAACTCATAACATGACCCATTTTTGGGTTATTACCCAAAAATGGGCAATTTTGAGCAAAACTTTGAATGTAAATATCTCGAGAACGAAAAGAGATATCGACCTGCGGTTTCAAAATTTGGAATCAGTGCACTGAGAAGTATCTAGGTACATGTAAATTAGATTTTTGTAAATTTTGAAGTTTTTATCTAAATGTGGGGTATATTGACTTTTGGGGAAATAATTCAAAAATGGGTAGAGAAATAAACTTGGTAGTAATATTATTTGATTATAAAGAGAATGTTACAAAAGTGTACGAATGTTTAGAGTATTTATATATGAGTATACATAATGTATATTCATGTGATAATTTTATCGGATTTATAGAATATTTTCCAAATTGTATTATGTTCGTGTTACAATTTTACTGGATATATAGAATCTTTAACAATGAACTTGTATGGGATTTGTACAAAATACATCAAATTAACGGAAGGCCACAACAGATTTTTTTATTAGATGAATCCCATGAACAATCTAACCAAATTTTAATAAAATTTCAAGCAATTTTTTTAATTTTCTTGGAGGAAGGCTGGAAAACAACTCAAATTTTATTTTAAAATCGGACCAAAAACCCCAAAAACTTGAGTTATAAAACAGATGATGAGGGCGCGATTTATTCCTGTCGTCATTTAAATGTCATTTTTAGACTTTCATAAAATCAATTTAGCGCTTGTAACCACGTTATAAACGTTGCTAATACGGTTTTTCAAAATTATAAATAAATAAAATCTACATCAAATACAAATGAAAGTTATATTTTTACAGATATTGTGATGTTTTTCGGCCTTGTATTAATAACGTAAGCTATGATCCGAATTAACGTCATGTTCGGCTCTCTTCGAGTTTACCCGAATGACCGTGACGCGTCATGTGTGACGGATCAGCGCTGTTTAGGCCTGTTCTACAACTTAGTCGTTTGTCGGTCGTCGCTTGTCGTAAGTCATTTGACGTTAGCAGCACCCGACAATAGTCGGAAGCTGTCGTAGCGAACTGTCACTTTTAAGTGAGGTTATGGATACTATATCTCTTCGAATTTATTTTAATTTAATTGTAATAGAGCTTCAAATAATAAAACTACAACGGCCGATGCAAAAGAGAAGACAAATAAAATACAAGATGATGGTGGGTAAAACCTCATCTTACCGTTGATATTAGCCAAATTTTAGTGCGCACAGAAAATTATTTTCATATTTCAAGTCAAGTGATCACGAAGACTTTTTTAAATTTACGAGAATGTCTATACAACAATTTGATCAGTTGCATGATATTCTGAAACCACGATTACAGAAAACCTTTGCCAACTGATATTAAACTTGTTGTTAAGGTTAGGTAGTTAATTTGAAACAAATTATGATTATTATTTGTCCCCAAATATTTTTTTTCTTTTTAAATCGTTGCATAATTTATTTATTTTGCCTTACAGACTACTGTTTTTTTGTACCTAATATATTATTATTACATCCAACGTCATATCATTCATTTTCAATTTTCTGTTGACGTGACCTTCACTGTCGTTGTCGGAATAAATGGGAAATGACCAACTTGCGTTCCGACTCCGACAGCCGGCAGCCGACAATGCCTACTGCCAAATTTCTGCGTAGTGCGCACGTGTACGACATCCGACACCGACTAACGACTTATTGTAGAACAGGCTTCACTGCTCAGGACAAAATGTGCAAGATGCGCCTAAAAAAATTTTCACTTCAATAAACATCTGTAAGACAAGTTATTAATACGGCAACCCTTGTCTAGTATAAGCGACAACGTATCTCATAATTCTTGAGATCCCCACGTAGGGTACATTATCTGCGACACCTTGTTTACGATCTATCATATAATTTATCTAAAGGAATAATCACGAACCTAACATAAGTTTACCTAAAGTTATAGGAAGGAAGGATCTCATGCGTTATCTTCCTTTAAGGATGGATGCTTTATCTTCCCTTTAGTAACAAGTTTGAGGATAAGAAACAGGATAGAACTGTCAACACTTCTTGTAGTTTCCTGAAAATACTTTACAGTTTCAGCATTGCGGTATAACTTCTATAAAAACACTATCCGCGCACTTATCGCTTCATGACCGTTTTGCAAATGAACTGGAAAGAATTCTGAACGTGTTGCGGAGTTGTAGGGGCAGTAATGCAGCGCAGAAGCACATGGATGGAGGAGTATAGCCTTCCGGTCAACGAAGTTTTATTGGATTAACGTTTGTTTGATTTGAAACAACTCAATTCTGGGAATTCTAGAACGTGTGACGGAGGGACATTCGTAATTGGGTAATGACGTTATACAGGATGCTCGGCAAGAGTCTGCCACCAAAAATATTTCGTTTATTTTGAAGGATACCAAAAGATAGATAAAGAGGCTCAAAACATGATCGTAGCACACTGGATACTCTTCGATGCCAAATTTCTATCCATATCAAAAACTCCTACCATAGTCTTACTATAGTATGTTTGTACAGGAATGCGTGGCGAAAGATGATTTTTGTGTAACTAATAGAGAGTTATTGCAGCTTCAACGTAAAAATAACGTGCACTTTAAAGTCACGTGACAGCCCGAGTGCGCATGCATACTAATAAGGTTCACGTTATATGAATAAGGAGACACGTTATGTGCAATGGAATAGCGAGCGTTTAACGTCACACGTTCTGTATCTTTTGAGGTTATGTTTCGGTGAAAAGTGTGGATGTAACCTCGTTTGTATTGCTTTTAGCGTTAACGTTAGCGTGAATTCTTTAATTAAATGCGGTAAACATTGAAATTGAAAGTCCTTTATTTCTAAAATAAAGTGTTTTCTACATAAGGTTGACGTTTAGGTTCTTTTATTTTAGAAGTTGCAATAACTCCCTATTATTGTGGTCCGGATGCGGTTATTCGCTACCGAAAATCGGTCACTTTAATATGCTCTTATGTATGAATACGCTTATGAATGTGGCTAAAGTAAAAGAAGTGTGCATGGATAGGAATGTGTGGCGAAGGATGATTGTTGCGTAACTATTATTGTGGTCCGGATGCGGTTATTTGCTACCGCAAATCGGTCACTTTAATATGTTCTTATGTATGAATGCTATGATGATTGTGGACAAGGCGAAAGAAGAATGTTATTAAAGAGTTAAGTGATTCAGCTGAGCTCTTACTCTTATCCCTTTTCTTATTGTTTTCGGGTTTTTGCTAACCCACTAAGTGGGACACGCGTGATTTTATGTATGTATAGTCATACGGGACAGATGATATTTTAAAAAAAATCTGTTGTGGCCAGCACAATACCTCTCGCCATTTCCATTTTATGTTATAAAAGTATTGTATTGCACTTCGCTATCGAACCGTCGTTTTTTAAACCCAAATATTATTATTATTATTGTATTTAACATGTCTTCTGCATACATACAATTCTATTTATATCTATTTTCCATTGTATGAGTAAGTTGCTAAATGCCAGAGATTCTTCCAATTCATTAACAAGATTGGCGGTATTTCTTATGGATATATGCATTTTACCTACAATTTTAAATATTTAATTAATAAAACAATAAGAAAGATTAAATGTACTTCCCAAAAAAAGCTTTCAGCATCTCACTAAAACTGTTGATTTTTGACACTGACATTTGTCATTTACAAACTATGTTATAAACATTTGAGTTTATCAAGTGGTTTCCTTAGTACCGTAGCCTCTGCGATTAGATTACTTTATACATTACAATGCCTTTATCTCTAAATCTATACAAGATATAATAAAAATTTAAATGTATCTGATGTAGAATTTTATGTTCTTCAAAAATATTAATAACAGACATTTTTAAAAAATAATATTTAGAAGAAGAATATTTAAAGAAACTATTACTATTACCGGTTGCCCTATTGTTACCAAAATCTAATCAGCTAAATAAATCAAAGCAATATATATTTTTTACCAAAATTTCCTTACAATTCCGATATGTAATATCCAGTACTCAGGTCTGATATCTGTCACCAACTGTGTACCGAAATAATTTAAAATTCAAATATTAAAATCATATTTTAGGAAGAACTGTATAAAATTTGTAAGTTTATAAAATGGAAACAAACTCTACAGTCTAATTTCATTTGAAATAATTATATTTTTACAATTCCAAACAAACTTTCAAATAATTAAAAACTTGAGATTTTACATTTCTGAATTTAAGTTTATACAGAATAATGAGAAAGAAATTCCAGAACTTTCCAGTTAGCTTATTTGTCGTTTTCTGTTTCTTATTTAATGTAAAAAGGAAAATCATTCGAGAAATAAATTTTAATTAGAAGACGTCAAAGAAATTGTTATTGAAATTAAATAATACAATTATGAAAATAGGTTCATTCTAATTCAAATAAGAACTGAACTATGCTATTGTATCTATTATATACAATCTTTATTGTCGCGCTATTTTGAAAGAATTAAACAACCAATCCATAAAGAAATGTTTTATCAAAATTATTTGTATATTATGGATAAAGTATACTAGGGATCATGTTTATTAATCTCCTGTTAAGTGAATATTTTCATTACTTATTCTTATACAAATTAATATAATATGTACTTATAAATTTCATGAATATCCAACATTTCACGAAATATCCATTAGATGTGTATGTGTGTTTGTGTGTGTGTGTGTGTGTGTGTGTGTGTGTGTGTATTTATGAATCTATGACGTTCATATAGCGTAAAGTGCGAGCGCTACAATCGAGCGAGAGCAATAAAGATACTTTACGCTAGAGATGCACACATAATTTTTTCTACGAGTTTACTAACCAAAATAGAAAAAAATAATAATACCTATTTAGTAAGTTCAATTCAACCTCATCCAATTTCTGTTTTGTGTTGTGTGTAACCATGACAATGTGAGTATCCAAGTAAATAAATACAAAATTCTGTTAGTAAAAGATAGTGATTTTTCCTGCACTCCTCCAGATATATTTGAAACAGCGCAAAATACTTCCTTGAATTTATTATCTGCAAAATCAAAAGCATTATATGAAAAGAATTATAACCTCTCCATTGAATGGTGTAAGTTAAAAAAATCAAGAATTACAGTGAAAATGTCTTACTAGCTTACTTTTAGTAAAAATCTAATGAAATCGTCTTCTCTTTGGGCCATTTATTCCATGCTAAAATCATCACTAGCAGTTAAGAACTGAAAACTCTAGTGAGTGTCACAGTCACAGAGTCTAATTTATCTTCGTCAGCTGTTTTCAAGTTCTGGAATGAATATACAAAACTGCCAAAAGTGCACATTCAATTTTAACATTATCCGCCAATAATTAAATCCAATAAGTTTGTTAATTATGAAATCTGTGTGAAACTTAAAAAATCCGATACAGAAATGTACGAATTTTTGAAGAATGTTTATGGTGATAAGGGTCTATCTAGTACTCAAGTTTTCGAGCAGTTTAGAAGATTTAAAGAAGGAAGAAAAGAGATCGGAGACGATTAGCGCCTCGGCCGTGCACTGACATTGTCCGGCAAGACATTTTTGACGAAATACAAAAGTGCACATTCAATTTTAACATTATCCGCCAATAATTAAATCCAATAAGTTTGTTAATTATGAAATGTGTGTTATTAAATATTTAAAGTTGTAATACAATGTACATTCACAAGTAGAGTTGTTATTATATATAATTAAATACCAAACCTAACTAAATTGGTAATGTAGCTAACTTCAGGTATATTGTTTGTAGCACGTTTCTAGTGTAAAAATGAACCTAACCTATATTTTAGATTTTGTAAGTATTATTTTAATAAATTAAGATTTCAGCAATAATATGTATTCATCTAAGTGAGCAAATTGAGCACTTTACCGCGCGTTGCTATGGGAGACGCGCGGTAAAGTATTTTTTTGCTCGTTCCTTAGTAACCATCAACTTTACGATGACAAAATAGAGCACAAATGTCAAGTTTTCATGGTGGTCGTAGAAAAAATTTAATATGCAACTCGGTACTGAAGTTCCATTTTACTACTCATATAATTTATTTTTCTCGGCCTTAACAATAATAACTGTCAATTTATATTGCTGCATAATTTTTGAAAATGTAAATAACTTTTTCATATACGAGTATGAAATTTGAATGGAGAGGAGTCATGTTTTGAAAGCATTTAGTCATTATGTTTTGTGTGCTATTCAAAATTCAAATTCACATTCAACAACCTAGTTTCCCATTGGATGAATACGAAAATGTTTCATTTGAATAAACATAACATTCCACAATCCACCGACTACATATTCGTGTTTGAGTACGTGGATAACTGGTAAAATACAAGATTTTTTATAGCTGCAATTTCATTTTAAATTTGTTGAGCTTATAAAAAAAATGTAAATTTATAATGAGAACAGATCCGAGAGATATATGAATGGCTAGATAGGGTGGGTAGTTGAATTATAAATTTAAATTTTAGTGACGACGTACCTATACTTGTTGCTTGAATTACGACTAAGAAACTTGTTGAGTTGTATCTACTAACTCTATTAACTTTACACTCGCATTTTGACCTATATATTGATTCGTTTTATTTTTATTACGATAAGTACACGACAGCAGTCTCAAACATTAGATCGTATCGTGGGTTCCTGGAACGACGTTTTAATTTATCCACAGATTGACATACAATAATGGTACCATGTTTTCTACTTCTTGCTAAGAGATGTAATGGATTCATGCTAAAATCGCATATCGAGATTTTAGTAAATAAGCACGTCTTAAGATCACTAGAATTCGATTTTAACATTTTTACAGTGATGTCTGTGTGTGTGTCTGGATATATCCTATTAGACTAAAGACCAATTTACGTACGTATTCCTGACATAAAAACCTGAAAAGGTTTTGGTAACAATTGGACAACCGGAAGTAGTAGTTTATTTAAAAAAATCTTCTAAATATTATTTTTTGGAAATTTATATTATTACAAATATTAAAGAATATAAAATTCTTAATATGATACATTGAACATTTTTATTATATCTTCTATAGATTTAAAGATAGAGAATTTTAAATATATAAAATAATCCGTTGTAATGAAACTCACAGACCAAATAACTGCATGTGGAAACCAGTTGAAAAATTAAAATGTTTGTAATTGACAGTAAAATGTCAGTGTCAAAAATCCAGCTATATTACAGAAGGCTTTTCTACATTTCAAATTCCTTATTTTATTATGAAATATTTAAAAAATTATAGATACATTATAGTACATATACGCATCAGAAATACCGCCAATCTCATCAATGAATTTGAAGAATCTCGAACATTTAGAAGAGTAGGAAAGTTCTTATTTATAGAATGAATTAAAAAAATCTGTTGTGGCCAGCACAAGACCTCTCGCCATTTCCATATTAGGCTATATAAGTATTGTATTGCACTTCGCTTTCGAACCATCGTTTTACAACAAAATATTATAGAACATTACCCACATATTGTTTTTTTATTATATTTAACATGTCTTCTGCACACATATAATTCTAATTATATCTATTTTTCATTGTATGAGGAAGTTTCTAAATGTCAGATTCATTAACCAGATTGGCGGTATTTCTGATGGATATATGCATTTTACCACAATTTTCCCTATAATTTCAAATATTTAATTAATAAAACAATAAGAAAAATTAAATATAGTTCCTAGTAAAAGCTATCAGAATGTAACTAAAACTGTTGATTTTTGACACTGACATGTGTCATTTACAAATTATGTTATAAACATTGGAATTTGTCAACTGGTTTCCTTAGTGCCGTAGCCTCTGCGATTAGTTCACTCTATAAATTATAGTGTCTTTATCTCTAAATCTATACAAGGTATAATAAAAAATTTAAGTGTATTAGATGGAGAATTTTATGTTCTTCAATATTTAATAAAAAAAACCTCCCAAAAATTATATTTAGAATAATTTTTCTAAAAAACTACTACTTCCGGTTGTTCAATTGTTACCAAAACCTTTTCAGCTCTTCCCGGAAATGTCAGATTGAGGAAACTGTAGTTAAATATTTTTTAAGTCTTATAGTTTTTGAGGAATCGTCCCTCCAACATCCATACATACATATATATATACACACACACACACATCCACACACATACACACATTTTAAAAATGTTAGAATCGGATTCTAGGGACCTTAAATCGTTCTTATTCAATAAAATCTGGATATGCGAATGTTAGCATAAATACAATACCTCCCTTAGCGAGAGGTAAAAAATCAGAAATGTTAAATACAATATGTACATATATAGCCTAATAAGGAAATGGCGAGAGGTCTTGTGCTGGCCACAACAGATTTTTTTAGTACCCGACCTAATTTCAGCTTGACCCTTATAAACTCCAATTTTTATTTTTCGATGTATATTATGTACATTAATTTTCTTTAATTCACTTATTTTTCATGCATTTTTAAATGAAGTTATGAAATAAAAGAACTGTCTTTTTCAAACGATATGAGTTTGTCATTAATTTCCTTCTCAAAATTTCCACTATCAACCCATATTATTTGTGGATCCAAAATTTTCTTCAATTGAAATATAAATATGTGAACTTACAAATATCAAAATATATTTGAAAAATTCTGAACTCTGGTATCCCAGTATGTATGTTCATGTAACTTCCAATTAAATTAACACCTACCCCAGCAAATAAAAGAGTCCGTAAACATAATTCTAAAATTCATTAAAACATTGTTCACAACTCATGTTAAATTAATCTAAACTTTTCAAAAACAATTTTCCCTCGTACTCCATGCTGAAATATTAATTAGGTAGTAGAAATGGAGAATGGTCGCAAAACAGGTAGCCGTACTGTAAGCCTACCTTATCGACCTTTGAACTGTTGAATAATGAAACTGTGCCATCAAGGACGCAGGACGAAGGACCAAAGACGGAGGACGAAGGACGTCCTGTTTATCTACCTGAACGAAGGACTATTTGCACTGTTTTACAGGGCAGATACGGTCCAGTGGAGCCATATATTGTTAGTATTGATTCGGTCCTACTAAAATTCGGACACGTTTTCACGTAAAATACACTACGAAGATGTAGGCTAAGTAATTAGAGAGTCAAAACTGTACTTGCTCGGAAAAAAAATCGAAGAGTTTTGCAACATTAGAGAGGTCGTTCCACCAAAATAAGTATTGACAATATCTCCTTTCCAGTATCTCCTATACAAAAAGTATAAGAGAACAAAATAGAATCACGCCATTTTTCATATTAAAAAAATCTGTTGTGGCCAGCACAAAACCTTCCGTCAATTCGATGTATTTTGTACAAATCCTATACCAAAAGGTCCTTGGAACAGATTCTATATAATATCATGTAAAATCAAACACGAACACATAATATTTCTATTCCATAAATCCAATAAAATTATAACATAAACATACACTAAGTAAAATGCACTTAACACTTCTTATTCTTCAGCTTCCTCTATTTTATTACAGGTAGCTGTTTCCTCTTTTCTTCCACTCATTCCTGTCCAACACATCTTCTTGACACAGGCACTCCTTTCAGTCTTCTGCGATACAGTCCTTCCATTTTCTCTTTGGCCTTTCTCTGCGTGTCACTTGCGAGGAGCACTATGACACCAATTTTGTGATCCTACACTTTCCATATTTGGTTTTGCACTTGCAACTGACATCTGTCAATTAGAATTTTTTTATATATCAGCATCAGCTGTTTCCAAGCAGACTAATTTTTGAAAATTAATTTCTTTATAATGCTTTAAATCTACATCTATTGAATATTAAGGAAAATGTATAATCAAACTGTATAGAGAAGAATATTTTCTTCAATATGTAAAATAACAAAATGTCAAAAAACAGTATTTAACTGCGTTTTTTTAAGAAAAACTGTTAAAAACTTCAAATAAGGATACTTCCGGTGGATCAATTACAACCAAAATCTAATCAACTCTTCATATGGATGTACAGAAGATTCTATATATCCAACAAAATTATAACACGAACACACTATGTAAATTACACTTGACACTAACATCTGTCAATTAGAATATTTGAATATATTACCAGTTTCCATGGTTATAACAGAAAAATTCTTTAACTTTATATCTATCAAATATGAAGGAAAATGTGTAATCAAATGTTTTTTCATTTTATAATAGGTATAAAAATGTCAAAAAATGATATTTAACTGCGTTTTCTCAATAAACAAAAACTTCAAATAAAGGTACTTCCGGTTGTTCAATTATAACCAAAATCTAATCAGTTCTTCATATGGATGTAAAGAAGAAAATATGAAAGACTTGTAATTTTTAGAACTGTAGAATTGGAGTTATCGTCGGAGAAATTTTTGTCACACACACAGACATACACACATACAGACATCATCGTAAAATTAGTAAAATCGTATGGACCCTACGTGCTTATTCATTAAAAACACCACCGAAATTTTTGACCAATGACTACCTTCCTTACCTAAAAGTCCCAATCACTGTCTATTGTTCTGAATGGACAATACGGTCCTGTCTTAAGCTTGTCATTTTCCTTTATTTACCACTATAAAAGAGTGGCATTTTCTGAAGAATATATTTGTAATTGTATAGTTGGAAGTTACGCAGCCCTGACGCAAAGGAACAAAAATAAAAGGCAATTGAATTATAGTTAATGTAATTACTTGGAAGCGGCAGATTGGTGGATAGAAAGGAAAACAGTTTTAGATCCGACGAAATGAGGGTTCTACAAACGTAAATATTCATTTGCATAATGAATTTCATTATGCCGAATTCGAATTTCGCCACGCAATATGCAATCCTGATCAATTCAATCCATATTTCCGAATATAAATTTCTATCAACGTACAAGGAAGACATGGAATTATTTGCCTCCATCCGTGAGTAATAAAATTCGATTGGGACACACAGAAACCATTAGTGGCGTATTTATCAGTTTGAAACTCAATAACATTCTTAAAAAATCTGTTGTGGCCAGCACAAGACCTTCCGTCAATTCGATGTATTTTGTACAAATCCCATACCAAAAGGTCCTTGGAACAGATTCTATATAATATCATGTAAAATCGAACACGAACACATACTATTTTTTTACAAATTCCACACTAAAAGTTCATTTGAAAAAGTTCTTTAAATCCAATAAAATTATAACATAAACTACACTAAGTAATGTCCTTCCATCATCTCTTTGGCCTTTCTCTGCGTGTCACTTGCGAGCAATACTATGACATACCAATTTTAGATCCTATACTTTTTTCCATATTTGGTTTTGCACTTACAACTGACATCCGTCAATTAAATTTTTTTGAATAATTATGTCAGCTGTTTCCATGATAAATAGCAAAGCTGACTAATTTTTGAAAATTAATTTCTTTATATTGCTTTAACTCTACATCTATTGAATATGAAGGAAAATGAATAATCAAACCATATAGAGAAGAGTATTTTCTTTAATAAATATAATAACAAAATGTCAAAAAATAATATTTAACTGCGTTTTTTTTAAGAAAAACTGTTAAAAACTTCAAATAAGGGTACCTCCGGTGGATCAATTATAACCAAAATCTAATATGTACAGAAGAGGAATACGAAAGAATTATAATTTTTAGAATTATAGTATTGGAGTTATCGTCGGAGAAAAATTTGTCACACACGGACAGACATACACACACACGGACACACACACACACACGGACACACACACACACACACACACACACACACACACACACACACACACACACACACACACACACATACAGACATCATCTTAAAAATAGTAAATTCGTATTGTAGGGACCCTCAAACGTGCTTATTCATTAAAAACTCACCACCGAATTTTTTGACCAAAGACAATACCTTCCTTACCTAAAGGTGACGGAAGGTAAAAAAATGTACACATATTACTCGTATCATCGATTTTGTTTTTTAATTATATTTACTTATAATTACTTATATTTGAGCTTAATAGTATATTAAAAAACTAAGTATCATAAGACAATCTGTTAAGGTATGGATCCAAGTTTGGCAAATGAACCGAAAGGCGAGTTTTACAAAGGACAAGTGCTTTAACAGGCCCTATAGAACATGTATTTTTATACTACCTTCCGTCACCTTTAGATAAAAAAAAAATCTGTTGTGGCCAGCACAATACCTCTCGCCATATCCATATCTTAATATATAAAACAAAGTCGGGTTAGTTACACCATTTATAACTCAAGAACGGCTGGACCGATTTTGATGATCTCTAATTTGTTGGATTCGTCTCCGCCCCGAATAGCAGAATGACTATTAAAATATCGATTTACGTAAAAAAAAAAAATAGTACACTACTTTTAAGGATTTTATGCTCTTTTTAATTATAGTGGAACGCAGCCAATTTAGCGACATCTATCCACATAGTGGAAAAGTAAAAGTACAACGTGTTCTCACCCCTGCCGCTGTCTGTCAGTACATAACCAATAAAGGTTACATGTCGATTTGTTAGTTTTGTACGAGTGTTATTAATCCATACTAGGTAATATAATAAATGCGAAAGTAACTCTGTCTGTGTGTCTGTTACGTTTTCACGACTAAACGGCTGAATCAATTTGGATGAATTTTGGTGTAGAGATAGATTGGACTTTGGAGAAGGACATAGGCTACCGTTTGTCGCGAAATTAAAACTTGAAGGGGTGAAACATGGGATGAAAGTTTGTATGGAGAACCCATCATATATTCCGCTTAACCAATTTTGATGAATTTTGGTATAGAGATAGATTGGATCTTGGAGAAGGACATAGGCTACCTTTTGTCGCGAAAATAAAACTTGAAGGGGTGAAATAGGGGATGAAAGTTTGTATGGAGAACCCATCTTATCTTCCGCTGAACCAATTTTGATGAATTTTGGTATAGAAATAGATTGGATTTGGAGAAGGACATAGGCTACCTTTTGTCACGAAAATAAAACTTGAAAGGGGTTAAAATAGGGGATGAAAGTTTGTATGGAAAATCCGTCATTTCTCAAGTTAGGGATATAAAAATTATTTTTTATGCTTTTGGTAAGAAATAAAGAGTGTTTTAGCGTTTTTCAAACATCATCAAGGCGGTACAATAGGGGGTGATTTCAATAATTTTTTATCTTTGTATCTATAGTTAAGTTTTAACGTTAGTAGATTTTCGATATTTGTCGGAGAGATAGTTTACATCATATGTACCTACATAAGTAATAGTACCCGAGACATGTTTAGAAACGGGCGCTGTTAGGTGCGGTGCGGGGATTGGGTGGGCAGTGGGCGGAGCCTGTTACATGTACGATGCGAGGCAGGTTGCCGGCTCCTTACGCAGCGCATGTCTCCGAAGTAAATGTGAAAAATTACTGGTACACGTGTAGCAATCGTTATTCTAGCTTTACCCGTGCGAAGCCGGGGCGGGTCAGCTAGTTATGTTATATAAGTATTCTATTGCACTTTGCAATCGAACCGTCCTTTTATTATAACCAAAAAATTACAGAACTTGACCCAAATATTATTTTTTACTGTATCTAACATGTCTTCTGCACTCATACAATTCTAATTATATTTATTTTTTATTGTATGAGGAAGTTCTGATGGATATAAGCATTTTACCTACAATTTTAAATATTTAATTAATAAAACAATAAGAAAGATTAAATGTACTTTCCAGAAAAAGCTTTCAGATTGTCACTAAAACTGTTGATTTTTGACACTGACATCTATCATTTACAAACTATGTTATAAACATTACTATGTTATAAACATTTGAATTCTATATATTACAGTGCCTTTATCTCTAAATCTATAAAAGTGTATTAGATGGAGAATTTTATGTTCTTCAATATTTCTAATAAAAATTTACAAAAAATTATATTTAGAAGATTTTTTTAAAGAAACTATTACTTCCGATTGTCCAATTGTTACCAAAATCTAATCAGCTCTTTCCAGGAATGTCAGATTGAGGAAACCGCAGTTAAATATTTTTTGTCTTATAGTATTTGGGAAACCGTGGTTCCAACACCCACACACACACACACAAACACACACACATTATCTTAAAAATGTTATAATCGGATTATATATAGGACCTTAAAACGTGCTTATCCACTAAAATCCGGATATACGATATTTTTAGCATGAGAGGTAAAAAAAGAAAACGATTTTTGTAAAAGACATGCAATTTTGCAACCTACGGTCCTGGCAGAACATATAGGCTTTCTATCCGATGCTGTCCGCTGGTGCGAATCGAAAAAGTTAGATAAGTGTTTATATGACGGTCCTCCAACGCAATTTTCCTGAGCGTAACCGAATTTCAATGGATGGCATGCGCTTGCGAGCACATATCCTTAAGGTACCTACATGTGAGTAGAGTACAACGATGCACCTGAGACATATAAGCACAGGCACATTCGATCAGAAATAAAACTAGGTTTCCCTAAACGAATTCAAATAAGAATTTTCCTAAATTCAATTGGGAATAATAATCTTATTTAGATTACCCTGGTATAAAGCGGAGGATAGAGACGTCATTTTGGGATTCAGTTTCCCACGCAGGAATAGTGTGGGATGATGACGTAAATATAACTTTGTAAATTAACTGTCTCCTATAGACAAATATGTTTATCTTGCTTTAAAGGAAATGTCGCATATCTATTATTGGAACGCCTGCACATTGAAAATAAAATTAGTCTTTTCTTTAAAATTAAGGGAAAACTACGTATTTCGAGAAATTAATGTTACTCAACATGACAGAAGTTCTACTCAGGGCATTGAACCCGCCAAAAACTGGGTTCGGTCTAGGTTCAGGTTAATTTGTTTTCTGTGCTATTTTGGTTGAAACATTAATAAAATTCGCGGGTTTGTTCCGGGTTCAGTAGTGGTAGCACGCACTTTAGAATTCTATCAAATGAGGCATTTGTTTTCGCATTTCGCCACGGAGTGAAAATTTGGTAGTATGCGTGTCTCAAAATATTCGCCTGCAAGCGTACGACTTGAGGCGAAAGTATCAAAGTAACGACATTATTTTGCGACAGTTCTATTCAAAGGCATTTTATATATAATTTATACATTTATTATATAGAACTGTCATAATATTTATTATTTTAATAGTATAAAATCCAATAATTTCCGAATCAAAAAGTGAATATAGAATTCTAAAGTGCGTGCTACCAAGATTCGTAAAGATAAAATCGTATTCGCCTGCTTTCTATAATAGAATTCTAAAGTGCGTGCTACCACTATAGGTATTGGGTTTAGGTTCGGTTCGACCAAATGCAAATTGAATTATTGTTTTTACCTTCCGTCACCTTTAGGTAAGGAAGGTATTATCTTCGTTTAAAAAAATCAGTGGTGAGTTTATAATGAATAAGCACGTTTTAGGGTCCCTACAATACGAATTTACTATTTTTAAGATGTCTATGTATGTATGTATGTATGTATGTATGTATGTATGTATGTAAGTATGTATGTATGTATGTATGTATGTATGTATGTACGAGTGTGTGTGTGTGTGTATGTAAATTTTTCTCCCATGATAGCCCCAATACTACAATTCTAAAAATTATAATTCTTTCGTATTTCTCTTCTTTACATTCATATGAAGAGTTGATTAGATTTTGGTTATAATTGATCCACCGGAAGTACCCATATTTGAAGGTTTTAACAGTTTTTCTTAAAAAAAAACGCAGTTAAATATTATTTTTTGACATTTTCCTTCATATTCCTGTGTTCCAAGATTGTCATCCAGGCGTAGTAATACATTTTATCTTCATACTGCGCGTACAAACATGTTATTGAGATCACCCATATACCAAATGGTCAGGTCTTATCATTTGATAGAAAATCAAGTAGATATATTCTACAATTCCATCAATGATGTTAAAATTTGTATAAATTCATTGTTTTTTTTTTCCTTATCCTATAATTGGGCTCTTGCCTGTAGGATATAGTACGCAATAATAATAATAATAATAATAATAGTAATAATATTCAATAGATGTAGAGTTAAAGCAGTATAAAGAAATAGCTTTCAAAAATTAGTCAGCTTTGCTATTTGTCATGGAGACAGCTGATGTATTCAAAAAATTCTAATTAACAGATATCAATTGCAAATGCAAAACCAAATATGGAAAGTATAGGATCAAAAATTATGGGGTCCCGTGGCCGCGTGCCTGAGTGTCTGGTCGCGGACCTGGGGGAACCGGGTTCGATCCCGACAGACGCCAAATATTTCCAATTTTAAATGGCACAAAAGTGACCCCTGTGGTGCACTCTCCACACCAGCTATGAGTGCCCGTGAGGTGACGCCTGGTAAGCACCCACACGGTAAAATATATCGTCATCATTACCGATGTCTACATGTGTTGTAGATACTGGCACACCCAGAAATGGGTAATATGCCGTGAAGATATATATGTATTTTATTTATATAGGATCAAAAATTAGTATAAGTCATAGTTTTCCTCGCAAGTGACATGCAGTTGGCGCTTCGCCTCAGGATTGGAACTTTCAATGCGGGAGTACGAGGAAGGCCAAAGAGAAGATGAAAGGACTGTATTGCAGAAGACTTGAGAGAGGAAAGACTGTGAAGAAGATGCGTTGGACAGGAATGAGTGGAAGAGAAGAAGAAACAGCGACCCCTATTAAAATAGGGGAAAGCTGAAGAATAAAGAAGGAAGTATCAAATGCATTTTACATTTTATAGAACCTTTTCAAAGGAACTTTTGGCATGGAATTTGTAAAAAATAGTATGTGTTCGTGTTCGATTTTACATGATATTATATATTTTTTCCAAGGAACTTTTCGTATGGGATTTGTACAACAGAGATTTCGATTAAATGTAAACAATAACGCATAGTGAAAATACGCTATGTGAACCAATATATCGTGTGGTTTGTAGTTGTATTGTACTATCGTAAAAGCGCACTCGGTTTCCACAGTGGCGTTAGCCGCGACAAGTGATAATTGCACTCACCTGCATATTTGATGAGGTTATTTGCGTCTGTTGCTATTGATTTTATAATTCGCCGCTGTCTCTATGTTTTTGACACATTTGCAGGCATTTTCATCTCCGGCCATACAATGAAATAAATGGACCCAAAAAGCAATTTAATTATGAATTTGTTGCCAGCTTAATAAAGGTAAAATCTAGAACTAGACAGACCACCCATAACTGTTTTTAATTATTCCATTATGCAAATTTGCTTATCGATTTATCTACGAGTCGAGCAGCAGGAATTTTTTACATTAGTCACTAATATGTTGGCGAAGAGAGATGGTTGAAAAACACACATATTGTAATTTTCAATCTACTTTCGTATGTATACAGGCTGTCTCTGAAATAGGCGCACAAGGCTTAGCCACAGATTCCTGCTAAAGATAAGCTACATTCTTTTTACCAATCTCACCTCACTTGTTTTCAAAATGAAATGAGATTGAAGTGAGGTGAACTGAGATAGTTGCTTAGCAAATAAAATGCAATGGGGGCTTACACCATTTTCTTTTTTTTTATATAATTTCATCTGAAAATATTAGGAAAACTAAGACTATTGATGAAAATCCGGTGTAAAAATTCCTATTAATAAGCGAGTTATGGTCTCCCGAATTTTGAAAAGATTGACGTGACGTCACATTTATGTTTTTATATCAAATTGTTTTCATCATGGACCTAAATGTTCTTGAAATATATGCTATTTTAAGTTATATTTACATAAAATAAATGAATATTATAACACTGTGTAAGTCTACATACTTTTTAATTACAGGTGTATTTAAATTACTAAGTTTAATGCAAGAAATTTATGTTAAAATAAATACTGTTTGAAAACTGCCGTACAGGAATGTTAGCCCCTCCTTTCGAATTTGAATTTCTTAACTTCCATTGGTAGTAACCCCCACCTCCTAACACGCTATTTGTTATGCATGTATAGGCGGTCTTTCGGTTGCCAATCAAAATATATATAGATTTCATATACGTGTCGAAGCGCTATAACAAGAAACCCCTTATTTCCGAAATATTTCAATTATACCATTTCATTTTTTTTATTAATATTCGTTATTCAGCATATACATTCGTATTTTTTTACTATTTTCCTTTAATTCGATTGAGCTGGAATCCCCTATTTACCTATATCCGAAAGTACACCGTGTAACCAATATTCTGCTTAAAAAGTTTTCCAATAAAAATTTATTTTGCTTATTAATATAATGGAACGTTTTGTTCGGTTTGAATGAAATTTAATACGACAATCCACATGGCTATATAGTTCATCATTTAAGATAATATTTGTTATTGTTAGTGAACCACTAGTGAACTAGTGTATGATGGGTATCATGACCATGATTAGACCCTAAATTTTTAATGGCAACATCAATAACGTTAAATTTGTTAATACCATCTTAAAAGATGAGGTATGTATCCATATGTATCGTCATACCAAATTTCACTTAAATCGAACTAAGCGTTCCGTTTTAATAAGCAATAGATTGGCGGTATTTCTGATGGATATATGCATTTTAACTATAATTTCAAATATTTAATTAATAAAACAATAACAAAGATTAAATGTACTTCCTAGAATAAACTATTAGAATGTCACTAAAACTGTGGATTTTTGACACTGACATTGATATCTATCATTTACAAACTATGTTATAGGCATTTGAATTTGTCAAGTGGTTTCCTTAGTGCCTTAGCCTCTGCGATTAGATTATTCTATATATTATAGTGTCTTTCAGCCCGATTCACAAAAAAGTTTAAGCTAATCCTCATTTTTTGATTAGTGAATTCTATTCTATTCCGGTATTTAAAATTTAATTTTCATGATATTATCAATAAATGTAGATACTAGGAATAGATTAGACTATATTTTAAGTTATAAACTGTCAAAATTAGAGTAGAATTCGCTAATTCAAAAATGAGGATTAGCTTAAACCTTTTTGTGAATCGGGCAGTTTATGTCTACATCTATACAAGATATAATAAAAACTTTAAGTGTATTAGATGGAGAATTTTATGTTCTTCAATATTAGTAGTAACAAAAATTTTTAAAAATAATATTTAGAAGAATTTTTTAAGATACCTACTACTACTTTCGGTTGTCCAATTGTTACCAAAACCTTTTCAGCTCCTCCCAGGAATGTTAGATTGAGGAATTCATAGTTGAACAGGTCCCTCCAACATCCAGACATACATACATACACACACACACATACACACATCCCTACACACACACAGGCATCATTTTAAAAATGTTATAATCGGATTCTAGGGACCTTTAATCGTGTGCTTATTCAGTAAAATCTGGATATGCGAATATTAGCATGAATCCAATACCTCTCTTAGCGAGAGGTAAAAATATGATGTGGACAAAACAATACCTACCGCTATTTAATTTTTATTAATTTAAATACATACCTACATATTTACTAATGCTGCAAACCATAATAAATTCCTTTGCATATAACTATTGCTTTCTTTATTTACTATTTTCTTTTTAAAATGTCACCATTATTAATTTGAAATGATTAGTTTTTTGTAGTGACATTTATCTGTCGAATATTTTGTTTATCTTTAAAAAAAAGGTTTCAGGATTTATAAGAAAGATTATTTTTTAAATTTATCTGTAGCAAATTCATTAATCTCTAATTTTTATAATGGCATTAAATGCGAAAAAATGACATTTAATGGTATTTTTTGATGAAAAAGCATTATAAGCTTTAAGTAAAGTGCCATTTCCGGTTATTCGATTTGCACCAAAATCTAATGGTTTCTTTCCATATTAGAAGAGTGTCGAAATACAAGGTTTCAGATTTTTCTGAATGATAGTAGGTATTTGAGTTAAAGCGTTGACAAAATCCATACTCATATACATATACACCTACAGACATCATCGTAAAAATGTTAAAATTGGATTCTAGGGACCTTAAAACGTGGTCATTTACTAAAATCTTGATATGTGATTTTTAGCACGATCCCTATACCTCCCTTACCAAGGGTAGCGGGAGGTAAAAATGGGTAATAAACCGTGATGAAACATATATTTATTTAATTAATTACTTATGAAATATACACTTATAGTTGCGTATTTTACTGAAACTGAAGTAAAACATTGGCCACACCTATCTGGGTGCGGCAAATTGAGATACTTTTCGTATTTGTTATCATATCAGCCAATTCAACGTTCATAAATATATTTCCATCTATTAAAATTCCCCTGATAAACTTTATGTCATTCATTCATTTAAAGTTTATAAAATTAAATATGGATGTGTCTCTGGAGAAGCTAAGCAGCTCAATAATTCCAACAGAAAGTTCAATCGCATATTGGAATTGGATGGAGAATAAAACTAAACAGACTTCTCGTATTACTAACTCGTTGTGGTCGTTGTTTTGTACACTATTCGACTTTTATGAGATTAGATTGTAAAGTATTACCTTTGTTCTATAATAGCAAACCTATGCGATACAAAAACATTTATTGATGAGGGTTGTACATTTTAATAATAATTATGACAATAATATAATAATTTATGTAGGTATACAGATATTATTACTGCCTACTACTACCTAATATGAATATTATGGGATAGAGACAGTATAATTTATTGTGAATAATGTGGTATGAAGTTAATAGCTAAAGACAATTTGCATCTAGTTTACTGCTAAGTTTAATGAATTTTGATTAAACTAACTTAGTTCATTGTTGTCCACCCGTTGTATTCTCTGTTTACTAATTGAATTAATCAAATGAAAAATGATTCACAAATACATCCAAACTATCAAGTTTATTGCTCTAAAGTTAACATTTGTGGTGCGTTTTCCATAATAGTTTTAACCGACTCTAAAATCTCTCTTTTTTTCAATACAAGTACAATATTTTGAATGGCGTATTCAATCTTCTTTGATAACAGAGAAATTTCAAAGCTATTTCCATTGAAAACTATTTTTATCGAAATCGAATAATACTACTCATATTATTGAAACAACTTTGCACTTGATTAATAAAAAATCTGTTGTGGCCAGCACAAGACCTTCCGTCAATTCCATGTATTTTGTACAAATCCCATACCAAAAGGTCCTTGCAACAGATTCTATATAATATCATGTAAAAACACATACTATTTTTTACAAATTCCATACCAAAAGTTCATTTGAAAAGGTTCTATAAATCCAATAAAATTATAACATAAACTACACTAAGTAATGTCCTTCCATCTTCTCTTTGGCCTTTCTCTGCGTGTCACTTGCGAGCAACACTATGACATACCAATTTTAGATCCTATACTTTTTTCCATATTTGGTTTTGTACTTGCAACTGACATCTGTCAATTAAATTTTTTTGAATAATTATGTCAGCTGTTTCCATGATAAATAACAAAGCTGACTAATATTTGAAAATTAATTTCTTTATAATGCTTTAAATTTACATCTATTGAATATGAAGGAAAATGTATAATCAAACTGTAAAGAGAAGAGTATTTTCTTTAATATATATAATAACAAAATGTCAAAAAATAATATTTAACTGCGTTTTTTTAAGAAAAAGTGTTAAAAACTTCAAATAAGGGTACTTCCGGTGGATCAATTATAACCAAAATCTAATCAACTCTTCATATGGATGTACAGAAGAGGAATACGAAAGAATTATAATTTTTAGAATTGTAGTATTGGAGTTATCGTCGGAGAAAAATTTGTCACACACGGACACACACACACACAGACACACACACGCACACACGGACACACGCACACACACACGGACACACACACACACACACATACAGACATCATCTTAAAAATGGTATATTCGTATTGTAGGGACCCTAAAACGTGCTTATTCATTAAAAACTCACCACCGAATTTTTTGACCAAAGACAATACCTTCCTTACCTAAAGGTGACGGAAGGTAAAAAGTTCAATAATAAAATTAAGTTTTGTATTTTACTTATAAAACTGTATGTAGATTTTTAACTTCTGTCACCTTTAAGTAAAGAAGGTATTGTACTTGGTCAAAAATTTTGATGGTGAGTTTTTAATGAATAAGCTCATTTTGAGGTCCCTAAAATATGATTTTACTAATTTTATGATGATCTCTCTTTCTCTCTCTCTGTGTGTGTGTGTGTGTGTGTGTGTGTGTGTGTGTGTGTGTGTGTGTGTGTAATAAATTTTACATCGGGCAAACTAAAAGATACTAAGAAACAACATAACTTTAATAACAATTTTGACATATTTAAACAAATGTCACTGTCAGGAAGCAATTACATTGAAAATAACAATGAAACCGTGTTAAGGTGAATATAATAGTAAAATATTTAATTCTAATGAAATTAGGGTTTGTAAAAATAATATATCACACAATAATATAGCACATCACACATAAATATTAGATGTACAGGATGATCTGATTTAAATTTGCCATTTTTGCAGCACTATAAATTAATATTAATTTACAACTACATATTTACGAAATGGATCATGTATGGTGAAGAATTTACAAATATTGCGTTTTAGAGCACCTGGAAGTTGATGCTGATTTTTATAAGAATGTGCGTGTGACGATTTTTCCTTAAAATCTATTAAAATATGATCCAAGACTTCTCATATTTGGTATTTAAAATTCATATATAAATTGAAACAACATATTAGATTTTAACCATATATGATAAATCGGATGTAGTACCTAATTTGGAGCTCTAACAGATTTTTGAGGAAAAACAATAAGACATAATCCAAAATTGCGTATTACAGAATTTTCTATTTATTGGACAACAAAATAGATTTTATTTACAAACGATCAACTGGAAGTGATAGTTTACTTAAAGTTCACTGCTATTTTAACATGGAATTGGCGGGAGGTCATGTACTGTCTACATCAGATTTTTTAGTTATAATTTAAACTTAAGACTCCATTTTAGTTTTTAATGAACAATAATCTTTACTGGCAACTGTCAATGGCGTTCATGTCAATCAAAGTAAAGTATAGAATAGATATTAAAACATCGGTCTCTTTATTTAAACAGTATCTAAGTGGAATCTATTGCCAAAAGTAGACTATCAGGTTCGAACAGTAACAAAGTTCTCATTAGTGTTTGGTGTGAATTAACAGTACAAATTTATAATGAATATAAATAGAATGTTAGTGTAAATTATTAATTACAAAGTAACTTTGATACATATCTCTAGTGTTGTACTTTAGAGGGAGTGTTAGTTATTAATTAGTTATAATGTTATATAATTAATTTGTATTATGAAAATTATATCTTATTAAAGTCGTTAACAATAATGTAGTTTATATAGCATTTGAAAACAGCATTAAACTCTTTTCGAATTATAAAAATCTGTTGTGGCCAACACAAGACCTCTCGCCATTTCCATATTAGGTTATATAAGTATATATTGTATTTAACATTTCTCGTACACACACAAAAATTCTAATTACCTCTATTATCAATATATTTTTATATTTTCTAATTCATTCGACAAATTCCACCGACTAGGCTTTAACCAATCATGATGCAAAACACTTGAAAATTCAACCAATGGGAACAGTATTATACTGATAAAACCCCGTTGCCCCGATAATTTTCCGCTACCAAGTAAATAAACAGTTGTTATTGTTTATAACTGTCAGCGTTGTCTATGGAATTTATCTCACCAAATAACACACGACCTCTCAGATTTTCTCAGATAAACTTTTATTTTTAAGCACTTATTTTTTTGCTTATAAGCAAAATCACCCAAGCAAATTGGCATTAGGTAAAACCCCTCCTCCTTCGGAGTCGGGATTTACCATGCAGTTTGCTTTCGTGTTTGTTGCTAAGCAAAAAAAATTTGTGCAAAATAAAAATTTATCGATAAAATCAGGAGGTCTGTAATATCACTTTTAAATATTTAACTAATAATAAAATAAGAAATATTAAATTTACTTCTCAGAAAAATCCTTTTAATGTATCTGGAGTTTTAACACACACACACACAAACACACATACACACACACACACACACATTCACAGACACAGACACAGACAGACACACACAGACACACACACACACACACACACACACTCTCACACACACACACACACACACACAGTAAGACAGACAGACACACACAGAGAGAGAGAGAGAGAGACACACACACACACAAACACACACACACATACACACACACACACACAAACACACACACACATACACACACACATACACACACATACACACACACATACACACACACAAAGAGAGAGAAAGAAAGAGAGAGAGATAGAAACAGATATGCAATTTTCGGCATGAATCCAATATCTCTTAATGAGAGATAAAACTTATGGAGTAATGTAATGTAATATTATACTATTGTTAAAAGATGTCGAAACTATATTAATCAATTATGTAAATAATGTTAAAAAAAAAAACATTTTAAATCGAAGAGATGAGTTATAAATGGTTGTTGTATGATTTATTTGCGTTGTAAAGCAAACATTTGTCTACCTTATAAACTATACAGCCTGGTGACACACTAGATTAAGATAACTATGAAATATAGCTTTTGCGCTAATAACCATAATGCATCAACAGGAAATTATCATTGTCTATCAGACGTTATTTTCTTTTTGATCAGATTTGCGTGTTCACAGATCTTAGCGAGACCATTACTCCTAATTCCTAATGTTATTAGCTATTTGAAGCTTCGTGAAAATTAGAGTAACTTTGACACGCACGTTCAATCGCTGGAGTAATAAAATACGGTCCATGAAAATTTTCATTCAATACTTCGTGTTATTTTATTCTTATTAAAGTTTGTTCTGTTTGAACTAATAAATGTAAATCTCGAATATGAATATTGTATTAGTTTTCAAATTGTATTTACAGTAAATAATGAGATAGTAAACAAAAGCCGGTTTGTCAACGGAAGTATAGAAATATGAAATAAGTAAACATGCTTCTGTTCCCACATTTCAATAATGACGATATTACGAAGGTTGTACTATAATTATTGTCCTTTATATATAAAACAAATTTATTTTTCAACATAATCACCATGTACTTGAAGACACTTATTTTACTTGTGTTCTAACCAGGGATTTGTTAACTACTGGATGGAGCGAGTGAATCTTTAACATGTACCCGGCCAGATCGACAGAGATAGTCACACATAATTTCGATTTGTTGTCTTTGTTTCCGTTACTTGTCAAATTTTTTGTTCGACAAGTTTGACAGAATTTAGGTTATTCTTGATATCATCATTGAAATATAATTATTTTAATAAATGACAGTGGTTCGAAGGTGTTGCGTTGAAATAGTTATTTTCGTAATAAGTTATGAAAAATACCAAATATCATGCGAGTGTAAATTGACGCACGACGCGTAACGGAGTGCAAGTCAATACACACGAGCTAAGATATTTGAATTTCATACAAGTTACGAACATTATTTTTTAGACGAGCATAAATAAATTTTACTTTATCTACAAAACTGAAATTTAGATTCAAATGTAAGGACAGCTGACAAATGAATAATGTATACATATAGCTAGAAAATAATGACATATTTCACGTTTCATGATCAAATATACGTTACTTAAACACAATTAATTTTTGACGTGAATTTGACATATATGAATATCAAATTCACTTGTCTAAAGTGGAATTATCTGAATTATCTATATCTTTCTCACTCACTTCCTGTGTTCTCTCTTAATCTAGCCGGGTACACAAGAAATACATACATATATCGATGTAGAGGTGTCCCAAATTTAAACGGCATAACTTGAACCATGGATTAAACACGTAAAAATAAGGTGACAAGTTCATTTGAGCAAATGTCCGTAAATGCTTTTTTTGCGATCGCCCAGAAAATGAGCTCTTTCTGATCACTATTTTGACCGGAAAGTCCTTCTTTGCTGAGCTAGCTCGGAAAGTTGTCTATAAGGGATCGGAAAGTACTTTACTGATCCCGGGACCGGTAAAGCTAAATGTTTCCATGGAGATCAGTTGTTTATTTATTTCTTATTTGCTCGCAGTAAAAAATAAAATAATACTTTTTTATTCTTTTTTCAGGATCGCAAAAAAAATTTTGACCCAACATGACCTGAAAGTGTCTATACTGGGCTCACAAGCTTCCAAAGCTCGCCTACGGCTCGCTCTGGAATATGCTTGCTCACCCAGTAAAGTATCACTTTCAGGTCTTGTTATAAATTACTATGTTTCAGAGATATTCGTGTTTTTCTTATTGGAGCAGCGCTGCTTTAAAAAATCAACTTTATAACGAGATGTCAAATATTATCTTATTAAGTTATGACATAACAATTAAATAAATTATAGGTAAATGTTTTGGCTATTACCTAATTTCGATACAAAATTTAGTTTGCTTGCCTAAGGTCAGGGCAAAAATGAAAATTATCGATGAATTCAAACAAATTTATTATTTATGTACAATATAATAATAACTATTTTTTATAACATTTGTTCAATATAATCACCTGTAGCAAGCAAAGAGGCACGACACATTGTTTTACCTAGAGTTCGCTGTTGTACTATTATTAGTTTATAATTGTTTAAATAATATGTAGGTACGCACAGATTTATAATATACAATGATAAGATTGCAGAATCTTGATAAAATAAAAATGTTGTCATTATATTCCACTGAAAACTAAGGTAGGATATTTTTTATGTTTATAGCAAAATGTGAAAGGTTAAATTTAATCTAAGTTCACCCCTCAGCAGGTGTTCGTGTAAAGCACAATGTTGTGTTTTGATCGAAAGTAAACAATCCACTAAGAGCTAAAAAATGGCTCACCTAAATTTTGGGTATTGATCGTTCTCTTGAAAGAATATACTACGCATTGTTTTCGTGCTGAATTATTTATTACATACATAATGTTCTCTCCTTTACTACTAGAATTCTAATGAGAATTATTTTTCCAAGTAATCCAGTGGCTTTTGGTCTATGAAAATATACGATATCGAAATCTTTCTATTTTTATACGCTTCAAGGGCTTGGTTTACAAAGTGACATTATATTGTGACCTAACTAAATCTAAACTATACCAAACATTTTCAAGATCAATTTTTCTTTGTTATAATATCGCCATTTTTAAAACTTGAACTGTTAAATTAACATAAAAGTGTGAAATAAATACAAAAATTATTCATACAACTAACTGTTTTGCAAAATAATTTACTTTATCCAACACTGACTCATAATATACTTGTTAGTATGGTTATTTCAAATAACTAATGTACAACATTACTCACTCCGTGAAAGAATATTTAGGAAGTCACTGAAGAATTGTTATTGATTTTTGTGTTTTTTTAACATAAACAAAAAGCAAGCTTACAAAATTATTTTATTATTGAAATATTTGACCAGTATAAAACGTATTTATTTAAATGAAGCAAAAACTGTACTTTCGCTCCGATTTCAGAAAAATAAATATACATCTACATTGACTGCATTCCTATATATTCCTTTTCTCATTAATTCTACCACTTAGTACTTTTTACCTTTCGCTAAGAGAGGTATTGATATCATGCCAAAAATCGCATATCCAGATTTTTTTTTTAGGTCCCTATAATCCGATTATAACATTTTTACAATTATGTCCGTGTGTGTGTGTATGTGTGTGTGTGTTTGTGTGTGTGTGTGTGTGTGTGTGTGTGTGTGTGTGTGTGTAGATATTAGAGCCACAGTTTCTCAAATACTGTAAGACTTAAAAAATATTTAACTGCAGATTCCTCAATCTAACATTCCTGGGAAGAGCTAATTTTTTTGACAAATGGAAATAATAGTTTCTTTTTGGATATTTTTGTTATTACAAATATTGAAGAACCTAAATTTCTCCATCTAATACACTTAAATTTTTTATTATCTTTTGTATAGATTTAGAGATAAACACACTATCATATATAGAATAATCAAATGTCATACATCGCAGAGGCTAAAGTTATGTTAGAAAAATTAGACTGGTTAGAAATTAAGGTATTCTTGGAATTTAGGGTGTTAGTTTTTTTACATAAAGAAATACAAAGAAATGCAAATTTGTTCACCCGAAATTATGATTTTCATGAATATAATACTAGAAACAGGCAAGATTTTCGAGTATCCAAGAAAAATAAGGAAAGTACAAAAAATAGTATATTTGATAAAGGATTGAAGGTATATAATAATTTACCAAGCAGTTTAAAAACTATGTCCAATTATAAACAATTTGCAAATAAGCTAAAGCAATATTTTATTAAAAATAAGATTAATTAAGGCATATTTATTATTTTGTTAATAATGTTTAAATTTTGTTTTGTTAAATGATATTTATATTTGTTAATAATGTTTACACTGTTTTATTTTGTATTTGGTTGGCCTTTAGGCATTCAATAAATCTATATTATTATTATTACTAAGGGAACCAGTTAAATTCAAATGTTTATAACATACTAGTAAATGATAGATGTCAGTGTCAAAAATCAACAGTTTTAGTGAAAGCTTTTTCTGGGAAGTACATTTATTCTTTCTTATTGTTTTATTAATTAAATATTTAAAATTGTAGGTAAAATGAATATATATATATATATATATATATATATATATATATATATATATATATATATCCATCAGAAATACCGCCAATCTTGTTAATGAATTGGAAGAATCCCTGACATTTACGAACTTCCTTAAACAATGAAAAATAGATATAATTTGAATTGAATGTGTACCAGAAGACATGTTAAATACAATAAAAACAATATTTGAGTAAAGTTCTGCAATTTTTTTGTTATAAAACGACGGTTCAGTAGCGAAGTGCAATACAATACTTATATAACATAAAATGGAAATGGCGAGAGGTATTGTGCTGGCCACCACAGATTTTTTTCATTAACTGTTTATACTTGTATATTTTGAAAATGACAATATATTCATAATCTTAAAACTGTCGTGTAGAAAGCCCGACAAGTGTTCATAAAAAAGTCATTTTAAAAACATAATATATCATTTAACAAGATTTGGATCACCTGCTCCATTATTACAATACATTGTGTAATAGAAACTTTTGAAGTATGTGACGTGGTTATAAATCGTGGGAACTAAAAATGCTTTTTCTATTTAACCCCGAAATGTGAGAAAGCGCACATGTTCGTGACGTGTACACAATGCTTTCAACCTTCAAAGCAGCGAATTATTTTTAAGTAAAATCTTTTTACTGCGCCCTTAACGACTGGTTTATTTGTGCACTGGATTCATTAATTATGTTCTTAATTATGAGTTATGGAATGAAATTAAGGTCGTAATTACAATTTTTGTACTGTTGCGTATTTTGAATTCAAAAGTCAGTCTATGAAGGCTGTTACTTTATAATAATTATAAATTGTTTTCCATTTATAATGGGTACAGATAAAACCTGCCACTAATAGCATTTTCCATTTATATATTCAGTTTTGCACTTAGTACAGCTAATGACGTTTAGCATGAAATTATTGTTACAACACATGCGTAATACATTTTAAATGAAATTTGTTACAAAAGTCCAATGCAAGTTGCTTAACTGTCACTGTCAAATAGAGAGGTTATGTAGCAATGGATATCACTACACAAAATTCGAACTCTAAAGACATTTTTACCTTCCGTCACCTTTAGGTAAGGAAGGTTTTGTCTTTGATAAAAAAAAATCAGTGGTGAGTTTTTAATAAATAAACATATTTTAGGGTCCCTAGAATACAATTTTTATTTATTTAGATACTTCTCAGAAAGTTCCTTGGAAAATATTCTATAAATCCAATAAAATTATCACATGAATACACATTATGTATACTCATATATAAATCCTCTAAAAATGCTTACACTTACGTAACATTCTCTTTAGAATCAAATAATATTACTACCAAGTTTATATCTCTACCCATTTTTGAATTATAGCCCCAAAAGTCAATATACCCCACATTTAGATAAAAACTTCAAAATTTTCAAAAATCTAATTTTTATGCATCTAGATACTTCTCAATGCGCTGATTCCAAATTTTGAAACCGCAGGTCGATATCTCTTTTCGTTCTCGAGATATTTAGATTCAAAGTTTTGCTCAAAACCGCCCATTTTTGGGCAATAACCCAAAAATGGGCCGAGATATAAATTTAGCGACATCACCAATCGATTCTACGGACAAAAATACATTAGTATAGCAATTTTCATAATTTTTGTCAAATCGATTCATTTTTTATGAATAAAAACTTGAAAACCCCTGAAAATAGCCAAAATCTGAAAAAATCGTAAGGGGTACCCCTTACGATTTTTGCGATTTTTGGCCATTTTCAGTTATTTTGCTTTAGAGATTGTATGCAGTGTTCAAAAATTCTGAAAATTGGTGAACTTATGTAATTTTTCCCGTAGAATCGAATGGTGTTGTCGCCAAATTCATATCTCAACCCATTTTTGGGTTATTACCCAAAAATGGGCAGTTTCGAGAAAAACTTTGAATTTAAATATCTTGAAAACCAAAAGCGATATCGAAGAGATATCTACCTGCGGTTTCAAAATTTGAAATCAGCGCATTGAGAAGTATCTAGATACATAAAAATTAGATTTTTGAAAATTTTGAAGTTTTTGTCTAAATGTGCGGTATATTGACTTTTGGGGTAATAATTCAAAAATGGGTAGAGATTTAAACTTGGTAGTAATATTATTTGATTGTAAAGAAAAGTGTAAGAGTATTTATATATTTGTATACATAATGTATATTCATGTGATAATTTTATTGGATTTATAGAATATTTTCCAAGGAACTTTCTGTTTGGAATTTGTAAAAAATTGTATTATGTTCGTGTTACAATTTTACTGGATATATAGAATCTTTTCCAATGAACTTTTGGTATGGGATTTGTACAAAATACATCAAATTAACGGAAGGTCTTGTGCTGGCCACAACAGATTTCTTACATCTGATGTACTTACACATATACTTGTATCAATATAAAAAAGTTCGCACTAAATATGTAAATGAAAAACCCTATTCGACGTTCACTTCACAAATCCGCGGTTTTATGTACAAACGGAAAACGATATGGTCGTTAACTAAATGGAAAATTAATGCAATTTCAATTCAAATACGGACATATTAATCATTTTAAATTGATTTGTTTGTTGGCCATATTATACTCTAATTATCTAATTAATGTGGAAAAAGCTTGTCATAATAATTGCTAGGAATATAGCTTAATTGCAGAATACATTTATAATAAAAGCACTTACTATCATTATGTTATCTATGAAGTACGTACATGAAAGCTCTTCTAGATAAGTATCTACTTAATTGTAAACAATCACGTCACGTAACTAGTTCATGACTAGTAGATAATCGATCTGTTACACTTTATATTCAACAGGAAATTTTGAATTATGGAAAAATAATGGAAATACACAAAGGTTGATAGCCCTGTGTAATAAAACATTTTTTGATTGATGAACAGTTTTATGAAGATGGGCACACTTAATATTTTTTATGCTAAATTTTATTTACATGTTTATTTACAACTTATTATTAACGACTACACTAAACATAACTAAACAAAACATAACTAAAGCCGGATTTATAGTTTACATAATATAACATAACATAGCTAGCATAACATATTGAAAATATGAAAACACATAAGTCCGTATGGCATTTTATAGTTTTATAACATAGCATAACATAACATAGCATAACATAAGAAATGACCATATTTTATTTCGTTATGTTCTGTTATGGTGTTCGGGAATATTCGGCTCAATTCGGCTCTATTGGAAGAGCAGCGAAATCTTGGAGCGTTGGAGTGCTCGCATCTGCTTATTGTTTACAAACAAATTGTGAGGTTAGTTTTTGTTTCTGATGAGATATTTACGTTAAATAAATAGTTAAATTATTGTGCAGAGTTAATAATAATAATAATAATAATAATAATGCATAAGATACTGCAACAGCTACTATCATAGCACCGTCATCAGCCATTTTTATCTAAACAAATCACGTTTTTGCGAAAAGTTCTAAAATTTAACGTGTACAAAGAATGACAAAATGAAATGTGAAAACCGTAATGAATATAGTAATAATACTCTATTATGAACATTTTTCAGAACAATTCTTCTTTTTCTCGTGCTATGTCTTATGCTTATGTTTCGTACTATAAAATCTAAAAAAATCTTATGTTATATTACGTTATATTATGCTATGTTTTGTTATGTTATGTAAACTATAAACGCAGAACGCGAGACTATTGCCCGTATTCATAAACATTCGTAAAAAATTTAAACGGTTCGTTATAATATTTATCCAATAAAAACAGTCGACACTGAAAGAAAAATCAAAATTATATTTGTCAAGTTTGATTCTATTTGTCAAAAATTATAACGAGCCGTTTTGAAACTTTACGAGTGTTTATGAATATGGGCATAAGTCTTTCTAGTATGAGTCTCCAATGCCCAGTTGCACCGATACTACTTAAGAATTTAAGTTTAGTTTAGCCTTAAGTTTAGCTTTATTTCGTTGTTTCCAAAAAAATAATATTTAGATTTTTTTTAAGAAACTACTACTTAGAGTTGTCTAATTGTCACCAAAACCTTTTAAGCTCTTCCCATTATTGTCAGATTAAGGAACATGCAGTTAAATTAATCTTTAGTCTCATATAATTTGAGAAACCGCCCCTCCAACATCCAGACATACACACATCCGCACACACACACACACGAACACACACACACTCACACACTCTACTACTCTTGGTTGGCGCGGTGTATGTATATGTACAACAAGTCAAATTATAGTGCCGTTCTACAGACATTCCTCAGACCGGTTTTCTTTCATGTCGTCGACTGTACGCTACATATCAAATGGGAAAAGTGTCATACTCACTGTGAAGTGAAGTAAGAAAGTCAAGAGTGTTGTAAATGTCTTTTGTTATTTGAAGCTTACGCTTTTGTTATTTTAAGATAATTGAAGTTTTGCTCGAATATGTTTTGCTAATGCATTTCTCTACGCGGCTAGCTCATCTCTCTTGTACCTTGCACAAAGTCTGGTGCAGCTTTGTAATTGAATTTAGATCTCCCAGAGAAGAAATAAAGCATGAAAGTTGTTTCAAGGTCAGGATATTCCCTATAATACAATTTTAAGGTCTAATTTTAATGTAAATGACATTTTTATGCCTTTATGGAGAATCCATCACATTTCAGCCTTTTTCTTCTCACCCGTGCATGAAGGGTTTTCAAAATCTTCTTGTACTATGCTTTGTTAACGAAATGCCCCTCAAACACTCGCATTTCGAAAAAGAAAACAATGTTAGTGCACGGCCGAGGCACTTGAGTACTAGAGAGATCCTCATCACTGTAAACATTCTTCAACAATTCGTACATTTCTGTAGCTGATTTTTACCTTCCGTCACCTTTAGGTAAGGGAAGTATTGTCTTTGGTCAAAAAATTCGGTGGTGAGTTTTAAGGTCCCTACAATACGATTTTACTGGTTTTACGATGATGTCTGTATGTGTGTGTGTGTGTGTGTGTATGTGTGTCCGTGTGTGTGTCTGTGTGTGTGTGTCCGTGTGTGTGTCTGTGTGTGTCCGTGTGTGTGTGTGTGTGTGTGTGTGTGTGTGTGTGTGTGTGTGACAAATTTTTCTCCGACGATAACTCCAAAACTACAATTCTAAAAATTATGATTCTTTCGTATTCCTCTTCCTTACAACCCTATGAAAAGCTAATTATATTTTGGTTATAATTGGTCAACCGGAAGTACCCTTATTTGAAGTTCTTAACAGTTTTTCTTGAAAAATCGCAGTTAAATATCATTTTCGACATTTTATGTGATTATCAATAGAAAGAATATCTTATTCTCTATACGGTTCGATTATACATTTTCCTTCATATTCAATAGATATAGAGTTATAGAAAGATTAAGAGAGATTAACTTTCGAAAATCAGTCAGCTTTGCAAAAATTATGAAAACAACAGATATATTCAAAAAAATCTAATTGACAGATGTCAGTGGCAAGTGCAAAACCAAAGTGGAAAGTATATGATCTGAAAGTGATATAAGTGACAGAGAGTCCCTTGCCAGTGACTTGCATTTGCGGTCTCGCCTCAAGATAGGAAATTATAATGCCAGAAGTACGAGAAAGGCAAAAGAGAAGATGGAAGGACTGTATAGCAGAAGATTTGAGAAAGGAAGAACTGTGTCACGAAGGTGCTTTGGACAGGAATGAGTAGAAGAGAAGAGTAAGAAACAGCGACTTCTAATAAAATAGGGAAAAGTTGAAGCAGGAGGAAGTGTTAAGTGCAATACATGATGTACGTTCGTATTCATATTAAAATTTTATTAGATTTTAGAATCTTTTCAAAGGAACTTTCAGTATGGATATGTAAAAAATAGTGTGTTCTTGTTACAATTATACAGGATATATAGAATCTTTTTCAAGGAACTTTTGGTATAGGATATATACAAAATACATCGAATTGACGGAAGGTTTTGTGCTGGCCACAACAGATTTTTTAAGTTTCACACAGAATTTCATATTGACACCAACATAATTCTGGCGGAGTACGAGAAAGTAGTTAACTTCAATCAAAGGCGACTGTAGAACGGTTTGCCTAATTATCTTGAAATGAACAGTGGATGGAGGGAAGATGATAAATTAATATGACATAGCCTGCAATGTTGCCAAATTTACAGGCAAGCCGGAAAAAAATAAATCTCATTATTTAATTGCCACACCTCGTATGTATAATTAGTAAATATAAAATAATGATCAACAAATATAGTATTCATTTGTAATATTTACATAAATGTAAAAAATACTCTTTTGATTAATTCTGTGAACGAATACATCAAAGCAAATTAAGAAAAAATCATTGAAATATTCGTACAAAATGGACTGAACTGCGTCAATGTATACATATCGTACACGTTCAAGTAGTGTAAAGTTTATTTATGTTTCCCGATATCTGACTGAATTCAAGCTTGTTATGTGAATTTGATTAGTTTGGAGATTATGCATAATGTGCCGCTAGAACTTAGCTTAGTTGCCCTCTGGATATTATGCATAATTTCTACTTATCATCAGTAAAATTATCTAAGGGAATACTAAATATACAGCAGATTCAACATTTGCGGTATGCAGTGATGGTCATGAGCCATATAATAAATTACTAAAAACTATTGTATAATAAGTTTTAAAATTGATTGATTCAACTGTCACTTATCAGCTATAATATCCCGACGACATTGATAATTACGATCGAAATAATTTTATGACAGTTACCGAAAGCTTGTTGCTTATGGTAAAGGTTAAATGTACTTCCCAGAAAAAACCTTTCAGAATGTAACTAAAACTTTTGATTTTTAACACTGATAACTGTCATTTACAAAATATGTTATAAGCATTTGAATTTGTCAACTGGTTTCCTTAGTGTAGTTTAGTCTACTCGACCCCGTTACTCTATATATTATAGCGTCTTTATCTCTAAATTTATAGAAGATATAATAATAGTATACTATACGCCAAGGTTGAGAAGATAATCATTATTGACCCAGCGCCTATTGTAACCCGAGGGCGAAGACCGAGGGATATAAGACGCCTGGTCAATAATGATCTTCTCAACCGTGGTTTATATACTATTTTTTTCACTACTAGCACATAAATTCTCTTTGATTTTTTTTTATTGATAATAACAATAATTTTGACATGAATAATAATGTTACTTATTTGTTAATATTCACAAAAACAAAGTAGGCTGCATTTGTTTTTATCTGACGTTTTGCTCATTTCGCTGGTTTGATAACCTCACTTATGGGCCTTGATTTGTATTTGATTTAATTATTTAATAAAAACACTTTGTGCTGTTACAGTCAGCAGCCTTATTAGTTTATTATTATTTTTAAATAAATCTATTGAAATGTATTTACCTACAAATACAAAAAAATAGTGATTTGTTCAATCCTATTTCTACAAATATTTCACATTTTCACCAAAACAGCACAGTGGCTAGGCTAGTAGTGAAAAAAATTATTAAATATATCAGATGTAAAAATTTTATGTACTTCAATATTAGTAATAACAAAAATTTTCAAAAAATAATATTTAGAAGAATTTTTTTTAGAAACTACTACTTCCGGTTGTCCAGTTGTTACCAAAACCATTTCAGCTCTTCCCAGGAATGTCAGATTGAGGTATCTATAGTTAAACTGGTCTTAAGTCCTATAGTTTTTGAGGAATCGTCCTTCCAACATTCACACACACACACACACACGCACACACACACTCTCTCTCTCTCACACACACACACACACACACACACACACATACACACACACACACACCATCATCGTCATCGTAAATATGTTAAAATCGGATTATAGGGATATTAAATCGTGCTTATTCACTAAAATCTGGATACGCACTTTTTAGCATGAATCCAATACCTCTCTTAGCTAGAGGTAAAAAGTAGAATTTGGATAAAGTTCTTTTTACCTCTCGCTAAGAGAGGTATTGGATTCATGCTAAAATTCATAGAGCTGAAAAGCTTTTGGTAACAATTGAACAACCTGAAGTAGTAGTTTCTTGGAAAAATTCTTCTAAATATAACTTTTTATGAGTTTTTTTTATTAAATATTGAAGAACATAAAATTCTCCATCTAATACACTTAAAAAAATTATTATATCTTGTATAGATTTACAGAGAAAGACACTATAATTTATAGAGTATTCTAATCGCAGATGCTAAGGCACTAAGGAAACCAGTTGACAAATTCCAATGTTTATAACATAGTTTGTAAATGACACATGTCAGTGTCAAAAATCAACAGTTTTAGTGACATTCTGATAGCTTTTTCTGGGATGTATATTTAATCTGTCTTATTGTTTTATTAATTAAATATTTGAAATTGTAGGTAAAATGCATATATCCATCAGAAATACCGCCAATCTGGTTAAATACAATAAAAAACAATATTTCGGTAAGTTCTGTAATATTTTGTTATAAAACGACGGTTCGAAAGCGAAGTGCAATACAATACTTATATAGCCTAATAAGGAAATGGCGAGAGGTCTTGTGCTGGCCACAACAGATTTTTTTTTGTTATTAAACAGCGTTACGATAGTAAAGTGCAATACAATACTTATATAACATAAAATGATCACAGATTTTTGTTATTATTTTAAATGTTAAAATGATGGCTATATTGACGCAAATGCTAATATAAGATTGTATTTTATTAAAAGTATTTGAGCGTTGTATGAGGGTAGTGAAGCTGCTGTGAGAATAGATGGTAGGTTGAGTAGTTGGTTTCGTATAAATGTAGGTGTTAAACAGGGTTGTGGTATGTCTCCGTGGTTGTTTAATTTGTATATGGATGTGTTGTTGCGGAAGGCGTTGAGTGGATTGGATGGTGTACATATTGGTGAAAGTATTGTGCCTGCGTTAGCGTATGCGGATGATGTAGTTGTCTTAAGTGAAAATGAAGAGCAACTGAGAAGAATGATAGAGAGAATAAACGAAGTTGGAAGAAGTATGAATTTAATGTTGAATGTTGATAAATCTAAGGTGTTAGTATTTGAAAGGAGTGAATTGGTGACTGAGTGCAATGTGTTGGTGAATGGAGTAAAACTGGAGCAGGTGAATGAGTTTGTATATTTGGGTAGCATGATGTCGAGGGATGGACGAATTGACCGTGAAATTGATAGGAGGGTGAGTGCGGGATGTAAGGTAATGGGTGCTCTGGGCACGTTTGCTCGTAACGTAAACGTATCTAGAGAAGCTCGGTTAAGTGTTTATAATGGAGTGCTGGTGCCTGCTTTGATGTATGGAAGTGAATGTTGGGCATGGACGAGAAAGCATAAAAGGAAAGTGACTGCTGTGGAAATGCGGTATTTACGTGGTGTTTGTGGGTATACAAGACGGGATCGCGTGAGGAATAATTTGGTGTATGAAGAATGTATGGTTAGGAAGAATGTAGTTAAGAGAGTTGGAGTGAGTCAGTTGAGATGGTTTGGTCATGTGGAGAGAATGATAAGTGAACGACTTGTAAAACGCATATATGTTGGTAAAGTTGAGGGTGTTCGATTGCGTGGCCGTCCAGTGTGTAAGTGGATGGATGTGATTGGTAGTGTTTTGAAGGAGCGTAAGTTTCCGAGTGGAAAGAGAAGAAGAGCATGTATGAATACGATTATGAATGTGGCTGAGGCGAAAGAAGTTTGCCAGGATAGGAATGTGTGGCGTAGGATGATTGTTTCGTAATTATTGTGGTGTAAAGATGAATGGTTAGTAAGAAAGTTTTGTGAGAATGGAGAGACAGCTGAACTTTTATGTGGACGAGAAGAATGAAGTATGTTTGTACAGGAGTGTGTAGCGAAAGATGTTTTTTGTGTAACTATTATTGTGGTCCGGATGCGGTTATTCGCTACCGAAAATCGGTCACTTTAATATGTTATTATGTATGAATACGATTATGAATGTGGCTGTGGTGAAAGAAGTATGCATGGATAGGAATGTGTTGCGAAGGATGATTGTTTCGTAATAATTGTGGTGTAAAGATAAATGGTTAGTAAGAATGTTTTGTGAGAATGGAGAGACAGCTGAACTTTTATGTGGACGAGAAGAATGAAGTATGTTTGTACAGGAGTGTGTAGCGAAAGATGATTTTTGTGTAACTATTAATGTGGTCCGGATGCGGTTATTCGCTACCGAAAATCGGTCACTTTAATATGTTATTATGTATGAATACGTTTATGAATGTGGCTGTGGTGAAAGAAGTATGCATGGATAGGAATGTGTAGCGAAAGATTATTGTTGCGTAACTATTATTGTGGTCCGGATGCGGTTATTCGCTACCGAAAATCGGTCACAATAATATGTTCTTGAATGAATGTTATGATGATTTTGGGCAAGGCGGAAGAAGAATGTTTTTAAAGAGTTAAGTGATATGTGGAGCTCTTGCTTTCATCCCTTTTCTTATTATTCTCGGGTTTTTGCTAACCCACTAAGTGGGAAACGCGTGATTTTATGTATGTATGTATGTATGTTAAAATGATGGCTATATTGACGCAAATGCTAATATAAGATTGTATTTTATTAAAAGTATTTTGATTTTTGCATCAGAGCGCTAGCGCAAACCGTATATTTAATATACAAATTAATTATGTTTATAAAATACCTGCATTAATCTTTTTCTAAAATACTCTTAATATGCTGTTAAATTTTTAATCACCTTTGTAGCCGCAATAAACATAAAGCAAGTGTTTAGCATGTACTTAATTATTAAATTATGAAGAGTGCATTTTGAGCATGGCATAATTTAAATTAAGAATAATACCACAGAGAGCATAGTGTTTCTGTGCCTTTATTTCATTATTACTTTTATGAGGTACGTAAAAATGTAAAGTAGCGAGTGTAATATTTCCTCATTGTTCGCGTGGCGTGGGTCGATGCTGAGATTGACCTGTGCTCCGTGACCTCTGGCCTGACCTGCTGTCCCTGCGCAACAGGAGACAGGAGACCCGACGCCCAACGGCGGACATTATTCACCCCCAACTCTAATTACGCCAGTTACACTACACTACCTTCAAAAATAAAACGCAATTGTAGCTAAAATTTCAAACGAAATGAAACGAAAAAAAAACACTCACTGCACCAGCTATTGTACTAAATTCAATTCAATTAAAGTTCATAGCTTTTACTATAAATATTTTTAGAATTTTTGACTAGTTCATTATACAGGGTTGGGCACAAAGGACGGACGTTTTTTGAAACGTTACAAAATTAATATTTTCTACTTAAAAAAAAAATTATTTACAGATTTAAGTTCGTAAAGCGCGGATTACACGATGAAATTTTTATATTCAAGTGATTTGAAAAGTGTCTTTATAAGTTACCCGACAAGTATATTTACACGGTCAAGTTTTGCGTGAATTAAAATATCCATTTGGCCAAAATTTAAGTTATACCTACATTAAATTGTCATTGAATTTCATCACTTAAATTTTTCGTAAATATCCATCAAGATTTCAATTACTTCTCTACCCCATTTTGCCATTTTTACATCTCGCTAAGAGAGGTATTGGATTCATGCTAAAATTCGCATATCCAGATTTTATTGAATAAGCACGATTTAAGGTTCCTAGAATCCGATTATAACATTTTTAAAATGATGTGTGTGTGTGTGTGTGTGTGTGTGTGTGTGTGTGTGTGTGTGTGTGTGTGGATGTGTGTATGTGTGTGTGTATGTATGGATGTTGGAAGGACGATTCCTCAAAAACTATAAGACTAAAAAAATATTTAACTGCAGTTTTCTCAATCTGACATTCCTGGGAAGAACTGAAAAGGTTTTGGTAACAATTGAACAACCGAAAGTAGTAATTTCTTAGAAAAATTCTTCTAAATATATTTTTTGGTAGGTTTTCTTATTAAATAAAACATAAACATAAAATTCTCCATCTAATACACTTAAAATTTTTATTATATCTTGTATAGATCTATGCCCGTATTCATAAACACTCGTAAAATTTTTAAACAGTTCGTTATAATATTTATCCAATAAAAACAGTCGACATTGAAAAAAAAAATCAAAATTTTATTTGTCAAGTTTGATGCTATTTGTCAAAAATTATAACGAGCCGTTTTGAAACATTACGATTGTTTATGAATATGGGCATTAGAGATAAAGACCCTATAATTTATAGAGTGAATTAATCGCAGAGGCTACGGTACTAAGGAAACCAGTTGACAAATTCCAATGTTTATAACATAGTTTTTAACTGGCACATGTCAGTGTCAAAAATCAGTTTTAGTGACATTCTGATAACTTTTACTGGGAAGTATATTTACTTTTTCTTATTGTTTTATTAATTAAATATTTGAAATTATAGGTAAAATTGTGGTAAAATGCATATATCTATCAGAAATACCGCCAATCTGGTTAATGAATTGAAACAATATCTGACATTTAGAAACTTCCTCATACAATGAAAAACAGATATAATTAGAATTAAATGTGTGCAGAAGCCATGTTAAATATAATAAAAAATAATATTTGGGTAATGTTCTATAATATTTTGTTATAAAACGACGGTTCGAAAGCGAAGTGCAATACAATACTTATATAGCGTAATATGGAAATGGCGAGAGGTCTTGTGCTGGCCACAACAGATTTTTTAGTTTAATATCGATCACTTATAATACTAGTTAAATACATCAAAAATATAAACACAAATGTCATTTGACAGTTACTTGACAGTCAAACTTATAGGGACTTTTAAGAAAACTCTATTCATTTGTTTTCCACTTCGCTATCGAACCGTCGTTTTATAACAAAAATATTACAGAACTTTGCCCAAATATTGTTTTTATTGTATTTAACATGTCTTCTGCACACATACAATTCTATTTATATCTATTTTTAATTGTATTAGGAAGTTCCTAAATGTCAGAGATTCATCCAATTCATTAATAAGATTGGCAGTATTTCTGATGGATCTATGCATTTTACCTACAATTTTAAATATTTAATTAATAAAACAATAAGAAAGATTAAATGTATTTGGATTGTCAGATTGAGGAATCTGCAGTTAAATATTTTTTAAGTCTTATAGTATTTGAGAAACCGTGGTTCCAACAACCACACATCCACACACACACGGACATCATCGTAAAAATGTTATAATCGGATTATAGGGACCTTAAAATGTGCTTATCCACTAAAAACTGGATATGCGAATTTTAGCATGATTCCAATACCTCTCTTAGCGAGAGGTAAAAAAAAAACATAACTAATGTATAAATAAAAAAATTATGTTCAGTTATAGATCGTAGTCTATAAGTAGCATAATTTATGTTCAGGAAAATAAATTATACTATACATATGCTGTATTAGTTTGACATGCAAAGCATTAGCAATTCTATCGATACTCATACATTTCCTTTCCTTTATATGGAAATGCAATGATTCGTATAACCAAATTGACTTTTTACTGCCCCAATAATAATAGAAAACACACTTTACAAGATTAATAGTTTTCTGTAGACATTGCAAAATGGGTATCTGATAATAAGTTTGTAAAGCAAACGCGATAAAAGTTTATAAACTAGAAAAAATCTCAAAGTTAAAATGTTTCATGACTCCGCTGAACTTCGTATCGACTCAGTTGGCCTGTGTTATTTATAAAACAGATGCTGAAATTGAAAATCATTATCTACCACGACTCTATAACATTATTAAGCTTTTAGCACTCCATAAATGCATCAATTTGTTAAAATTTGTTCATATTTTATTCAATAAGGTACAAACACTTACGAATATTGAAAAATTATCTAACAAGTTTCACAATTTATGAGAATCAATACATCTTCTCAGACTAAGAATAACTTTGTACTTATAGAATATTTTACAAGTTTTGTACAGGGTGTTATTAAAAATCTGTTGTGGCCAGCACAATACCTCTCGCCATTACCATTTTCTGTTATATAAGTATTGTATTGCACTTCGCTATCGGACCGTCGTTTTATAACAAAAAAATTACAGAACTTTACCCAAATATTGTTTTTTTTTTGTATTTAACATGTCTTCTGCACACATACAATTCTAATTATATCTATTTTTCATGGTATGAGAAAGTTCCTAAATATTAGAGATTCTTCCAATTAATTAGCAAGATTGACGGTATTTTTGATGGATATATGCATTTTACCTACAATTTTAAATATTTAATTAATAAAACAATAAAAAAGATTAAATGTACTTCCCAGAAAAGGTTTCAGAATGTGACTAAAACTGTTGATTTTTGACACTAACATCTGTCATTTACATACTATATTATAAACATTTGAATGTGTCAACTGGTTTCCTTATGCCCATTTGCACCAACAAGGCTTAAATTTTAAGCTAGGCAAATCGAAATTTTAACAGCAATATATTATAATTCATTTGACATTTCATTTCGATGCAATATTGTCAATTTAAGCCGAGTTTAATATTTAAGTTACGTTGGTGCAAACGGCCATTAATGCCTTAGCTTCTACGATATACTACATTAAATTATTCTATATACTACAGTGCTTTTATCGCTAAATCTGTACAAGATATAATTTTTTTTAAGTGTATTAGATATAGAATTTTATGTTCTTCAATAATAGTAATAACAAAATTTTTCAAAAAATAATATTTAGAAGATTTTTTTAAAGAAACTTTTACTTCCGGCTGTCCAATTGTTACCAAAATCTAATCAGCTCTTCCCAGGAATGTCAGATTGAGTAAATTGCAGTTAAATATATTGTAAATCTTATATTTGAAAAACCGTGGTTCCAACACACACACACACACAATCGGTTTATAGGGACCTTAAAACGTGCTTATCCATTAAAATCAGGAAATGCGATTTTTAGCATGATTTCTATAACTCTCTTAACGAGAGGTAAAAAAAATTAAAATTAGTGAAATTTAAAGTTCGCCCACTTGATAAAAATTCATTTATCATGACAAGTAATAGAATTTGTAATAAAATTAAATAAATCTTTACTTTTTATTTAAAATGAAGATTTTTCAACATTATAACGTGTTTATATTAAATTTTGAGCGAAAAATTAAAAATTTAAGGATATAACCCTAATAGAAATCGTTATATTAATTTCACATTATTTATCAATATTGGATAACATCGTTCAATTGTAAATTACTACTGTAATACTTTTAGACATTTTATATAATAACACCTCACAATCATACGATATAAAGTCGTTTAATTTTTACTTCCTTGTACGAAGTAAAGGAAGTATTGTAATCGCGAAAAATTTCGGTTTCCAGATTTCAACGGAAATATACATTTTGACCATCCCTGAATCCATTTTGACTAATTTCGTCGTGACGTCTGTACCCACGTACATACGTATCTCGCATAACTAAAAAACGGGAAGCCGTAGAAAGTTAAAATTTTGTATTTATGACTTTTAGAAGTGGTACTTTACTTGAAGCCTATAGTAGATTTTAATGCAAAACTATATTAAAATATAATCCAAAACTTTTCAAATTTGGTATATAATACTCTTATGTCAATGGAAATAATATAGTAGATTTTAGTCAAAATGGTCTGCCCGGAAGTGGTACTTTACTTGAAGCCTATAATAGATTTTAATGAAAAACTGTATTAAAATATAATCCAAAACTTTTCAAATTTGGTATATAATACTTTTATATCAATGGGAATAACATAATAGATTTTGGTTAAAATAGTCTAACCGGAAGTGATACTTTACTTGAAGCTGTTATCAGTTTTTCTTGAAAAAAATATTATTTTGATTTTAATAATAAATGCTTCAAATAAAAGTTTTAGAGAAGTGAATTCTGCGTCGAAAACATCAAGTATGATTAAATTAGCTCTTTGTATAAGCGAGATATGTAAATTTAAAAATGATGTACTTTTTGGTTTCTGTAATTAAGTTTGCTATGAATTAGAACAAAAAATACGTGCAATTTTATGATAGGGTCTGTTATAATACATATTTTAATTATTAACAAAATATGTATGGTGTAACAGGTGTACAGAAGTCATGTGGTGTCCACATCAGATATTTTTTTTTTCAGTATTTCCTGAATCATCGTGAGTGAGGAAACCTTTTTCTGTTCCAAGTTTTGCTTTTACATTACAGAAGTAATGTAAATTTGACCACACAGAATATGAAACGCAAAAACAGTATTTCATTTTATGAGTACTTTCAATCTTTCATACAATGTTTATTCTGATAAAAAATGTATGCAATTTTAACACAATGCCTATATTTGCTTTTAATTTAATAACTTTGTTTCTGCAGTCATTTACGAACATATAAATTCATAAAAACTTTTTATTTAACATTGAACAGTATAAATGGAACTATATTAGAAATGCAATAGAATATTCCATTTTATATAATTTATTTACGGTGCACTTCATAACTTTAGCTGGCGGTGTTGAAGTTCAATTATAATCATTGCCGATTTAAGTTCTAGAACTTTGATGACGGACTATTTCATAGAGAAATTTATAATTCTACTAACTTAGTTGATTCGTTTCCTATTTTATGGACATACATCAAATTGTTATTTGATAACTTCTGTGTATATTATAGTTATTTGTGTGCCAAGTCGCCAATTATTTGTGCAATTGTTCTAATGCATGAAATTAAAATTGTCTGCCAATCCATATTTTTAGGCACTTTGCTTTAAATTTGCTTTTAAAATATCGAGATAATTTTTGCTATGATTTTTGCAATAGCTGCTAATTTTCGTACTCCCGTTGACTAAATATACCCCCAAACATAATGCTGGCACCACCGTATTTAACTGTTACTATTAAATGCACATATTTCGCGCATGAGATACCCACAATACTTTTTTGTACAACTAAATTTAATATTTAGAAAATAGGTATAACTATTGTAAAAAAATTAAATTAAATTGCTATAGGTTTTGACACCTTTAATTTTGAATTTTTACACAAGTTTAATACAAAGTTTATTAAATTATACAAATTTATGAATATTAAACATATTTTTACAATTTAAAATGCAATTTTTTGCTAGGTATTTAAGCACGCAGTATAAATAAAGCAATCATTATGTTCACATATTTTTACTAATATTTGACACTTTGAAAACACGTGCTTATTGACAGCTGTTTGACTTATAGTGCTGCAAACATAGTAAACTTAAATCGGATTATCCTGCACGTCTAATATTTATGTGTGATGGAAAATATATTATTTTTACAAACCTTAATTTCAATAGAATCAAATGTATTACTACTATACCTGTTCTCCTTAACACGGTTTCATTATTAATTTTAAAGTAATAGCTTCCTGACAGTGACATTTGTTTAAATATGTTAAAATTGTTATTAAAGTATTATAGTTTTGTTTGACGCACAAAAATAAATTATTTTATAAATTTATATGTAAAGTAATTAAATTTATTTACTAAATGCTATTATCGTATTGAAGATTGTACTAATATTTTCAATTTTTATTAGCAAAATTTTCTGAAAAATTATATTCATCGTATTTTTTTCAAGAAAAACTGTTAAAAGCTTGTATAAGTGATACTCCCGGTTATCCGATATACACTGAAAACTAATGAGCTCTTCCCACATTAGTATGGAATGGGTATACAAAATTTCAAAATATTCTGATTGATAGTATTTGAGTAATCAGGTTCCACGCGCGCGCACACACACACACACACACACACACACACACACACACACACACACACACACCTACATATACAAAAAATATGTAAAAATGTTAAAATCGGATTCTTGGGACATCAAAACTTATTCACTAAAATCTCTATATGCTATTTTTAGCACGATCCCTATACCTCTCTAAAGTAGCGGGAGGTAAAAATTATTTATTCACAATCATTATAGTAATGTACAGATTCCTAACCTTTTGGAGGTTGGATAATACGTCATTCCTAACTTTAATTACAATCTCTTGGGTTGGAAATAACAGATTTCACTTCCATCTCTTGGGTTGGAAATGTTTATGTAGGGGTTGTCTAGCAACATTGCCGTAGATCCCCATAATTAAGTAGGCTAAACAAATTTTAAGACAGCTGTCAAAATATTAATAAAATTAAAGGTTGTAATTCATTGATTTATTTTGAAAATTATTGATTTAAAATGAGGATGATTGTGAATAAAATAGTATACATAACCTCGGTGGGAGTTTCATAACAGCCTCGCGCATTATCTCACCTCGAGGCTTCGCCTCTCGATAATATACATAAGCCCTCGGCTGTAATGAAACATCTCCCACCTCGGATGTAATATACTATTACATCTTGTCCGTAAAATCTTTTAGCTCCGTAGAGATTGTTCTCTCGATACGCTAAAGAAATATTTCGTGGCATTGATGTACAAATAAGTATTACTTTCACATCATTTTAAGATGATCGGTAATTTTTTACCTCCCGCTACCCTTGGTAAGGGAGGTATAGGGATCGTGCTAAAAATCTCATATCGAGATTTTAGTAAATGACCACGTTTTAAGGTCCTTAGAATCTATTTTTAACATTTTCACGATGATGTCTGTATGTGTGTATGTGTGTGTGTGTGTTTGTGTGTGTATGTGTGTATGTGTGTATGTGTACGAATTTTGTTTGCACTCTAACTCAAATACTATCATTCAGAAAATTCTGAAACCTTGTATTTTTACCCTATTCTAATAGGAATAGAAGCCATTAGATTTTGGTATAAATCGGATAAACGGAAATCGTACTTTACTTGAAGCTCATAATGGTTTTTCTTCAAAAAATACCATTAAATGTCATTTTTTCGAATTATATGTCTTATGAAAATTAAAGATTATTGAATTTTCTATAGGAATACATTAATACTTTTTCTATATATTTTACAGATAAATTTAAAAATAATTTTTTTTATTAGTCGCGAAGCCTAAGATAAAAACTATTTCTTTGTTACACAGTTCATTTTTTAAATGAATGTGACTAACAGTAAATGTAACTGTCAGAAAACTTATCACTTCAAATTAATAATAGTGACATTTTAAAAAGAAAATAGTAAATAAAGCAATAGTTTTCTGCAATGGAACAGTTTGCAGCGTTAGTCAATACGTAGGTAGGTATGTATTTAAATTAATAAAAATTAAATAGCGGGAGGTTTTGTGTTGGCCACATCAGATTTTTAATCTTATTATCGCCCTAAAATATGAAGAATATTTCGTTGCTTTAGAAGCCCTGAATTAATTAATATACGCAGTGAACCTTTATAAGAATGCCTCTTCCTCTTCCCTGTTTTCTATTTGCAGGATGCCTGCCTGACAAATGACATTCATAATTCGAGTTTACAGTCAGCTTTTCTTGCGTAAGTGCGCGCCTAATGCCAGCCATACATCATCCGATTAACTGATCATAACAACATTTTTCCCACGGTAAATAAATCACGGATGTAAACAGTTTTCATGTTTTCATCTGGGTCAGCAGGAGCCTGTTTCTCAAAAAATACTAGTTTACAAGTTACAAGTTACTAGTTACAAGTGAAATTTTTATTAGTACTAGTAAATTGTGTTTCTGAAAGAATGTTTCTGAAAGGTATTTTACAAGTTCACAAGTTACTAGTTTACAAGTTACTAGTTACAAGTGAAATTTTATTAGTCAAGTAAAATAGTGTTTCTAAAACATTTTCAATAGTCTAGTAGTTTTTAAAAAAAATATTAGTATGTATTATAAAAATTTAAATCAAGTGATTCAATTATCTGAGTGACATTGACATTTTCAAATATTTTATATTGAAATTAAATTATTTTCAACAAAAATGTCTACGCTGGATGCCAGATTAACTGTTTTGGGGATGATTAGAGATGCTGAAGTAAAGGTCCTAATAAATTAATCAAAGTTTCACACTTATTTGCCGTGAGTCTAAACCTTTCATATGAGGTTTCAATATGGGCATAATTTATTCTTGTTTTAAATAGTTTTTGACGATGCACAACTACTTCTTCATCACTAGACTCAGAGTCACTTGACCACATTATTATATTATTTTTTAACACTAAACAAAAAACACTATATGAAACTAAATAAACATTAACGGAATACCAGTGAATTACATATATGAAATAGAAAAACCGCACAAACTATAAAATAATTCGACTAGTAAAACTTATATTCATAATTTACAAGACTTTTGACACTTGTAGATTTTCTCTAGTAAATTACAAGTCTGACAGTCAACACAAATATTTTGAGAAACAAAATACTAGTAATTTTTGTCAAAAACACTAGTAAATACTAGTTCCCGACTTGTAACTAGTATTTTACACTTGTATATTTGAGAAACAAAAACTAGTAAACTTCACTAGTATTACTAGTGTAGGGACTAGTAATACTAGTCCCGTATTTTTTGAGAAACAGGCCCCAGAACTCCAATATTTTCAAAAATGATAAAACATTTACGAATTGCCGAGTCAATATTATGTCATAAAATATTTATTTTGTCTTTCACGAGAAACCTTTTCTACCATCTGTTGAATTTCTTTTTTTTTTTTGTAAATAAATTAGCCAGGAATAATCTCATTACAAAGGAATGCGAGTTTTCTTTCCGCTTTTCCAACTCTTTTCCACCGATAGAACTTCACAAATATATTATAGATGGCTTCATTATTTTCTCAATAAGAGAAAATAGCTATTTGTGTATTAAGAGCGCAAAATGCGACATTGTCGACTTAGAGGTTGTTGCCGCGCGACGAAGGAGCGCGGCATTCTCTCGTCCATTTGCGCTCGAAACACAAACAAGATTTTTTCTACAATCGCCACAATGGGGTACTCCACCATAACAAAAAATAATAAAATGTACACTTTATACTTACAGTACTGCTCAATAAATAACGATTGGCTAATACAAAAGATACGGTTTAAACTTAACAAGGCTTTTAAATGATTATATCGTTACATTAGCCACCTATTCCATTAAAAAAAAAACCAAAATTAGAGCATGGAAGCAAGGATTTGTGATGATTTGATGAGTTTTTGTAGCAAAATGTGTGGTTAGTTGTCACGCCTGTCACACTGAAAAAATTAACATATATTTCAATGACTTCTCACAATTATTTAAGTAACGAAATAACTAATAACTTTAGTGTAATCAAAATAAATAGTTAACTAGAGATCAGATGTCAGTACGACTCGCAACTATCCTACCGCCATCTGTGTACAATCATTCCTATTACTAAACATAACTGTTCACATAATTTATTTTATAGTTAATTTTATTTTATCGTTATTTTCCATTCTTCTTGAGTTTTTATTCAATCTAATCTAAGCATTTTACACTTTCGTTTTTGTAAATGAATGCCCTATTTCATTTTCACAGAAGTGTGGCATTTTGTTAGGTTATGTTAAATACCGACAGAACATATGTCAAATTGATTTGTGAACGTGATAAACGTGTAACTACAGTGCCATTAGTTCTAAACTAAACATTTCCATTAAGAATGTAGACAAGTGACATTTCTCAACATTGTATACTTAGAAATTTGGACAGCGAGCGTTTTTTTATACTTTGTCGCGCATAAGCGGCAAAGTGACATTTTGCGTTGACAAAAGAGAGCGCAAATGGCTACTTTCTATAGTGACTGTAGAAAAACACATATCCATTGTATTCCATAAATACTGGGTTGGACAGAAAGTACGGAGTTTTTCAAAACGTCACATAATTGATACTTATTCTTATTGCTTCGTAATGACATAGCATTTGATAAAACCAAGAACGGAATCAACATCTTGCATGTGTGCGTTACGTAACGATAAATTATAATTAGAAAAATCTGTTGTGGCCAGAACAGGACCTCTCGCCATTTCCACATTAGGCTATATAAGTATTGTATTGCACTTCGCTTTCGAACCGTCGTTTTATAACAAAATCTTACAGAACTTTACCCAAATATTGTTTTTTTTATTGTATTTAACATGTCTTCTGCACACATATAATTCTAATTATATCTATTTTTCATTGTATGAGGATGTTTCTAAATGTCAGAGATTCTTCCAATTCATTAACCAGATTGGCGGTATTTCTGATGGATATACGCATTTTACCACAATTTTACCTATAATTTCAAATATTTAATTAATAAAACAATATGAAAGATGAAATATACTTCCCAGAAAATGCTATCAGAATGTCACTAAAACTGTTCATTTTTGACACTGACATGTGTCATTTGCATACTATGTTATAAACATTGGAATTTGTCAACTGGTTTCCTTAGTGCCTTAGCCTCTGCGATTAGTTTACTCTATAAATTATAGTGCCTTTATCTCTAAATCTATACAAGATATAATAAATATTTTAAGTGTATGAGATGGAGAATTTTATGTTCTTCAATATTTAATAAAAAAAATCCCAAAAAATTATATTTAAAATAATTTTTCAAAGAAATTACTATTTCCGGTTATTCAATTGTTACTAAAACGCAGCTCTTCCCAGGAATATTAGATTGAGGAAACTGCAGTTAAATATTTTTTAAGTCTTATAGTTTTTGAGGAATCGTCCCTTCAACATCCATACATACACACACACACACACACACACATACACACATCCACACACACACACACACACACACACACACACAGACATCATTTTAAAAATGTTATAATCGGATTATAGGGACCTTAAAACGTGCTTATCCACTAAAATCTGGATATGCGAATTTTGGCATGAATCCAATACCTCTCTTAGCGAGAGGTAAAAATATTGTTAAACTTGCTAGTTTTTAAACATTCAAATTTCGGGTTGTTAATTCGTGTATGCTGGCAGTAGTTTGTTTTCAATAAGTCAGAATTTTCTGAGTTAGAGCGAAGACATAATACATATACATACACACATAAAGACATCATCGTGAAAATGTTAAAATTGCATTCTAGGGACCTTAAAACGTGGTCATTTAATCTCGATATGCGATTTTTAACACGATCTCTATACCTACATTAGCAAAGGTAGCGGGAGGTAAAAAGTTAAAATCGGATTCTATACACCTTAAAACGTGCTTATTGACTAAAATCTGGATATATGATTTTTTCACTTACCAAGGGAGCGGGAGGTAAAAATGGGGAGGGGTCAAGGACAGCGTTACGTAATATTTAGGGGTGGGGGTTCATGTTTGTGTTACGGGAGCGTTACAAGGGGTGAAGGGGGTATCAACAATTACCTAATTTTGACTTACGTAATTTAAGGACGATCCCAAATATTGCATCTTAGCTGAAACTTACCGTATAACCTGTGTGACAAAAAGAAGCTATTTATTTCATTTACGTATGACGTCAAGAGTCATACACTTTTTATTGTGCAATGCCATTTATAAAATGAAAAATTTACATATACATGCACAGCACATTGGATCCAAAATGACACTTACAGCCCGATTCACAAAACAAATTAAGCTAATCCTCATTTTTGGATTAGCAAATTCTACTCTAATTTTGACAGTTTATAACTTAAAATAATCTAATCTATTCCTAGTATCTACCTTTATTGATAATATCATGAAAATTAAATTTTAAATTCACTAATCCAAAAATGAGGATTAGCTTAAACTTTTTTGTGAATCGGGCTATTAATGTCTGCACTGTTTATTTTGAAGTTATGTGTAAACTGAAACTCCCTATAATGGGATATGATAGATAGTTATGAAATTTATAGAAAATATATGTACAAAACTTTCGATAGGCATAGGCAATGTACAATATAAAAAATAAAATACCAATACTTATATGTGGCGTTGTATTAGATAAAACTGAACACATCCTTTGTGTGAAAGTGCTATATTCCTCTCTATGTACATATTTGCTGATCACACTAGCTGCTTCCGTAAACCTACTGCTTTGAGTTTTAAATTGAATTTTATTCGTTCAACAGAGGGTCACTGCAATTGATTCTGTTACATATAGGGAATTTATACAAGGCGTGGCTACAAAATAACAAGATTGATCTTAGAACATTGACAATGTATAAAATTACACAAAACAAATATTGCCACCTTCAATGTACTCTCCTCCCCGAACCCTACACCGCCCGACGCGAATATTCGATTGTTGGAAGCAATGACTGCAGGACTTTTTTGTTAGGTTGTTCATAAGCTCTGCCGCTTTTTCTATAACTACATCTCGGCCCAGAATTTGGTGCCTTTTAACGCAGAATTACAATAAGGTCATGCACTACTTTTTTTTTATAATTTTAATCGATAGAGTAGTGAAAAATAATAGACCCGTATTTTTTATTTTTCCTCAAATCGATCTTTAATCATGAAAAAATTGTAATTGAAAATGACATTCTTTAAAATGCGGCTGAAGACCCCCGCTTCGTCCCTTGTCCAATGACGTCACAGAGTGAGAAGCACGACCATTTTGATTTTCACATTGTCTTAAACGTCAAAGTGACATTTAAAGATAACCTAAAATTTATGAAAGTAAACATGTCGATGGAACGTTGTTTCGTGCCAAAATAAAGAATAAAATAATATTCTGGAATATATTCAATGTCTCATATGCGTTTATAACCTCCTACCATCTAATTCAAAGATTCAAAAGTGAAAGAAACATCTGATGTAACGTAGATAATTTCACGCCAAATGAAAATTATATTTATAAAAATAAATAGAACGATATTATATTAATATAATATAGCATATTTAGATATGTAATCCTCAATTTATAGTTTATATATATTTTTCTTTTAGAAATTATGTGTCCATATAAAATGTCTGTTTGAAATGAGTCTGAAATTCGTTCGTAACGTTGTGACGACAAAACATGGCTGGTTTTTGCAACTTTTTAAAAATACCATACTTTAAAACGATTTTATACAACAAAAAATATAAATAAAAAATAATTTAATCATACTGATGGATGAATTAGACTATCCTTTTTCGATTTAAACAGAAAAAAGGTACAATTATTTTTTTTTTTTGTATGACCTCATTTGGGAATAAAAGCAAGTCACATGGCATTTCGTCAAAAATGTCTTGCCGGAGAGGGCGTTTTGTTCCGGCGCGTTGTCTTCATGGAGAATCCATCATATTTCAGCCCTTTTTCTTCTAACCCGTGCATGAAGGGTTATCAAAACCTTCTTGCAATATGCGTGGTTAACGAAAAGCCCCTCAGGCAACCAATCGATGTGAACAATCACTCGCATTTCGAAAAAAACTGTCAGTGCATGACCAAGGCGCTAATCGTCTCCGATCTCTTTTCTTCCTTCTTTAAATCTTCTAAACTGCTCGAAAACTAGAGTACTAGATAGACCCTAATCACCATAAACTTTCTTCAACAATACGTACATTTCTGTAGCGGATTTTTTTAGTTTCACACAGAATTTCAATTGACACTAACATAATTCTGGCGGAGTACGAGAAAGTAGTTAACTTCAATCAAAGGCTACTGCCGAACGGTTTGCTTAAGTATCTTGAAATTTTAACAGTGGATGGAGGGAAGATGACAAATTAATATGACGTAGCCTGCGATGTTGCCAAATTTACAGGAAGCCGGAAAAAAATAAATCTCGTTATTTAATTGCCATATATATATAATATCATTACAGTCGTTGATTCACTGGCCAGAAAAAAATATTAGTAAAATTTAATAAATGATTGAAGTTATTCGGAGTAAATGTATTTTTAATAAATAATCACTGCTTTTACAGTACGAATGTTTTTTTTTTATATAACTATGTATGTCAGTTGAAATATTAATGTAGCTTGCATGTCAAATACAATGGGACATAATAAAATTTTATTTTGTAACATTTGCTATTAGTTTTTTATTGATGGAGTAAGCACATAAAGCGTATAGCTAATGGAAACTTCATTGCAATTACGAAAAAACGCTATGCATATAACACTTTGAAACCATTAATTTCTTTATTCAATCATATTTCGTACCGTTAGACCGCCTCTATAAATTCTTTTAAAGTTTAACATTATAGGAAGTAGGTTCTAAAAGTATCCGGCCTGATATTATTTACCGTATTTTCATCAATAGCCTTAGTTACTGTTAAATGAAATTATATAAAAAAAAAAATGGTGAAAATGCCTAGCTATAGCAATATTATCAATATGGCAAGTATAATATTTAAGTTACTTTAATAACGTTCGTTATTTAAAGGGAAGTATTTGTTCTTTATTTATTGTAAAACATACAGTTATACCCGCTTTTTCATATATTTTAGGTATGAATAACTTCCTTGGTGCCGATAAGCAAGTTGGTTTTCAAGAAGTATACAAATATCTGGAGAAAACAAATTCTTCAAGAAATTTTATCGAAGTGGAAATAAATAAATAAATCATCATGGCATATTACGCATTTCTGAGTGTGCCAATCTGTGTTGTACACAGATTTCGGTAATGATGATGACATATTTGTACCGTGCGGGCGTTTACCAAGCGTCACCTCACGGGCACTCATTGCTGGCGTGGAGAGTGCACCACAGGGGTCACTTTTTTGCCTTTTAAAATTCGAAATATTTGGCGTCGGTCGGGTTCCCCAGGTTCGCAACCAGACACTCAGGCACACGGCAACGGGACCCCATTAAAATTTAAATTTAAAAGTTGGGTTATGTTTACAGACTAGTACTCGTACTGCAAATCCCCATGAAATAAACGGTACCATGTGGTACCATTTATTTATATTTTTTTTATATATATTATAACCTTCCTTTCACCTTTTTTGGGAAAACAGTGAAAACTAATTCCCATTTTCTTTCCCGCACACGAATGACACAACAGTTTGTATTGATCATTTTTGGGTTGGAATTAGATTTCATACTCAGCTTCATCAAATTAAGGATATTAACAAGGAGATAAATTATAACCCACAAGGTTCGTGAAAGTGGGATAGATGATTTATGACCTGTATTTTCTGAACCAAAATTGGATATACGTCGATTTCATTCAATTTTCCATTACTCATAAAACTCAACCGTGTTTCTGTTCCATAAAGATCATTTTGCTGAGAAATAAAGTAAATTAAACTGAATTATGTTACCTGCTCTTTCACTCGTAGAATTCATAAATATAACAAGTTGAAAATACCAGTAAGAATATAAAATACTTTACGGATTATGTTATATACAAATAATTCTGTGGCTCTATTTGATAAGCAGATATGCCACTTATTCAAATATTTTAGATGATTAAATTTCAATTTCTTTCTATTTGCAAGCCTTTAGCTAACGCTTTTTTGAAATCCAGACTCCATGTTTACCACTGGAGAAAACATTTCTTATGTCAACAATTTTATTACAAGACGGTAGCATATTTAGCGTGCAACAATTATTGAAACATGTAGTTACACAGTTGTATCTGGTTCGTCAACTCCTCCATGGCTCGCGCTACTATCAGGTATGACATAACCTTAAAATTTAATTTTAATAAGACCACATACGTATTTCGAGAACTATGTTCTCATCATCAGTAGTACAACAAGGAAAAGTTAAACAGAGTAACGAAAATTACTTAACATGTTAACTATTGCAGAAGTCCTAACAATTCTGATAAACAAGGGAGTCACGGGAGAATGATTCCCAATTAAAAACCAAGACAATTTCATTAAAATGTAAATCGTCCAATAATAATGAGTTATTCAAATCTGACACGTTCAATAGCATTACAGGTTTTGGTAACAATTGGACAACCGGAAGTAGTAGTTTCTTAAAAAAAAAATCTTGTCTGAAATTTGTGTAATTACAAAAAAATAGTAAAGATCATAGGATTCTCTATCCAATACATTGAACATTTTTATTATATCTTCTATACATTTAGAGATAGAGACTCATAAATATATAAAATAATCCGTTACAATCAAATAATGTAACTACCAAGTTTATATCTCTACCTGCTTTTGAATTATTGCCCCAAAAGTCAATAAACCCCATATTTAGATAAAAAATTCAAAATTTTCAAAAATCTAATTTTTATGTATCTAGATACTTTTTAATGCGCTGATTCCAGATTTTGAAACCGCAGGTCGATATCTCTTTTCGTTCTCGAGATATTTAGATTCAAAATTTTGCTCAAAACTGCCCATTTTTGGGTAGTAACCCGAAAATGGGTAGAGATATGAATTTGGCGATACCATCATTTGATTCTATGGGAAAAAATACATAAGTACACCAATTTTCATAATTTTTGAACCCCGCATACAATCTCTAAAGAAAAATAACTGAAATTGGCCAAAAATCGCGAAAATCTAAGGTGTACCCCTTACGATTTTTTCAGATTTTGGCCATTTTCGGGGGTTTTCAAACTTTTATTCATAAAAAATGAACCGCTTGGGCAAAAATTGTGAAAATTGGTACACTTATGTAATTTTGCCCGTAGAATCGAATGGTCGTGTCGCCAAATTCATATCTCGACCCATTTTTGGGTTACTACCCAAAAATGGGCAGTTTTGAGTAAAACTTTGAATCTAAATATCTCGAGAACGAAAAGAGATAACGACCTGCGGTTTCAAAATTTGGAATCAGAGCATTAAGAAGTATCTAGACACATAAAAATTAAATTTTTGAAAATTTTGAAGTTTTTATCTAAATATAAGGTATATTGACTTGTGGGACAATAATTCAAAAATGGGTAGATATATAAACTTGGTAGTAATATTATTTGCTTGTAAAGACAATGTTACGTAAGTGTACGCAAACCAGTTGAAAAATTAAAATGTTTGTAATTGACAGAAAAATGTGAGTTGTGAGTGTCAAAAATCCATTTGCATTACTGAAGGCTTTTTTGGTGAAGTACATTTAGTGTTTCTTATTATATTATTAATTAAATATTTAAAATTATATATACACATCAGAAATACCGCCGTATTCGTCAATGAATTTGAAAAATCTCAATCATTTAAAAGAGTAGGAGGAAACTTATTTTAGAATGAATTAAAAAATATAAAAATATATTAATAATTAGAATTTTTATGTATGTACCAGAAATGTTAAACACAATATGTACTTACGTAGCCTAATATGGAAATGGCGAGAGGTCTTGTGTTAGCCACAACAGATTTTTACCTCTCGCTAAGAGAGGTATTGGAATCATGCTGAAATTCACTTATCCAGATTTTAGTGGATAAGCACGTTTTAAGGTCCCTACAATCCGATTATAACATTTTTAAGATGATGTCTGTATGTGTATGTGTGGATGTGTGTATGTGTGTATGTCTGGATGTTATAGACACGATATCAAAAACTATAAGACTTAAGAACTGTTTAACTATGGATTCCTCAATCTGACATTCCTGGGAAGAGCTGAAAAGGTTTTGGTAACAATTGAACAACCGGAAGTAGTAGTTTCTTAGAAAAATTCTTCTAAATATAATTTTTTGGAAATTTTTGTTATTAGGTAAATATTGAAGAACATAAATTTCTCCATCTAATACACTTAAAATTTTTATAATATAAGATAAAGACATTATAATATATATAGAGTAATTTAATCGCAGAGGCTAAGGCACTAAGGAAACCAGTTGACAAATTCCAATGTTTATAACATAGTTTGTAAATGACAGACGTCAGTGTCAAAAATCACAGTTTTAGTGAAGTATATTTAATCTTTCTTATTGTTTTATTAATTATATATTTGTAGTTATAAGTAAAATGCATATATCCATCAAAAATACCGCTAATCTGGTTAATGAATTGGAGGAATCTCTCTCATTTAGAAACTTCCTCATACAATGAAAATAGATATAATTAGAATTATATGTGTGCAGAAGACATGTTAAATACAATAAAAAACAGTATTTGGGTAAAGTTTTGTAATTTTTTATTATAAAACAACGGTTCGAAAGGGAAGTGCAATATAATACTTATATAACCTAATATGGAAATGACGAGAGGTCTTGTGTTAGCCACAACAGATTTTTTATTTTTGTTTTGCACCTACCTCACATATCACAGAAATTTGTGAAGAAAAAAAAGAATGGCACACCCAAAAATAGAAAATTTTTCATAAACCATTCCATGGACTCTAAACGACGCATGTTGTGCAACCTCTCTCATTTATAACTTCAGACAACCTTTCAAATACATGATCTAATAAAAAAAAAAAACTTATCTCCTTTCTCGTCCATCTGTTCGAGGCGGGTAAAGATTTCTATATATCGTTGGATAAAAGTTTAAGCGACGCCATTTGTGGCAACTTATACAAATGCAGTGCAGGCAACAGTTTGCTCTCGGATGGCAAAAGAGAAAAAGGCAGCACATAAAGGCGTCGCAGAGTTACACGCCACGCCACCACGCCACGCCATCCCGTCGACCGTCCGTACATGCCCTGGACATTTTTCCGACTTCCTTAAAAGATTCCATTCTCTAGTTTGTGACACTGAACACTACCCAGGATAACAGCAAAGGATAGGATAGGAAGAAATATATCTTAGTGATCCGTGACCATGAAAGAAAATAAATGACTGATAAATATTAAGAAATTATTTGACAGAAAATTTGTTATATTGTTTCTGTTAAACAAAATAGTAAATGGCGTTTGAGAGCCGACTGTTTTTAAATACATTAACCTTTACACCTGTGCTTTTTAGTACGAACTTGTGCATTTTGTATTTCAATAAAATATATAGGTGTTTCTTTCAAAACAACCAGTGCTTTTTAGATGTACTAATGACTTTAGAGAAAAATTTATATACAGGCTGGTTGATTTTTCATTGTCCAACTTATATCTTCTGAAATATTAAAGATACAAGAAAAAGTTATATAGAAAAGTTATTTGAGACAACCTGGTCTATAATTTAGCATAAACAATTTTTTCCAAGGCCTCCCAATTTTCCAGAAAAATATTTAACTTTGATTTTTTAAATGGAACACCTATATATTTTTACGGAATAAAATTCTAAATAAATTTCTCTTTACAAGATGTATAACAAGTAAGGGTTTACCTTTAAATTATGTCTAATAAAGCAAATAGAAATACGATAAAAGTAGGCTGTGATATTCTATTGTTTCTACCAGTAACATCTGTCACAGATTTAATAATACTGATTATAATAGTGAGAAAGGTGTTAAGATTCTTATTTAACTTAATTTTGCTACTTGATTTTTAAATAAAAGTATTAATAATTTTGTAAATCATCAATGCTAGTAATTCTATTACTTGCTTTATTAGACATAATTTTATTCAAAGAAAAACCCCTACGTAGCCAATGTTCATGTGTGACAGAAGTTACAGGTATAAACAATAGAATATCACAGCCTACTTTTATCATATTTCTATTTGCTTTATAGGACATATTTTAAAAGTATATCCTTACTTGTTACACATCATTGTAAAGATAAATTTATTTAGAATCTTATTCTGTCAAAATATACAGGGTGTTCCATTTAAAAAATTAAAGTTAAACATTTTTTCAAAAAATTGGTAGGCCTTGGAAAAAAATTGTTTCTGCTAAATTATAGATCAGGTTGTATTAAACAACTTTTGTTTTTAACTTTTTTTTATATCTCTAATATTTCAGAAGATATAAGCTGGACAATGAAAAATCAACCATCCTGTATACCAGGTGTAACACGAAAACAGGGCCATAGGCGTTTAACATGGGAAATCAGTTTATCCTTACGCAAAAGTAGTCTATTAAGTTTAGACAAAAATGCTTCAAATAAATGTTGTAGAGAATTAAATTCTACTTGTAAATCAATAATCATATTTTCTTTTGCGATAGACATACCCGGTTTACGCTAAATGTTTTAACATCTAGGGGGCCACATTTTATTAATATTTTTTTTTTTTTTTTTTTTAATTTACTAATCTCACCCCCACTACTCTCAACTTTTAAATCTTAAATGGCAATATATCCCTTGTGACATATCAAATGAAAGCTCTTGAAAATTCTGTACAGTCATGTTAATAAATTTTACGGGTGGATCGTTTTAAGCGCGCCACCCTATATATATATATATATATATATATATATATATATATATATATATATATATATACCGTGAGTATTTTTTAACGTGAAACATTGGGTTTGTCATATCCATGGTTACGTCTTGATATTTGATTGACAGCAATGTATTTGCCCGTTCCATTTAAAATGAAACACAGGGAACGAATCTGAAAGAAGTATTATATTTAAATATTCTAAGAAATTTAGCGGAGTCAGAAAACCACTCGAGAGCACTAAACATATTTTGGGCACAAGGTGCACACAGTATTTTTTCTACATCTAAATTTAATTTTTAGAAAAAAGGTATTATTATATAAACAAAATTAACCTCTAATGACATCTTGTCAATATGACAGATAACCGTTGAAGTTTCCTGCAAGTTATGATTTGACATTTGATTTACAGCAACGTATTTGTCTGGCTCATTTAAAATGACACATGGGGAATGAATTTGACAGAAGTATTATATTTAAATATTGTAAGAAATTTAGCCGAGTCAGAAAACCACTCGGGCACAAGGTGCATCTACATACTATATTTTTTCTGCAACCAATTTTAATTTAGAATGCAGGTATAATTATTTAAACAAAATTAACCTCTATTGACGTCTTTTCAAATGTCAAATTCGTTCCCTATGTTTCATTTTAAATGGAACGGGCAAATACATTGCTGTCAAACAAATGTCAAGTCATCATGGATATGACAAATCCAATGTTTCACGTTAAAAAATACTCACGGTATATACATATACAGGTGTCTCTTAAATAGGGGGACATGGCTTAACCACAGATTCCTGAGGCTAAAATAAGACGATTTAACCAAACTTGCTTCTACCGGAAAGTGTACCATTTAGCCAGAAATCTGCTTCAAAGTTCTTCGAAAAAAAATTAGTTTTGCTAATAATAACAGAACGCTTTATACGATTTGGATGAAATTTGGTATGATAGTTTATATGGATATAGGTCATCTTTTAAGGTGATACTTGTTATTATTAGTGAGCCACTAGTCTATGAAACTTAGGTCTCCCAACATTAATTAGACCGTAACTTTTTAATGGCAATGCCGAAAACGTGAAATTATTTTTCTTCAGAAAGATACATTCAATAGTAAACTTTTGTCTCTCTGTATAATTTGTGATATCTGTTACGGTTCATACAGAAAAAAATAAAATCTGTGTGTCTGCATTGCTAAATTTTTAAAATAAATTTAATCTAGCAGTCTATCCAAATGTCAAACAAGTAATTTTTAATGACAGTAACAATTGTTTTACGAGTTGTCAAAAATTTTCTTCGCAATATTGTAAAATTAGTAACACCCGTTTGTTCGGTCTAATAGTATTTTACTACCATTATTATAAATAAGACGATTACATATCTCAGCTTACTCCTAATCAAGTTGTGAAGATTGACAACTCGTTACTGTCATTAAAAATTACTTGTTTGACATTTGGATAGACCGCTAGATTAAATTTATTTTAAAAATTTAGCAGTGCAGACACTCAGATTTTATTTTTTTCTGTGTGAACCGTAACAGATATCAAAAATTACACAGAGAGAGAAAAGTTTACTATTGAATGTATCTCTCTGAAGAAAAATAATTTCACGTTTTCGGCATTGCCATTAAAAAGTTACGGTCTAATTAATGTTGGGAGACCTAAGTTTCATACACTAGTGGTTCACTAATAATAACAAGTGTCATCTTAAAAGATGACTTATAACCATATAAACTGTCATACCAAATTTCATCCAAATCGAATAAAGCGTCCGATTATTATAAGCAAAATTAATTTTTTTTCGAAGAACTTTGAAGCAGAATTCTGGCTAAATGGTACACTTTCCGGTAGAAGCAAGTTTGGTTAAATCGTCTTATTTTAGCCTCAGGAATCTGTGGTTAAGCCATGTCCCCCTATTTAAGAGACACCCTGTATATATAGAGAATTTATTTTAAAATGCAACATATGGTTCATCACTTCCATGGTTACTCATTAGTGTCAAAAAATGACAGCAATGTAGTATTTGTCCATTTTAAAATGCAACATTATAAATAGTATTGCAGCACAGGAAATACCTCCAGAACACATCACAAATGGTGTCAATTCTTATTACGACCGACTAGAATATTGCCTCAGTGTGAATATGGGTATTTTTTAACATTTATTAGATGAAAGTTATGAATTTTTGTAAGCTAAAGTTTGTTAAGATGTGCAGCATTCATGTTTTGATTTTTTGTTAATCGTTTTAATTTATTGGAAATTAGTTTTGATAATACAAAACTACAAATTTTGTATGTTGCATTTTAAAATGGACAAATATTACATTGCTGTCATTTTTTGACAATAGTGAGTAACCATGGAAGTGATTGACCATATGTTGCATGTTAAAAAATAAATTCCCTGTATGTGTATGTATATATAAAATGATAAACTGTTTTTAGTTCATTAGATAGAGATTTTTTTTTGACTTCAACGATTACTGTATGAGGTATATGAACTTTTATTTTGTAAAATTAATCTAAGTAACTTTTTGGCGAACGGCGAAGATAAATGGCCGACTCGTAGAGTAAAATACGAAAAGATTTATAAAATGTTTTCATAGTTAAAACGTCCCATTTCTTCCTAGATTTATTATTATTCCTATACTCAACCCGTCTTCGTATACCTAAGCATTAAAGGAAAATTATGTTTTCCTCTGAAGGTGTAGAGTAGTAAACGTCCATTTTGGACCTTTTACGTCTAATGAAATAACCATGTAGACGGTACTAGTGTTTATAAACTTAACCCTTTGAAAATTTTACCCTATTCAATTAAATAATTAAATAGCTATATTATCATAGCTTGTTATAACACGTTGCTGGATGCGATTATTTAATTCTTTTTTCAAATATAAATAATAAAATAAAAGCACAACGCTAATAAAACATATGTATATTATCTTCGGTCAAAAAGAAATGAACTGTATTATTCCTATTAATAATCTGATTTATTATTTATCTACAAGTTAAAATTTTAACTGGGAATTGTAAGACTGGCCATTAATATAATATGTATAACAAATAAAAGTACATAAAACCTATAACTTTATAAATATTTAAAATAAATCAATAGACTGAAATAGCATAGTTATTTTAAAAATATAATAATTTACTTGAACGCTACTGAAAACTTAAATAACATAAAAAAGAAATCCGAAAGAGTTTTCCAAGAAATAAAGCAAAACTTGATTAGAACATTAATTAAATTTACTACACTTTTACAAAAGAATAGTGGAAAGGATGGTAGTTACTATGAATCAACGTTTACGAGCGATAATTACTCTAGACGTAATAGCAACACTTTTCTGAAAGTTCCGGAATTGTTTAACTTATTTTTAGTACGAATTATTGATTTTAAAATAGGACTGTATCCTTTGTGACAAGGAAAGGACAGAACAATAACAAGAAATTACTTTATTATAAACTCTTCTAAATTATAGTTTCAATAACAATATTTTAACTTTGTTATCTTTGTAACTCAAAATTCTGTTTAGAAATTATTATCATTTTTCTCACATCTCTCTCTGCTTAGTGTAGATGTCAGCCGCTTAGACATTTAGTGTGTTGATAATTAAGTTTGTAAGTTATTGCAAGCCGACGTGTAGGGTTGATATTTGGCTATAGATTCCGGGTGATAACCGCACCCCTCAGATATGCTCCACAGAAGACGATATTCGTTTGTTTTTAGTGAGTCTATGTGAGAGATTCATGTCGGACGGACATGGAGTAGAGTTTCTGGGTAACGCGAGTATTTTGGCCTAGGGATGCATTGGCATCTTTTTTGGGTTCACGATGAATATTATATATCAAAAACATACAAAATTTAATAAGTGTTCGATTTTCAGTACAAACAGCATGCACAGGTGTATAAATCTGCATTTATTGAACCAATGTCACGTTACAAAACTAGAAACTACTTATTGCAAATCAATGTCAGTAAAAAAAAATCTGTTTTGGCCAGCACAATACCTCTTGCCATTTTCATATTAGGCTATATAAGTATTGTATTTAACATTTCTGAATTATATATATATATATATATATATATAGTAAGCGCTTGTTTAGTTGACACTGATACTGTACATACTTTGGCTTATAAATGAATCCCCTTTCTTTTTATACCAATTTTAGATGTTGACGGAGTCTTTTCCTCGTTATAACAACAGCATAGTATATTTCTATTACATTTCCACTTGTCCATGTACGAATTCTATATCTAACTATAATATTAAATATTTGATTAATGATAAAATAAGAAATATTAAATGTACTTCTCAGGAAAAGTCTTCAGTAATGTCTGGATTTTTGACATTGACATTTATGTCAATTACAAACATTTTAATTTTTCAACTGGTTTCCATAGGCTAATAGATTCATTATAGAATGGATTATTTTATATATTTATAATTCAGTCTATATCTAAATCCATAGAAGACATAATGAAAATATTTAATGTATTGTATAAAGAATTTTATATTTTCAATATTTTATATTATAAATTTTAAAAAGTAATCTTTAGAAGATTTTTTTAAAGAAACTATTACTTCCGGTTGTCCAATTGTTACCAAAATCTAATCAGTTCTTCCCAGGAATGTCAGATTGAGAAAGCTGCAGTTAAATATTTTTAAGTCTTATAGTATTTGAGAAACCGCGGCTCCAACATCCACACACACACACACACACACACACACACACACACACACATACACACACACACACACACACATACGGACATCATCGTAAAAATGTTATAATTGGATTCTAGGAACCTTAAAACGTGCTTATCCACTAAAATCTGGATATGCGATTTTTAGCATGATTCCAATACCTCTCTTAGCGAGAGGTAAAAAAACGAAAGCATTAAGTGTTAAAAACAGTCTCAATGCCTTGTGTCTAAATTTAATGAGAACAATACCGAATCACATAATATTTGTGCTTTAGATTAGTTTATAATACGATTTCTATTTTGTAAGTGTAAATAAATTCACAACGCGTTGTGGCTGTTTTTGTTTTTCGCTTACTGAGCATTTCCGGTCTTACATCTCATATAGCTATAATATAAATAATATACCCTAGTTATGATTATGACTATATCAATCTTCTTCTTGAGTTTAACGTTACATCTCTTGAACAAAGAAGAAAAATGATGTCATGCTTGTTTCTCTATAAAATAATGAATTGTATCTTTGATGATCCAAATATTTTGAAGCGTATTTCAATTAATGTTCCTCGACTATCTTCTCGTTATAAATTAATATTTAGCTGTAAAACTGCCAGAACTAATTATGAGTTAAAATCACCTTTACGGCAACTATGTTCAATTTTTAACAGTTTCAGATCAGATATTGACATATTTGCAGACTCATTATTTAAATTTAAAACTTTCATATCGTTTCGAAATATCACTCAAGTAATTCATCTTTGTAATATAGGTAATTATGTATATTGTTTCTTATTGTTATTTACCTAATGCTTACGCATATATATTTTTGTATTTTCTTTATATAATCTTCCTGTAATTGGGATATTACTATCCTGTAGGAATGATTTATTATAAATAAATATAAATAAATAAATAAAATGCATGCGGACATTGACGACGCGCTCATACAGACAAAACATTTATATTTTTATGTGAACAATAAGTTAACATAATAAAAACATTAATGTGCTAATATTTCTAAAGTATTAGTAAAATGTTTACTGTGTCATAAAATAGCCAGTTGGCAAAACGAGACATGAAAATAAATATCCAAGTCTCCATTTACGAGAAAAACAAAATTCAGGTCGTGAAGTAATTCTTACATTTATAAAACACGAAATAAAAACGCGATAAATATAACAGCAGCAGCAAAAACCGTAAACCGGTGATGGCAAGCGCGATAGCCCTCGCGCATTGAAGTCGAGAGCAGACTCGAGTTGGAGGTGAATTAGAGGGCCTTGTTGTTTTTTCAGGACGAACACTCTCTAGGAAAGTCCGGAACTTTGTTAAGTGAGTGCTAGATTGTCTGATTGCGATGCGACAAGCAGAGCTGTTTGTAAATGTCATGTCTGGAGAAGATGCTTTAAGAAAAACGCTACTTCTCCTCATAAATTATTTAGAACAGACAGAATATCGAAAAGTTATTAGTGACGCACTTGACAAGGGTTTATTAATGTTAAAATCACATGTTCTCAATCTGATCAACGCGTTATAACTTCTAATGTATTAGTGCTAAAGTTCTATTGGATATGGGGCCCAGTAATCATTTTTCGATTTATTTATTTTTTTTCTGAAAGATAATAGCTATTTGTGTATTAAAGGCGTATTTATAATGAAGTAACGCAAGCGGTAAACAGTTGCAGTAAGGTAACACAAAAGATAAATGTACGGTACAGCATATACCGTTTTATAATGAAACGCAACGCAGAGCCGCAGAAGTAACGTAACGCAACGCAACGCCAAAGCTGACCAACTTTCATCTTTCTACCTTACTTTTGTACCTCTAGCCAATCAGAATTCAGTGTTTCAGTTTTACTATAAAAATCTGTATTATAGATATGTTTGTGAACTGTCAAAATTACATAATAAATTCTACATTTTACGGTTAGACCGGTTAGATTTTCAAAGCGATACGAAGAATAATTATGGATGATAGAAAATTAATCGAATTAATCGAGAATCACCGAGTCAGAAACAGTATTGCCGCAGCTATATCGTCGTCACTGTCCATTTCTATTCAAATTATTTTATACACTTATTTATGTAATGTGTCATAAAGACTATAAATAAAAGCGAGTTGAATTTCAACGATATATACAGAATTCTTTTGATTGGTTAGAAGTGCTATCTTCGGCGTTATTATAAATCACATATTTTGTGTTTGCGTTACTGATTACGTTGCGTCGTTGCGTTGCGTTTTACGTTACTTCTTTATAAATAGGCCTTGAGAGCGCAAAATGGAATCTTGTCGATTGAGAGGTTCTTTAGAAATCGACTCTATACATTTGCGCTCGAAACTCACATAAGATTTTTTTCTACAATCGCCAAAATAGGGTCGTCCACCATAACAAAAAATAATAAAATGTACACTTTGTACTTGCAGTACTAATCAATAAATAACGATTATATTTTTTAATTTTAATTTATCGTTATTTTCCATTCTTCTTGAGCTATTGCTTCAATCTAATCTAAGCATTTTTTATTTTCGTTTTTTTAATGAATACCCTACTTTATTTCTATTTTCCTTTACACAGAAGTACGGCATTTTGTTTGGTTATGTCATATATCGACAGAGCAGATATTATTAATTATTTATAAAAGAATGTATAAAACAAATTTTGAAAGGTTCAACAATTTTTGTGAAAAAATATAATTTCCCCAAAGGGGTATCGAACCCTAATCTGAAATTTCAGAGCCAGCTGTGTTAACCAGTGTGCTTCGCTGACATTTGAAAATCTTTTCATATTGCATAATAAAAAATCTGTTGTGGCCAGCACACGACCTCTCGCCATTTCCATATTAGGCTATATAAGTATTGTATGCACTTCGCTATCGAACCGTCGTTTTATAACAAAAAATTACAGAACTTTGCCCAAATATTGTTTTTTATTGTATCTAACATGTCTTCTGCACACATATAATTCTAATTATATCTATTTTTCATTGTATGAGGACGTTCCTAAATGTCAGAGATTCTTCCAATTCATTAACCAGATTGGCGGTATTTCTGCTGGATATATGCATTTTATCTATAATTTCAAATATTTAATTAATAAAACAATAAGAAAGATTAAATGTGCTTCCCAGAAAAAGCTATCAGAATGTCACTAAAACTGTTGATTTTTGACACTGGCATCTGTCATTTACAAACTATGTTATAAACATTTGAATTTGTCAAGTGATTTGCTTAGTGCCTTAGTCTCTGCGACTAGATTATTCCATATATTTTAGTGTCTTTGTCTCTAAATCTATACAAGATATAATAAAATTTTTAAGTGTATTAGGGGGAGAATTTTATGTTCATCAATATTTGTAATAACAAAAATTTCCAAAAAATTATATTTAGAATTTTTTTTCTAAGAAACTACTACTTCCGGTTGTTTATTTGTTACCAAAACCTTTTCAGCTCTTCCTAGGAATGTCAGATAGAGGAATTCATAGTTAAACAGGTCTTAAGTCTTATAGTTTTTGAGGAATCGTCCCTCCAACATCCAGACAAACACACACACATACACAAACAGACATCATTTTAAAAATGTTATAATTGGGTTCTAGGGACCTAAATCGTGCTTATTCACTAAAATCTGGATATACGAATTTTAGCATGAATCCAATAGCTCTCTTAGCGAGAGGTAAAAAGTGAAACAATTATTTATTTAATTCTTTTATAATTTATTGGATTTCATGCAATAATATTAACACGTTCACTGCCGATGACACATACGTTGTGTCATGTGGTATTTTGCGCGTATGCCGATGACACAAAGTTTGTGCCATCATTATATACATTCTTCTATGCTTCAGTATCTCACAGGCATTAGGAACTAACAGTTGCGTTCTTATAGGCATCTCAGGTACAGTTTATACAGGTATACATAGTTTTTGGTTTTGGGTTTTGGGCACTCTTGAGTTCTACAACGGATAATCAATTGCCGGGACCATCGGTGCAAAAGAAAGTACGTTTTTCTCGTGACAAAAAGCTTATTTCAGATGCAGAATTACAGAACAAAAAATGTGGAGAAGTATTAGAAAACCAAAAGCGATAATATAATATAATCAATATGTCGGGAGTAAATTGCCAGGACTAAATGCTGACATGCCAGTAAAAGGAAAACCATGAGCTGGTATAAAAAACTCATAATACATCTCACATCACTAATTTCTAGAGTCCCATTACCAAAAATGTAATGACACAAGTGTTCTGTTATATGGCATTGTAAAAATAATTGTGATATAGTTAGTTTCCACAACTAAGACCTGGCATAACATGCAGTAACAGGGCAGATGATCGGCAGTGAACGTGTTAAAGTAATTAATATTAAATATTGTACAAGATGTAATGTACTTTTATCATGTTTAATATCATGGCTTAATTTTCTGCCGGACACTTTTTATTTACCAAAAACTGTTTTCCTATGTTAAACGCCTATGTCAAGGTTTGATTGGAACACCTGGCATGTATGTAGGTATAAAGAAATATAACGCAATATTGTTCTATTCATATATTGAGGTTAATTCAACGGCATCATTAGACTGTATATAATAGAAAGGGAAGTATTTTTGCAAAAATGTCGTGCTTTGGCTTTAACAATGCTTTGTTCGCTTTCTCTACTAAATCAATGGCTAAACCAGAGCACGGTAGGTACTTCTATATTCTCATGCAAATTCATTATACATGTATGTATAGGTAGGTTCCTATATTCGTTATATCAAAAGACTATTTGGTAAGGAATACAATATGATCATTTTAAACAATACCTCATACGTGTATTTCATTCAGTTCAGTTCATCAATGCATAAAGATGGTTCCAGTATTGTACAATTGAACAAAGTAAATACTACGAAAAATAGTATATTACATCCGAGGTGGGAGATGTTTCATTACAACCGAGGGCTTATGTAGAGGCGAAGCCTCGAGGTGAGATAATGCGCGAGGCTGTTATGAAACTCCCACCGAGATTATGTATACTATTTTATTCACAATCATCCTCATTTTAAATCAATAATTTTCAAAATAAATCAATGAATTCTAACCTTTATTTTTATTAATATTTTGACAGCTGTCTTAAAATTTGTTTAGCGTACTTAATTATGGGGATCTACGGCAATTTTGCTAGGCAACCCCTACATAAACATTTCCAACCCAAGAGATGGAAGTGAAATCTGTTATTTCCAACCCAAGAGATTGTCATTAAAGTTAGGAATGACGTATTTTCCAACCTCCAAAAGGTTAGGAATCTGTATATTACTATAATGATTGTGAATAAAAGTCTATTACGTGCCATTTTTACATCTCGCTAAGAGAGGTATTGGAATCATGCATATCCATATTTTAATGGATAAGGACGTTTTAAGATCCCTAAAATCCGATTATAATAGTTTTACGATATGTCCGTGTTTGTGTGTGTGTGTGTATGTGTGTGTGTATGTGGATGTGTATTGTGTGGATGTTGGAACAACGGCTCTCAAATACTATAAGACTTAAAACAGGAAGAGCTGATTAGATTTTGATAATAATTGGAAAACCGGAATTATTAGTTGCTTAACAAAAAAATTCTAAATATTATTTATTTCAAAATTTATGTTATTACAAAAATTAAAGAATGTAAAAATCTCTATCCGATACATTTAAAATTTTTATTATATCTTCTATAGAGTTAGAGATAGAGACGTATAAATATGAAAACCTTTTCTGGGAAATACATTTAATATTTCTTGTTTTATTATTAATTAAATATTTATAATGGGGTATTCCGACATTTTTTAAAAATATTTTTTACATTAGTACAGACCAGTAGGACTCTGAATATCTAACTTTCAGTAAGAAAATGTATGCATCACATGAGATATGAATTTTAAAAAATTTCATCGCAATTCAAATTTTCTTATCATGGCGCGCTTATGACGTCAACTCGATGGTGACATCTGCAACGAACTTCAGCGCCTAAATCCACATGTTCATGACAGCCATTTGCTTGTTTACATATGATTTTAGTAGCAGCGTGTATTTCGATGTTTGTCCTGTGTTTGTTTATGGTAAAAATAGGAGTAATAATTATAAAGTGGACGAAATGTCAAACAAGAAATATACCCGCGCATGTTAACTACTGGCACCATCTGTGTTTTTAAACGAAAATATTTACTTTGAATTGAGCAACAGATTATCAACTTGACGTCACAAATTTCAAGGACGTTTCTAGAGCTGTAAAAATTCCAATTTTGTAACATTAAATTACGATTTAAAACTTTTTATTAAACATGTTTTATTATATTTTCCTACTATATGAAGATGGAAACTATAAAAAAAGTTATTATTTTGCATTAATTCAGAAATACCGCCAATCTCATCAGTGCATTGGAAGAATCTCGAACATTAGGGGAATAAGAGAAAACTTGTCCATAGAATGAATTAAAAAATATGAAAAGAAGATATGTTTTGTGTGTACCAGAAATGTTAAATATGTACAACATTTATATAGTCTAATATGAAAATGGCGAGAAGTCTTGCGTTGGCCACAACAGATTTTTTTCACTTGGCCATTAGTTTTTACAAATTAAATATGCATTTGTAATGAAATTAATACAAAATCTCTAACAATATTTAATGATATCAGTTACAGTAATGTTCATTTATAACGAACTCCACGGGACCGGCAAAACAGTTCCTTATGAACGAAGTTTTAAACGAAAACAATAACACTGTTCTTATAAAGTTCGTACTTTTAATTAGTTCGTTTTACCCGGTAGTTTTCTATAACCAGGTTTGTAATAAGCAGACATTATTGTAATTCTAAAGCTATACGGTAACTTTTAAATATAACTGTAGGCGTTAGAAACTAATTATTTATAACAAACAACTTTTGTTCTGTCCGAAATTTGCATGAGAAAAACGAATCCTACATCATTTCCAATTTAATTATTTTCGCACACAAAATAGATATACAGGCTGGTGGGGGTTAAGGATGAACATAGGGATTTAACATCGGATTTTAGTCTTGTGAAATTTCCTGCTTTGCTGTTCATTTTACGGCAAAGTTGTTCAGATTTTTTTTGCCTTCCGCTACCTTAAAAACCGGAAATGGCACTTTACTTGAAACTCATAATGGTTTTGAAAAAATACCATTAAATGTAATTTTTTCTCATTTTTTGTCATTATAAAAATAAAAAATTATTGAATTTTCTACAGGTATACATTAATACCTTTTCTATATATTTTACAGGTAAATTTAAAAATCAGTAGAAGATAAGATAGCAGAAGGACAGCTGAGATGGTATGGTCATGTAGAAAGGATGGGAGAGGAGAGAATAGTTAAAAAGGTGTTTGAAGCAAAAATTGGAAGAAAGAAACCACGAGGACGACCAAGAAGAACGTGGCTGGAAGAAGTAAAGTATGCAGCGCATAGAAGAGGTCTAACTTGGGAAGAAACGAAGACAGCAACACAAGATAGAGCAGAGTGGAAAGAAATATGGAGAAGACCAACGAACCAGAACTCAACCCCCTTCCCCGCAAGCCGGGGGAACGCCTTACACCCGTGAGGGTAGAAAGGTGCAGGATTAAGTAAGTAAATAAGTATAAAAATAAAAGATTATTGAATTTTCTATAGGTATACATTAATACCTTTTCTATATATTTTACAGATAAATTTTAAAAATAATCTTTTTTTGTAAATTTAAAGATTCCTTTATTACGCACTTCATATTTCAAATGTATGTAACTTACAGATAAATATTAGTGTCAAAAAATTAATCATTTCAAATTAATAATAGTGACATTTTAAAAAGAAAATAGTAATACGTAACAAGTTCAAACTCTCACAAGTCTATAGAATTGGCAAAGAGAATCCTCAAATAAATCACAATTATTGAAAACAATTTTCAACAAACATAAAAAACTTCCTTCAAATAAAAACTACCCTACTCGTAAAATAATAGTCTTGTTCTTACTCTTGTTGCATAAATAACTATTTTTTATTGAGTTAACTAATTAGGAAAAGGAAAGTAGAGCTTTTTTAGGTTAGTAGCTACTGCTCTTGGTAGTGCTTTTGTGCCTGTAAAAACAAAGGAAGCTTGAGGGAAGAAAAATGGAGCATCGCGACATCTAAATTGAAAGCTGCGGAAACTTCTATAAGCTTTTGATGATTTATTGCCAGGGCAGGATTAACTGCATTTTCACAATCTTACACGGTTCAATTTTTCATTAATATATATTATTTCCAAATTGATAAATGATGTTTAGCGTATAATTACAGGGTTATTCTTGTGAAATGAATTTTAAAATAAGAAATTCAGATTTTAAAAGTTTGTAAAGTTTGTGAATTACACTTTTTCCATTTATCTTAAGTGCCAACAAATTTTATAACTTTAACGTACTTTCATGTTATACCAAAGTCTTTCAATTCATATAAATTTTTCTCATTTTTTAATTCTCATTACGTTGGAAAATTTTCTTCCAAAAAGTTCTAAAAGTCATTTCTGGCTTACTTCATAAGTTATTCCTTGGTATGTAAGTTTTTAAATTAACCAGAATTATCTTATAGACTACACAGAAAAAAAAATCTAAATTGTAGTTAAATTAACTAAATAAATTCCATTTTTTCAGCCTAATAATATGTTGTAATTAAATCTAAGTTGATTTAGTACAATTTTCTAAATTTATAATAACAAATTATAGTAAAATTAAATATAAAATTAGATGAAATGACTGCGTTTATATCGTAATAATTATTGAACTAAATATTGTTTCTATTGTATTTAACATGTCTTCTGCGCACATACAATTCTAAATATATCTATTTTTCATTTCAAAATATTCTATAAATTACAGTGCCTTTATCTCTAAATCTATACAAGCTATAATAAAAATTTTAAGTGGATTAGATATTTGTAATAACAAAAAATTCCAAAAAATTATATTTAGAACATTTTTTTAAGAAAGTATTACTTCCGGTTGGCCAATTGTTGTCAAAATCTAATCAGCTCTTCCAAGAATGTCAGATTGAGGAAACTGCAGTTAAATATTTTTAAGTCTTATAGTATTTGAGAAACAGTGGTTCCAACATCCACACACAAACACGCAAACACACACACACAGAGACACACAGACACACACAGACACACACAGACACACACACACACACACACACACACACACACACACACAATTTTAGCATGATTTCAATACTTCTCTTAGCGAGAGGTAAAAAGTTTAGGATATTACATTTTAATATATAAACTGTTAAAATTAGAGTAGAATTCACTAATCCAAAAATGAGAATTAGCTTAAACTTTTTCAAGAACTGAGCTCTTACTTTTATAATAAAAATATATGTTTTATGCTACATTGTTATTAGGTCGCAAATGTTAGTACGAACGTTGTAACAACAAACAAAAACTAATACAAGACAAGCAATTGAAAAAATTCAAAAACTAAATTAGTTTTGATGCCCTCTTTCACTTAAAAGTCACACACACACACACACACACACACACACACACACACACACACACACACACACACACACACACACACACACACGGAATTATTGAAATTTATACTATATGTTTCATTCGATTTGAATAAACGAGTGGTATTGTATTAAACGTTCGTGTAGCAAGGTGAGATGACACGTACCCGGTGCCATAGCAACAAGCTTCAGCTTTAGGGACGATAGGCTACATGAAGCGGCTGGTTACAGTTTCAAAGCTCCAGTAACTCGAGTATCTCACGTTAGTCAAAGTAACTGTCATCATAGCATAGCTCAGCACGAGTATTATGGCATTTTAATGTGTCAAACTTTGTATGACGCTAACGGAGTCAAGTTCGTGTAATCGAAACTTGAGCTTTGGATGAATTGACTTTGTTTTGTATTCTTTCATCCATTTTGAAATATTTAAATGTCTTTTGGGATGAATATTCATAAGTATATTTAGAATTTGGAATGAATTAGATCTAATTTGTTATTGTAATCAGTTCTGCTGTTGTAAACAGTCTTGTTATTATTGTTTTGTTGCTGCAGAATACAGAAAATTTATTACAAAACAAAATTTCATAAAAGACTGTAAAAAGTGTGTAACCCTCCAAAATCCAGTATTATTTCATCCCTGGAAATTATTTGTAAAATAATCTGTTGTGGCCAGCACAAAACCTTCCATCAATTCGATGTATTTTGTACAAATCCCATACCAAAAGATCCTTGAAAAATATTTTATATATCCTGTAAAATTGTACCACGAACATTGAAAGTTCCAATCTCTCACTCTGTCACTTATATCACTTTCTGATCTTATACTTTCCACTTGCAAGTTCATTTGAAAAGATTCTATAAATCCAAAATAATTATAACACGAATGTACATTCTGTAAATTGCACTTCACACTTCCTCATTCCTATCCAACGCATCTTCTTCACACAGTTCTTCCACTCTCAAATATTCTGCTACACAGTCCTTCCATCTTCTTTTTGGCCTTCCTCGTACTCCCGGCATTGAAATTGCAAGTCACTTGCGAGAGACACTCTGTCACTCATGTTACTTTCTGATCCTATACTATCCACTTTGGTTTTGCACTTGACACTGACATCTGTCAATTAGAATTTTTTTAATATCTCTGCTGTTTTCATAATTTTAGCAAAGCTGATTGATTTTTGAAAGTTAGTCTCTCTTAATCTCTCTATAACTCTATATCTATTGAATATGAAGGAAAAGGTATAATCAAACCGTATAGAGAATAAGATATTCTTTCATATTGATAATCACATAAAATGTCGAAAAATGATATTTAACTGGGTTTTTTTTTTAAGAAAAATTGTTAAGAACTTCAAGGTTGAATAATTATAACCAAAATCTCATCAGCTCCTCAAATGGTTGTAAAGAAGAGGAATATGACAGAATCATAATTTTTAAAATTGTTGTTTTGGAGTTTTGAAACAAAGACAATATCTTCCTTACTGCAAAATTTACATTTTCGCCAATTCTATTGCATTTTTGTTAGGATACACAATACATCGCTAAAATGGCCTCCTAATAGTGCAACTTTTGTCTTCTAAGAAAAATGACGTAGTAGTTGTAAAATCCAATAATATCCTACGAAAGTGACGTCACAGATATATCCTATTAGAAAATACCCACCAGAGAAAACGTAAAACAATAAGAAAACCAAGACTGCTTGATTCACTTGTTTGTTCTGGGTACATAACGAAAATTTCCTGCTTCCATTATGACGTCACTAAAATCTTAAGGTAATTTTACTTTTCCATGCATACCCGGTATAAGAACTTTATTCTTATACCAATGTACCAATCATATTAAAGAATATTTTCATAAAAACACAATATATTTTGATTCTGCCTTGAAGGTCAACTACCCCATTATAACCCAAGAATTTTTATGTCTTCTAAGAATTAAATTTTGAAAATATTATTCTTTAAATAGTCTGAAATTTTAAAATATCACGAAATATCCATTGGATATTTTACCATTAATTATTGAAATTTGTGTGATATTTTGAGAGAGTCAATTAATCTGAAACAAAATGTAACGTCAATGTTCATACAGCTTATGTTACAAATTATCGCCTACAGGCGATGACATGAAACGTAACCAGTCTCAAGAATATTAAGGGTTAGTAGAATTTCTGTAAAACGGCACAATGGTTAGAAATATTTTACTTTGACGTATTATACAGGGTGTCTCTTAAACAGGAGGACATGGCTTAACCACAGACTCCTGAGGCTAAAATAAGACTATTTAACAAAACTTGCTTCTTCCGGAAAGTGTACCATTTAGCCAGAATTCTGCTTCAAAGTTCTTCGAAAAAAAAAAAAAATTTGTTTGTAATAACACAACGCTTTATACGATTTGGATGAAATTTGGGATGACAGTTCATATGGTTATGTCATCTTTTAAGGTGATCCTTGTTATTATTAGTGAACCACTAGTGTATGGAACTTAGGTGTCCCAAGATTGATTAGACCGTAACTTTTTAATGGGAAAGTGTAGAAAGATACGTTCAATAGTAAACTTTTCTCTCTTTGTTTAATTTGTGATATCTGTTACGGTTCAGACAGAAAAAATAAAACCTGAGTGACTACATAGTGATTTTTTTTTAAAATAAATTTAATCTAGCAGTCATCCAAATGTCAAACATACAATTTTATCGTCTTGTATAAAAAATAACTATTTGTTATGGTGGAGGACCCCATTGTGGCAACTGAAAAAATCGTGTGTGTGTGTGTGTGTGTTTTGAGTGCAAATGGACATTGTCCATTTCGAAAGAATGCAACAACCTCTCAATCGACAATATCTCTTTTTATGCTCTTATTACACAAATAGCTATATATGGATCACAAATTTTAACTGGCTATAAACATTAATATTAGTAGGATACAGAATACATCCCATTATGACAGAAAAATTGCCTCGTATACATACAAACCCACTGGACATGTCATAATAACCAAATGACATCATTAAAATTATTGACGTTCCACGTATATCATATATCGATAGTGCAACTTCATATTAACATTGTTACAATGTATTTAACCTGAGCAAAGTATTGACTGGCGACTCTTTGAAGTACAATATTTCTCAGATTTCTTATACAAACTTTGTTTGAAGTCTATACAATCCATTAATTATTATTTGTAACAACTGTTGCTGAGAGCAAGTTAACTAGTTCGCTATATTCAAAATACTTTATCGACATCATCGTGAACAAGATATTATTTGCACGATCAAAGCAACACGTAATGTAGTTATTACTGGTTGGAGTTAGAGTAGATAATTCGGACGACAATTTTGGACTTACAAAATTGTCGTCAGATGGAATCAATGTTTGCTCATCTTCGTTGTACTCTTTCAATGTTTACTACAACAAAATTTTCATTTCTGATTCATCAATATTTCAAATAAATTTTACATTATCGTCGCTTTAGTGAAAAGAAACTAATCTCTAGAGAATTTATGAAACGAGTCATATTATACTTTTTCTATGACTGCAAATTAAGGCAAATTACAGAATAACACTTTTTAGGTTAGATATTTTTAAATAATGACAGCTGTTAGCTCCAGCAGCTACCTTCATCCTGAATTTATTGCCCTAAATCTAGTGATTAATTAGGATTTAGGCATCGACCTTTAAACTAATGGACCAAGTGTCTCCTATTCCTTTATTGTTAGAATATTGTTCCAGCATAGAAAGATAGAAATATATATTCTGTCCTTCAACAGTACGGAAGTTCTCAGTTAAAGTATACTGCGCATGCGTTCGTACTCATTGCACGTCTTTTTCAGTCATATGTAAACCTCTATACATCGCTCTCTATCATTAAATAGTTGTCGAAATCTACATTTGACGTTTCGTAACTGTTTGTGTATTATTTGCTTTTTTGGAGAACATTTACAATTATTTCTGTCAATATATACGAGTATGTGTTGTGAGGTGTGTATGTGACAAAATAATGGGGAAACGGTGTATTTCGTGCAGTCAGCAGTACGTACGAGGTCCAGCTGTGTCATTTTATATGTAAGTTCTTATTAATTATTACTTGTCCCCTATAATATAACATGTATGTAAAATATTGTATTAAAAATATATAATGAATCTAATTATGTACAAAATTAAATCTATACTCTTAGCGATTATGCACCAAGTACAACAAGTTAGGGACAAATCAATTTTTTTATTTTGCTGCGTTTTCTTAACTTCCGTACTGTTGAAGGATAGAGATACTGTGTCTACACCGTTATGGTGGGACAGGCGTTTTGCTCGTACGCTGCGTCTATTAGTTTAAAGGTCGATGGATTTAGGATTATCTTCGAGAATGACAATCATAGGCTGTGTCCGATGTTGCACTTTTATCACCCTAATATCTAAATCCTAAATTTATATACCCTAAATCTAGTGATTATTTAGGATTTTAGGAATTAGATTTTAGGGTTATGTAGGAGCACACTATGCCTTGAAGTTGACGCACACTAATAAAACAAATCATATTCGTTGCTATAATTTGTACAAAACGTCAAATTTACTGTCAAAGAATAGCTTTTTACCTCCCACTACCCTTGGTAAGGGAGGTATAGGGATCGTGCTAAAAATCTCATATCGAGATTTTAGTAAATGATAACCGGAAATGGCACTTTACCTGAAGCTCATAGTGGTTTTTCTTCAAAAAATACCATTAAATGCCATTTTTTCGAATTTTATGTCTTATGAAAATTAAAGATTTTTGAATTTTCCACAGGAATCCATTAATACTTTTTCTATATATTTTACAGATAAATTTAAAAATATTTTTTTTATTAGTCGCGAGGCCTAAGATAAAAACTATTCGTTTCTTACACAGTTCATTTTTCAAATGAATGTAACTGACAGTAAATGTCACTGTCAGAAAACTTATCACTTCAAATTAATAATAGTGACATTTTAAAAAGAAAACAGTAAACTAAATCCTAAATATTAAATGCTAAAATGCGACATCGGACACAGCCTAAATCAGATTTTTGTAGTTCTAACGCTGTTGCAATGGCAGTCTGCTAGACAACAAGTAATAAGGGAAAAATTGTAACATTTCTATTGAATAGGGCTGTTGCAAGAATTTTTATATGACTTCTAAGTATTCAATTTTAAAAGTTATTGTTCTTTAAAGAGCCTCAAATTTGAAAATATCACGATATATCCATTAGATATTTTACAATTAATTTTTGAAATTTGGATAAAATTTTGAATGTCACGTGATCTGAAACAGAATGTGACGTCAGAGTACATACATCTTCAGCGGTTCTAAGGTGTCAAGTGTATTGTCAAAGTTGTCAAACAAGTGTCAAATTTTTAGATTGGTTCTAGTTGTATAATATGTAGGTAATAAAAAGTTCAAAATAAAATGAGTAATTTACGATATTGTGTTGTGCCTTCTTACAAAAATACTGTTAGGAACAAACCTACTATAGAGTATATAAATTTTACAAAATATGCGAAGAAAAGAAAATTGTGGCTAGAAGCAGTAGGTCGAAGAGCTGATAATTTGTCAGAAAAATCGTGTCTTCATGTTTGTGAAGATCATTTCAACTTTCATCCACCTTCACGATAACAGTATATTTTTGTTGCTTCACTTTATGTTCAGGGCAAACTTTACATCTGACTGTACAGATATTTTTTACTCGACATAGATCTACATGTCCTATAGCAGATTCAATGTAAGTATCACGACCAGAACTTTAAAGTAAAATATATTATCAATTTATATAGTAAATTCAGTTTTTATATTTTATTTTACCTCAACTCTTTAACACCCTTTATTTCGGTAGGAGTAAAACAATCGTTCTAATATAAATTTAGCCATCATCCAGCTATCGACCTTCGGTAAATTGTCCGACTTAGCTTGAGAGTAATTTGAATTTGCCATTATTATTTTATTATTCAATTACAATGAGTAATGTCAGCGTCAAATGTCAAATCACGTTTATTTATATAAATAATATGAATAAACGTAGGTGATGGAAAAACTATTTTCCTATTGGTTATTAATGATGTAATGTATGTGCTTCTACGACACAGGAGTGGGGGGTAGTTTTTAAGGACGCCAATCTTTTTATTTAATTATTTCCACAAATAACAACAAATTATTAAATTAAAAATTATTACTAAGAAAATCATTGTATAAACTTTCATTTAAAATAGTTTTCGAAAAATGTGAAACAGTCTCATTAGTCACTAAACAAAGTAGCTGGAAATGGTATCCTAGTAAACTGTCATAATGCATAAAGTCTTAAATACTACTCATTAAGCCTTAAAACATTCAGTGGAAATGAGTTTTACATCACGAAGGACCGCATTGGTAAATTAAAATATATGTATCAATTTTGTATTCGTATATCAAGTTTATGTGTTCCGGTAATAGAATTCTGTGGCTGGAACTGTCTTAGAATTTATTTAGGGTGAACAATAGTCGATTTATTTCTTTCTCGGTTTTTATGACCCGGCCGTAATTCTCTTACTTGTTGAAAAATAAAACTTTGATATATGTGTCCAGAATAAATATGAAATAGTAAATTACATCCAAGGTGGGAGATGTTTCGTTACAGCCGAGGGTTTCCCAACCAAGGGATTGTCATTGCAGTTAGGAATGACGTATATCTCAACCTCGAACAGATTAGGAATCGACGTATTACTATAATGATTGTGAATTAAAGAACATAGTATTACAAATTGCATTTGGCGAAGCGCAGTTTGTTGTATTTAGTCTAAAGAAAATGGTTTATACGACACTTAGATGTTTCTAGTCGTTGTTGGCAATGCGAAGGTAGAGAAAAGCCCGGGGCAATGTTTGTGTCGCTTACACAGGATAAGTGGGGCTAAGCGAAACACTCAAAGCCACCTAGATCAGTTGGCTCGGATCGCGGACGCCGAATGGGGTGAGTTAGCTGAAAACAACGCCGACGACCGAACTATTTCGTTACACTGGATCTAGGAAGTACTAAGTACTTAACTTTTTCTATATTTCTAATTAACTTTCTTCATGCATCACTGAATTGAAATTGATGTGTCAATAACAACTATTCCATACCAACAAACTACAATCAAAATACGAGGTTTAATCAAGAAGTAGTAACGAGAATTTTTTTAATTTTCACGTTTCACGTTTTTGATTTTTTTATCACCTTGACACTACTGCCTGTGAAGTGTATACAAGGGTGAAAATTATAAAATCAGATAAGCCACAATTTAAAAATTTTGTCTTTGTCTGAAAAAGAGATTGATTCTGCAAGTCAGGATTATTTTGAAAGTAATCAGCATTCCAAAAGAAGATTGTTTGGTAACTTTTAAGAAGTAGCAAGAAAATATAGTATTATTGTTGTTGGCATAAAGATATAGTACACTGCTCGAAGAATCTTGTCTTAGTCGTCTGAAACGTTCAAGACATTGTCGGGATTAGTTGTATTTCTAAGGATAAATTATGTACTATTAATATACAGCGTGTCTCTTAATCACAGATTCCTGAGGCTAAAATAAGACGATTTAACTAAACTTGCTTCTACCGGAAAGTGTACCATTTAGCCAGAATTCTGCTTCAAAGTTCTTCGAAAGAAAATTAAAGAACGCTATATACGATTTGGATGAAATTTGGTATGACTGTTAATATGGTTATAAGTCATCTTTTAAGGTGATACTTGTTATTATTAGTGAACCACTAGTGTATGAAACTTAGGTGTCCCAACATTGACTAGACCGTAACTTTTTAATGGCCACGCCGATAACGTGAAATTATTTTTTTTTTTTTCGGAAAGATACATTCAATAGTAAACTTTTCTCTCTCTGTGTAATTTGTGATAGGTATCTGTTACGGTTCAGATAGAAAAAAATAAAACCTGAGTGACTGCATCGTGAATTTTTTTAAAATAAATTTAATCTAGCAATCTATTTAAATGTCAAACAACGAATTTCTAATGACAGTAACAATTGTTTATGGGTTGTTAAAAAATTCCTTCGCAATATTCAGAAACTAGTAACATCCTAATAGTATTTTATTACCATTAGTATACATAACACGAATAAATATGTTAGCTCACTCCTAGACAAGTTGCGAAGATTGACAACTCGTTGCTGTCATTAAAAATTAATTGTTTGACATTTGAATAGACTGCTTGATTAAATTTATTTAAAAAAAATTCACGATGCAGTCACTCAGGTTTTATTTTTTTCTGTCTGAACCGTAACAGATATCACAAATTACACAGAAAGAGAAAAGTTTACTATTGAATGTATCTTTCTGAAAAAAAATAATTTCGCGTTATCGTTAACGTTTTATACACTAGTGGTTCACTAATAATAACAAGTATCATCTTAAAAGATGACTTCTAACCATATAAACTGTCGTACCAAATTTCATCCAAATCGAAGAAAGCGTCCGGTTATTATAAGCAAAATTAATTTATTTTCGAAGAACTTTGAAGCAGAATTCTGGCTAAATGGTACACTTTCCGGTAGAAGCAAGTTTAGTTAAATCGTCTTATTTTAGCCTCAGGAATACGTGGTTAAGCATGTGTCCCTATTTAAGAGACACCCTGTATAATACTTTTGTATATCAACATCGTTTTCGGCTATCCACTATTTATATGGGAACTTTTATGGTAGGTATTACTTACAAGGTTATGTATTAATTTCATTGTGATATTTTTATATCATTTCAGTTTCATTGAATATTCAATAACATCGTAGTTGTTATTATATTATTATTATAAATCTATATTTATATAAAAATTAAAAAATAAAGCGAAATTACACAAAAATATGACAAAGTAAACACGAGATTGACAGATCTCATTACCCACCAAGGAAGTTCATTATTTAGTCGCTAGCGGTGCTGACGTTTAAACTTGCATCGCGAATTATGGGTGTTGCATTTTTATGGCCAGAATTGGGATATAACTTTGAAGAGGATAGAGTAAATTGTTACGTTTTGAAACCAAAGAAAGTTTTGTTATTTTCTATAAAACCTCGGGCATACAAAAAATAGCATATTATACGCCAAGGTTGAGAAGACAATCATTATTGACCCAGCGCCTATTGGAACCCGAGGGCGCCTGGTCAATAATGATCTTCTCAACCGTGGTTTTTATACTATTTTTTTCACTACTAGCACATAAATTCTCTTTGAATTTTTTTTTATTGATAATAACAATCATTTTAACATGAATAATTACGTTACTAATTTGTTAATATTCACAAAAACAAAGTAGGCTGCATTTGTTTTTATCTGACGTTTTGCTCATTTCGCTGGTTTGATAACCACACTTATGGGCCTTAATTTGTATTTGATTTAATTATTTAATAAAAACACTTTGTGCTGTTACAGTCAGCAGCCTTATTAGTTTATTATTATTTTTAAATAAATCTATTGAAATATACTTACCTACAAATACAAAAAAACTGTGATTTGTTCAAGTTCAATCCTACATCTACAAATATTTCACATTTTCACCAAAACGTGCTGTTTTGGTGAAAATGTGAAATATTTGTGGCCAGGTGAGGCGACAGCGTAGGTCAATTTAAATTTATAGTGGCAAATTTAAATTATATACTTAATACCTTTCTTGAGTTTAATGAGTTAAATAATATTTGGATTTGGAGGCTTGAGTTTGATTGAAAAGTGACAGTTTGCATTATAGACCATGGTTAATAATAAATTATTATTGACCTAGGTTACCATGGTTACAAGCAAGCGGTAGTGAAAAACAATTTCTCATGTCAAATAAAGGTAAATAATAGTGGGTTCATAGGCCAGTAGTGAAAAAAATATATATCCGTATTTTGAAGCCGTTTTTTCCGAAAGCCATATTTAAAACTCAGCATATTTCAATATCATAAAACTCGTGTCTACTTCTCATTAAAGGAAAGGATAGGGATTATGCTAAAAATTACATCGAGATTTTAGTGAATTAACACATTTTGATTTCATGACGAAATAATATTAAATTTACATTCACACATTAACAGTATTTAGATATTAACAATGAAAACAATTCGTGTTATATTTGTAACATGTTTCATATCACAAAATTCAGTTCAGCAGGTGATAGAAATTCCCATTTGGAAAATCAATAGGGTAGTAAGTTGGGCGATGAAATATGTAAAATTAAATGTTAATTTTCACATTTACGGCTGCCTCGCACGCTAAACCCTTTCGCAGCAGCAATGAAACACCCCTTAGATACATAGTAGGTTCTCCCAAAAACAAAAAGGTATTATTAACATTGTTTTGCGCAAAGCCATTGTCAAAGATACAAGAAGTACACACATGCTTCTCACTTTTAGAGCGTTATAAAATGAAAACTTTCTGTAGTTCTAGAAAGTTTTAATTGTTATTCGTTAAGCTATAATATATAACCCAACACATTACTTTTCGTCAATTCTATGTATTTTGTACAAGCACCGTACCAAAAGTCCCTTGGAAAAGATTCTATACAGTGTGTCCCATTTAGAGGTGCCACCATTGGGATCTCGAGAACTATAAGAGATACGATGTCGGTTAAATGGAACTTTTTGTGCGCCTTTGGGAGGCCATCTCAGATGTGCTTTTGTTTTTCCAAAAATTCTCATAGGGCACTAGATAATGACGAAAACCTGAATATTGTTGATTTTTTCTTTTTCAAATAACTTCTAAACTATTAATAATTGAGAAAAAAGTTTCAAATATAAAAGATAGATATTTTTATTAACTAACCAGTGGCGTAGGGAATACTTTTTTATATCCATAAAGTTTTGAGATATAACACAAACTTATATTTTTTTAAATGGAACCCATATCTGATTTTAGTCTCAAAAAAATAAATATTTTTTTCTCTTTTCAACGATGTAAGGGTTATTATGTTTTATATTTGTTTTGCCTTCAAAATTATTATTTTTTCCTTATTTTGTATTAAATTTACAATTATTTTGAAAATATTGGTAGATTTCTATTTGGAAATACTCCTTGTATTTAAATAATTTATTTCGTTAGAAAATTTTGCTCATAATTCGTACCAAATTAATTTTTATAATATTTTGTATCAGGTCGCCCTTGACTCATCATAGTGTAATTTGTAATTATGAGTCTAGAATGAAAATATTAAGTAATAAAGGCATAAAACAAATTATTTTGATCAAATACAATATAATTAATAAAAATAATAATGTTTTTTTTGGAAAATAACAAGAAAATTCAGGAAAATAAGGAGAAAAATTAAATTTTAGGAGCAAAACAAATATAAAACATAATAACCTTTACATCATTGAAAAGAGAAAAAATTATTGATTTTTTTGAGACTAAAATCAGATATGGGTTCCATTTAAAAAAATATAAGTTTGTGTTATATCTCGAAAATTTACGGATTTAAAAATTTATTTCGTACGCCACTGATTAGTTAATAAAAATATCTATCTTTTATATTTGAAACGTTTTTCTCAATTACTAATAGTTTAGAAGTTATTTGAGAAAGAAAAAATCAACAATATTCAGTTTTTCGTCATTATCTAGTGCCCTATGAGAATTTTTGGAAAAACAAAAGCACATCTGAGATGGCCTTCCAAAGGCGCACAAAAAGTTCCATTTAACCGACATTGTATCTCTTATAGTTCTCGAGATCCCAATGGTGGCACTTCTAAATGGGACACACTGTATATCCAGTAAAATTGTAACAAGAACATATACCTACTATTTACTACACATTCCATATCGAAAGTTCCTTGGAAAAGATAATATAAATCCAATAAATTTATAAACACGAAAGTATACTATATAAATTACACTTGACACTGACATCTGTCATTTAGAATTATTTAAATATATGAATAGTTTCAATAATAATAGCAAAGCTGGCTGATTAATGAAAGTTAATTTCTTTATAATTCTATAACTATATCTATTGAATATGAAGGAAAATGTAAAATCAATCCGTATAGACCATAAGATATTCTTTCATATTGATAATCATATAAAATGTCAAAAAATTATATTTAAGTGCGTTTTTTCAAGAAAAATTGTTAAGAACTTTAAATAAGGAAACTTCTGGTTGTCCATTTATAACCAAAATCTAATCAGCTCTTCTTATGGATATAAAGAGAAGAAGAATTATAATTTTTAGAATTGTAGTATTGGAGTTATCGTCACCCACATGTCGACACAGATACACACACAACAAATACATACACACACGCACACACACACGCACTACACACACACACATCATCGTAAAACCAGTAAAATCTTATTCTTGGGACTCTAAAACGTGCTTATTCATTAAAAACTAACCACCGAATTTTTTGATTGACCAAAGACAATACTTTCCTTACCTAAAGGTGACGGAAAGTAAAAAACTACGTACATTATAAAGTTTTGATTAGGTACCATTAGCAGCCTATTAGGTGTATTCTCTATTAAAAGCGTTAAATTTTAGAGGCAGTTATTTTTTTAACGCCAGTTAAACTTTACTTCTTATTCTGTACCTAAGTTTTTGCTAAAATTTTAGCGGTTAGAGTTAAAATAATCCGCTAATTTATAAAAATTTAGAGGACAGTAGAACAGTGCCGTTATTTTATGAAATGTCAAAATGGCATTACAAAACTTAATCGGTTTGGTTTTAATTGAAGAATATTACCAAATACAACAAAGGTAGGTGTAAATTATTATATTTAGCAACTTATATTAATTTATTTATAGCTATTATTGCTTTATTTTAACTAATTTTGCTTCCCATCCTTATTGATATTTAAAAATTTATTAATATAAAGCAAAATATGAATAAAATGCGTAATTAATATAACTTTTATACTTTCAACATATAAATTCTAACTCATATATGATAATATCTAGTTTTACTTTCCGATTCTACAGGCATATTCATTAATAAAAGCTAAAAATTTACTTCTTTCCATTGTTGAACCGTTTTTGTAGGACCGAGTTTGTTATTATTTAACAGATTTGTTAAATATTTCCATTTTTTTGCTACACTTTCGTAATTAGTTGGGTTTAGTTTCGTATTATTTACTAATTCTCTATTTTCCTCTAAATAATTGATTAAAACTTCTTTTTGCTTCTTTGTCATTCGTTTTGAACGAGACATGTTTGTCAACAAATGTCAAAATTTTATACAATATTAGGTTATGTGTATAAAGTACCGCTGAGAATTCATCAAAGACACACGTTTTGTGCCTTCACAACATATTTTAGCGGAACCGTTAAAATTGTTAAAACTAACAAACTGCTAAAATAGTATGATGCAGAATACCAAAATGTGGTAAAAATTTTGACGGGCTGCTAGTTGAACATAATTTTAGAGGCTGTTAAAATTAAGCAGGTTTTTAGATAATAGACCTATATGTCATTCAACATATTTTTCAATTTCATATATGTATATCACTGAAATATATACTAACTGGAACTCGCATACTCTACCTATCAGCGTACGCTGCACTGAAGCCTCATTGAACAATAATGTCTGGTCCTGTTCGCGCACATTCATGCCGAACCGAACCTAGCCGAATAATTCGTATCATAGCTGATCGCTTTATTTTCATTTTATGTTTCATTTATTTAAATCTGCGCCACACGAAATAATTTCCGTTTATTCACGAACTGTCCCGATGTTTGCCGACTACTCCAGCAGCCAACTTTCAATATGTCTTCACAATCACGGTACGTACGCGCATTCCAATTAATATATATTTCAGTGATGTACGTGGTTTCTATATGACGTGGCATCATAAATTCCATCAATTATTATCTGGTTTATTCAGTTGTTTCCTTATATTCAGCATTCATTTACTTCAAAATGAAATCCGTATAGCAAAAATTAGTAGGCAGAAGACAAGACAAACTTCATCAACCTTAAAAATCATATAAAATGAAATATAACTTGTAGAAATTTTTCAAAACTGAAAATGTTTTGTAAACTGTTTCAAAACTGCATGTAAACTCAGTGGGTGAGATTCAGTGGGTTGTATTAGCGTGTTTTAAGCTAAAACAGTCCTTTGTCAAAAATATTTTGGCAACTTTGTAATACCTGCCAGAAAAAAGTGAGAGACCAAAGGATCAAATAAAGAAAATATATTATTAACAGAAGTAAGAAAAAAAGGACAAATGTCGAAACTGATCAAAACGGGGGTAGAGATATTTTAAAATTCATTAACATTCAGGTATGAAATATTTGACTCATAAAATTTGACATATTTCTAACCTAATTTCGCAATAATGAGTTTCCTTTTACACCTTCCAATAATACTTCCTCATTTGACTAAAGGATATCTGAATTACTTTTCCCTTTGGTAAAATTTCTAAATCACAATTGAATCTCATTGATTCATGTGGAAAATATTACAATGTTGCCATATACTTAATACAAGATTTAATACAGACCTTAATACAACCCATTGAATTCCACCCAGTGTAGTTATCCTCGTATACATGGAATTTTCAGCAAGAAATTCAGTTTTTTTTTATTCATAATTCTTTTATATTCCTTCTAAAAATATAAAAGTTTATTAATATGTGTACTCACCGTCAAACCAAAATATGAGTTTTGCACGATCCCTACATATTTTTATCTAAGGTAAACGGAAGGTAGAATTCGTTTTTTAGCTATAAAAGCAAAAAGTATAAAAACTGTAAGTAAACTAAGTTTTAAACTAGTTTTCCCAAGTAAAACCATACGAGTAGCCGCTGAACTTTATCAAAAATGTATTTAAGTTAGTAACTACCAATTTATTAAATTTTACGAGGCTTTATGTACCTTGTATCATTGTATCTCTATTTAATTACAAAGATGAGAGTACTTAATGAAATTAAAATGCAATTTATGAATGTATAACAAAGTTTCTTTACTAGATAATCTCTTTGTAGTGCGATATACATTTGTAAAAAGCCTGCTGCGAACCGTGCGAACGTTGTTTCTTCTGCAAAAATATTTGTCAGGCTTTTTAGTTTACGAGTCCACTCGGAAACATTTATGTCTCCATGTTATCTCATATATACCAATAAGACTGTGTGACTTCAGTCCAGTACTTGTCATAAAAGCAAGCACAAAACGAAATACGAAAACTTTTATTAAGTTCCAGAAAGCAAATTCCTACGGCTTGGCTACAGAGAATCGCGAATTGCGAAATATTCATGCGGTTTAATGGGGGACGTGTACTTATTTTGCAAAATGTTGCAAATGTAATTTTCTTCGCTTTATAGCACATCTACATACGAGGCTATAAATTTCATTTGTGAAATTGCTGACAGATCGCACGTTTTGAATAATAGTTGCAGTTGTAAATTTCCTTTATTTCCGTTTGTTTTATTTAATGACGTCATCATTTAGGGCAGCTGACTTGACCGCCATTTTGGAGCCTACTTCAATCATTCAATATCATAGAAAGTATCCCCAGTGACGGTTTGTTCTGAACCAAATTGTGCAAATTTTTTTTTTTATTACAAGCACTACATATGTGTTTTCTTAAGAAACTGTATTCCTTCTTCTGTTTTCTTGGAATATAACTATAATGGCCGATTTCATCACCGATTCCTAAAATTTAGGTAGGTAATGCTAAGCATTGCCTACCTTGATTTAGGAATTACTTAGCTAGGTATCTGTTTTCCGATGCCCAAATCGCTATGCATTTCCTAACGTTTGACAGCTGACACTTCAAAATGAAAAATGTACAATTTTATTGAATATTTTGATAGTCATAACGAAGAAATAGAAAGATATGCACAAGATAAAAAAGAAAGAACAAATTGTTTTGAACGCTGTGATGAAAAATGGTTTTGGAAAAGATGTCCATTCTATTAGAAAACAGAATTTTTATATACTTATACGAGTTTATATGATAATATGATATAAAATTAATTAGTAAATCTATAAATATATCGTTTTAATCTTTATTTTATATTTTGGGAAATTACATTGGGTATTCACATATAATTAAATTCATAATTTCTACAAAAATGCCATAGCCAAATATCATAAATATGCGTTCCGGTTGCCATTTTTCTTGAAATCATAGGATTCAGTTTCTGTTTTTGCAAGGCCGTATCCAAGGGGGGGATTTGGGGGTTCAAACCCCCCCCCCCCCTGAAATGTAAAATAAAATACTAAAAAATTGAAAGAAGTCTAACCAAGATGTTAGCACGCGTCTCAAAGTGCGATTATAACATTCCCAATTGCTTTTTACAATTAAATAAAGATATACGTAAAGGCCAAAATATTGTTTTATTTTAGGAAGTGTCTACTGTACTGTTCAGACAGAGTCGCAATAAAAATTTGTGAACTGTCGCACCTGAACGGAATCTAGCGGACAATTCTAGCGGCCACTTCTGGAATCTACCTAAAAACCACTGTCTACCAATTAAGAATTGTCAGTTAGATATTGTTTTGGGTTTGGTTCACTAATTTTTTTTTTTTTTTGCTGCTCTGACTGGACAGTGCAGTAGACACTTTATTTTATTATTTCCGAGAATTGTATACCGGGTGTTTTTTTAAAGGTGTACATAGAAGATTAAAATGGGAAATCAGTTTTTTTTTTTTGCAAACTGTTGCGCCCCGTTTTGACTGACAACAGTAGTTGTGGTATCAGTAGAAAGATAAAAATGACAACAAATAAATGTAAATTATGTAATATTTTAGTCCCATAAATTAATTATTAAATTTGTCATTTGATGCAGAAATTTTTATCTTTCTTTTGATACCACAACCATGGTTATCAGTCAAAACAAGGATAACAGTCTGCAAAAAACTGCTCATGTTAATCTCCTTGAAAAATAATATAATTATATAACCAGAACCCCCTCCGAAATGAAATCCTGGATACGGGCCTGTGTTTTGTATTATTTATTCTATATTTTGCCATTTATATTTTTTTTTTCTTGTTCATTTTCATCTTTGTTTCATTTTTATTTTCCACTTCTGTAACACAAATTTATAAATATATATGTAAAGGAAATTTCTTTAAAAATTTAATTATTTCGTATACCTCAAAGTAATAATAATATCTTCACATAATTTCCAATGTCAGTGTTAACAAATACAATTGACAAATGTCGTAAATTATAAAAATTATTCATTTATTTCCAGTGTGCAAATATAATATCACAAAAGTAACTAATAATCCGATGCCTACTTAAGTAATTCCTAGATGGGCATTGTTTTGTTTGGTGAAATCAAAAAGTATCAGTTTAGGCAATTCTTAAATTCCTTTCTAGGCAACAGTTTAGGAATCGGTGGTGAAATTGGCCGTTAGTTTTTTGTTGGCCCTTTAGTATAAAAGGGAGCGAAATAAAAATTGTATTTTAAAATTTTTCTAAATAAATACGTTTTAATTTTCCAATCGGTATACGATAGAATTAGTAGAAAGTAATTAAAACATTATTATTTTAAAAAAGAAGACGTTCCATATTCTTGTTTTTCATTTGAAAGAAAAATAATGAAAGTTATAAAAGTTGTTAACAAAAATCCCCTCAGAAGTTTAATTAGAACAATTTAATTATGCCATATATAAAGATTGAGAGACGCATTTCGCGATGTTTTGCCGAAACCACAAAGAAGACAGACAAAGAGTCTTTCTCTGTCTTCCAGACCGAAGGATGCTCTCTCGGTAATAAATTTAAAGAACAAGATCTTTCCACAGAAAACAATTATTGTGCTTTTAGAATATAGTCATTATTTACGCAAAAGACAGAATATTGTTTCAAATTGGAAGAAACACGATGTTGAATACTGACTTACTAAGCAGAATAATATTTTTCTACGACCACCATGAAAAGTTGACATTTGTGCTTTATTTTGTCATCGTAAAGTTGATGGTTATTAAGGAACGAGCAAAAAAATACTTTACCGCGCGTCTCCCATAGCAACGCGTTCAATTTGCTCGCTTAGATGAATACATATTTTTGCTGAAATCTTAATTTATTAAAATAATACTTACAAAATCTAAAATATAGGTTAGGTTCATTTTTACACTAGAAACGTGCTACAAACAATATACCTGACGTTAGCTACATTACCAATTTAGTTAGGTTAGGTATTTAATTATATATAATAACAACTCTACTGGTGAATGTACATTGTATTACAACTTTAAATATTTAATAACACACATTTCATAATTAACAAACTTATTGGATTTAATTATTGGCGGATAATGTTAAAATTGAATGTGCACTTTTGGCAGTTTTGTATATTCATTCCAGAACTTGAAAACAGCTGACGAAGATAAATTAGACTCTGTGACTGTGACACTCACTAGAATTTTCAGTTCTTAACTGCTAGTGTTGATTTTAGCATGAAATAAATGGACCAAAGAGAAGACGATTTCATTAGATTTTTACAAAAAGTAAGCTAGTAAGACATTTTCACTGTAATTCTAGATTTTTTTAACTTACACCATTCAATGGAGAGGTTATAATTCTTTTCGTATAATGCTTTTGATTTTACAGATAATAAATTCAAGGAAGTATTTTGCGCCGTTTCAAATATATCTGAAGGAGTGCAGGAAAAATCACTATCTTTTACTGACAGATATTTTGTATTTATTTACTTGGATACTCACATCGTCATGGTTACACACAACACAAAACAAAAATTGGTTGAGGTTGAATTGAACTTACTAACTAGGTATTATTATTTTTTTCTATTTTGGTTAGTAAAGTCGTAGAAAAAATTATGTGTGCATCTCTAGCGTAAAGTATCTTTATTGCTCTCGCTCGATTGTAGCGCGAGCGATAAAGATTCACTTTACGCTCTTGATACACAAATAACTATTATATTTTATTATTATTCATTATCATTTAGAATTTGTAGAAGCCAAGCTTTTTGGGGAATGCCGAAATTCAGGGGCACTTAAAAATTGTTAAAGCTGTCAAATAAAATTAAAAAATTTAAAAAACCCGAATTATAAAACTAAAATTTTCACAAAACCTTTATTTTATTGCACAGAAGTGTACGACAAGCGAGATAAAAGTTTATTAATTCTTGCATCAGAAATTGATGACGTCTAGATATAGAGCGTAGATAAATAACTGTTTAAATTGACAATGCACATTTTGTTTTTCACGGCCTGCCTCATTTTTTCTGTCCCAGTTCTTTACATTCTGCATCGTGGTTAGAATAGAAAAGATTTAATGAAGCCCTGTTCAAATGTGGCGTTAGTCTTTGTGAAGACTACTAACGGTTGAGAAAAAAGAAAAAAGAAAATAAGCAGTGCGTAAGGAGAGAAAGATGCACGAACGAATTTAAAGTGAACGGAAATCAGTAATGGATATCATTCCGGAAGTGCCGCGTAATAGACATCGTTACAGCACTTCCGAAGGAGCTGCCTGTCCTTCCGGGTGGCAATGGCAATGAGATGCTCCACTCCGATGCTCAACTCTTGCATTATCGCGGTCCAGAGCCTTCTACACACTTAGACTAATTCATTTTAGAAGAGCAGTAATCTGATAAAGAATAAGGGGACCTTCTTATTTCAGTGTTAATTAATTTATGAAATTTATTACCACGTAGAATTCATGAACAAACAATTTTAACCAGTCAGGTTTGACAGAAATTGAGTAATTAATTTCTATAGGCAGTAATTATTCATGAAAATTGCAAGATGGTGTAATTTGAATTTACATTATGTGCAAATAAAACTTAAAATATCTGCCAAATGTCGAATTAAATTGACAGAAACTTCTCCAATACCCTGCCATAATTCCGTCACTTAATGCAAGGACAACCAATTTCAAAACAACGTACTTTAAAGAATAGGGTTGTTGCAAGAATTTTTATATGACTTCTAAGTATTAAATTTTAAAAGATATTGATCTTTAAAGAGCCTCAAATTTGAAAATATCACGAAATATCCTTTAGATATTTTACAATTAATTTTTGAAATTTAGATAAAATTTTGAATAAGTCACGTGATCTGAAACAGAATGTGACGTCAGAGTACATACATCTTCAGCGGTTCTAAGGTGTCAAGTGCATTGTCAAAGTTGTCAAACAAGTGTCAAATTTTTAGATTGGTTCTAGTTGTATAATATGTAGGTAATAAAAAGTTCAAAATAAAATTTACGATATTGTATTGTGCCTTCTTACAAAAATACTGTTAGGAACAAACGTACTATAGAGTTTATAAATTTTACAAAATATGCGAAGAAAAGAAAATTGTGGCTAGAAGCAATAGGTCGAAGAGCTGATAATTTGTCAGAAAAATCGTGTCTTCATGTTTGTGAAGATCATTTCAACTTTCATCCACCTTCACGATAACAGTATATTTTTGTTGCTTCACTTTATGTTCAGGGCAAACTTTACATCTGACTATACAGATATTTTTTACTCGACATAGATCTACATGTCCTATAGCAGATTCAATGTAAGAATCACGACCAGAACTTTAAAGTAAAATATATTATCAATTTATATAGTAAATTCAGTTTTTATATTTTATTTTACCTCAACTCTTTAACACCCCTTATTTCGGTAGCAGTAAAACAATCGTTCTGATATAAATTCAGCCATCATCCAGCTATCGACCTTCGGTAAATTGTCCGACTTAGCTTGAGTGTAATTTGAATTAGCCATTATTACTTTATTATTCAATTACAATGAGCAATGTCAGCGTCAAATGTCAAATTAAAAGATTTTTTTATTAACATGTGACAAACTTTAGCCTACGTTTATTTATATAAATAATATGAATAAACGTAGGTGATGGAAAAACTATTTTCCTATTGGCTATTAATGATGTAATGTATGTGCTTCTACGTCACAGGAGTGGGGGGTAGTTTTTCAGGACGCCAATCTTTTTATTTAATTATTTCCACAAATAACAAGAAATTATTAAAATAAAAATTATTACTAAGAAAATCATTGCATAAACTTTCATTTAAAATAGTTTTTGAAAAATGTGAAACAGGCTCATTACTAATTTTACTAAATCAAATAGAAACTTTCAATGTAAATAATACCGAAAGAACATTTCTGTGAAATCTTATCAAGGAGGGAATGTCATTCCACACTATTATAGTTATTAACGTCATTAGGCCGATAAGAGGTAAATAACGGACGCGGCTGAGTTTTGTAAACCAAGGCGATAGCCGAGGTTTATAATTAGCCTAGTACGTTATTTGCATATCGGCCGTGTGGCGTTCAAGATTTTTCGTAATAACATAATATTTAATCATTTAGGAATAATACAATTTTTCTCTTTCTCTCATACTGAACAACTTTTTTGTTAATTTATAAATTCTCCTTGACAACGATCCATCAAGAAGCTGTTATTTTTCTAGGAACACTTGATCCTTAATTACAGGGGACTGTTATAAAAAATAACGCCCAATGGGTGTTATTTTTATTTTTTCTCTTTTGTTTTTGGTCCTGTTACATCACAGTAACAATATAGTATTACGAAAATGTTAATGGGCTACTTGCGTGGTACTGAAAATCCGATTTCTAATACTATATATGTAATGTTATGTTGAAAACATATATAAAAATATTAATTTTACTGAAAGATTTTTGTAAACGAGCGTGAAGCTGTCAAAATTTAAAAAAAAAAATTTCACAGGGAAACCGCTCATAGCAGCTGTAGACACGTGTTTCGCTCATCTGCTGTACTGATGAGCTCTAATAAGAGCGAAACACGTGTCTACAGCTGCTATGTTAGTAATTCTTTGTCAAAATTATTTTTGACAGCAGATGTCATATTGCTTCAAGTCAGTTGCCAATATAATAGAAAAAATTCGTAACTAATTATTATAATTAGGTTATGTGCTAGTAATGAAAAAAATAATATATACACCACGGTTATAAAGAGCATTATTGTCCTCGCGAATTATAATCGCTCGGTTCCCTCGAGTTTATAATCTTTCGCTCGGTCAATAATGATACTCTTCTTAACCTTGATGAATAATATAATTTTATAAACTACAGGTAGGATTACAATTAATTATTATCAACAGGTCCATAAACATAACATAAGTTTATTCTTTGATTTTGTAAAAACTAGTTATACGAGGTGTGGTAATTAAATAACAAGATTGATCTTAAAACATTGACAATGTATAAAATTACACAAAACAAATATTGCCACCTTCAATGTACTCTCATCCCCGAACCCTACACCGCCCGTTCCGAATATTCCGTTGTTGGAAGCAATGCCTGCAGGCCTTTTTTGTTAGGTTGTTCATAATCTCTGTCGCTTTTCTATAACTACATCTCGGCCCCGAATTTATTGCCTTTTAACGCAGAAATACAATTTGGGAATAAAAGCAAGTCACATGGCACTCGGTCAAGTGAGTAGGGTGGTTTGTTTCAGCCCTTTTTCTTCTCGCCCTTGCATTAAGGGTTATTAAAACTTTCTTGTAATATGCTTGGTTAACGAAATGCCCCTCAGGCACCCTATCCATGTGAACAATCACTCACATTTCGAAAAAAACAATATCAGTGCACGGCCGAGGCGCTAATCGTCTCCGACCTCTTTTCTTCCTTCTTCTAGTCTTCTAAACTGCTCGAAAACTTGAGTACTAGATAGACCCTCTTCATCATAATCATTCTTCAACAATTCGTATATTTCTGTAGCGAATTTTTTAAGTTTCACGCAGAATTTCATATTGAAACAATTTTACAGGGAAGCCGGAAAAAAATAAATCTCGTTATTTAATGGGCTACTTGCGTGGTACTGAAAATCCGATTTCTGTCACTATATACGTAATGTTATATTGAAAACATATATAAAAATATAATTTTTATTTTAAAATAATTATTTGTTTTTTTACTAAATTAAGAAAGAAATTTTTCTGTGACGTCTTTTTATTGAACTGGGGAGGGGAAGCATGTTTAAGAATGTTATCAATAGATGGCATGGCGTGCGAGATAGTTTTAATTTGAATTTGACATTAGTTCATTTTTCTCTCTCTTTGGTCTCTCAAATACATTAATTACTTTATAAATAAACACATATGTAATTACTTGTAATTTAAAATATCGATACCAAAAAGATAAACTAAAATACTAACCTCCAAACTATTGTTGAAACGTCAAACAGGTGATCTACATTACCCGCACAAACATACCATTACTATGGCACGGCACCACGCTTGGCTTTGCGACTATTCATTGGTGCGGCGTAATTCTACGTCATACATGGCGGGAATTCAAATAATCAAATTTCATTATTTTTTTTTCTGGCTAATTAATAAAAATTTTGAGAAAAGAAAAAATATGGGTAGCAAGTTTTTACCTTCTCTTTAAAAATATTAAATAAAAAAAAGGTACACAAGTAGCCCATTGTCACACCTCGTATTTTAGAATCCATTATCTGTTTCAGTTAAAAATCAAATATTTGGTCTTAAAACACCGATTAATCCGTTTAAGAACCGAGTTCTTGTCCTAGTTTTTGTGTAAATCCGAATAATTAATTCAAACTAAGTTCAAGGGCTTAGTTACTCTTGCTGTAGGATTAACCATAGGTAACCCGATTAGCTGAATTAAAGTGGTCTGTACCCAGTTTAGTTTACGAAAAGGGTGCAGTAACTTTGTCGCTTTATTTGAAAATAAAAATAAATACGTGATTATTAATTCAGCAGAGAAGCAACTTCTGTAAAAATAAAGCATGCAAACTTTATTATTTCCGCAAAGTATAAACATCGTGGAGAATCCTTTAAGTTTCAGCTGTTGGAGTAAATCTTACTAAAATATTCAAGGCTACGGCCTGCGGCTCTTTCAGGCGCTTATTTCGATACAAATTTACTTTTTCCTCTGCGAAAATTTAACCATAAAAACTCCAATATTTTTTGCTTATCGCATCTTTTATGGAGTGATACATGAGGTACAACATCCACCAAGAATATACTGGAATTAACTTTACAAAAAAAAATCTTATATAACTGAACTTTGCTTCCTGAATTTATAATTTTAAGCGCTTTTCTTTTGTATTCCACATAAAATGTTCACATTATAAGTAAAATACTTAAAATATTATCATTAATAATATATAAATACTCTAAAAGTGCGTACATTTACGTAACAGTCTCTTTACAATCAAATAATATTACTACCAAGTTTATATTTCTCTACCCATTTGAATTATTGCCCCAAAAGTCAATAAACGCCACATTTAGATAAAAACTTTTCAAAAATCTAATTTTTATGTATCTAGATACTTCTCAAAGCGCTGATTCCAGATTTTGAAACCGCAGGTCAATATCTCGTTTCGTTCTCGAGATATTTATATTCAAAGTTTTGCTCAAAACTACCCATTTTTGGGTAGTAACCCAAAAATGGGTCAAGATATGAATTTGGCGACATCACCATTCGATTCTACAGACAAAAATACGTAAGTATAGCAATTTTCATAATTTTTGTCCAACCGGTTCATTTTTTATGAATAAAAGCTTGAAAACCCCTGAAAATGGCCAAAATCTGAAAAAATCGTAAGGGGTACACCTTAGATTTTTGCGATTTTTGGCCATTTTCAGTTATTTTGCTTTAGAGATTGTATGCGGTGTTCAAAAATTCTGAAAATTGTTGTACTTATGTAATTTTGCCCGTAGAATCGAATGGTGATGTCGCCAAATTCATATCTCGACCCATTTTTGGGTTATTACCCAAAATTGGGCATATTTGAGCAAAACTTTGAATCTAAATATCTCGAGAACGAAAAGAGATATCGACCTGCGGTTTCAAAATTTGGAATCAGCGCATTGAAAAGTATCTAGAATTAGATTTTTGAAAATTTTGAAGTTTTTATCTAAATATGGCGTATATTGACTTTTGGGGCAATAATTCAAAAATGGGTAGAGATATAAACTTGGTAGTAATATTATTTGATTGTAAAGAGAATGTTACGTAAGTGTACGCATTTTTAGAGTATTTATATATGAGTATACATACTGTATATTCATGTGATAATTTTATTTGATTTATAGAATATTTTGCAAGGAACTTTCTGTATGAAATTTGTAAAAAATTATATTATGTTCGTGTTACAATTTTACTAGATATATAGAATCGTTTCCATTGGAGCTTTTGGTATGGGATTTGTACAAAATACATCAAATTAAGGGAAGATCTTGTGCTGGCCACAACAGATTTTTTTTATTTTTTAATTCATTCTATAAATAAATTTCTTCCTACTCTTCTATATGAGATTCTTCAAATTCATTGACGAGATTGGTGGTATTTCTAATGGGTATATGTAGATAATATATGTATCTATAATTTTTAATATTTAATTAATAATAAAATAAGAAATATTAAATGTTCTTCCCTGAAAAAGCCATCAATAATGTATCTGTATTTTTTACAAACATTTTAATGGTTTCCTTGGGTTATTTGGGCTGTGAGATATATTTTATATATTTATAATTCTCTGTCTCTAAATCTATAGAAGATATAATAAAAATGTTCAATGTATTGGATAGAATTTTATATCCTTCAATATTTGTATTAACATATATTTCCAAAAAATAATATTTATATGATTCTTTTAAGAAACATACTACCGGTTGTCCAGTTATTACCAAAACCTTTTCAGCTCCTCCCATTAATATGAGATTGAGGAATACCTAGTTAAACCAAGCCTAAGTATTATAGTTTTTGAGGAATCGTCCATCCAACATCCAGACACACACTAACACATAAAATCTGGATATGCGACTTTTAGCATGAATCCAACACCTCTCTTATCAAGAGAAAAATGTATGTACAATGGCGTTTTGAAATTAGAAACGAACAGAATGATATATAACATCCCATATTTTCAGTGTATAATCTACAAATTTGTTTCCAACGCTCGTTAATAAAAATCATTATCCTCCAAAATATCGTTTTCGATTTGCACGCATGACAGGTTCGGTAATTAATTCAGATTTACAAATGGTTGTTGCTTCAGGTTTCATGTTGAAAAAGCATTTATTTTCCAGTCAATTGGGTGCGATTCCCTCTGTGAACTCTAAGGACAACTGTTGCGCAATTTAGAGATAAAATTTTTATTTATTTAGCCCTGTGCTTCAGGCTCCGGGTACGCCAATAACATGACCCATTTTAATTTTCCAATAACAATAAACGAAAATATTTGCTTGATGAATTTTAATACCAGTAGGTAGGTACACTGTACTCTGTTCGAAATAACAAAAGAATTTTGACAGATAAATTCCTATGATTTTATTGGTTGTTATACGCTGTAGTCAAGTGCAGTTTACACAAACACAATTCAATTATAATTTAATTCTTTCGAAGTGACGTGCGTTAGTTGTTGTTGTATTGTCGTTTTTTAAATATTACCTGGCTATTTTCTTGTATTTATTCTGTTGTAGTTTTGTGCATTTGGCACTTCTTTTTAAACATCGAAAATGTTTTGGTGTAAAACCGACTCCAAAACTATGTATTTTATACAAATCTCATACCAAAAGTTCCTTGGAAAAGATTCTAAATATCCAGCAAAATTGTAACACGAACAAACACTATTTTTACAAATTCTATTCAGAAAGTTCCTTGGAAAAGATTCTATAAATCTAATAAAATTATAGTACAAACATGAACTATGCAAATTGCACTTGACACTGAGATCTGTCAATTAGAATTATTTGAATATATCAGCTATTTCCATGATTATAGCAAAGCTGGCTGATTTATGACAGGTAATGTCTTTATAATTCTTTAATTATATAGGTATATCTTTGAGTAGATACGTATAATCAAACCGTATAGACAAAAAGATATTGTTCCATATTGATAATCACATAAAATGTCAAAAAAATTAACTGCGTTTTTTCAAGGAAAGATGTTAAGAACTTCAAAAGGGAACTTTTGGTTGACCAATTATAATCGAAATCTAATCAGAGAATCAAAAAATTATAATTTTTAGAATTGTAGAAATTAAAATGTTTATAATTGACAAATAAATGTGTGTCAAAAAGCCAGAAACATTACTGAAAACTTTTTCTGGGAAGTACATTTAATATTTCTTATTTTATTATTAATTAAATATTTATAATTATAGATAACATACAGGGTTAGTTAAAAGTATGGAGACGGCGATTTATTGTCGTTAATATTCATTTTAGGAATAATAGATTTTAATGAAATACTATATTAAAATATAATCCAAAACTTTTCAAATTTAATATATAGTACTCTTATATCAATGGGAATAACATAATAGATTTTGCTTTAAATAGTCCAACCGGAAGTGATACTTTACTAGATGCTGTTATCAGTTTTTCTTGAAAAAAATGCTGTTATTTTGATTTTAATAATAAATGCTTCAAATAAAAGTTTTAGAGAATTGAATGTCAAAATATGTCAAGTACGTGCAATTTTATGATTGGGTCTGTTATAATACATATTTTAATTATTAACAAAATATGTATAGTGTAACAGGCGTACAAGGAAGTCATGTGGTGTGCACATCAGATATTTATATTTTGTGACCTATATATTGCAAGTCCATTATAGTCACATACCCCATTGTATTATAACCAGCCATTATTTTATTAAATTAACATAATATTTTTATGTGTTTGCAAAGAAACTTACCTATACTTTCGTTATAAAATGCGAGCTATTTTCAGAGCACTACGTAAAGAAGTTTTTCGTATTAGCATATGACCTGATAATAGAACGTTCATTATTATGATGGATTAATACAATTAAAAAAACTTAGTAATTATTTTCCCTTTTATGAGATTAAATTTTCTTCACTGTTGAGTAGCAGAAGACATGACAAATATTCGATCGCCATTAATTTTAAATTTCCTTTCCGCAGTTCTTTCCGTGTCTGATTGTATTCGCATTCGCGGAGGCGAATTCATTTCGATTTTGTCGGAGAATTCTCAGCATATGAGAGGAATTCCAATACTTAGACGCTCCAAATCTGGTCGAATTCCCCTTAGAATCGGCACTTTTCATCTCCGGAATACAGATCAAATTCTATCTATCACAGAACCGGCATTTCGAGAAACATATGCAAATTTACTCAATCGATATCTTGCGCAGTTTTTCTTTTGTGTTTCTCAAGTGCAGGGTTTTCAGATTTGCACCTCCCGCTTATCTGCAGATAAGGGAGATGACGTCGAAATAGTAATCACAAAGAATTTTTTGCATAAATACGTTTTAAAGCCCACAAAATTGAAAAATTTGACTATTTTTACCTCCCGCTACCCTAGGTAAGGGAGGTATAGGGATCGTGCTAAAAATCGGATATAGAGATTTTAGTGAATAAGCACGTTTTGATGTCCCCAGATTCCGATTTTAACATTTTTATAATGATGTCTGTAGGTATGTATGTGTGTGTGACTGTGTGTGCGTGTCTGTGTGTGTGTGTGGATCTTGTGGACACGATTACTCAAATACTAACAATCAGAAAATTTTGAAATTTTGTATATCCATTCTATACTAATGTGGGAAGAGCTCATTAGTTTTTAGTGTATATCGGATAACCGGAAGTATCATTTATACAAGCTTTTAACAGTTTTTCTTTTAAAAAATTAATTGAATATAATTTTTTAGCAACTTTTACCAATACAAATTGTATATAATGCATTATATATCAAACAGCTCTCAATAAGAACGTGATTTCAAAGTGTAAAATAATAGTTTGCAACTACACATTTACGAAATGGATAATGTACGGCGAAGAATTTACACAGATTGCGTTTTAGAGCATAAGGAAGTTGGTGATGATTTTGGAAATGTGTGTGACGATTTTTCCTTGAAATATATTAATGATCCGAAAGTTCGCAAATTTGGTATTTAATACTCTTATATAATTTGAAACAACATATTAGATTTTGACTATATATGATAAACCGGATGTAGTACTTAATTTGAAGCTCTAACAAATTTTTCAGGAAAGACATAATAAAATATAATCCAAAATTTCGTATTACAAACTTTTCTATTTATTGGAACAACAAAGTAGATTTTGTTTACAAACGATCAATCGGAAGTGAAACTTTACTTAAAGCTCATTGCTATTTTAAACATGGAATTGGCGGGAGGTCATGTGCTGGCCACATCAAATTTTTTTATATTTTATGGCCCATATATTGTAATTCCATTATAGTCACATACCCCATCGTATCATACCCAAAGGTGACAGATGGTATAAAACTGAACCCAGTGTCCTAAAATAATTTAAATTATAAAATAATAACAATAGGCAAAAACAAATTTATAAAGTTTATAACTTTTTCAAAATTTTCAATACTTGACCAAGAATGTCAAAGTAGCCACTAGAGATGCTGACGCACAAGAAATTTAAAACCTTGGAATGTAGTGTACTGTCCATATCAGATTTTTGATAATGTGCGGAGGAATCTTAGTAATCCCAATCGGTAATCCAGGTCTCTAGCACGTATTCGTGCGTGACTTAATGCTAGCCAATAAGCGATAGAACGAACGTGATTCGTACGACGATCGGATGCCTGATCGTGACCTGGGCCAGGATATTTGTCTCCTGATTATCTGGATCTGCGAGGAGGGCATCGCATATGCGTTTAATGTTGTTTGACAAACACTAGTAATCACTCATTATATTGAAATGCTTGCAATTAGAATGAGCAGATAAATCGGGACGATTAATCACGTTTGCAACTACACATATCCTTTTTACTTCTCGCTAAGAGAGGTATTGGAATCATGCTAAAATTCGCATATCCAGATTTTAGTGGATAAGCACGTTTTAAGGTTCCTATAATCCGATTAAAACATTTTTACGATGATGGATGATGTGTGTGTGTGTGTGTGTGTGTGTGTGTGTGCGTGTGTGTGTGTGTGTGTGTGTGTGTGGATGTGTGGATGTTGGAACCACGGTTTCGCAAATACTAGAAGACTTAAAAAATATTTAACTGCAGTTTCCTCAATCTGACATTCCTGGGAAGAGCTGATTAGATTTTGGTAACAATTGAACAACCGGAAGTAATAGTTTCTTTAAAAAATCTTCTAAATATTATTTTTTTGAAAATTTCTGTTACTACTATTGTAAAATTCTACATCTGATATATTTAAAATTTTTATATCTTGTATAGATTTAGAAATAAAAGCACTGTAATATATAGACTAATCTATGACTAATCTAATCGTAGAGGCTAAGGCACTAAGAAAACCAGTTGAAAAATTCAAATGTCTATAACATAGTTTATATATGACAGATGTCAGTGTCAAAAATCAATAATTTTAGTGACATTCTGAAAGCTTTGTCTGGATAGTACATTTAATCTTTCTTATTGTTTTATTAATTAAATATTTAAAATTGTAGGTAAAATGGATATATCCATCAGAAATACCGTCAATCTGGTTAGTGAATTGGAAGAATCTCTGACAATTAGCAACTTCCTCTACAATGATAAATAGATATAATTAGAATTGTATGTGTGCAGAGGACATATTAAATACAATAAAAAACAATATTTGTGTAAAGTTCTGTAGTTCGATAGCGAAGTGCAATGCAATACTTATATAGCCCAATATGGAAATAGCGAGAGGTCTTGAGCTATTGGAATCATGCTAAAAATTCCCTATCTAGATTTTAGTGAATAAGCACTTTTAAGATTACTACAATCCGATTTTAACATTTTTACAATGATGTCTCTCTCTCTCACTGTGTGTGTGTGTGTGTGTTTGTATGTGTGTGTGTGTATGTGTGTGGATATTGAAGGACGGTTTCTCAAATTCTATAAGACTAAAGACCAATATAACTACGTATTCCTTAATCTGACATCAATGGAAAGAACTGAAATAGTTTTAGAGTAGTTTCTTAAAAAAATCTTGGAAATTTATGTTATTACAAATATTAAATAATATAATATTCTCTGTCCAATACATTGAACATATTTATTATATCTACGTCCTACTTTTTTTAAACGACGGTACACAGTTCGTCGACTGACATAGGCAAGGTTTTCTCTTCGAATTTCTTTCGAATTATCCACAGTAGATTTCTTAGATCTCCTACAGATTTTAAGTTAATTATTTTATCTGTTCGCTTTGTTAGTTTACGGGATCTATTGCATCTTAGCTTATCAGCTAATGATTTTGGAAACTTATATTTACATTTTTTATAACCTACAAATTGACATTTCTTTTCGCAACATTACCCCTTCTATTTAACTCAGCTCAGATCATTTTGAATTTATTTTGCGGGTGATACGAGGGCTGTACATTATTTATTGTCTCTAAAATAGTAGGGTTTGAAATATTGTCCTTATAACAACAGCAATTATTTATTGTTTATCTGTCAAACGAAGTGCCAAATTTGATTTATACAAGGCTTCATCTTCATAATATGTCAACAAGATGGGTACCACAAATATTGGCGCCCAAACAAAAGCGAGAGAGAGTCACCTACTCAGAAACCAGTTTTGCGTTATTTATTCAAAATCCAAACAGCTTTTTGGCTCGCTTTGTTATAGTTGATGAAACGTGGATGTACCACTTCGATCACGAGTTGAAATTCCAAAGTATGGAATGGCGTCATCGAGGATCTTCTCCACCTCGCAAATTTAGGGTCCAGTTAGATTATGCTACTGCATGTTGAGATGCTGAGAGAATTTTAATGATTGATTATCTGGAATGTAGCCACACAATCACTGGTCAGTATTACACAACACTAATTGCTAAAATTCATAGTTGCAGGACGATGCTCAAGTTCATAAAAGTCTCGTTTCCATGAACGCAATACACGATGTCGATTTCAGACTGATGTTACCACCGTATTCATCTAACCTACCGACTAAAGATTTTTATTTATTTCCCTTAGCTAAAGGAAAATATACGAGGAAGAAAATTTTAAACCGGCGAAGCTGTAATGACAGCAGTTCAAAACCATCTGCGATAAAGACTCCGAGTTTTTTAAAAAAGGTGTTGCTATGTTAGAACATAGGTGAAATAAGTGTCTTCAAGTACACGGTGATTATGTTGAAATAGTTATTTTCGTACTCACTGCCTAGAAACTAATGTTTCCCGCAGCCAACTCACAATCCGAAAGGCCATATTCCCGCGCTATTTTTTTACTTCCCGCACTAGTGTCTCAATGGAAACTACTTTGATCGAGTAGCTTAAAAGTGCTATTTTATTTTTAATATTTTCGTACATTACAACAAATTTAATATAAGAACATAATAATTTAGGAAAATTAGTTGAAAGAATAAAAATTATTTAAATAAAATCAGAATCATTGCTAATTTTGACATTTTAATACTACTATCGCCATCTATTAGAAACTAATGTAACGAGAATCGAGAATGATGAACATGGCGGCTATACTGTATGTTCGAAGGTTGCACACAATATTAAAGATAATATTAGTAGGTATTAATATACAATAAAAACAACATTATTATTATTATTATTATTATTATTATTATTATTATTATTATTATTACTAAGTATAAGAATATATTTTATTTAAAGATAATTTAATATGCATTCATACTTTTATTTGTTTTAGGTAGTGAAATGTTCCTAAATTTATAACTAAATAACTATTGTTTTATATATTAGAGAATAAATGCTATACAACCCTAGTACACCATCGGTAAGGCGAGATATGAGAAGACTCAGTACTACAAAGCTCAGTTAAGACAAAAAGAACAACAATTTTGTGAAATGAAATAGGTTATTCTGAATTACAAGTGACGCTTTCCGAATTAAATTCTACCATTTCTGAAACACAAATGGAAACGGTGTAGTGTAGACTACATTATTTTATGAAACATAACGTGCTCTAGATTTAAATCAGGCCCGTTTCTCTGTTAACAAGGACGACAGCTCCACAGCAACACGGAAAGATATAAACATAGATAAAAAAATTCAACCTTCTAGACAATCCTTCATTCTCACAGCTGGAAGCTTTAAAAATGATACTTGGGAGCTATATTTTGACTGGTGTTTTCATAACACGCAAAGATAACTCTCTTGATAAATCCACTTCCGACGTAGATTAAGAATTTGGAGCCTAGAGACCAGAGACTATTACCAAGGATTGAAGAGAAAAAATATAAGCCTACACATTCGACTAATTGCCTGTTAAAAAATTCTCTAAAAATTGTAAATTACATTAAATTTAATTAATCCAACAGTATTATAAAACTAGAGCTTAACTTTTTTTGAATTTTTAAATTGAAATAAATATAAAATTATAAATTATAGCAGCATCAACAGTTTGGATAGAAAGTAGTAATATTTCAAAGCCACTCCACAAATTTAAGTAAGAATAATGTTTGTCTGTGTGTGTGTGTGTGTGTGTGTGTGTGTGTGTGTGTGTGTGTGTGTGTGTGTGTCTGGATGTTGGAAAGACGATTCCTGAAAAACTATAATACTTAAAACCTGTTTAACTACGTATTCTTCAATCTGACATTAATGGCAAGAGCTGAAAAGGTTTTAATAACAAATGGAAAACCGGAAATAGTAGTTTTATTTCATTTATTTTTTTATTTACTGTTAATCTGACCAACAGGGTTCAAGACCCCAATTACAGGTTGATTATACATAAACTTATAAATTATAGACACAAGTAATAAAATGTAAATGGAATAACATAAAACAAAATAATCCAAACTTAATAATACGTAAAGTTATGTTTTAGACAGTAACAAATAGTAGCATATGTTAATGAACATAATAATCGTATAAAGCACTTCTAAATTTTTCAATCGAGCCGAGAAAGATGTCAAAATAATCTGGTAAGTTATTGAAATTGAAAGAAAGCATACGAATAGGCGACTTTATTTCATAGTTCGTTCGAGGAGTATTGCAATAAAAGGTAGATTTAACCCGGGAATTATACCCAGAAACTAGAAAAGGAATTTTTTCAAGAATTATGGGATCATTTATAACACTATGCAAAATTTTGTAAAGGAACAATATAGACTGAATTTTTCTGCGAGTATCGAGAGACACAATATTAAATTCACATAACAAGTCTTTGTAGTCTGTATCAAAACTGGGATAATGTCTAAAAAGTTTGAAAAAGCATAATTTAACAAATTTTCGTTGAATAGATTCAATTAAATGGTTGTATTTATTATAGATAGGACTCCAAACCAGCTGACAATATTTAAGTTTTGTTCTTATGAACGAGAAATATAATTTCTTTAGAGTTGAAATATGAACAAAGTACTGTGTGTTTCTAAAAATGAAGCCTAAATTTTTGTAGGCAGATTTTACAGTATGAAAGATATGATTAGTGAAATTATCCTTAAATTCAGTGACCCTTTCAAGAATATGAGAGTATATTTTGTAACAATATTTATAAATAGTTTTTTTGACGAAGTAGCTCATTATTTTGCATTTACTGTAATTTAAAAATAAGTTAGAGGATTCAGACCAAGCTAAAATGTTATTAATATCTGCTTGTAAGAGATTAGCATCTTCAATAGAATTAATGGTTTAAAAATCTTTAAGTGGACAGCATATAACAAGACATGAGAGTGCTGAACAGAATTAACAATGTCATTAATAAAGAGTAAGAATTTTCTTTAAAAAATCTAAATATTATTTTTTGAAAGCTTTTGTTATTACAAATATTGAAGAACACAAAATTCTCCATCTAATACACTTAAAAAAAATATTATATCTTCTATAGATTTAGAGATAAAGAAAATATAATATAGAATAATTTGTTACAATAAATCACACAGTCCAGACTACACCAAGGAAACCGGATGTCAAATTCAAATGTTTGTTATTGACAAATAAATGTCAGTGTCAAAAATCAACAGTTTTACGCATATTACTGAAAGCTTTTTCTGGGAAGTATATTTAGTATTTCTTATTGAATTATTATTTAAATATTTAAAATTGTAGGTAGGTATGTACATTAATAGTAGGTAATACATATACTTAAGAAGTACCGCCAGTTCCGTCAATAAATTGGAACCATCTTGAACATTTTAGAAGAGTAGGACAAGATTCCTTAAAGAATGAAAGAATAGATATAATTAGAATTAACGAAATGTTAAATTCTATATTTGTGTAACAAAATGGAAATGGCAAGAGGTATTGCGCTGGCCACAACAGATGTTTTCACAAAATTTTTATGAAATCTTTTCTTTACTTGGTAAGTAAATAAATTAGACGCTCAATACTTCTTTTTAAAGTCAATTCGTTAAGCAAATAAATGAGAATATACAGGCCAGCCCGAGCTATTTGCGAATAAAATTAAGGATAGAGGCGCTGCTGTACTTCAAAGATGTCGGACGTAATTCGTATTAGTAGTCGGACACGCAAATATTTATGTATGATATGTGCTCTTTTCAAATTAGGATTTTACGTTTCTTGTAAGGTTTACACGTTTACACGGGAAAAAAGTTTTTTGTAAATAAAAAGTGTCCGATCCGACAGTAAATTAAGCATAATTGAACATGATAATAGTACATTACATCTTGTACGTTATTTAATATTAATTACTTTAATATTATTGCATAATTTGTAATACAAAATGTTTCAAATCAAATGTCACCCGCATTGGCTAGCAAAACAGCTTCTGAAATTTTAGATTGGCATTCGATTCTCCTTTAGGGTAATTATTTTACTTTTTTATATAAAAATTGTTGATTTGTCTCATATTTCCCATTAAAGTCATTTAAAAAATAAAAATAACATTGTAATAAATAAAGAAAAAAAATGACAATAATTGATTACAATAATCAAATTATTAATATAACATCAATGCATTGTATTTTCTTTTAATATTAATAAACAATATTTTTTATAAATACAGTAAAAACTATAACTACACATTTTTTTTTATATTTCAGTTATTTTTATTAATATCAAAAGAAAATACAAGGCATTGTTATTATATCAATATTTTGATTATTGTAATCAATTATTGTCATTTATTTTCTTTTTATTTGTTACAATGTTATTATTATTTGTAAATTACTGTAATAGGAAATATAAAACAGATTTTCAAAAGTTCATCAATTTTGTGCAAAAAAATAAAATAATTACCCTAATTGGGAATCGAACTCCAATCTGCAACTGCAATTTCAGAAGCAGTTGTGCCAACCAATGCGCCAGGCTGACATTTGAAAATCTTTTCATATTGCGTAATAAAAAAGTAAAACAATTATTTATTAGAAAAGTTTTATAATTTGTTACAATGGGGTCATTTCAAAAAAAATAATTGTCGATTTTTTTTATAAAATCATGAAATCTATCTCATTTAATAAATATAGTAATAGAAAATAATTTGAAATATGCTACTTTTCATTCATAAATTTGCTAATAAACTTTCGCGGTTTTAAACACGGACTAAATTTGTGACGACACAAATTCATACTCACACAAAGACAAGTCACTCTCACACACACGCTTCACAACATGAAACAGTAACCTAACCTAAAAGTGTGACAGCTGACAGCAAAATATACAAGAGAGAAGATTATTATTACTTTCTATTTCTTTAAAAGTACTAGTGCAGTATAAATTAAGTAAATAAACCATTTATTTAAATGAATACCAAACCAAATAGTCATAGTTCTAAATTAAACCGGTAGAGCTCGACTGTCGTATCCGTGAATATGTGTCGTCAGCCGTTGAAATATTTGAAATTAAACGCAACTTTTAAAAATCATATCTCTAATTCTAAAGACTTATAAGATGAAAAACATACACATACATGTTTAATTTGACCTACTTTTTAAAGAAAAAAATAAATCAGAAAATGTGAAATGACCCCATTTATGTAATAATATTAAAGTAATTAATATTAAATTTGCCACATACACACACATACATACATACATACATACATAGATACATACGTACATACATACATACATACAGACAATCGTATTCTAGGGACCCTAAATCGTGCTTATTCATTAAAAACTCACCACCGAATTTTTTGAACAATGACAATACCATGAAATTGTGTTTGTCCCGCACGGTTCAAATTCTCCAAACAGCTCGTAAAATAAAAATTTAAATAAGAAAATTTCGTTTGATTTTAAATTTGTTGTTTCATTTTTATTTCAATTGTGCGTAGATATATTGTTTTTGAAATGTGTAAGTAAAAAATTTAGTATAGTTTTTATTTTGTTTTTTCTGTGGGGGCGCCAATAATGAAATCTGCCCGGGGCGCCTCGAGAATATATAAATATATTCGTAACTGCATTTGAGAAAATATCACCGATAAAGGAGGCTGTAACAAGATCCTTTGATTACAATTTTAATTGGAAATAAGTCTTGCATATCTTCCTTTTTTCTTATATATGTATGTTTCTGTTTTAATGTGATTTTCTCTTCCACCTACCTATAAGTAAGATTACATTAAAAATCATTATATTGTAGAAGATATTCGTACCTACATACCATGTAGGATTTAAGGTGCAGCAAATTCTATTTTAATATTTAATATGTGGCATATTTATTTGGAAGTTTTTTTTTTTTAACAAAATAAGATTTAATAGTCATTTTTCTACAATCATGGGGGAAATAAGGGCTCGAAAAAATTCCATTCTCGAATGCAAAACGTGATAATTCGCAATGTAGAATCACAAATAACTATTTTCTACAAAGATATTCTTTTCTACAACGATGAGTGTTAAAAGTGAGTTTTTTTACCTTGGTAATGACGAATGAAACAACGAATTGATATTTTTGATATGTATCAAAAAAATATTAGAAATACTAATTTAAATGAAAAAATAATGTTTGTAGATAAAATAGTGTATAGTTATTAAAATATCTTTCAGAACTCATATTAATAATTGGAATAACACTACCTTTTTAGTTTATGTTCTGTTTTTTTTTTATTAAAACCCAACGTTTCGGCACCATAAACTGGTGCCTTCTTCAGGGAAAATTGACATAAAAATGTATAGTGTTAAAGTGATTTTTATTTTGTTCGAAGGTTTGAACCTTTATATCATAAATAACTATTTAAGATACCAGTTTTATATCTCCTGTCAGTACTTCTGTCGATGCCACAACTGGCGAAATTGCACAATAAAGAAAAAATGTACTTCTCTTGTGAAACTAAACCAAGTGTTATTTTTTAAATTTTTATTAATTTAAATACATACGTACATATTTATTGATGCTGGAAACTATATTGTGTTGGATTCGTATAATATAACTATTGTTTTATTTACTATTACAATTTTCTTTTTAAAACGGTACCATTATAATAATTTGAAATCTAAACTGTGTAACTAAGGAATTGTGTTTATCTTTAAAACATAAACTCTGGGATTTATACAATAAATTATTATATATACAGTGTGTTAATTAAAAACCTGGCCATAGGCGTTTAACATGGGAAAACAGTTTTTCTTTGCGCAAAAGTCCCCAATTCATTTTAGACAAAAATGTTTCAAATAAATGTTGCAGATATTAATATTCTACGCTTAAATCACTAAACAGATTTAATTTTGCACGTTTAGTAACTTGTAAAATCTAACTTGAAATTGTACAAATATTGCTCATTTGTAGCGATATCCATGAAATTGAAACAAAATTACATAGAAATTCATATCGCTTGCACTGTCAGAAATTTAATTTTATATATTACAGAATGTGGAAAACTAATAATATTAAAAGTAATTTAAGTGTTAGATTTTAAAAATAATACCTGTGTAGTAATTTAGGTGTAGAAATGATTTATGTCTTGTCATTGTGATTTGTGTTAGAGATATTAATCTTCTTACTTAAACGCTGTAACTAGGAAACGCGATATTTTTATTTGTTTACAATACCGATTTCATAGCAACAATTTTATAACAACCCTAGGATGTTATTTGGTATATAACATACCAGTAGGACGTTAAATATTTTTTAAGGGTCATAGTATTTGAGAAACAGTGGTTCCAACATCCACACTTCCACACATACACACACGGACATCATCGTGAAAATGTTAAAATCGGATTTTAGGGACCTTAAAAAATACCCATATCTCGATATGCTATTTTTAGTACGTTCCATGTACCAGCCTTACCAAGGGGAGCGGGAGGTAAAAATGACAGATCAGTGTTACTTTTAACACCAGTGTTAAAAGTGAATTAATTACCTTGGTAATGACAAATGAAACAAGTCGACATTTTTGACATATGTCAAAAAATTATTACAAATGCAAATTTATATTAAATTATATAGTTTGTAGATAAAATTTTGTATGATGTGCGTGTTAAAAGTGTTTTTATTTTGTTCGGAGGGTTGGATCACTTTTAATGATTACATCAAAAATACCTATTATCAGTAACTATAATAGTTTATGAATCTTGTTTATAAATTTATCATCCAATGCATTTATGAATATTTGAAACAAGCCTTAAACTTAAATTAAATGACATCAGTTATGTACTGGTTCCATTACACCATTAAATACAAAGTTTGACAGATGTTTCAATCCATATCGAAACAACTATATTAATTAATGTAACTAAGCAACTAGAACATGTAGAACTCACAATAATTACACAATGAAATTAAGTGTTAATATCCATTACATGGATATCTTTTTCTCGTAATATAAACTATATTAATGAACATAATAACTCACACAATAAAGTTAAACATTCGGCCCGATTCTGTAAGAAGAGTTACTAGAATAAAGTTACTAAAATAGTCTTTAAAATTAAGGTCAGTTACTACTACAGTAACTTGTTATTTTTAATTGGAAAAATACTACCTTTTTTAGTTTATGTTATGTGTTTATTAATTTAAACCCAACGTTTCGGCACCATAAACTGGTTATTTTTTGTATTCTATAAGCACAGAGTCATTACAGTTTTAGATACTTAGTTGTTAAACAAGTTATTACGTTAGAGACTAGCCAAACGTAGTATTTAAGGTGTAGTAACCTTTCAGAATGGCTGGAATTTGGATGAATTTTGAATTTGATAGAGTATTGGCAGATTTGGAAAATCGGTATGTATAAATAAGTAACTGTAAATAATTTTCGGTAATGTTTATTTATGATATTGGATAAATTTATATTATTATTTTTATTTCACAGAAGAAGAAATAGGTTAAAAAATAGATTCGTAAGAGACGAGAGTAATCCTTTCTTAATTTCGGATGTAAAATTTTAAAAATTGTTCTTCCCATAACAATTTAACCTCATTAGTTTTCAGAGGATGTGTTTTCATTTCGAGCATTATTTTGTGGTTTTTTTAATAAGCTATTAATATTTCCAACTGTTCGTTGGTTGTTCTTGAAGCCCTAGACTTGTTATATACCATGATGCAAAAAGGTATAACACTTGTTCACTTGTAAACACTAAGAAATGTCACTTGTCAGATTAGAACACACGCAGAAGAAGAAATACGCATGCGCACCACAATTCGTGTTCCTCATTTCACTGCTATCTTAGTAACTAAGTTTGTTTAGTTACTCTGGTAGTAACGTTCCTAAACATTTAATTACAAAATACGAAATATGTATTCAGTTACTAGGATAGTTGCTATCAGAGTAACTTCATAGTAACGTTGCTAACAAGTAACAATGTTAGATACTTTTTACAGAATCGGGCTGATTGTGTTGTTGAGTTTAATACTGACTTATATATACAAAAACTGTAGCACAGCAAAATGAAAACAAATTTGTCCTGTGTTTTATACATCACAATTAACGTAAAAAATATTATCAATAACATATATATGAAGTGCACAATTTTCCGTGATCCCATTAACCCATATTTTCAGCGGCTATTATTTCTATAATTGCTCTATAAATTCTGGACATTTTCAGAGAGATGAATTATAGGGGTTGCTGGAGAAAGTGGACGGTAGTCTCATCTATATAGCCACGAGTACCAGCCGAAAAAATCCAATAAAATATATCAAGGAATTTCTCTTATCCCAACATATTTTTCATTTGTGATTCTATTCCAAAAATGTAATTTCGAGGGATGAAAAGACTGACAACTTTATCAACGTTTTCATTTCATTATAATTATAATTACTTGTTTTTTAATATAAAAACTGATGAAGCCGGCACGTTTTTACTTTTCTTTTATACTCATTTAATGTTCAAGTTATAATAGTAAAATACTTGAAAACTTCATGTAAATGCCAAACTTACAAATACATGGACAATTAAATAAAAATCAAGTAGGTTAGGAAATTTTTACATTAATATAACACTGTCATAACTTGATGTTTGTTAACAAATTTTCTAATAAATTTGGTAACAAATTGTTTTATCGGAAACGAATAATATAACAAATAGTTATGGTATCCTATTCACAAATTTCACTATTTGCATTGATAAAAAAAATCAAGAACAGTTAAAAGAGTGATTTTTGATCAATTCACGAGATTGACCGAAATTTTTTTGCCAGAATAAAATTTAACCATGAATAGTATTCGGATAAGTATTTACCCAAATATTGTTTTTATTGTATTTAACATGTCTTCTGCACACATGTAATTCTAATTATATCTATTTTTCATTGTATGAGGAAGTTTCTAAAAGTCAGAGATTCTTCCAATTCATTAACCAGATTGGCGGTATTGCTGATGGAAATATGCATTTTACCTATAATTTCAAATATTTAATTAATAAAACAATAAGAAAGATTAAATATACTTCCCAAAAAAGCTATCAGAATGTCACTAAAACCGTTGTTTTTTGACACCGACATGTGTCATTTACAAACTATGTTATAAACAATGGAATTTGTCAACTAGTTTCCTTAGTGCCTTAGCCTCTGCGATTAGATTACTCTATAAATTATAGTGTCTTTATCTCTAAATCTATACAAGACATAGTAAAATTTTTTAAGTGTATTAGATGGAGAATTTTATGTTCTTCAATATTTAATAAATAAATAAACTCCCAAAAAATTATATTTAGAAGAATTTTTCTAAAAAACTACTACTTCCGGTTGTTCAATTGTTACCAAAACCTTTTCAGCTCTTCCCAGGAATGTCAGATTGAGGAAACTGCAGTTAAATATTTTTAAGTCTTATAGTTTTTGAGGAATCGTCCCTCCAACATCCATACATACATACATACATACACACACACACACATACACACACACACACATACACACATACACACACACATACACACATTCACACACACGCACACAAACATCATTTTAAAAATGTTATAATCGGATTCCAGGGACCTTAAATTGTGCTTATTCAATAAAACCTGGATATGCGAATTTTAGCATGAATCCAATACCTCTCTTAGCGAGAGGTAATTACGCAATTTAACTATTACTTTTACGTTTGCATTTCTTAATTGCTATATTCATTATGGCAATTTTGGTCCTTCAAGAACGTTTATGAAAATAAATTGTCAAAAATGAATACCCAAAGAAAATTAGAAAATTCTTTTTATCAGCGAGCAAATTCAAAAAACGCCGACACAGTTTAAAGTCTGATACATTTTTCAGTGTATACAGCTTAAATGCTTAAATCGCGTAATAAAATTTAAAGAAAAATTGTCTAGAGCTTCAAATAAAGTGCTTCTGCAGGTTAGTCGATTGACACCAAAATCTAATGGAATCTCAGCTTACTTGAAAGTTTAAAGAAAGTTTTCCAAATTTCTGATTGATCGTAACTAAGTTAGAGGGTATATACCTAGAGATTTCGTCGCGAAAATGTCAAATCTGTTACTAGGGACGTTAAAACGTGCTTGTTCAGAAAAATATCACCATTCGATTTTTAGTACGTTAACTAGGTATATATTCTTACCATGAAAAGGTATAAATTTGATAATTTTTTTATTCTACATTCATTTTTTGCAGACTATGCACTGAATATATCATGTGTAAAGTCTAATTGCTACATTTTGAATTGAAACTTTTAATTGAATATAAAAAAGACAAACATTGTTAATTGTTGCAGTTATAGGTGCAATTTTATTATTAAAAAACGATAACAAGTAGTTTTGCGCGTAGTGTACGATAAAAGATAATTGTTTTGTATCATTTAATGTATTCTCTTTATTGATTGTTAATACTATTTGAATAAACACTTGTAATACAGATAAAATTTTAATATTAATAACACTTTATAGTTTTTAATATGTTCTAGTTTAAATGTTCATGTCGTTTGGATTATATGGAAATAAGAAATACATATTCATGAAACTTATAATAAAATTCAAAGAAAATTATCATAACATGTAAATATTTATTTTAAAGCGAACTTTAGGGTAGATATGAGAGTAGGTTTTAACCCATACTGCAGTCAAAAAATTTAAAAAAGCTGTTGTGGCTAGCACAATACCTCTCGCCATTTTCATTTTTTGTTATATAAGTATTGTATTGCACTTCGCAATCGAACCGTCGTTTTATAACAAAAACATTACACAACTTTACCCAAATATTGGTTTTATTGTATTTAACATGTCTTCTGCACATATACAATTCTAATTATATCTATTTTGCATTGTATGAGGAAGTTGCTAAATGTAAAAGATTCTGTCAATTCATTAACAAGATTGGCGGTATTTCTTATGGATATATGCATTGTACCTAGAATTCTAAATATTTAATTAATAAAACAGTAAGAGAAAATAAGTGTACTTCCCAAAAAAAGCTTTCAGAATGTAGTTTAGCGTCCGCGATTTATTACATCCGATTATTCTATATATTATAGTGTCTTTATCTCTAAATCTATAGAAGATTTAATAAAAATTTTAAGTGTATTAGATGGAGAATTTTATGTTCTTCAATATTTGTAATATAATTCTCTATCTCTATATCTATAGAAGATGTAATAAAAATGTTCAATGTATTAGATAGAGAATTTTATATTCTTCAGTATTTGTAATAACATAAACTTCCAAAAACTAATGTACATATAGAAGAATTTTTCTAAAAAACTACAACTTCCGATTGTCCAATTGTTACTAAAACCTTTTCAGCTCTTCCCAGGAATGTCAGATTAAGAAATAAGTACGTATTTAAACAGATTTTAAGTATAATAGGTTTTGAGGAATCGTCCTTCCAACATCCACACACACACACACACACACACACACACACACACACACACACACACACATACATACACACACACACATATACACACATACATACACACACATACACACACATACACACATCCACACTCAGCAACAGACATCATCGTAAAATATGTTAAAATCGGCTTCTAAGGACCTTAAAACGTGCTTATTCACTAAATGTATTAATTGACGAATTTTTATGAGTAAAAATTAGATCTGAACATCTTTTCATTATTGTACTTTTGCTCTAAAATGTTCAGGAGAACCAATTTTCGCACAATTTTAAAATTCTATGTTAAATTCATATGTTTCGCGTTTCGTTGCACACCCTGTATGTTGCAGTCAAAATTTTGTTATTTATTTTTTTTTTATTTGTTTAAATGTAGCTTAAAATTTAATCTTTGTTGATGCAACTGAGTGAAGTATTTCCTAACGTTCGACGGTTTAAATTAAATATTGTACAAATTTGAATATTTTGATAGTTAATGACAAAGAAATAGGTAGTAATTCATGCACAAGTTAGAAAAGGGAGAATAAATTATTGTGAATTCTGCAATGAAAAATAATTTTTCCACAATCTTGAAATATAATTTTTTTAAGAAACAAAACGCACAAAACTCAACAATACATATGTTTATAATTGAATTTAATGTAAAGTTAACTACAAAAAATTATTGTTCCTTCATGCAGAATGGTAGATATTTATTGCACAACTTGTAACTCCACCAAAATTTATGACCCCTGCCGTAGATTATTATAGGCTTGTGTATTTTGCTCACTTGTGAAGAAAGTTATTTACTTTGGTCACTTGTGATTCAACATGTTAATTTGCTCACTATTTTAAGTTGAATAATAATGAATTTTGCTAACGATTGTAGAAAAAATCATTTTCTTAGATATTATAAACGAAATAAAATACATAAGTGATACATACTCGTATAAATATATCGTTATTATTCTTTATTTTATATTTAGGGAAATTAAAAATTGCATTAAATATTCACATACCTACTCGTTTAATAAATTCATCAATTTTACAAAGTACGCGTCCGGCACCATTTTTCATATATTTTTATAATTAAAGGAAGGTATTAATAAAATTTACATGGTAAAGAGAAATGTAGATTTTAAATTTTGCCCAGAAATCAATATAAATTTTTATTTTTTTATAAAAATAATGCTTCATCAAAAATTGTAATTTAATAATTTAAGAGTTCTGGTATTTTCTATTAGATATAAGGTATGGAAAAGTTATTTTGTAACAAGGGTGGGAAATTAGTTATTATGAAACGAATGCAAGTTTCCGAAACAAGTTCAGCAAGTTTGGAATTTGTATGCAGTTTCAGAATTGTTTTCCGCAAGTATTGCAAGCTAAATTACGAAATATATTCTAAATTTTTGACACATCATATACTACTTGGGCGGCTAGTTTTGTTATGTTTTAATTATATCCGCACTAGTACAGGAATTCGCTATTTCCAGCACTCACTTTGAGTTTGAAAACACGATTGCAGGAAAACTTTTGTTTTATTAATATCTAATAAATATACAAAGTGTTAGAAAAATGGATAAAATTTTAAAAGATTATAGTACTGACCAAAATGAGTAAAAAAAGCTTAATCAACATAAGTCTGATCTTCAACTGTTTTCGAGAAAGAAGCCATTTTGTATTAAAATCGAAGAAAATCGGATAAAGATAATGATCGAACAAAATTTTGTCTCTGTCACATGTCAGTTGATACAGTAAAATTTTTGTGAAATATTTTTCTCAATTTCTAGTAGTGTCGAAATTATTTGAAAATTAAATAATATTGGCCAAGGACGCCACAACATTTGGATAAGTCTCATTTAATCAAAGTCGTAACTCTTTATAGTTTTTGAGATAGCAGAGGTTAACTCCGTAAAAACTCATTTTTCACTGCCTTATATTTCGGAAATTATTGAAGATGGGACCCATGTTGATTAAACGTTTTTTTTTTCTCATTTTGGTCAGTACTATACTCAAAAAAATTTTACCGTTTTTTTAACACCCTGTATTCGACCTAATAACATAAACCTTTCTTTGTCCGTTATTCGACATATTTCGAAAAAAGAATTTCGAAATATTTATATACAGTATGTCCCCGAATTGAGTTTACAAGAGGAAAAAAATTTTTATTTTTGATTCTACGAAAAAATGCCAAGGGAAGAAAAATTTTGCTTCAATTGAAACGAATGTTTCAGTTATTAAAAATTTTAATTAATGTAAGGTTCTTTTAATATAATGTTTTTTCGTATTTTGTCCTCCTAATAATACAGTTCTTACATTGAATCTAACATGATTTTAGTTAGCTTTGAAATATTGACAAATGATTATTAATTCTAATTTCAGATAAAAAAGATTTAATTGAATAAACTACAAGTATTTTGATTTTCGCCGTTTTCTTTTACTGAAATTAGAATTAATAATCATTTGTCAATATTTCAAAGCTAACTAAAATCATGTTAGATTCAATGTAATAACTGTATTATTAGGAGGACAAAATACGAAAAAACGTTATATTAAAAGAACCTTACATTAATTAAAACTTTTAATAACTGAAACACTCGTTTCAATTCAAGCAATAATTTTTCTTCCCTTGGCATTTTTCGTAAAATCAAAAAAATTTTTTTTTTCCTCTTGTAAACTCAATCCGGGGACATACTGTATATCATACATTCCTTTATCAATATTATAAAATATTATGATATACTACACATATTACGCCAGACATGATCATAAATTTATTTTTAAAAAAATGTTACTAAATTTTTGAACAAAATTTCATGTTTTAGATTTATAATATTTGTGATGAAATAAAACAACCTATTTATCACAACATTTTTTCAAATGAAACCAATTATTAATTAACAAAAAAATTGATAATTTATTATCCTGCCAAACAGACTTAAAAATTCTTTATAAAGAGTTTCCGACAACCGGCAAATTTCGGAATGGGAAACATAATTTCACATTACAAATATTTTTTCGTCATCATTCGTACGTACATTAGACGAAATATTAAAATATCCTATTAAATAATATGATGAAAATATTAGCCCGAATTACGAGCGCTTTTGCGAGGCGCACTTTTACATTATATGATTCCGAGGACCGTGCTCCATAAAATCACTTTTATTATAAAAGTGCGCTGGAAATATCATTGCTTTTTTTGGGTTTCAAAAAGTGCAAAAAGAAATTTGACAAAAACCCAAATTTAAATTAGATTTTTTTGTGTACCCCATACAAACATACATACACTAAACTTCAACGACAAATAGTGCCATGAAACAAAAAACTCTCTAGCGGTACGCTCCGAGAAGTGCAAAAAAGTAATTTCTCTCCCTCTTACCAATAAAGGCCGTGTTTGCTGTTAGTTCCAAGACACTGGTGCATGTTCGTATCTGACGACCGCGCCAGCTCACTGCGAACTGGCGGGAAGCGTCCCGACGCCAACCGACGTTGGCCGACGCCACGCCGGCGCTCAATACTCGGCAGCAGCACCAATGCGCACCTGGGCGCACGTGTGTCGTTGATTAGCGCAGACATATAAAGCCTGTAGCTCGGCATCGAACGGAGGGTTAGGTGGTGAGCTACAGGTGAACTAAAGTAGAACAAGGTGGATGGTTTTCGTGAGAATGTAAGCAGTGAAGAGTATATTACTCGTTAAATACAGTGGCTGTAATATTTAGATACGTGATCAGAAAGTAATCGTAAAATGAATGTTGTACGAATACTCGAACATACACCTTCTTCGCCGGATTTAGCTCCTTTGTTTACCTAAAGGCCAATCTTGCAATCTTCGGTCCAGATAAATGAACCAGTCTCAATCTGAATTCGGTTCAACGGTTCAAGTTCGGGTTATAATTTGTTTTTACCTCTCGCTAAGAGTATTTCGCCAACTCCAAATTGATTCGGAAGTTTGTTGAAATAATGTATTTAAAATTGTTATCAACGTAGTTTGTATAGATCATCGTGTCTAATACAACTTTAAAAAATCTGTTGTGGCCAGCACAAGACCTTCCGTCAATTCGATGTATTTTGTACAAATCCCATACCAAAAGGACCTTGGAACAGATTCTATATAATATCATAAAATCGAACACGAACACATACTATTTTTTTACAAATTCCACGCCAAAAGTTCATTTGAAAAGGGTCTATAAATCCAATAAAATTATGACATAAACATACACTAAGTAAAATACACTTGACACTTCCTTCTTTCTGCTTCATCTTTCCTCTATTTTATTAGGGGTCGCTATTTCCTCTTCTCTTTCATTCATTCCTGTCCAACGCAACTTCTTCACACAGTCCTTCCTTTCTCAAGTCTTCTGTGATACAGCCCTTCCATCTTCTCTTTGGCCTTTCACTGCATGTCACTTGCGAGGAACACTATGACATACCAATTTTTGATCCTATTCTTTCCATATTTGGTTTTGCACTTGCAACAGACATCTGTCAATTAGAATTTTTTGAATGTATCAGCTGTTTCCATGATAAATAGCAAAGCTGACTAATTTTTGAAAATGAATTTATTTATAATACATCTATTGAATATGAAGGAAAATGTATAATCAAACCGTATAGAGAAGAGTATTTTCTTTAATATATATAATAACAAAATGTCAAAAAATAATATTTAACTGCGTTTTTTTAAGAAAAACTGTTAAAAACTTCAAATAAAGGTACTTCCGGCGGAAGTTGTAACCAAAATCTAATCATCTCTTCATATGAATGTACACAAGACGAGGAATACGAAAGAATTATAATTTTTTAAATTGTAGTATTGGAGTCCGAGAAAAATCTTAGCCTCTGCGATTAGAATATTGTATATATTATAGTGTATCTCTAAATCTATACAAAATATAATAAAATTTTTAAGTGTATTAGATGGAGAATTTTGTTCTTCAATATTTGGAACAACAAAAATTTCCAAAAAATTATATTTAGAAATTTTTTTCTAAGAAACTACTACTTCCGGTTGTCCAATTGTTACCAAAACCTTTTCAACTCTTCCCAGGAATATCAGATTGAGGAAACTGCAGTTAAATATTTTTTAAGTCTTATAGTTTTTGAGTAATCGTCCCTAAAACATCCAGACACATATATATATACACACATACACACATACACACATCCACACACAAACACACACACACACACACACACAGACATCATTTTAAAAATGTTATAATCGGATTCTAGGAACCTCAAATCGCTTATTCAATAAAATCTGGATATACGAATTTTAGCATGAATCCAAAAAATGGACAGTCCCGAATTCAAAATTATTTATACATCGTGCTAATTCCAATTTTTAGGAAGCATTTCTGTAGTACTCTCTCTGCGACAGTTTTAAGAATCCGAATGGTGACGCCTGGTAAAAGCACTGAATGATACAAATATTTGTGTATATCTGTTATAAAGAGTGTTTATTAAGAGTTGCCTAAAGCTTTCTTAAACCTACCGGGGGGAGAATATCTTACCCCATACCCATAGATTATCTAGCCTAGAACACTAGATAATAATCTAGTATCTGTAGTCTCCAAGTAAGGACAATATATGTGTTATGAAATCGCGTGGGAAGACCTTAGCCCGTCCTAAACTTCGAAATGATGATGAGTGTATTCTCACTGTACACGAGTAGTTTCAAAAATATCTTAAGTTTGAGCACGTGCAATTTTTTTAAACTTGTTGGATAAACTTTCTGCCTTGCTGCTAGAAAACTATATAAAACTTTCCTCTACAATTTATAATATATATTTCTACAACAAGAAAATGTAAAGTTTAACTGAAAAGGAACTATTAAGGAATCGGCATCCATTGAACCAATGGCATATCATAAATTGTAGAAATACCAATAGAATGTTAAGTTTGTTTAAATAATAGAGTTAGTGACATTTGTAATAAACATTTAAAATGCAAAATGCCCAATTTGACTTATATTATATATTATATTATTATTGATTATTTACTATATAGCAACGTTTCTAAGACATAACAACAAAATAGGTCTGATTTGATTATTATTTATTATTTTATAATTCTTATTCAACAGATTTGCGAAATCTGTATTTGATTATCAATCATTGTGTCGAACCAAAGCTTGGAATAAGATTGATGGACTGTTGATTGATGTAAAAGTAACACATGAAACGTACTACACAAAAGATCGTACATTTGATACGAATATATTTTTTTGTAAGAAATTTGCACAAAGCAACTTTTATTAGTTCTTCGTCGTTTTATAACAAAAAATTTATAGAACTTTACCCAAATATTGTTTTTATTTTATTTAACATATCTTCTGCACATATACAATTCTAAATATATCTATTTTTCATTGTATGAGGAAATTCTTAAATGTCAGAGATTCTTCCAATTCATTAACTAGATTGGCGGTATTTCTGATGGATATTTGCATTTTACCTATAATTTCAAATATTTAATTAATAAAACAATAAGAAAGATTAAATGTACTTCCCAGGAAAAGGTGTCAGAATGTCACTAAAACTGTTGATTTTTGACACTGACATCTATCATTTACAAACTATTTGCAGACAAACTTCTTACGTTCCCCCACTACTTTTAAGATTGCTAAGTTTATTTCTCTCTGTCTGCTTTTATATATGTTTGTCCTTGTTTAAAGCATAAGGGGAAAACTCAGCCCGTGTTGTGAAGCAAATTGTTGGAGTGAGAGAGGACATGTGTGTAGTAGAGGGGGAACATATTCTCCTAACACTTTCTCCTCCATAGTCTATCGTTCCGATATCTAAAATAAGCGGCAAAAAGGGGTTTAGTAGAAATCAAATCACAGCTAAACTAAAAGAGATAATTTAGATTTTTTTTCACAGACTTACTACTAAAAGTGGGCGCTATGGGGGTGACCCAAACATTTTTTGTATAAAGTACAGTTATTGTGCTAAAAATAAATTTTAAAATTTTTATGATGTTTTTTAAACTAAATTTAAATGTAATAGAAATTAATAATTATGCAAAATAATTGGTCAGCCCCATGCATTGATCTATCTACTATACAATGGTATCAAGTTTGAAGTTATAATTTAATATTTACGAGTGTAGTTTGATTTCTACTAAAGTGCTGTTTAGCGTAGCACCGGCAATCGCTTAATGAAAAACCCTTTACCTCTCTTAGCGAGAGGTAAAAATTGTACTTACATCTCACTGAATTTAAATAATTCATTTCACTTTCTTCTTAACCATAGTTTATAGAAATTACAAATCAGTTGAACGCAACAATAAAAAGATATGTTTTAGTTACTCATCTATCTCAGTTATAGCACTGTTTCAGTTTACTAAATGAATTGTCTCGTACAATCTGTTTCTGTTATTTTTATGAGAGTAGAGTTTAGCAAGAAAACTACAAGTTATACTACCTCTTAAATAAATTGGATACAACCCACAACATACGTACATTTTAGTTAATAGCTGTAGTATAGTTCTAGTTTCCGAAATAAATGTATCACTTTTAGTTTTACAATAAGAATTGCAGTAAAAAGTCACCGTTACATGAAAGTTCCCACATATTTTACAAAATAAAGTACGAAGGTGAGTCAAAAATAGGATTTGTACAAAATACATAGAATTGACGGCAGATAATGTGCTGGCCCCAAGTTTATTAAGGAGAAATACATATATCGAAAAAAAAAATAACAACTTGGTCAATTTTATACTTTACTACGGATGTCGTGCTGGTAATGATACAATATTTGTATAAACAGAGATTGAAATCTACAACTAAATTTGTAATTTTATAGCCAAGTTCTTATCAAATAATTTATAATTTTTAGCAACAGTTCAAATAATTTAATTAGTATTTTTACCGAAGGTATTGGATTCATGCTAAAATTCGATATCCAGATTTTAGTGAATAAGCACGATTTAAGGTCCCTACAATCCGGTTACAACATTTTTAAAATGATGTCTGTGTGTGTGTGTGTGTGTGTGTGTGTGTGTACTGTGTGAGTGAGTGTGTGTGTGTGGGTGTGTGTGTGTGTGTGTATGGCTGGATGTTGGATGGACGATTCCTCAAAAACTATAAGACTTAAGATCTGTTTAACTATGAATTCCTCAATCTGACATTCATGGGAAGAGCTGAAAAGGTTTTGGTAACAATTGGACAACCAGAAGTAGTGGTTTCTTAGAAAAATTCTTCTAAATATATTTTTTTGGAAATTTTTGTTATTACAAATATTGAAGAACATAAAATTCTCCATCTATTACACTTAAAATTTTTATTATCTCTTGTATAGATTTAGAGATAAAGACACTATAATATATACAGTATGTCCCCGGATTGAGTTTACAAGAGGAAAAAATTTTTTATTTTTGATTTTACGAAGAAATGCCAAGGGAAGAAAATTTTTTGCTTGAATTAAAACGCATGTTTCAGTTATTAAAACTTTTAATTAATGTAAGGTTCTTTTATGATAACGTTTTTTCGTATTTTGTCCTCCTAATAATAATAAATAAATAAAGAGTTAATTGAATAAAATTTCGATTTTCGCCGTTATTTTATTCTGAAATTAGAATTAATAATCATTTGTCAATATTTCAAAGCTAACTAAAATCATGATAGATTCAATGTAATAACTGTATTATTAGGAGAACAAAATATGAAAAAAACGTTATAATAAAAAACCATATATTAATTAAAAGTTTTAATAACTGAAACATACGTTTTAATTCAAGCAAAAAGTTTTCTTCCTTTGGCATTTTTTCATAAAATCAAAAAATTTTTTTTCCCTCTTGTAAACTCAATCCGGGGACATACTGTAGAATAATCTAATCGCAGAGGCTAAGGCACACAAATTCAAATGTTTATAAATGACATGTCAGTGTCAAAAATCAACAGTTTTAGTGACATTCTGATAGCTTTTTCTGGGAAGTACATTTAATCTTTCTTATTGTTTTATTAATTAAATATTTGAAATTATAGGTAAAATGCATATATCCATCAGAAATACCGCCAATCTGGTTAATGAATTGGAAGAATCTCTGAATTTAGGAACTTCCTCATACAATGAAAAATAAATATAATTAGAATTGTATGTGTGCAGAAGATATATTAAATAAAGTAAGAACAATATTTGGGTAAAGTTCTGTAATTTTTTTTTTATAAAACGACGGTTCGATAGCGAAGTGCAATACAATACTTATGCATATAGCCTAATGTGGAAATGGCGAGAGGTCTTGTGCTGGCAACAACGAATTTTCCCTATGATGTAAATAAATAAATAAATAAATAAATATATCATCACGGCATATTACCCATTTCTGGGTGTGCCAGTATCTACAACACATGTAGACATCAGTACGATATATTTTACCGTGTGGGCGCTTACCAGGCATCACTTCACGGGCACTCATAGCTGGCGTGGAGAGTGCACCACAGGGGTCACTTTTGTGCCATTTAAAATTGGAAATATTTGGCGTCTGTCGGGATCGAATCCGATTCCCCCAGGTTCGCGACCAGACACTCAGGCACGCGGCCCTATGATATATGTTTCGATAAATGATTAAAACCCGAGAAAATTAACTAGTGTGTAATGGGGCGTGAAGTGAAATTACCTTCTTTACGATGCTTTCAAGATAATTGTTATAGCGTCGACATACAGTCTGCCGTGACAAGATTTGATGGAAAATAAGTCTGCGTGCACTAAGCTCCTTTATCTTCAGTTTTAAAATATTAAAAGCGAGAATTACACAATATGTTATCCTAGCTCAAAATAACACATGACCTAACATCTCAAGACGTACTTTCATTAATTTCACTTAAGATTATATTTGCTTTTTGTCATACGTAGAATACAAAAACTGAGATTTATGAAATGAATTTCACAGGAAAAGTAGAAACGAAGACAGAAATTGTTATTAAGGTATTTTGTTCATTCGAAGGACCCAAATTGTATGCTAAATAAAAAGTCTCATGTCCGTTTGTACTTGCACCGAACTTTACGATCCACTTTATTTTTACTGTCACCCTATCCTAGGTAAGGGAGGTATAGGGATCGTGCTAAAAATCGCATATAGAGATTTTAGTGAATAAGTACATTTTGATGTCCCCAGAATCCGATTTTAACATTTTTACAATGATGTCTGTGGCCTCTGGGTATATGTACATAAGTGTGTATGAGTACATATTTATGTATCTGTGTGGATCGTGTGAACGCGATTACTCAAATACTATAAATAAGAAAATTTTGAAATTTTGTATACCCATTCTATACTAATGTGGGAAGAGCTCATTAGTTTTTAATGTATAGCGGATAAACGGAAGTATCACTTATACAAGCTTTTAACAGTTTTTCTTGTAAAAAAATTAATGAGTACCTATAATTTTTCAAGAACTTTTACTAATAAAAATTGAATATAATGGTACAATCTTCAATGAGCCTGTTTCACATTTTTCAAAATTATTTTAAATGAAAATTATGCAATAATTTTTTTAGTAATAATTTTTATTTTAATAATTTGTTGTTATTTATGGAAATAATTAAATACCGCCCCACTCCTGTGACGTAGAAGTACATACATTACGTCATTAATAGCCAATAGGAAAATAGTTTTTCCATCACCTGCGTTTATTCATATTATTTATATAAATAAATAATAATTTATATAAATTTCAATTTTGTGATGAATACTCGTATATGTCATATGCTAAATAAATAAAATAATTTATATAAATAAACGTAGGCTATAAGTTTGTCACATGTTAATAAAAAAATCTTTTAATTTGACATTTGACGCTGACATTGCACATTGTAAATTAATAATATTTTTGCAAGAAGGCACAATACAATATCGTAAATTACTTATTTTATTTGGAACTTTTTATTACCTACTTATTATACAACTTGAACCAATCTTAAAAATTTGACTTTTTTGACAACTTTGACAATACACTTGACACCAAACAAAATTTTTTTTTACATTATAAATGGACCAATTAGAATCACTGAAGATGTATGTATTCTGACGTCACATTCTGTTTCAGATCACGTGACTTATTTAAAATATCCAAATTTCAAAAATTAATTGTAAAATATCTAAAGGATATTTCGTGATATTTTCAAATTTGAGGCTCTTTAAAGAACAATATCTTTTAAAATTTAGTATTTTGCAACAGCCCTATTCTACAATAATAGCATTTAGTAAATAACTTGAAATAATTTTAAATATTAAATTATAAAATAATTTATTTTTGTACATCATCTTGCTTATGCGTAAAAAAACATAATATATTAATAACAATTTTGACATATTTAAACAAATGTCACTGTCAGGAAGCAATTACATTAAAATTAATAATGAAACCGTGTTAAGGACAATGTATTGATTCTAATGAAATTAATTGTAAAAATAATATATTTTCCATCATACATAAATATTAGATGTACAGGATGATCCGATTTAATTTTGCTTTGTTTGCAGCAATATAAATCAAACAGCTGTCAATAAGCACGTGTTATCAAAGTGTCAAACATTATTTTACAACTATACATTAACGAAATGGATCATGTAATGCAATAGATATATGCAAAGGAACTTAATATAGTTTGCAGGATTAGTATTTAAATTAATAAAAATTAAATAGCGGGAGATATTGTGTTGACCACTTCAGATATTTTAGTTATAATTTAACCTTAAGACTCCATTTTAGTTTTTAATTATAATTCATACATGTATATTTTATTTATTATATACTTTATTACCTACATTAGGTGCGTTCGGCAAATGAGTTCTGTTCACTCTTTTCACTCTGTACTACACTCCTAGCACCGTTCGGTAATTACATAGAGTGATAAGCGTCTTAAAATGGAGCGTTCGGCAAATGCAGAATGGAGTCAAGTGGAGTGAAAAGTGTTAACTCTATAAGCCCAACCTCGATATGCAAGCATACATGGAGTTTTTTTTGTTTTATTTGACATCTGTCAGATCATTTTGTATTTTTATGTTGAAATATTTTATTATACACAATTATTTTATATTTATAATATTGTTTTGTAATATAACAAGGCGCAGTATGTCGGAATGGTAAGAATTCTGTACCTTTTCTAATATATACTTTCTTCAGAATCATTAAAGAATAATACCAAACTGAATAACTTCTGTATGGTTCATTATTTATTTTTTTTAGCAGTGCAGTATATCAGAATGTCATAAAAGGAGGTTATTACATTCGTGCACCAAAATTTTAACTCTACTCGTTCGGTTAATCACAAGTAAAGGAGTGTATCTTGTTCCCTCGATCTACTCCAAATCCAGCTCTACTCCCACTCCACTCCAACACCGCTCCGTAAATACTCCAACTCCGTATGATTTGCCGAACGCACCTATTATAAGCAATTGACAATAAAAAATAATGTATAATCTACATAGGTTGGTAAATGTATATTTTATGATATTAAACCATGAATATATTATTTAATAAGTTAGGATACCGATTTAGCAGAAACCATAACCAACGTTATTAAGTGAATAATATTGTAGACTATTTATCTCTATTACTTTGGGCTTCTTCCGTTTGCAACATTTAGTTGATTGATGTGTGTACATTACATTTACGAAGCTTGGAGCTCATATTTTATCCTCATCCAAGTTGAACTTTATTTTCTCAATCTTGAAACGTGTATTTAGCGAATAATTTCGCGCCGCTTAAGTTGTTAGCGAGAAATATCAGTTGAACTGAGTCGGTGAATTTCCATAGCGTGGTGGTAGTGTGTAATGTAGGGCGGAAATTCCGGTTTAGCGTCGTTCGTCGCGGTTGTCGGAAGCGTCTACCTGGAGCTTACGCCCAAAACCCACCTGAATAACGTGAGACGAATATAGATACTTATAACCGGAGACACTTCCTAAAAGAAAGACTACCTTCGAAATCTTCGCATCGATGTAATATGGTAGATATAAAAAATGACATTTCAAAATAAATAACATCTAAAAATAGTATATTGTGTTATTAGGAGTAAAAGTGACACTTTGTGGGGCGAGCATGTAAGTTTGCACGACGAGTGGTAGCGAGTTGGACAATTACATGCGAGGCACACAATGACACTTTTACTCCGAATGACACATTATATTTTTTCTTCAAAAGTAGGTACATTTATTTATTTATTTACAATCTGGGCTGCACAACAGGAAAAATCCCAATAACAGTACAGCAATAGGAGAATTTAAACCTAATAATTACAAAGTTATCAGACAAAAATAATACATATACTTAAAATGAAATAAAGTAGATAAGAATATTACGAGATTGTGGAAAAAAAAAATTAAATACAAATATTATAAAGAAAAGATTAAAACGTTCTGAGAGAACAACTAAATATGTCAGGAAAATTTGGTACACTTGACAATTTATTATACGTAGATATCATTCTGAGAAAGGGAGCTTTACTGGCAGAGTTCGTTCTACAACTCGCCAATGCGAACAACATTTGTGATCTAGTGGAATATGTTGGTATTCTGAGTGATATTTTGTTCAGCAATACTGGGACAATCAATTTTGTTATTTAAAAGTTTAAACAAAAAAGTTAAATCTAATATCACACGGCGAATTCGCAAAACAACTAATGAAATAGAACGATTAGGGAATTTAATGTTCATGATGAAAATAAATTAACGTTGAATACCTTCGACTCGATTTGTATAAATATAGTAAGCCGGAGACCAACATATAGCAGCAAATTCAAGTTGAGAACGAACTAGAGAACAATATAAAGAAATGAGAGTACGAACATTTCTAAATTTATTCCCAATTCTCAGAATGAATCCTAGCATTTTGTAGGCTTTCTTTACAACAAAATCAATATGTAAATCAAAGATAAGTGTACTATCTAAGATAATACCCAAATCTTTGACATGATTTACACGATTTACATTTTTACTATCAAAAGAATAATTATATTATTAAAATATCTTTCAGAACTCATATTATTAATTGGAAAAATTATTCTTTTGATAGTAAAAATGTAAATCGTGTAAATCATGTCATATTTAAATAAAATAATTACAACTTGACGTTACAATAATTATAAATATTTTACGTGAAGGACGTTTGCTGATTTTAATTGCTCTGTTTCTATGGATACTTTCGTGTTTGTTCACTTTTTGTTATAAACATTCAAGTGAAGATTTTCATGTTTTGACGTTTAAATAAAAACTGCAATTTTATATTCTCCTTATGTGCAATTATATCACAATTTGAAGTATTGCCAAGTTCGGCCGTTGAAGTTGTTCAATCGAATGAAAATTCAACAATATAGGTAAAGAATATGATATGTCGAGGAATCGCTGAGAAACAATATGAACTTTTCTATCACTTTAAATCTAAGTATTCTTATCGTCATTACCAATATGTAAGTCTGCTATTTTATAATATGTTATTTCGTTAAATATAAACTGTTTATATTTCAATTTGTAGATTAGCAATTCAAATTTGACAGCTGTTGGAGGTTTTTAGTAACTTTATTCTTAGGTTATCTAGTGCAACTTGGGGCGATATTACAGGTTTCTATTTTATTAGTCACTTCTTAGTCGCTCATTTTATATAGTTGCTATGGATATTTATTTATTTTATTTCTACTCCGGCGGCGTAGAAATTAACTATTTCTACTCCGGCGGCGTAAAAATGAAACTTCAACCTTGTGAATCAAGTCACAAAAGATGCCATTTTTATGACATTTGAAAAAAAATCTTTTTTCTTTAATGCAGCCTCAATAATTGGACAAAGTAATCTGATAATAAAGGTCGTACAAATAAATAATGTCTGTAATGATAAAACGATGACAAAGCAAACTTTATAAAATATTGAAAAAGAAATTAATGAAATTGTAAATAAAACAAAAATGTGTGTAATGTGTTTGAACAAACACAGTACGTGTAGTTGAAATACACAATAAAAATAATTTTTGTGGGTAGAATAATATTCAATTTATTTATATACAGTCATATCCTAAACCTACCTTAACCATATAAATATATTGGTGCATACTCATAGTACAGTTTACAATGAAGAACGTAAAAAATAACATCTTTTCGTACGTTCTATAACAGTATTAATAGTTATTTACATTCGAGTGCGTGTAAGTTGTATTTTACAGCGCGACAGCTTTGTTTAAGGCACGAGCCCTTAAGGCGAGTGCCGTATTAGCTGGAGCGCTGTAAAATACTTCACGCACGAGAATTGTATCAAATTTTTTGGCCGACGATAATGAAAATCACTTTTTTCAATGAGATATGTTGTACTTCTGAAAAGGGTTAGTTTAAAATACTAGGGTTAAGTCAATTTCCAAATTTGATTTTACTTACCTTCATTAGAGTACTTCTTCTAGCAAAAAATTATCTGTAATAATAGACGTTGTTTATTGCTGATAATATATTTATTTTCTCATGTTTTCTTCGTAATAAATAATAGGTAGGTGTCGATATTTGACATTCCAGCAATGCTCGCGTATTTGACAGGTATATCGATCGGTGACTATGTCGGTAACGGCGGATTTTTACAATAATGACAGATGTCGCTACCGTGAGTTTGGTTTATATAAATTAATTTTAAATATGAGAAATGTTAAAGTAAAAAAATAACTTAAGTAGGTAGTACTTTTTTACATGAACTTTATTATAGTAAAGATGATTTCTTTTGTAAATGCCCATAAACGTCCAGTGTATTTTGATTATTTTACCGCATAGTTAGACAAGTTACAACACAGTAAGCTTAAAATGTAGGTTACACTTGCTGTGTATACAATTGTAAAGTTCCCATTACACTTCAGGAGGGCAAAAATATAATTTTCTGTTCATATATTGGTATATATATTAAACGTAGTAGCATTTTAAAAGTATACTTTTTGAACTGGCGACAAGTGACTTAATTTGTGAGTCCAAAAAGTCTATAAGGCTGAGGATGGACATTATTCCGAAACCGGTACCCAATTACTAATTAATAAAATTTTTTACTGTAAATGCATTTATATATCTTTATTTCAATTCTACAGTAACATGAACGCCTTTATCAATCTATTTACTTTAACCAGTTTAAATTCAGAAATATTTTCATCTCCACACGAAAATATCACATAGGTACGTTTTCCCTACGGTACCATAAGGCCATACTCGGAACTGTTATCTCAAATATGTATAAAGTTAAAGTTATGCCACTTTATTACGCTAAACTCATTCACACGTACATGCTATGGTCCTCATGTTTCTGCTCAAACTCAAACTAGAAATAATCTTTAATTGTTAAGATGTTACTGTAGAGCTGAAGTTCAAATTACTTTAGAGGAGGAGCCAAGATAGTAAATTTGCAAGAGAATCTCTGTAGGTCGTAGGTGGTTCAAGGAATCATGATATCTAAAAAACATTAAATTAGGGATTGTTACAGACAAAGCTTGTTACAGCACTTTAAGCTTGAGAATTATTTACAATTTTCAAATAACAGAAACTTACTAAGGGTGAACGCGAGCAGTTGTTTTTTCTCTATCAATCGTTTATGGATTATTACTTTAAATAATAATTATAGTATTATAGAAAAATTAATTGTACGCATCTTTTATTTGGATTATTTTTACCTCCCGCTACCCTTGGTGAAGAAGGTAGGTATAGGGATTGTGCTAAAAATCTCATATGAACAGCGCTACCAACCAGTGGCGGATTCAGGGGGGTGGCCCAGGGGGCCCGGGCCCCCCCTAAATGGTTTATAAATAAATTCGGAATTAAATTATGATCAAAATACTATTAAAATATTTAACATATTAAAACAATAAATATAATGACAAAAATTTCGAATTCTCTGAAATTATTTTTAAGCGAATATCTTCTTCCAGCCTCAAGATGACGCTAGATGCTAGAGCTAGACACAATATTACCGTTCGATTTGCACCAAATTTCAGTTCATCTCAGCTCCTAACGTGATTTAAAACATTATATATTAATAATAATAAATCTGTTACAAACTAAAATTATATTTTTAATTTATATTTATATGTACAGGATGTGAAATCAGTTTTTCTTTGCGCAGAACGTTACTTAATTATTCTATGAAAAATACTTCAAATAAAAATAATGTGATACAATTTTTCTAGCTCTTCATATAAACGTGTAAAAATCAATTATAAAGTTACAGTTTCTATGAGCTATTAGTCTAGTCAGCCATGGATTTAAGACAAAAAAAAAAAAAAAATGTGGTTATTTCTGTCAATTACAACTAAATTTGGATTACATTAGTAAATTAACACAAAAAACATAAAGTTGAAGTGTTTTAGTTCTAAATGACAGTTAAAAACAATACATTTGTTTATTTTTTTGTCTTAAACCCATGGCTGCTTAAACTAAAAGTTCATAAAAATTGTAACTAGAATAATTGTATTACATGATTTAGATGCAGAATTTATATATCTATAACTTTTATTTAAAGTATTTTTGCATAAAATAATTAGGTAACATTTGCGCAAAGAAAAACTGATTTCCCATGGTAAACGCCTATGTCCCACTTTTCGATTTACACCTGTTCATGTGCAGGTATAATGTTAAAATATATATATTAAAATTTATATTTCAAATTTTTGTTGGGCCCCCCCTAAATTTTATTTCTAGATCCGCTACTGCTACCAACCCAACAAGTCCATCGGAATAGTTATATACCAACTGATTTTAAAAAATCGCGGTAAAACTTTAAGCCGATACCTACAACTCCTGCCGGCGTTGTACCTTCCGTGACAAAAGTGAAAGTGTTTGTGTTTCTTAATTTTCTCTGCTTTGGTTCATCTTTATAAAAGAAATCAGTCTTTTCTAAGACAATTTTTTTGTTCGTCTTATTCGAAATAAGGTTACACTTTTAATTTTACCACCAAAGTTCTATTGACACTGCGTGCCTACCCAACAAACTTGTTTGGATGGCTTAACTGTATGTGTGTGTATGTGTGTGTGTGCGTGTGTGTATATGTGTGTATGTGTATGGATTTTGTCTTCGCTCTAACTCAAATACTATCATTCAGAATATTCTGAAACCTTGTATTTCGACCCTATTCTAATATGGAAAGAAACCATTAAATTTTGGTGTAAATCGGATAACCGGAAATGGTACTTTACTTGAAGCTCATAGTGGTTTTTCGTCAAAAATTACCATTAAATGTCATTTTTTCACATTTTATGTCATTATGATAATTAAAGATTATTGAATTTTCTACAGGTATACATTAATACTTTTTCTATATAATTTACAGATAAATTGAAAAAAATTATCTTTTTTTATAAATCCCGAAGCCTAAGATAAACACAATTCTTTTGTTAACCTCACTGTCAAAAACTAATCGCTTCAAATTAATAATAGTGGCATTTTAAAAAGAAAATAGTAAATAAAGCAATGGAACATAATATAGTTTGCAGAATTAGTAAATACGTAGGTATGTATTTAAATTAATAATAATTAAATAGCGGGAGGATGTTGGCCACATCAGATTTTTAATTTTATAAATAAATAAATATTACCCATTTCTGAGTGTGCCACAATCTGCTTTATCGTAGATATCGGTAATGATGACATATTTGTACCGTGCGGGCGCTTACTAGGCGTCACCTCACAGGCACTCATTCCTGGCGTGGAGAGTGCACCACAGAGGTCTTTTTTGTGCCATTTAAAATTCGAAAAGAATTGACGTCGGTCGGGATCGAACCCGGTTCCACAGGTTCACGACCAGACACTCAGGCATACGACAAAAATAAAACAATAAAAATATATATGAATAAAATGATATCCTAATGAGACAAGTCTCGTATCATATAGTCCTCGAGATTCTCTTGCTTGACATGTTATTTAGAAACCCAGGGTATATACAGTGTCTAATTTCAGCGTATGATAGAATATTCTGAAAGCGAGCTGTCTGCTGCAAGCTTTAGTTAATTCCAAGATCCTGTGTGTACACTGCAGGGGTCCTGTTTGTAAAGTCTCCCGGCCATTATCTCGCAATAAGTGTCCGAGAGGGCACATTACTCCTCCCACGCTTAATTTCCACAAAATGAAAACATTACTTGCTGTGCCCTAATGTCACCATCCCACATATTATTTTTCCATTACAAATTTGATTTTAAATAATATCTAATGGAAGTATTTATGTGTAAGTCCAGCAATCATTTAAAGCTTTCAAACAGGGCATCGAACCTGCCAAAAACTGGGTTCGGTTTAGGTTCAGGTTAATTTGTTTTTTGAAAGATGGGTTCGGGTGCGGTTCTGGTTCAAGCATTAATAAAATTTGCGGTTTTGTTCGCGGTTCAGGTTCGAAATAATGTAAAATGAGAGCCGGAATTTACGCAAAACGCAACAAGAATTTTCAAAAAAAGTCAGCCCAGACAGCAACGCAGACGCCTAAGACTGCGATTATCGGCTGTATTTACTTTTCGAACTAAAAATTAACCTGAACCGGAGTTGAACCCCGAACCTGAATTTTAATACTCGGTTCGGTTTCGACTCAGGTTCAATTAAAAATATATCTGGGGTTCGGTTCTCGGTTTGGGTTTCCTAAAATGTTACGGTTTGGTACCGGTTTTGGTTCGGTTCATGTTCGGGTTCGATACCCTGCTTTTAAATCCTCCGAATTAATACTAATCGTTGTTACTGTGAAATTTTTTGACGTTTCACCCAAATATATATTCTTTTCAATGTAAAATATACGAGGAGTCGTTTTTATATTCCCGGACTAGACAGTTTTCTATTTTAATGTAACTTTTACCTCCCGCTACCCTAAGTAAGAGATTTTAGTGAATAAGCACGTTTTGATGTCCCCAGAATCCGATTTTAACATTTTTACAATGATGTCTGTAGGTATGTATGTGTGTGTGTGTGTGTGTGTGTGTGTGTTTGTGTGGATCTTGTGGACACGATTACTCAAATACTATCAATTAGAAAATTTAGAAATTTTGTATACCCATTCTATACTAATGTGGGAAGAGCTCATTAGTTCAAAAGTGCAAAATCAAATTTGGCAAGTATGGCGAAAGAGAAGATGGAAGGACTGTATCGCAGAAGACTTGAGAGAGGAAGAACTGTGTGAAGAACATGCGTTGGACAGGAGTGAGTCTTTTAACATTTATCCATTTTTATTTCAATACTTTTATTTCTAAAAATTCACACAGTTGTTCAAATACTCTAAAAATGCGTACACTTACGTGACATTCTCTCTACAATCAAATAATATTACCACCAAGTTTATATCTCTACCCATTTTTGAATTATTGCCCCAAAAGTCAATATACCCCACATTTAGATAAAAACTTCAAAATTTTCAAAAATCTAATTTTTATGTATCTAGATACTTCTCAATGCGCTGATTCCAAATTTTGAAACCGCAGGTCGATATCTCGTTTCGTTCTCGAGATATTTAGATTTAAAATTTTACTCAAAACTACCAATTTTTGGGTGCTAACCCAAAAATGGGTCGAGATATGAATTTGGCGACATCACCATTCGATTCTACGGACAGAAGTACATAAGTATAGCAATTTTCATAATTTTTGTCCAACCGGTTCATTTTTTATGAATAAAAGTTTGAAAACTCCTGAAAATAGCCAAAATCTGAAAAAATCGTAAGGGGTACACCTTAGATTTTTGCGATTTTTGGCCATTTTCAGTTATTTTGCTTTAGAGATTGTATGCGGTGTACAAAAATTCTGAAAATTGGTATACTTATGTAATTTTGCCCGTAGAATCGAATGGTATTGTCGCCAAATTCACATCTCGACCCATTTTTGGGTTAATACCCAAAAATGGGCAGTTTTGTGCAAAACTTTGAATCTAAATATCTCGAGAACGAAAAGAGATATCGACCTGCGATTTCAAAATATGGAATCAGCGCATTGATATATATCTGGATATATAGAAATTAGATTTTAGAAAATTTTGAAGTTTTAGTCTAAACGTGGGGTATATTGACTTTTGGGGCAATAATTCAAAAATGGGTAGAGAAATAAACTTGGTAGTAATATTATTTACTTGTAAAGAGAATGTTACACATTTTTAGAGTATTTATATGAGTATATATTCATGTGATAATTTTATTGGATTCATAGAATATTTCTTTATGGAATTTGTAAAAAATTGTATTATGTTCGTGTTACAATTTTACTGAATGTATAGAATCTTTTCCAATGAACTTTTGGTATGGGATTTTTACAAAATACATCAAATTAACGGAAGGTCTTGTGCTGGCCACAACAGATTTTTTTTAAGGGGTTGGGATGTCTCCCCGATGTAAATGTGATTACATCTCCCGCATTCGACCTGGTATAAATGACATCTATGGAGTCACAAGGATTTATATTGTCTTTTAACTTGTAGAAAAGTTGACGTGTAATTTTAATCTTGTATGTATTAATAGCTGAAGATGTTCTTGCCCTAAGCCCGAAACGTCCGTAATAAAGAATATTACAATACACGTGAACCATAAAGCCTTTCGTTTTCACCTTAAAATCTTGGATAAAAATCTGTTGTGGCCAGCACAAGACCTCTCGCCATTTCCATATTAGGCTATATATGTATTGTATTGCACTTCGCTTTATAACAAAATATTACAGAACTTTACCCAAATATTGTTTTTTATTGTATTTAACATGTCTTCTGCAGACATATTATCTAATTATATCTATTTTATATCATTTTCATGTCAGAGATTGTTCCAATTCATTAACCAGATTGGCGGTATTTCTGATGGATATATGCATTTTACCACAAATTTACCTATAATTTCAAATATTTAATTAATAAAACAATAAGAAAAAATAAATATACTTCCCAGAAAAAGCTATCAGAATGTCACTAAAAATGTTGATATTTGACAATGACATGTGTCATGTTATAAACATTGGAATTTGTTGTTTGGTTTCCTTAGTGCCTTGGCCTCTGCGATTAGTTTACTCTATAAATTATAGTGTCTTTATCTCTAAATCTATACAAGATATAATAAAAAAATTAAGTGAATTAGATGGAGAATTTTATGTTCTTCAATATTTAATAAAAACAACTCCCAAAGAATTTTTCTAAGAAACTACTACTTCCGGTTGTTCAATTGTTACCAAAACCTTTTGCATCTCTTCCCAGGAATGTCAGATTGAGGAAACTGCAGTTAAATATTTTTTAAGTCTTATAGTTTTTGAGGAATCGAGACTACAACACACATACACACATCCACACACACAGACATCATTTTAAAAATGTTATAATCGGATTCTAGGGACCTTAAATCGTGCTTATTCAATAAAATCTGGATATGCGAATTTTAGCATGAATCCAATACCTCTCTTAGCGAGAGATAAAAATTTAACAGTATGACCCTAATAAAACTTTTGCCCATTCGAATAGTTTCCAGCAATTTTCATCTTTCATAGACATACAATGCACACTGAAAAGAAACTATATTTGCGTGAAACGCCAAAATTTTCACAGTAGCATCAATTAATTTTATTACGGAGGATTTAAAAGTCATTTGTTTAAATGATTGCTGGATGAGCTATAGATGAAATCATATTTATGAAACCGTGTGTTCTTACCCTAATAAAACTATAATTTTGTATCGAAATATCGGTATGACAGATTTAGAGTAATTGTTATTACCAAATACAAATCCGTTACACGTAAATGGTGTAAATAAAGTAAAATTTATTGGACGCCAACAACCTGTAGTGTAGTATACTGATGAATAATTGGTTTTGTTGGTTGTTATTTTTCCGATAAACGCTCCATACGCCAGTGAAAATATACCAGAGACAAACTAATTTCAAATTATTGATTTTGCACGTATGCTACAATTAAATTTTGTTAGCTACAGAAATTAATTTTATTTGTACAACTCGTAACTAAATTATTCATAAAATACAGTAATTTGAAACTGAAATTAAGTTTGATTCATTTACTTCTTTTCAAAGAAGAAAATAAACCGTTATAATGTCAAAGTTTGATAACAATATCGCTCTGATAACAGAACGATATATAGGTAATACAATTACGATAAGATACCCATTTATCTTTTGTTGTCAACTGGCAGCATCGCCGCATTTGATTTAGTACTCTTAACTGTCATTGGTATTACTTCTGCAAACATGTGAAATTTTGCAAATATAACAAGTTTGTGTAAAATGATTATATAAAAAATCTGTTGTGACCAGCACAATAACTCTCGCAATTTCCATTATATTATATAAGTATTGTATTGCACTTCGCTATCGAACCGTCGTTTTATAACAAAAAAAATTACAGAACTTTACCCAAATATTGTTTTTTATTGTATTTAACATACATACAATTCTAATTATATCTATTTTTCATTCTATGAGGAAATTCCTATATGTCAGAGATTATTCCAATTCATTAATAAGATTGGCGGTATTTCTGATGGAAATATGTATTTTACCGACAATTTTAAATATTTAATCAATAAAACAATAAGAAAGATTAAATGTACTTCCCAGAAAAAACTTTCAGAATGTCACTAAAACTGTTGATTTTTGACACTGATAACTGTCATTTACAAACTATATAATTATATCTATTTTTCATTGTATGAGGAAGTTCCTAAATGTCGGATATTCTTCGAATTCATTATCTAGATTGGCGGTATTTCTGATGGATATTATGCATTGTACCTACAATTTTAAATATTTAATTAATAAAACAATAAAAAAGATTAAAGGTACTTACTTGTTATAAACATTACTATGTTATAAACATTTGAATTTGTCAACTGGTTTTCTTAGTGCCTTAGCCTTTGCGATTAGATTATTCCATATATGACAGTGCCTTTATCTCTAAATCTATACAAGATATATTTGTAAATATATCAGATGTGGAATTTTATGTTCTTCAATAAGCTAATAACAGAAATTTTCAAAAAATAAGATTTAGAAGATTTTTTTAAAGAAACTATTACTTCCGGTTGTCCAATTGTTACCAAAATCTAATCAGCTTTTCCCAAGAATGTCAGATTGGGGAAACAGCAGTTAAATATTTTTCAAGTCTTATAGTATTTAAGAAACAGTGGTTCCAACATTCATATACGCATCCACCCATCCACACACACACACACACACACACACACACGCGCGCGCGCGCACACACACACACACACACACAACACACACAGAACACACACACACACACACACACACACACACACACACACACACACACACACACACAGAGATACACACATTCACGCACACGCACGCGCGCACACACACACACAGAGACATCATCGTAAAAATGTTATAATCGGATTATAGGGACCTTAAAACGTGCTTATCCACTAAAATCTGGATATGCGAATTTTAGCATGAATCCAATACCTCTCTTCGCGAGAGGTAAAAAACCAACGGGTTAATCTTTTATAGAAGATATTTTAATAAATTCAGCACTGACAAAAAAATAAAGCGTTGTATTTAAGCGAAAATGAGGATAACTACTGAATAGAATTAGAATTCTATATGCAAATCCGACCTCAAGATGTTTTATAGATACTAGTGATAAATACAATTTTGTCACCAAAGATAGGATAATTGTAAAAGCCGATAGTCCTCTTTTTTGATGTACGACCGTACAATAAACAAGTGATACCATATTATTTAGCAGATAGATTAGTATCTTCGACAGTATTAGGAATATCATTATGTATAACACAAATAATAAAGGGCCTAACATTGAACCTTGAGGAACACCGTGTGTTACATGTTTGGAATCTGAGAAATACACCTTTGAATGGCCTTTACATCTTCGTGAATTATCTTAGGCTGTGTCCGATGTTGCACTTTTATCACCCTAATATCTAAATCCTAAATTTATATGCCCTAAATCTAGTGATTATTTAGAATTTAGGAATTAGATTTTAGGGTTTTGCAGGACACTATGCCCTGAAGTTGACGCGCACTAATTAAACTAATCATGTTCGTTGCTATAATTTGTACAAAACGTCAAATTTACTGACAAAGAATAGCTTCTTACCTTCTATTTTGTGAAATATAATATTGACATTTACTCTCAAGCATCAAATTTAGTCGAATTGTATAATTCATTTTTGTTGTTCTAAAGTGTTGCCATACAAACCAATAGATATCGCTAGTGTGCCATTCGGAGTTGCATTTATGTAAAGAAGACCTAAATCCTAAATACTAAGTGCCAAAATGCGACATCGGACACAGCTTTAGTCGCTTGACTTCTATTTTGAAGATAGAATTGTAATAGGTTATGGGCAGTCCCTCTAATAGATCAATCCATAACAAATGAATTTCGTGAGGGGCAGCTGTCAGAAATAAATTTCATACAAAATTTACTCAATGATGGAGCCATGGAAAAATTTATGGTTTAATTTTATGAATGAATTGTATCATAATCAAAATTTCTCGATATTTATCATAAGATATATAACTAAATAATTTTTAAAAATATTCAAAAGTGAGGTTAAAATCACTCCTGTGGATAGCAGGTGACGTCATTCTGGAATGGTCTATACTATAGTGACTGTATATACATAGTGTGGCCAATAGGGGGATCGATTTTGATTGGTCGGCGCGAATTTGCCTAAATATGGCGGATATTATGCTAAGCTCAAATATTGTTTACATACATTAAGTTCAGAAAAGTGAAATTTAAGATATTGTTTGTGAATTATATCTAAATTTAAAGTAATTATATTATATTTATAATTCCAATAGTGTAAATAATTAAATTATATGTGTATTTGTAACTCAAAAGTGTTTGGTTAGGTTAAGTGTGTCAATACAAAGTTGTTATTAACACGATTTGTATTAATATGTTTCTCTATACTAAACAACACAACACAGTTAATATATAGTAGATATAAGTAGAAACGGATATTTTTTTATTCTCGTTATATTGAAATAATAATTGTAAAGGTAAGATCTTTTTATTTTTCTGTTCTACCGATATTGAATTTCCCTTATTTACTATTAAAATTTAGTATAAAAAAGTAAAAGAAATATCCTGCCAAACGGATAATTTTCTGGCATTGTTATTTTGCAAATTAAAATTGTAAAATTGTTGATTACAACAAAGGATGTTGATTATAACCAAATAATGCTGATTACAAGAATGAATCTAAGAAAGGAAATTTCATCAATATTTTAAAACTAGCATTTTTCGAAGAATCAAAAGTATAGTTTAAATTTTAAAGCGTGTGTTAATTTTCAAATGGGGGCGTATGTACATATTTATTATTTGTATGTAAATATTTGTATAATTAGAGATGAATTATACAAAAATATCATATAATACCTCTATTTGTAATTTAGTGCTGTATTTTTGTAAAAATAAATTTTTGTTCCCATTTAATATGCTCTTTCATTAATTGTTTATCGAATCACATCATATGAATTCAAATTTCCCGCGCATTTTGCCTAAATATGGCGGCGATTGGCCACACTATGTACATACAGTCACTATAGTCTATACCATGAGATGATTATCTCGAATAAAAGCAGATTGACACTTGTAACATATATTTAGCAATGGGTAAATACGCCTTGATGATAAATTTATTTATAAATAATTATACAAGCATCACCAATGGGATCACAGTTGAAAAAACTATTTATATTTCTTGTCCAACAACCTACACTCACTGATGTATTTGTAACCGATTTATCTGTCGCGATAGTTCACTTGTGGCATGTTAATATTTCATTTGGATTTAGTCTGGAGAGTCGCCAGCCTAGAGAAGGTAAACAAAGAACTGAAGTTTCCATAAGGGTTTATCGCTGCCTGACTCAATTAGCGAAAGTAAATAAGAAAAGTTTACGCTATGGCGATGCACGACGAATACTGATCAACAACTCCAGCACACCACTCTCTGTTTTATCTATTTTTAAACATCATCAGACAATCAATTTCACTTACACAAACTTATTATAAAATGGGCAACAGCTTAACTTAAAACATGTAATTAAAAAGTCTGGAAAATGTAATTCTTAAGAGAAATCCCACACTCTCTATAAAATTTCGGGAATATGATATGGTAGAAATGTTTAGACAAGACTTACGCCAGCAAATAATATTACTAAAGTAATGACGTCATATACTATACGGCCCTGGAGATCCCTATACCAAGAGTAGCGAAAAATAAAATGTAGTGGAGGACCCATTTACCCATTATGCATTGATTGATTGAGTGAAGAAGAGGAGGAGCTTAGCGCGTGACGTAACAATATGGCCGGTTTAAGGTAGATGCTTCGTTTCCCGCAACTGTATTCTTATACACTGCAGCGTTTGAAATACAAAGTAATATTAATATTATAGTTAATATTAAATAAAAATAATGTTTCTAGTATGAATAACATTTTGAATTTTGCGAACTAGTCCGTTTCATATAAAAATTATATTCAGTATTCTCTCGAATTTTGAATTTACATGATTCGAGTCTGTTTTCTTGAATCTACATAGTACTGCATTATTACAGTCTTTGGTAGATTAATGGAGAGATAAGTATTATTATTTTATTGTCATCTTTGTGCAGACAGGTCTACAAGTTTAGATTTCATTACGAAGTATTTTAATAAAGACACTAAGCAATTATTATCTTGTAGTTATACCCGGCAAAATATAATCTTGCTTTACAAAATGCAAGGAGCAAGTATTATTTTTACTCGGTTCCTTTCCCATTTTTAAAAGATGAATGCATAACTTTCGTCAACCAACTATTTCAAATTGGCAAATTTCTCTAATAAATTTTTCTATAGAATTTAGGTTCTTGTTTCCGGGAAATTATGGAAATTAATTATTTCTGGATTTCTGCGTGCTAATGACAGATTAAACGCAACTAAAACGTGTTGAAGTTTTAGATTTTGTTATTATACTTTATTTCACGTAAGAATAGCGTTGGTTTAGTTAGGGATATATAAATTCTACCCTTTGATTGGTCAGAATATAAACCTATTTCACAGAAACGAAACAAATATCGCCTGTCAGTTGTTAAATAAAATCTACAGAATTAAGTGATGTTTAACCATATTTTGTTGCAATTTTAGATTTTGACATTTTTACATATAAATATATTTATTATTGACAAAGCTTGGTTTCACAAATTTAAATTATTTATTCAATGCATGTAAAAACTGTAGGCTCTTAAGAGTAATCTACTATTTTCTTACGTAAAATGAAGTATAGCCTACAAATTTCAATCCACTCGTGATTTATTTGTTAAGTAAGTGACAGAAACGATGCGGTCGCCGCTACCTCGGCTAGGACTTACTACTATAGTGTTGTGAGGATCCGGCAAAACTTGGATCCGAGTACCCGGATCTCAAAATATTCGGTTTCTCGGATATCCGATGTTCGGATATTGAAGTGGATATCCGTAAATATAATTCGGATTTGAGTCCGGATCCGTTTTGAATTCGGATCTGGATCCGGATCGATGTTTTGTTTACGGATCCGGATCCGAATTTTAATTTTGGATCCAATTCTATTAACTACATCAAACAAAAATTTATTGTGGATTATTTCATAATCAGATTTATTTGGTTTTGAAACTCCATGATAATACTTATATATTCAAATATTATCATCGGGTTCAATACTGAGAATATTCGAATCCGAGAACCGATGCAGATTCTGAAATTCCATATCTAAAATCCGATACTCATACTCATATTCCGAACCGGATCCAAAATCCAATACTCAGATTTGGATCCAAAATCCGATTCTCAGATCCGGATCCAAAATCCGATACTCAGATTCGGATCCAAAATCCGATACTCAGATCCGGATAGTTCAACAATTAATTATCCGGATATCCGGATATTTTTGGATCCGAAACTGAAACTATCCGGATCCGGATCCCACCACTACTTACTACCATGTACTAGTTCATATTTTCGCCGCTAGACGTCATATTACTCTATTTCACTAGCGAATACCTTGCTACTCATATACCTACTAGACATTACTGAAATTGATTTCATTTGCTGATTTTTATCATGCATTAATTTTCTCCATATGATGTAGATTCCCATTTCCTTGGGGAGATGGGGTTGAATATGAAAAGTAAAACAAGGGAAAAAGGTCCCTGGTGTCCCATGGGAGTTGTGCTCGCGCTCGCCAGCTCATTAGTCAAGTTTGTAGTTGGCGAAAGCGAAAAGCCTGTGAGCGCTAGGGATAATCAAGTTTCCCTACTCCTACTCCACTCCGCACTGTGTCAGATAAAAGCCAGCAGATTGCACGTGAAAATTTTAAAATCCGCCGTAATTAGAATGTGCTTGTCACACGACACACGCAACCTTTCGCCCCTGTACTGCAGACTGCACTACTCAATTACGAATAAATATAATTTAGGTTAGGTAGAAATATGGGAAGTCCGGGAGAGATGCCACACCTTTTATGCTAGTTCCTCGGGTAGTTCATCCGTGTTCCGTGACATCCGTAATCAAGTAACTTATTATATTTAGACTCATTTAAAAATGTAATGTTACATTAAAAATCTGTTGTGGCCACTACAATAGGCTATTCCACAGTAATCTAAAATAGTAAAAGTTTATTGAAAATATGAACGATAATGGTTAAAGGATAAGGAAAACCATATTTCTTTTATTATAAATTATTCGTTGTAGAAGACACGGGGAGTATTGCTTTTGATGATGCAGGACATGTGCACGCGTGTTTGAGCAAATAGGATCCAAGTATGACCTCCGATTTTGAGAAGCCCCGCCCTAACTAAGAATATACTTCTTCGGGTGTATCGGATCTGTTCGGTTGCTGTTCGGGTGACGTTCTAATTTCTTTGTTTTTATAAAATGAGAAAAAATGTGAAATAAATTAAGTATAATATTACAATTTAAATATACATTATTTTGTAATTTGTTTAACATTTTTTCGTGGCTTGTGACCCTCTGTTTGTTTACTTCTGGTGTATCCACATTACCTACGTCACATAGCTAATTTAAAATTCGGACCTTAATATCTCGCTTATTTGGAGGAATTTTTAACTCGGACTTTCACATGTGGTCTTATATTTTTATGTACTTCAAGAAAAAAAATTTAAAAAAAAATATCGTGGAATAGCCTATTAATGCTTCTCTCCATTTTCATATAAGGCTATATAAGTATTGTATTTAACATTTCGCACAAAAGTAATCCCTGTAAGATATTGGATTCATGCTTAAAATCGCATACCCAGAGTGAATAAACACGATTTAAGGTCCCTACACACCTGTTTTTAACATTTTTACGATGATATCTGTGTGTGTGTGTGTGTGTGTGTGTGTGTGTGTGTGTGTGTGAGTGTGTGTGTGTGTGTGTGTGTGAATGTGTGGATGTTGGAGGAACGATTACTCAAAAACTATAAAACTCAAGACCAGTTTACTATGAATTCCTTAATCTGACACTTATGGGAAGAGCTGAAAAGGTTTTGGTAACAATTTATTTAATAGTTTCTTTAAAAAAATCTTCTAAATTAAATTTTTGTGAAATTTTTGATATTACAAATAGTGAAGAACATAAAATTATCCATCTAATACAGTTAAATTTTTTAGTATATCTTGTATAGATTTAGAGATGAAGACACTATAATATATAGAAGAATCAGATGTAATACGTCGCAGAGGCTAAACTACACTAAGGAAACCAGTTGACAAATTCAAATGTCAAAATGGAAATGGCGAGATTTTTGTTTTTAATAAATATCTCAAACATCAAAGAAATATATTCGTATTTCAAACATGGGTGTGTTGGTGTGTTGTCATATTAATATTTTCGTATCAATTGTGAACAGTGACCTCTATATACAAAATAGACCGGCGGCTTGAATAACTTGCGTGTATCCACCGAGAATACCACCCGCCTTACTGGTTGGGTGTCTATCTCTCTCTAACTTTCGTGTATAGTTGGACCAAGCAGATATGCGAAAATGTATTTAAGCTTTCTTCTTCATGTTCATCGTTAATTCGTCGTACTGGTACTAGCTGACGCATGCGTACTTCTCACTGTTAGAAAGAGATAGCCACCCCACCATGACAGTTGAGTGGATACAGCTCGCGCCGTTGTAAAGAGATAGGAGTAGCCGGTCCATTTTGTATATAGAGGTCACTGATTGTGAATCTACTGCTAACCTCAACATACGCAATGTATTCCAGTGTCAACTTTAAATTCAATTTGCTTCGTTATTTCATTGGTTTCTTATGATTTCTAATTTACATTCAAATTCTACGACGTGTAATGAATATTATTATATTTATCTTAGTCACATTTTGGACTGTGACTACTACCATCATCGACCTTTAAACTAATGGACCAAGTGTCTCGTATTATTTTATTGTTAGAATAATGCTCCAACATAAAAGGATAGAAATATATATTCTGTCCTTCAACAGTACGGAAGTTCTCAGTTAAAGTATACTGCGATGCGTTCGTACTCATTGTACATCTTTTTCAGCCATATGTAAACCTCTATACATCGCTCTCTATCACTAAATAGTTGTCAAAATCTACATTTGACGTTTCGTAACTGTTTGTCTATTATTTGCTTTTTTTTGAGAACATTTACAATTAATTCTGTCAATATATACGTGTATGTGTTGTAAGGTGTGTATGCGACAAAATAATGGGGAAAAGGTGTATTTCGTGCAGTCAGCAGTACGTACGCGGTTCAGCTGTGTCATTTCATATGTAAGGTCTTATTAATTCTTACTTGTCCCAATATATTACATACATATTAATGTATGTAATATATTGTATTAAAAATATGTAATGAATCTAATTATGCACGAAAAATTAAATCTATACTCTTAACGATTACTCACGAAGTACAACAAGTTAGGGACAAATCATTTTTTTTATTTTGCTGCGTTTTCTTAACTTCCGTACTGTTGAAGGATAGAGATACTGTGTCTGCACCGTTATGGCGGGACAAGTATTTTGCTCGTACACAGCGTCTATTAGTTTAAAGGTCGATGACTACCATTAAATTCTTCAGATAGGATTATGTTATATTATTTTTTTTTTCTAAACCTCTGGAATGTCGTAGTTCTGAAAAAAAAGCCTGGGCCGGATGTTCTGAAACATCTGGTATATGAAATACCCAAAAAAAAAACTTTCGCACCATAGAAATAAAACATATTGTAATAACTTCCATAAGATAAATTTGATTGACAAAATTTCAACATTACGATTAATTGACAATTATGTACTACGTTTACATGCAGTTTAGAAAATGGTTTCAGTTTTCAGTCAAAATTTCGGTTACGATGCATGACAGAATAAACGGGCAATTGGCAAATTCTATGAGTTCCGCAGATTGTTTCGTACAACTATTTAAAAGAACGTTTTGAAAACGCGTCATATAATATGATCTTAGGATCATCTAACTGCTTTTAGGAAAACCAACAAAGTTGTAACATTTTATATCTTAAATATCTTTGCTGCAGATATGATGTTACATGGAATTTAAACTTATTTAATATAAAATTTAATTTTAAGCAATTTATTGTTATAGTTATGCTCCAAAAATTACAAGAGGGCCAATATCCTCACTTATTTAAAAATCCATAATAAAACTCTTATATTCCCGGAATACAGTCAGATTTCTTTTCAATTTATTTTTGTTTCGTTAAAAAATTTAAAATATGAGAAGTCTGATACTCTGAACTCTGGAAATTATAATGAACATGAAATATGAGACATAAAAGATAAAATATAAACTTTATATAATAACAAAGAGTACTCCAGCGTGCTCGTTAAACATGGAAATACATTTTCATTTATTTATTTTCCTTTAATTCAACATTATTTATTTATAATAAAATGAACAAGTTTTACAGTATAATAATTACATTTTTGTTATACGAATCAATATTTTCATTTACACAATACAAATATGAAAAAACAATTAGGTAATTAAAACGTTTTATATTACACAAACAAATGAAAATGAACAGTATCATGTTTGTGTTATGCACCCGAATACTCCGATCTTCATTTATTTCATTTTTACTGGTGGCGCTATCTGTACGAAGATTATATAACCATACTATTTTAGAGCTATGGATAAAGTAGATTGCGTTTGAGAATCGACCGGTTTTACACGCATCAAACAAAAAACTTATTTTCTTGAAGCCAAACTTTGTTATACTACATATTTTTTGCTTAAAAAATGTACATTATCTGAATATTAAAAATTACATCGTAAAAAACAAAATCATGATTGATTTTCAGTTATTTACTGTCGATAATATAGTTTCTTTAATGGAAGATGACTAGTCAAGGTAATTTATTAGCTGTCTCTTAATCTTTAATACATACTTGCAGATAACTTCACTGCATTCCATACCCATAAGCTTACAAATATGAAATATTCATACGTAATAAAACAAGTGATATGATTATCATCGATGATATTTTCGATTGGAACCGAGTTGCAGATTTCACGAGTCCGAAGGACATGTGAAATATGCTGCTCCGGTTTCACGAGCAATATCTTCTATTATTAATCATATCATGAGCTTATATTTATGAGAAAATATAATGAATTTTCGTTAAAATTAACTGCCAATTGTTGTAAAAATCCCTTAGTAACGAATATAAATAAGGTGATTGAGACAGACAAATACATTGCTGTCAATCAAATGTCAAATCATAACTTATAGGGAAATTCAACGGTTATCTGTCATATTGACAAGATGTCATTAGAGGTTAATTTTGTTTAAATAATTATACCTGTTTCTAAAAATTAAATTTAGATGTAGAAAAAATACTGTGTGCACCTTGTGCCCGAAATATGTTTAGTGCTCTCGAGTGGTTTTCTGACTCCGCTAAATTCTTACAATATTTAAATATAATACTTCTGTTAGATTCGTTCCCTATGTTTCGTTTTAAATGAACAGGTGACCTTGAATATCATCTTTGGTGAATTAGACTATAACTGGTTGTCGACATTTTTTCGCTACTGTAAATCGGGTTTGACCAATCAGCGGGCAGAAATTCTGAATTTTGGGAACACAAATTCCAAGAATTTATAGCCCTTATTTTATTATTATTAATTTAATAATTATTATTATATACGTGTCTTTTATTATTATGCTCTTCATTATTATGAATAATAATACATATAATAATAGATCATTGTTTCGTTTCTCTCTTCATGTAATGTTTTGACAGTTGCAGTTGACATTTACTTGACAAGTGTGCAATCGTGCTGCTTGTTTTCATGAAAATATAATATTAATACAGGTATTAAAAAGCAATAAATTTGTAGTGATAATATGAAAACTTTTTAGGAGTAATTTTAGATATTTAAAATAAATTTATCATGCTATATATTAAATATATTTGAAAGGTTATCTAACACAAATAGATGACGTTTAAATTTTCATGATATATCAACAAATTAATGCCAACGCCAACAATTAAATAGTTTTGTACATAATACAATGTTCAAGCTTGAATCGTATATAACACCAATCCTTTTAAGTTATGTGGATAAGTATATTAAAAATTTTAAGCCGGAAGATTCACAGGTAAACAGCAAATTATCAATTTAAAATGAAAATATACTACGCCTAGATTTTCAAGGTTTCTTTATGGGGAGGAGATGCATCGTTTCACAACTTAGATTTGCGATTAGATGTCTTAGAACAGGAATTACAACTACCTTTTAGTTTAATATCTGGTCATATTCACGAACTTTTAATTCATGTGCCATGGACGAAACTTGCATCGGAACCAATTAAAATAACCATAAATACCATAGAATGTTCTCTTACATTAAGAGGGTCGGAAAATGCAAGTGCCGAACAAGTTAATGTCAGCAAGGAAAAACGAAAACCAAACAGAAAGTAAGAAATATAGTAGATTATATATTAGTTGTCTTTCACTATAGATTTCTATCCAAACTCACTTATAAAACTCATTATGAAATCTTATCTTCAATCTTACAAAAACAAAAAGCTTGCAAGTAAAACAGAATAGAAAAAGTCGAAAGAAGATTGAAGGGCGAAAGCAAGCAGTCCAGCAGATTTTAGTTTGTTTTCGGTTTGGAAGAGACCTGCGTATTGCATATTCAATTTTAATTCAGTATTGTCTGTCAGATGGCAGTACCACTACCTTATCCTCTTATCCAAGATCATATTGGTATAGTCTGTTCCGCGGACGATGACAATTTAAGGTCATTTGTTAATGCCTGTATAAAGGCGGATTTATGCAGCCATTTACATTTTAATTTAATTCTCATTTATAATTTTTAAATGTACTTATTCATACAAAAATATAAAACAAAAATAAATAAAAAATGAACGCATGCACACATATAAAAATACGCTGACAGATGATGAAAGTTATAACCCGACTTTCATTGGAATAAAATTTATTAATAAAAATATTCAACAATAGTGACAGCGAAGAAGTTATGAGTTTAGTTTTAAACGTGTTATTGCAATAAAAAACCGTAAAAAGAAACGATATCGGAGATACATAATGACAACCAGCTGATCAACTCAAATTCTCGTCCCTGTCATGTTGTACACGCATGCGCCATTTATAATTTTCATTTATTAGATAAAAGTTGGCCATCTTTAAAAATAAATGAGAATGAGCGATAAATGAAAACGTAAATGAAAATGGTGTATGCATGGCTACATTGATTTACATACATTTATCTTTTAAATGAAAATTAAATTAAATGTAAATGAAAATGGCTGCATAAATCCGCCTTAACACTAATGGCCTTTTATAGAGCTTATATACTTCATTTCACGTAGAATAATTGAATAAATAATTTAAATACAGTGAGTCAAATTCAGCACTCTTCTTTAATTAAAGAAGCTTCTCTAAAAATAATAAAGTAAAGAGAGACATATGCATTGATACATTAATACGAGAAAGATGCAACATGTTTCCATAGTTACTATACTCTGTTTTTAAACTATAGACAGTAACTAGAAATTCTAGTGAGAAAATCAAAGCCTGTGATTGGCTGCTGCGCTATTTCGTGCAGCCGCATTTAACCAGATGAAATTTCAAGTTAACCTTCAAATGTAATTCAAACGTCAAACTCTCAGTAGTTGTCAAATCACTTGTTGAATTTGCACGTGTTTTTGTTTCATTTCTGTTTTCGTGATATTTCGCGAATAAAAACAGTTATAATATATAAATTTTACATCAAGGAATTACAAAAAAATAATGCAATTAATTAATTTATGATTTTATATGAATAAATTAAGTAGATTATCTATAATAGTTTTGGTTAATGAATATATATAATAATATATAAATGCTGACGTGACCTTCATTTCAACATTTCAATTCTCCCGCCAAATAAATCTAGTGACTTTTTTGGTAACTTCTAGCGGTGTAAATGTGACTTCGTCTAGTGCTGCTGTCTATAACTTGCGGACATTCACGTGACGAAGCGAATTAGCCAATCCGAACTTGTGGAGAAACTGTCAGATTGAAGGGCGGAGATTTGATGTTTGTTTTGGTTTATAGCGTATTATTCGTTTTGTTTTCATAGTTTGGCAAAAAAAATAGAAAATAACTCAATACGCACTAAAAACTTCAATATGAAAACTGCGAAACTATGAAAACAAAACTCATAACCTCTGAACACGCTACTAAAACAAACTTCAGGGTTGCGTTCCAAAACTCTACTACAGAGTACGAAATTACTCAAAATCGCTAAAAAAACTAATAATCTTACTCTAAGGGCCGGTTTTTCAATCTCTGGTTAAAATTTTAACTTCTAGTTAAGTAAACAATACTGCATCGTTTTGTTGACAGCTGTGATAATTCTGTCATTTGACAGTTCATTTCGTTTTAATTTTGTTTATTTAACTCTTAGTTAAAATTTTAACCTGATATTGAAAAACCGGCCCTAAGAGGGGGCTTGACATTGATGTTGTAATTATAAGTAGTTTTGTTAATTTTTTAATTTTAATTTCAATTTTTTACTCCAACAAAACTCATTCTTCCAAAACACACTGCACTCTTAAATTACGGTACTTTTGAATTTGGAAAGCTGCCCAGCTTTCTGACTTTCAATGTGACAGTTTCTCCCCAAGTTCTGATTGGCTAATTCGCTTCGTCACATGAGTGTCCGCAAGCTATAGTTTAAAAACACGGTATAGAGACGATCACTACACTAGTGAAGAGTGCTGAATTCGGGCCAGTGTTGCCAACCTTGTGATAATTGTACATGTAAGATAATAGTAAATTAGTACGTAAAGTGAGAAAAAATATGTGTAAGAAGAACGAACTAAATAATTCCTGATGAAGAAGTTTGAGATAAAACACGTAATTTTGAGTGTCTTTATGATAACTTCAATGTCCGATATTAGCAATAGTGAGGGCCAGACTGACAAATATGTAAACATAACTTATAAAAATAAATAATCCTTTCATTTTCAAAATTTTTCAATTTTAAATTAAATTTCATATGCACCTCGGCACTGAAGTTCCTCTTATCACCTATATAGTTCATTTTCCACCTTAGAATAGAAAGGAATAGAATGATGTCACTTTTGTGTCACTTTTACACTAAATTAACTATAATTATTGGTGATTTGAATAATGTCATTGTTTATTTTTGCAATGTTTTTGCTATAAAATATGGTATTTCTGCAAAAGAACTGTTGTCTACAGAAAGTTTTTACATTAGGGGATGGGCCAAAAGCAACGAAGTCACACGAATATTATCGAAGCAAGCCGAATGGAATAGAATGGATTGGAATAGAACAAGAAATAAAATTTGGTTATATCCTATTCCATTCCATTCTGTGCAAGTATAAATGGTTCCATGCATTTACATTGGTTTATATTTCTATGGGGTATTCCACCATAACAAAAAAAGAAAAGAAAAAATTCAATTTAAATAAAGTATGGCTCAATAAATAATAATTAAAACAATGAAAACATTTTTGAAATAATTACTTTACAAGATATTTCACATTTGTTAAAAGAGGAAATTGACGTCTTACAATTGTTAACTTTCTCTCGTAGCGTACTCAGAGCAGTATGTGTGAGAAAGACAAGTATAGGGGGAATGTGACGTTACATCGATTTCTCGAAAATAAAATACTATTAAACTAGGAACAATTAAGATTTTTTAATACTATGAATGGGGTCCTATACCATTTTTCTTTAATTTTTTTTTTTCTGTAAGAACAGGATAAAATAAGAATTTTAGTGCAAACGCGACTTAAAAATTTTACGTATTAAGCGAGATATGAATTTTTAAAGTTCAAGAATTTGTGCGTGACGTAGCAGGTACTAACAAGTGATCGACAAACAATGGGACAAACTCTTAGTTATAGAGGGAACAATTTTTTTCATATTTGCATATCTGAAATGTTTGTATATAAAAACTTATACGTTATATTCATGAAGAAATTATTATTAAGTATAAATAACGTAAATAATAAGCATTTTTTCCTAATAAATTATAGAACATTGAAACAGTTTGACAATATTATTACACAAAGTATGACGACGGATGGCGCTAGTGTTGGCTGTTTTGAAGTTATTAATTTAATTAATATTATTATTAATTTAATTAATATTGCAAATTGATTTAATTATAAATATATTATTATTGTTAATATTACTAGATGTTATAATTAAATAAATTCATCAAACACAAAATTGTTAAATGCTTTGTTAGGTTATAGAACAACATGACATTTCATATTCTTTTAAAGGTGACCATTGCAGGCGCGCGAATCTCCTTTTTAAAATCAGGAGACCAATCAAATTCTTAGTACCTAACGCGTCATACCCAATTAGTAATCAGCTTCAATTTATTCTTTATAGTTTGTGACCTAGTCAATATTTAAAGAAAATTGTTTCACTAATACTCATTAATTTATGTATATTTTCGTCTTCTTATTTAAGATAGTTAAAATATGTCTATGGTATAGGATCCCATTGCTTCAAAACTGAATGAAGTTTTATTTAAAATAATAAAAAAAAATTGAGTGGAATACCCCATCTGTACTACTCTGTTCTATTCCATTCTATTCTATGCAATCTATAAATCAGGTTTAAATAACTTTTATAGGCAAGAAATAACTGCAGCTCCTCCAGGTTACGTTCAAACATTAATAAATAAAATAGTTAGCAACATAACAATAAACTGCAACAATTTAATTCTTAAATACGTTGAGGAAGACATAGTTGTTTCAGTTAATATTAAATTGTTAACATTTCAATCTGCTAATGAGATATGGAAAGCAGCATTTACGGGTAAATTATTTATTTATTTTACTATTAATATTCTCTAAACATATTTTACATTACAGATTCATTACCTCAATCAATAATGAGAAAACTAATAACACTATCCGATTTAACAGTTTGTCTCGATAAAAGAAACGCTGCTGGTAAGATAGAAATATACCAGGAGCCAATTCTTTATAGATGTTCTGTTGAGATGAGATTTCTTAGGCAATATTTGTCTAATAGCGATAAAGCTTTGTCAACGAAATTAGATATTTATTGCAACAGGTATTTAAAACTGCAATAATATTTTTGGTTTAGTCGAAAATATTATTTGAAATTTGCAGAATGGAATTCAGTATGACGGAACAACAAATACCAATGTTGATAAGAATTATGCATTTGTTATTAGCTTTGCATCAAAGGCAATTGAGAAATGAGGGTATTGCAGAAAGCAGTTCATACCAATCAGTAGACGAGGGTGAGTTAGTTTATTTAATAAATAATATTAATATAATAACATTTCGATTTATGTTGCCATTTTTGCATTATTTATTCAACAATAGGCTATTCCACCGTAATCGAAAAGAGTTAAAGTTTATCAAAAATATGAAAAATAACAGTTAAACGATACGGAAAATACCAACTATTTTTTTTTAATTACTCCCTCTAAAAAATCCGGGGAGTTTTACTTTTGATGACGTAGGACATGTGCACGCGTGTTTAAGCAAATAGGATTCAAGTTTGAACTCGGACTGTATGGAGCTCCGCTCTAACTTCGCTTCAACATAGAATATAATTATTCGGGTGTGTCGGATATGTTCGGATGATTTTCTTGTCTTCGCATGTTTGTTGATCTATCTGTTGCACTCCTTTGAAATTTGTTTGAAATCGTGAGTCACCAATAAGAAATAACGTAAAATAAATTAATTTCAATAATATATTTCCTTCTCTAATAATAAAATATAATATTACAATTCAAATATATATTATTTTGTAATTTGTTCAACATTTTTTCGTAAGTCTGTGATCCACTGTTTGTTTACTTCTGGTATACCCACATTACCTACGTCACAAATGAAATTTACAATTCATACCTCAATATCTCGCTTATTTGGAGGAATTTTAAACTCGGACTTTCACATATTGTTTTGCATACTTATGTAGTTGAAGATAAAAAAAATTGATGTGGCCAACACAAAACCTCCCGTTATTTAATTTTTACATACATACATACATACATACATACATACATACATATACATACATACATACATACATACATAGGGATAAGAGTAAGAGCTCAGCTAACTCACTTCACTCTTTAACATTAAAATGACCGAATTTCGGTAGCGAATAACCGCATCCGGACAAAAATAATAGTTACGCAACAATCATCCTTCGCCACACATTCCTATCCATTTTAATTAATTTACATACTTACGTATTTACTAACGCTGCAGACTGCCCATTGCATAAAACTATTGATTTATTTACTATTTTCTTTTTAAAATGTCACTATTATCACAGACCCACCATACTATACAGACAGCTCACGTACAGTAACGCAAAAAAATTCCCCGAAACACTAGTACCCCCTTATCGGCCGGGAATGAAAGTAAAAGTGGTCGGTTATGCAGGTTTCTTATTTTTTTCTCTACGACATACAAGTCGCCATTTAAAGAATTCAATTCAAAGTTGCATGCGCAGTGGCAAAGTAAAAAGGGAAAATATATTGTACAGTCGCAAGCATAAAGCACAATACCCACCAATATCTTTCATAAGCATGAACCCGAACGAAGGGGAGTGGAGGTTGGCAAGCCGTCATTAAACTTGTTGCACGGACTGTATAAATAATTATTTACCTAGAATTCTATGATTATCTCGCTCTTTTCATCGTCCTGTCGCATATTTTGCGCAACCCATAGAGTTCCTAGCATAGGCGATCTGTATATCGTACTCGTAGTCTTTTTCATAAATTTTCATTATATTGGTTCTTATAAAGCTAAAGGACACATTTAAGAAAAGTAATTACGGATTATCAAATAGTATTCTTGTGCTATTTTTATTATTTAGTTTTTTCTTTACATCATAATTTGAAAATACGTTGTGGAGAGATAGAAAGAAGGCAAATAATTAATTTCATATTTTATGTAAGTTACACAATTTAAAACATTTGATGTAGTTCCTTATTTAATATTCATTACAGATTATTTTAAAATATGTCCCAGTATAAGAAATGTGCATATTATTCTTGTTCTTCAACAAGAAAATATAATCCGGAGAAACATTTTTTTAAATTTCCTATAAAGGAAGAAGAAATATGTGACCTATGGTTACAAAACTGTGGAAATAGAGAACTTTTTCAATTGTCACAAGAAACATTATCTTCCAAATTAATATGCGAAGATCATTTTAATTTTAATGACTTTGTAAATAATGTTTTGAGAAATAAACTTAAACGAGGTGCTACACCAAAACCGTATGGTCCGCAGACATCTTCAATTCAAAATGACAATTTAGAATCTTCATTATCATCACCAAAATTGAAAGTACTGACACCTACAAAAACATATAAACGTAAATCAGATTATGATAACATAAATATAGAAGTTCAAGAAAGTAGTTCTGGTGCCATGAGAATAATTACACCTGAGAAATCAGTTAGAAGAAAATTAAATCTTTCTCCATGTGATAAAAATTTAAATATTGTCGTCCCTGATGTTAACACTCCCGTTAAAAAAAATTCGCCTTCTAAACTGATAAATAAATCTAAACGCCAATTGAGAAATTTAAATCGTAAACGAGTAGAGATTTGTCGATATAAGAAAAAAATTTACAAATTAGAAAATATGTTTAAAACATCAAACACACATTCAAATATTTTTATACAAATGCTAGCACGAACTAAGAAAAGGCAACAATGGACACGGGCTGAAAAGAATCTTGCTCTAAGTTTGTATTTTAAATCACCTAGTAATTATAAATTTATGAAACAAAGTCTAAAATTTAGTTTACCTGCAATATCGACAATTCGAAAATGGATACATATATATCAACTTCCAACAGGACTAGTTCCAAAATATTTTTCTAAATTAAAATTAAAAGTGTCTACATTGACGAAGAATGAAAAACAATGTATATTACTTTTAGATGAAATGTCGCTCAAACAAGGGTTAGAGTATAATAAAACCCGAGATATAATTGAAGGATTCAGTGATTTAGGATTTTTAGAGAGATCCCCTGTTATTGGAACACAGGCTTTAGTGTTCATGATTCGGGGTTTATTTTCATCGTGGAAATTACCGGTTGCTTATTTCATAAGTGCTGGTCCTGTAAAAGGTGACATTCTTAAAAGTTTAATTATTAAAATAATAACAGATTTGCAAAAGTTGGGCTTGGATATAAGGGCAACGACATGCGATCAGGGTTCAAACAACAGAAAAATGTATAGTGATCTAAAAATTTCTGAAAACGAACCATATTTCTACGTGGGAGATAAAAAAATTTATGCTCTTTTTGATGTCCCTCATATTTTTAAAAGTATTAGAAATATTTTATTAAAAAATGACATATGTATTTCTGGTAATAATGTTTCTTGGAATGATATAAGAAATACGTATCTAAAAGATAAAAATACTACAAGATGTTTAACAAAAATCACAAAAGCTCATATTATGCCAAATTCCTTTCAGCGAATGAACGTTAAATTGGCTACGCAAGTATTTAGTCATTCGTTTGCTACAGCTATAAAAACTGCTTTCCAATTAAATGTGCTAAATAGTGATACTGCTTTAAATACCGCTGAATTTTTAGAAAAATTAAATAATCTTTTTGACTGCCTAAACAGTAAGCATTTAAATGATAAAAATCCTTATAAATGTGCGCTATCTACTGTGAAAACAACAGCAGTAGAAACTTTACAACATTCTGTTCAGTGGATAAAATCGTGGATTGTGTATAATAAAAAGAACAATACTCCGCGTAAAGACATATATTGTTTTTCGGGATTAGTGCAAACTATAAATGGCATTTTAAAATTATGGAATGATTTTCAAAGGGAGGAAATTTCTTTTATTTTAACAAAACGGTTTAATCAAGATCCTCTTGAGAATTTATTTTCATCAATTCGCAGACATGGTGGCCATAGCACTAATCCAACTGTTCGCATATTTCGTATAGCCTTACAACGTACAATAGTATCAGGATTACAGGATGAAATACAATCATCTAATTGTGAGATCGATGATAACAAATTTTTATTTATTGATTTAGAAGAAATTTATAAAAATCAACATAATATATGTGAAACAAATGTTCAAATATCCAGTTTAGATGATTGCAAAAATTCTTCCGATTCAGAATCAGATTCATGTGACAAATCAGTGGAAATTATGGAGACGGGAGACAAAAGAATGAGCGTAAACAGTCTTATGTATTTTGCGGGATATGTAGTAAATGTATGTCTAAAAAAATTTAACTGTGAACTTTGCAAACTATCATTATGTACTAATAAAAATATGAATGATAAAAATCAACTATACATTATAAATCGTGATTATAGTACTTCAGAACAATTAACTTTTTTAATAGTACCTGCAAATAGTGTACTTGATGTTGTGTCAAAATGTTGTGAAATATTTTCCATTAAATTTAAGAGCATAAAACATAAAACTGGAGTAAAAGCTTTGATTTATGAAAAATGTTTAGAAACAGTTCACATATATTTTCCAAACTGGATGAATAATTGTCAACAACATAAAGAGTATTTAATTTATCACACAGTTCACTGCCTCATTATGAAGCATTTATCGTGGTTGAGCAATGAGCTGAGAAATAAAACTAATTCTAAAAGAAAAATAAATATTTTAAAGAATGTATAATTTTGTAGAATGCCTTCTCATTTTATCTTTTTTATGAATTAAATTTTTATTTTATTTTAAATACATGGTCTTTCATTGTTTCATTTATTATATTATTTCTCATTATCTTCTTAAATATAATTATTGAAATACTCTGCTGTTTGTATTTTTTTTACCCTGAACTCCACCGACCGTACGAACTCTCCAACCATTTACAGAATATATTCCTAATAAGAAGGGGATGGAGAACATGCATCGTAGTTCTACTATGTACCGTAAATGAGCCGAGCGCTAGTTACCGGCTGCTGCTTATTACTCCCCGCAACACCCGCATCCAGATGCTGCTGCGTTGCACTATTTACATTTACGTTAGCTGTCTGTATAGTATGGTGGGTCTGTGCTATTATTAATTGTGACATTTACTGTCAGTTACATTCATTTGAAATATGAACTGTGTAACAAAGGAATTGTGTTTATCTTAGGCTTCGGGACTAATAAAAAAAAAATATTTTTAAATTTATCTGCAAAATATATAGAAAAAGTATTAATGTATTCCTGTAGAAAATTCAATAATCTTTAATTTTCATAAGACATAAAATGCGAAAAAAATTGCATTTAATGATATTTTTTGAAGAAAAACCATTATGAGCTTCAGGTAAAGTGCCATTTCCGGTTATCCGAATTACACCAAAATCTAATGGCTTCTTTCCATATTAGAATAGGATAGAAATACAAGGTTTCAGAATTTTCTGAATGATAGTATTTGAGTTAGAGCGAAGACAAAATCCCTACACATACACACACATACATATACACACATACATACACACACACGAACATACATACACACACACATACAGACATTATCGTGAAAATGTTAAAATTGGGTTCTAGGGACCTTAAAACGTGGTCATTTACTAAAATCTCGATATGTGATTTTTAGCACAATCCCTATTCATCCCTTACCAAGGGTAGCGGGAGGTAAAAAAATATCGTGGAATAGCCTATTTAACCAAAAATTAACAGTTTATTTTCAAATATATATTTGTAGAAGAAGCCGGTTCAGTAAATGACACTTGGACCGGTTGGGCGTGGTCTTTCGCTTCAACAATTTTAGCTACTGACGATTCTGGGCCAGAATGGAACCACCCTCAACACAAATCATACTCAGGGAACACTTTTCAATTAGGTGTTTATGTAGATACTGCTATAATCACATTCAAAGTAATAAAAATAACTTCTTTTAAATATTTTTATTAAGTTTTAATAGGTTTCAGAGTACTACTCAAATGACAAAGGATATTACAGTACTAGAAAATTAAAATATTGGTCGTTGCTATGTTTGCAGTTAAATGGTTGTTTTGTTGATACAGTTGTTGGTGGATTAGAGTGGACTAGTGTTAGAATGGGGATTTCAGAAGCTTTGCTGATTCCTCAAGGAATATGTAGTTGTGGAATTACAGATGTTTCTGAAAATGTGGATGTTCAACCGTACTTCAAAATAGGTACACAACAATTAAACAATTATAATCAGTTGAATTATTAAGGATGAAGGAAGGTGTTAAAAAAGAAAAAACCCCGCAGTCTTATTCACACTGTTCTTTAATTAAAACGTGGACCGGTTTAATTAATTAAAGAACAGTGTGAATAAGACTGCGGGGTTTTTTCTTTTTTAAAACCTTCCTTCATCCTTAATAATTCAACTTCACACTTGGGCGTATCTTCATTCATTATAATCAGTTGAATTTAAACATTAATAACTTCCACTTAGTACGCCACTTTTAAGAATAAAATTGAAAAAAATATAACATATTTTAATAGCTGGTTTCACAATTTTTAAAAAGTAGTGAAAATAATAGATCCGTATTTTTATTTTTCCTCAAATCAATCTTTAATCATAAAAATTGTAATGGAAAATGACATTCTTTAAAATGCGGCTGCTAGACCCCCGCTTCGTCCTTTGTCCAGTGACGTCACAGGTTCGGAGCAACGACCATTTTGATTTTCATAGTGTTTTAAACGTCAAAATGACAATTAAAAATAACCTGAAATTTATTAAAGTAAACTTGTCAATGAAATAAGTTTGCCAGTAAATATGATGTTATTAACTAACCAAAATAATCTTCTAGCGTCTAATCCCAAATCAAAAGTGAAAGAAACAGCTGATATGTAACATAGAGATAAATTCACGCCAAATGAAAATTATATTTATAAAAATGAATAAAACGATGTTATATTAATATATTATAGCATACGTAGATATGTAATCCTTAATATATATACAAGGTGTCTCTCAAATAGTGGGGCATGGCTTAACCACAGATTCCTGAGGCTAAATTAAGACGATTTAACTAAACTTGCTTCTACAGGAAAGTGTACCATTTAGCCAGAATTCTGCTTCAAAGTTCTTTAAAAAAAAAATAATTTTACGTTATCGGCGTGGCCATAAAAAAGTTACAGTGTAATCAACGTTGGAACGCCAAAGTTTCATAGACTAGTGGTTCACTAATAATAACAAGTATCATCTTAAAAGATGACATAATCATATGAACTGTCATGCCAAATTTCATCCAAATCGAATAAAGCGTTCTGTTCTGGGCATCGAACCCACCAAAAACTGGGTTCGGTTTAGGTTCAGGTTAATTTGTTTTTTGAAAGATGGGTTCGGGTGCAGTTCTGGTTCAAGCATTAATAAAATGTGCAGTTTTGTTCGCGGTTCTGGTTCGAAATAATGTAAAATGAGAGCCGGAATTTACGGAAAACGCAACAAGAAACAAACACAGTTTTCACGAAAAGTCAGCCCAGACAGCAACGCAGACGCCTAAGACGTCGATTATCGGCTGTATTTACTTTTCAAACAAAAAATTAACCTGAACCGGAGTTGAACCCCGAACCTGAATTTTAATACTCGGTTCGGTTTCGATTCAGGTTCAATGCCCTGGTTCTGTTATTATAAGCAAAATTAATTTTCAAAGAACTTTGAAGCAGAATTCTGGGTAAATGGTACACTTTCCGGTAGAAGCAAGTTTAGTTAAATCAGACACCTGTATATATGTGTCCATATATAATGTCTGTTTGAAATGAATCTGAACTTAGGTTCGGAATTTGTGACGTCACAACATGGCTGGTTTTTGCACCTTTTTAAAAATATCTTACTTTAAAACGATTTTATACAACAAAAAACGTAAATAAAAATAATTTAATTACACTGGACGATTGAAACAGGAAAAATGTACAATTGAAACCTGAGGTATATTAAATTTTTAAACCAAGTTTTGAGAAAGTTATTAATGTTTAAACTCAACTGATTATATCTGTAACAGCGATAGTAGTACAACTAATTTCGTTTGCTGTTACTTTTTTAATTATTGTTCAATTATTACAAAAATAATTGTGGTATATTTTTCGCAGGATGTTTAACTGAGAACTATAAATCAGAATCCTTGTTCGATCCTAAAGAAGGAACAGGTGGCAGTACCCGACGTAGTTTCATGATTTCTTGGGAGTATTATTTATCAACTGTAACTGAAAGTGTTTTATTAGACAAAACACCAGCTTTTGCTGTAGATTATTTGTATCATCTTGAGCTTCCTGATGATATTACTAGTGAAAAACTCTCCGAAATTGGCAGCGATTTAGAATTCAGTAACCTTGTTGAGCAGTCTATTTGTCGTACGGTAACAGGACCGTTTACAATGTATATATGTTCGGGATTGATACATAGAGTTAGTACTTTATATGAGGTTATGAAATCGTATGATTACGCGCCTTATACAGAACAGTTACCAGATCCGGAATTAATTGAATTGCATCCTCCTAGTGAAGACGATTTTGATGCTTTAAGTAATTGTATTCCTTCGAGAATATATCAAGTTACTTTCATAAAACCGGTGTTTCTGTTTCAATTGATGGATCATCCCCAGTTTCTACCGTCGAAAGAATGTCTGTTTAGGAGAATTAAAGTAAGTTTATTAATATTTTAATAATTAGAGAGAATAGGAAGCTATTGCAACAGTGATACTGATTTTAGATAAGATAAAAGATTAGAGATTTTAAAGATAAAAGAAATTCAAGATGGCTACTGATGCTACAGTGTTAGCATCTGTCGGGTGGTAGCATTGGTATTATCGCTGTAGGTAAGGTAGAGATTTCTTAAATTTTGCGAAGAGGTATTTACACTTAAAACGTTTTTATCAAATCTTAAAGAGCCCGATTCACAAAAAAGTTTAAGCTAATCCTCATTTTTGGATTAGCGAATTCTATTCTATTCCGGTATTTAAAATTTAATTTTCATGATATTATCAATAAAGGTAGATACTAGGAATAGATTAGACTATATTTTAAGTTATAAACTGTCAAAATTAGAGTAGAATTCGCTAATCCAAAAATGAGGATTAGCTTTTTTGTGAATCGGGCTGATAATGTTTATTATCAATCTTTCTAAAGGCACATTGTACTGGATGGAATAAATTCGAGTTTCTTATATGAAAAACTGTCTTATTAAACACGCTACAGAAAATTTATATAGATCTTTATCGGCCAACTTTAAAAGGCAACACAGGAATTTTTGATCGTCTTCTGTTTTTGAACTGCAGGCTAAAACTTGATTTTCGCTAATTTTGAAAATACCTTATATCTCGCTTTTTATAGAAAAATAAAGAAAAAATGTCTAGATCATTTTTATACTGTTTTTTACGTAGAATAACGTGATGTAATTAATTTTTTTTTAAACTTAATAATTCTTGAGATATAACACAAACATAAAGTGGCAATATATGTTGAAAATAGTCTCTTCTTTTTTCTTATATTATTTGCTTTCTCAATGATGTATAACAAGTCTACATTCTTTTGTTTTATACATGAGTAAAACATGAATTATTAATATTTTGGAGTGAAAAAAAAAAATTAAATTTCAGATCACCAAATGTTTGTTTTGATTCTTTATCTATTAATTAAATTCTCAAATTTCTTTTCAGTCAATTATTTTCGGATTAGTTAATTAATATTTTATCGACATTGTAGTTGGCTATGACATAATTCTAAATATGTGGTATAATATTCTTTCTGAAGTTTATATATTAGAAAAATGAATATAAATAATGAAAATAATATTAAAAATAAACAAATAATGATCTGTAATGGGGTATTCCACTTAATTATTATTTTAAATAAAACTTCATTCAGTTTTGAAGCAATTCATAGTATTAAAAAATCTTAATTGTTCCTAGTTTAACAGTATTTTATTTTCGAGAAATCAGTGTAACGTCACATTCCCCCTGTAGTTGTCTTTCTCACACACACTGCTCTGAGTACGCTGCGAGAGAAAGATAACAATTGTATGACGTCAATTTCCCCTTTTAGCAAATGTGAAATATCTCGTAAAGTAATTATTTAAAAAAATGTTTTTATTGTTTTAGCTATTATTTATTGAGCCATACTTTAAGTTAAATTTAAATTATTTTTTTTGTTATGGTGGAATACCCCATTGGTTTTTTCAATTTTTTCTTAATAAATTAAAATTTTTTCACCCCAAAAAATTAATAATTCATGCTTTACTAATGTTTTAAACAAAAGAAAGTATACTTTTTATACATCGTTCAAAAACTTATAAAATAAGGAAAAAGATGAGACTATTTTCAACATCCATATATTCCCATTTATAAAATATTATATTTGTGTCATATCTCGAGAATTATTAAGTTTTAAAAAAATCAAATTACATCACGTTATTCTACGTAAAAAACAGTATAAAAATTATCTAAACATTTTTTCTGTATCTTTTATAATAAACGAGTTATGTGGTATTTTCAAAATAAGCGAAAATCAAGTTTTAGCCTGTACCTCAAAAACAAAAGACGGTGGAAAATTCATGTAATGTTATGCTTAATAAAAAAAATTTTCGTATAAGGAAGTCGAATTTGTTCCACTCTTCAAGATGTTTAATTTAAACCAATATTACTTTGCTTCATATATAAAAATAAAAACGTCTTAGAAGTTCAATAACAAACATCTTATAATAAGAACGTCTTAAGATCTCTGACTTCAAGTCTTAAGAAAAGATGGTACCGTCTTAAGTAGTAATAAGAACGATAAAAACATCTTGAAAGTTTGATAATAAACATCTTAAGATTTGATAAGAACGTCTTAAAATTGTATAAATGTTTCTGATACGATATATATATATATATATATATATATATATATATATATATATATATATATATATATATATATATATATATATCGCTAAATTTACATTTTCACCTGTATCTAGTGACCTATGCATTTTTTCGCAAATAACAAAACACCATTAAAATAGCCTCCTAATGGGGCAACTTTTGTCTAATTTAACCAACCTCGTAGCTCTTACGGTTCTTGAGATACCAATGCATTCGTACCTTAAATGGGACACCTGTATATATATATATATATATATATATATATATATATATATATATATATATATATATATATATATATATATTCAAGCAGCCAATGCACGTCAAAAAGTGTATAGCCTTATATAATTATTATGAAGATGAATAGTAGAGTTCATTACTTATCGTATATGACATGAATAATATATAAATAATGTACATCAACGTCATATTATTCGTTTAATTGTTGCTATAGTTGGGAACATTGATAATTTGTGTGTTCATACTGTCAAAGTTATTATTTGAAAAATATTTGTATCGTGTTTGAAACATTTTTGTGCGTTGTAAAAGCCTATTTATAATAAAGTAATGTTAAACGCCACGCAACGACGCAACCTGACCGTTAACGCAAACACAAAATCTGTGAATCTGCCAAAGGTAGCACTTCTAATCAATCAGAAGAATTCGCTATATTTCTTTGAAATTTGGCTCACTTTTATTTATTGCCTTTATATGGCATACATAAGTATAAATAAGGTTAGTATTATAAAATAATTTAAATAGAAATGGACAGTGACGAAATATAGTATTTATTTTGTAGATGTGAGAGTTCATGACCATGTCGATAATACAGATTGCAATCAGTATAACTCTTTTCATAAAGATTCTAAAACCTCTTCAAACGTACCAGTACATGACGTCACACATCTAGTTACTTTTATTCAATTTTTATTAATGACGTGCATTGGCTGCTTGAATGATTTGAGTATATCTTATCTAAAATCGTTATCAGTGTTCCAGTACCTGCCCGTCTATTCTCCCAACTTTTTTATTATAGTTTATTCAAAATTTGCTAATTTTGATTACAAATAAATGATTTTCAACATTGTAGAAAACTTCTGGCATATATTCAATATCAAACGTGTCTTTGCGATGTCCGAGCGTCACTATAGAATGCGAAACCTTTGATGCTAAAATAATATTTCCCATGTATCCAAAACGGTTAATTCATACTACTTGTCAATTACCTGAACCGCCCCGAGAGATGGTAGAAGCATCATACAGAAATTGTGACGTCAAAATCATTGGATTGAGTAGCCAAATGATTTTTAATGCCAATAAAAAAACAACCATACTAGTTCCTAGCAATATTTCTTGTATCTATAAATCAGTTATCATTCCTAAATATTGGATTAAAGTAGAAACTATTCATGAAGAACTTATCATTGATATAGGTAATTTAACTTGAAAGAATTTTGAAAGAAAAGTTATTGGATTATGTATTTTTTTAGAAAGTTTTACTGTTTCGTCTACTAAAGCAAAACTTATGGTGATGCATCATATAATTGAAAAATTTTTATTGTTAGATATAGGTGATTCAAAAAGTACTGTTTTTGCTTCAACTCTTTTACAAGATGCAGCACGGGATTCCGGTAAATATTATTAAATAATAATAAGGAGAGTTAGGAGGAAAGTATGAAACTTCGGGAATATACCGAGAGTTTATTTTATCAGTGAACATAGGGTATCGTTGCCATACCGCTTAGGATAGTGTACTCCTATACGACACTTGTAAAAAGAAATTGTGGAAGATTCAATGTCTCTGCTTGAACACGGATTCTGTGGCTCAGTTGGTAGAGCGTCTCGCTAGAATTGAGAAGGTCCGGGGTTCAAATCCCTGCAGTCATTGAATTTTTCATAATTTCTTTCGTCGTTTATTTAATATTCTCCGTGATCCTTAAGGCCTAATTCTTTCATTTATAACTTCTGGTAGGATCAAAAATAATTTATTTTCTACGGTATGAATGTTTGACAGCAATGTATTAAAGCGTTTATTTTATGAGTAAACACAGGCGGCAAAAAATCAAGCCATGCTATTGATATGATAATAGTACATTACATCTTGTACATTATTTAATATTAACTACTTTAATAATATTGCAAAAATTACAATAAATTCCAAAAATTGTCGAAAAAGAATTGTTTCATTTTTTATTTTTCAATTTTTTTTACATAGAAATTGTTGGACTTTTAAAAATCAGTTTATATAAAAATAATAACGTAATAAATAAAGAGAAAAAATTGACAATAATTGATTACAATAATCAACACATTGATGTAATAACAACTAAAACGACGAAATAATTGACTGAAAAGAATTTTAAGAATATAGTTAATAGATATACAGTGTGTCCCATTTAGAAGTGCCACCATTGGGATCTCGATAACTATAAGAGATACGATGATGGTTAAATGGAACTTTTTGTGTAATAGTAATTGAGAAAAACGTTTCAAACATAAAAAATAGATATTTTTATTAACTAACCAGTGGCGTCCGAATTAAATTTTTATATTCGTAAATTTTCGAGATATAACACAAACTTATATTTTTTTAAATGGAACCCATATCTTATTTTAGTGTCAAAAAATAATTTTTTTTTTCTTTTTTCAATGACGTAAGGGTTATTATGTTTTATATTTGTTTTGCTCCTAAAATTTATTTATTTTTCTTTATTTTTGTGAATTTTCTTATTTCTCAAAATAAATTATTGTTTTTATTAATTGTATTTGATCGATATAATTTATTTTATCCCTTTATTACTTAATATTTTTATTCTAGACTCATAATTACAAATTACGCTATAATGTGCCAAGGGCGACCTGATACAAAATATTATATAAATTAATTTGATACAAGTTTTGAGCAAATTTTTCTAACGAAATAAATTATTTAAATACAAGGAGTATTTCTAAATAGAAATCTACCAATATTTTCAAAATAATTGTACATTTAATACAAAATAAGGAAAAAATAATAATTTTGAAGGCAAAACAAATATAAAACATAATAACCCTTACAACATTGAAAAGAGAAAAAAATAGTTATTTTTTGAGACTAAAATCAGATATGGGTTCCATTTAAAAAAATATAAGTTTGTATTATATCTCGAAAATTTACGGATATAAAAATTTGTTTCGTACGCCACTGGTTAGTTAATAAAAATATCTATCTTTTATATTTGAAACATTTTTCTCAATTGCCAATAGTTTAGAAGTTATTTGAAAAAGAAAAAATCAACAATAATCAGTTTTTCGTCATTATCTAGTGCCCTATAAGAATTTTTGGAAAAACAAAAGCACATCTGAGATGGCCTCCCAAAGGCGCACAAAAAGTTCCATTCAACCGACATCGTATCTCTTATAGTTCTTGAGATCCCAATGGTGACACTTCTAAATGGGACACATTGTATAATCGAAATAAACATATGATGATCTGTAATTGATATTTTCATTTGTTTCTTAACAAATTAAAAAATGTTCACACCAAAAATTAATAATTAAAGTTTTATTAATGTTTATAACAAAAGAATGTAGACTTATACATAGTTCAAAAGCTTATAAGATAAGTAAAAATATGAGACTATTTTCAACATATGTTCCCATTTGAAAAATATTGTTTGTATTATATCTCGAAAATTATTAATTTATGAAGAATCTAATTACACCATGACATTCTACGTAAAAAACAGTGCAAAAATTATCTAAACATTTTTTCTGTATCTCTCAAAATAAGCGAGATGAGGTAATTACAAAATAAGCGAAAAACAAATTTTAGCCTGTAGCTCAAAAACAATAGACGATAGAAAATTTCTGTGGTGCATATTAAACTTATCTCAAAATGTTGGCCCATAAAGACCTACATCAATTTTCTGTTGCGTGCATAATAAGACAGTTTTTCATATAAGGAACTCGAATTTGTTCTACCTTGTACATTCCTCCTGACTCATTATTTTATAGAAAAATATTTATAATATATTTTTAAAGGAATGGTAGTATTGGAACTCTACATGGAACAACTAAAATGGAAAAAAATACAAACAATATGTACAGAAAGTTACAATTTAAACATAAATTCCATAAAAGCTTTTGTATTGGAACCAGCTTTTGTGAATACAAACATACACGAAATGAAACGTGCTTCCCTAATTCAAGAACCAAATCAAGTTCTCATAATATCAGGTCCGGATTACAGCGAAATTGCTTCTAGCCCTAAAAAGGGCGAAGAAAATGTTCTTCTCAATGCAGTTTTACAATTTCCTAGAAACTCTGAGCCCTGTATCCACCCAACAATTCTGACTTTTAACTTAAAAGAAATTAAAGCTTGCATAGATCCTTTAGTATTCCAATGGCTATTTTACACCCCGAAATATTTCAGTGTTAAATACGATATCAAAAGTCCAAGTAAGGAATGAAACAAATTTAAATTGTATCCAGGATTGTAATGTATTATTTCCTAGCTGATTCGATAATATATAAACCTAGAATGTTGGCGGATGTTACAAGCAGTCTGCAAGATACTCCGAGGAGAACTGGAAGTAGACATGGATCTATTCATGGGAGTTCTGAGAGAGAACATATTATACATGTCAGTCCAAGGCCGCAGACTTCAGTGGAAGAAACGAAAGAGCAGATTCAAGTAAGAATTTTATGTTTTTTAATATTAGACTTTAGTAGTTTTCTTTATTTAATTACATATTCAAATATTCCCGCCTTAATGACGTAATAAAATGGGGTCCTCCACTATTTTTATTTTTTTTATGATATTTCATTTAAATTGAAAGCGTTTATAGTTATAGAAAGTCTTAATTATATTATTCATAACACGTAATATTATTTTATCGTCGCTAAAATATACAGAAATCGTCACTAAAGTAATCCATTATACGATTTCATGCAATTGCAGTATTGCCAACCTTATGATAATGGGGTCATGCCACATTTTCTTTTTTATTTTTTTCCTGGAAGTCTACCGGTCACAGTATATGTAAATAATATTTTCACGCCATTTGTGTGCATTGTTTTGTAGATATAATTTTTTAAAAATAGGGGTCAATTTCAAATCTCTATGGCTCGTACCACGATCACGGTTCTAAGACCGGTATTAGTTAAAACCTTGACGACGACTTGACACATACTTAAGGGTTATCAACAAAAATCAGTGATGCCACTATACTGATTAAACCGAAAATGTACTGACAGGCATATTCAATACATTTGGCTTCAATATTCTAAATAATTTATCTTAAAAACAAGTCCAGAGACAAATCATATTAAACAATTTAAAATAATGAAACCAAATGTATTAAAAATGCCTATCGGTACATTTTCGGTTCAATTAGTATAGTGGCATCACTGATTTTCTTTATAACCCTGAAGTATGTGTCAAATAGTTAGCACGGTTCTAGCTAACACCAATGTTAGAACCGTGATCGTGGTACGAGCCAATGAGATCACGTGAGCGCATACGTCATGTATTTGAACGATTCCAGGTCACCCTGGCGGACAAAATGTAAATTAAGATTGTTTATAAATAGTTTTTTTTTGGGTTTTTTAATGAACTGTTTCCACAAGTTGGAACTACACAGTTATTCTTCACCATGTTTTATCTGCATATAAATATACAATTATTGCACTTTTTATGTATTAAATTATATATCAAGCACGCAAACCTGCAATTACAAATAATATTTCTCTAATGAAATAATTAAATCTTTATGAAACAAAAAAGATTGAATAGGGCGCACTTTTCCTCTGACAGCTTTATAAATATTTGGTTAGTTTACTCTGATCTGACGTTTAACTTCGCGTTTGAAGTTTGTGACCTTCATGTACGTGTGATTAGTGCCGTTGTGTGAGTAGCCGATACATGACGTCACAGAAAATCGTAGTGGGAATATCTTTTAAGTAAATTATGAATGAAAAGTATTATATTTTGGGATGTTTTGTGTTGCAATATGGATAATAAGTGCCATAGATTCTATTTTTATAAAAATATTAGCAACATTTTTATTTCGCATGACCCCATTGTTGTACATGTAAGATAATTTGGGCAGGTGTACGATACAGAATAGTAAATTTACGCGAAAAATGACAAAATTATGTGCAAGAAACACGAAATAAATAATTCCGAAGAATAAATTTGAGATAAAACACAATTTGAGTGTTCTTTACAGTAATTTCAATGTTCGAGCAACATTGACTGTCGGACTAACAGTTAATTAAACATAACCTATAAAAATAAGTATTCCTTTCATTTTCACAATTTTTCTATTTCATTTAAAATTTAATATACACCTCGGCACTGAAGTTCCTTTTTATCACTCACATGATTTATTTTCCTGTGCCCAAGGGCCTCGGCACATTCGTGATAAAAAACAGGACTTTAGTACCTTGGTACATAAATAACTATTTTTCACTACTAGCCTATAAACATATCATTATTGACTCATTGTTGAAAGCGATCTCCTCTCCTTAAACAACTATTGCGTCATTGCATGTTGGCGTTGTACGTTACAAGAAGCCCTAGATAAATAGTATTAAGATCTAGTTGTAATAAAATGATCCATGTTCTAAATTAATACTATAGTGAAGGACCCCATATATGACAAACATTTTCTAGTAGTTAGTTTATAAATAGCTGTATACAAATTATTTCAATATTTCAGTGTAAATATTATTACAGGTCGAAAATTCCTGTTGCGATTTCATATTAAAATGGTATCAAATATGTTCAAATATGGTCATCTTCGGAGATATTGCAGAATGCACCATTTATTTTCCTACCAAATCTTTATCAGCAGTTGGTTCTCAGGGCATTGAAGACGCAGTAAATTACTTTTTAGATTCCGAAAAACAGTTAAAAATAATGGTAGTTAATTTACCTCATTTCATAGTTCATACGACTGGACAAAGACAATCTATTAAAGTTTCAAAGTTACCCATAAAATTGCCAGCAAATCTTTGGACAGTTGGTAAGTTGAAATTGTCTACTGATTACTGATTTATAGTAAAACTTATTTTTAGATAAGTTTAGTTTTCCATGGGGTATAGAAATAAAAAATTTCTGTGCATTTACTTTGCAAAACAAAAAGAAATTATATTTTTTGAAACCTGTTTCTGGGAATATAACAATAGGTTTATCTTTGAAATATAAAACTGAAGAAATTTTTCCTGCTGTGACAACAACGATAGAAATACATGAAAAGAAAATTAAGTCATGTAAAAATTTAAAAAATGAAGAAACGAAAGTAGACAGTATTTCAAAGAACTTAGAAAATATTAGTTCTTTTAGTCTTTGTGTATATATAGACAATACTCCAGTTGTCGTCGCTCTATCTCATTCCCAAGTAAGAATTTACTGCGTACAATAGGAGGGACATATAATTTATGACCCTTATATTGGGAATATCATAAATCACGTGTCCCACTTTTTATTATACTTACTGTACCGACATGTATTACATTTTTCAATTTTTATTAGGTTAATTTAATAAGCAGTATTCTTAAGGCTGTGCTAGAAGTAGTTAGTAAATTTAATCCTAAACCTAACATTAATGATAAAACTAAGTTAAAAGAAGAGTGTGTGAATAATTTATTTAGAAAATCTCAAAGTCAGTCTTCTCCTACTTTTATAAAAGAAGACACTTTACTAGAAAGTTTGAGTGAAAAAACTCCTACTAGTTCTCATACTGAAGTCAAACAAAATGAAGGTAAAAAATATTCAAAAATTCTTTAAAAATCTTTTTTGAAAAGTTTTCATTTTTAGAAAATGTTTGTGGCATTAAATGTACGATATGGATGCAATGGACAATAACGAGATTCAGAATAAAACTATACAGTCATAATGTCAATGAAAAATCAGACACATTAAAATTAGTTTTTGATATGGAAGATATTATGTCCTCTTTAGATGTACAAGACATTTATGTGAAATTCAAAGCCAAAATAGTTACAGCAAATATACATCACTACAAAAGGTAGAAATATATATGTACTTTTTGTTGTATCAATAAATAAATAGTTTATTACAAGAACGGTAACAAAAATCAAAAAATTATAATTTTTGGAAAGTATCGGCGATTCAAATTAACTTTTCCCGCCATTATGTATCAGTGTTGTGACGTCACAACACTGTACGAACTGTCAATCTGTCAGTGATATAATGAATGGGCTACTTGCGTGGTACTGAAAATCCGATTTCTGTCACTATATACGTAATGTTATATTGAAAACATATATAAAAATATAAATTTTATTTTAAAATAATTGTAAATTTTTCTGTGACGTCTTTATATTGTACTGGGGAGGGGAAGCATGTTTAAGAATGTTATCAATAGATGGCATGGCGTGCGAGAAAGTTTTAATTTGAATTTGACATTAGTTCATTTTTCTCTCTCTCTCTGGTCTCTCAAAAACATTAATTACTTTATAAATAAACACATAGGTTACTTGTAATTTAAAATATCGATACCAAAACGATAAACTAAAATACTAACCTCCAAACTATTGTTGAAACGTCAAACAGGTGATCTACATTACCCGCACAAACATATCATTACTATGGGACGGCACCACGCTTGGCTTTGCGACTATTCATTGGTGCGGCGTAATTCTACGTCATACATGGCGGGAATTCAAATAATCAAATTTCATTATTTTTTTTCTGGCTAATTAATGAAAATTTTGTCAAAAGAAAAAATATGGTAGCAAGTTTTTACCTTCTCTTCAAAAATATTAAATAAAAAAAATCTGATGTGGCCAACACAAAACCTCCCGCTATTTAATTTTTATTCATTTAAATACATACCTACCTAAGTATTGACTAACTCTGCAAACTGTTCCATTGCAGAAAACTATTGCTTTATTTACTATTTATTTTTAAAATGTCACTATTATTAATTTGAAGTGATAAGTTTTCTGACAGTGACATTTACTGTCAGTTACATTCATTTAAAAAATGAACTGTGTAACAAAGAAATAGTTTTTATCTTAGGCTTCGCGACTAATAAAAAAAATTATTTTTAAATTTATCTGTAAAATATATAGAAAAAGTATTAATGTATTCCTGTAGAAAATTTAATAATCTTTAATTTTCATAAGACATAAAATTTGAAAAAATGACATTTAATGGTATTTTTTGAAGAAAAACCATTATGAGCTTCAAGTAAAGTACGATTTCCGTTTATCCGATTTACACCAAAATCTAATGGCTTCTATTCCTATTAGGATAGGGTAAAAATGCAAGGTTTCAGAATTTTCTGAATGATAGTATTTGAGTTAGAGTGCAAACAAAATTCGTACACATACACACACACACACACACACACACACATACACACATACAGACATCATCGTGAAAATGTTAAAAATGGATTCTAAGGACCTTAAAACGTGGTCATTTACTAAAATCTCGATATGAGATTTTTAGCACGATCCCTATACCTCCCTTACCAAGGGTAGCGGGAGGTAAAAAGGTACGCAAGTAGCCCATTTAACGCTTTTTGAAAAAGTTTAAAAATATGAAACTTGTGTGAAAGGATGTTTTAAATAGCCTGCAATCACTAGAAAGTTTCTGTGAAGGAAAGGAAATAATATATTTTAGACATTTTTTAGTTCTAACTTTGTCCACCAGGTAGAGTTTGCTTAATTTGAATCGCGAGTTGCAAAAACTTTTATATGCTTTCTAAGTATTAAATTTTAAAAATGTCTTTTTTAAATAGCCTCAAATTTGAAAATATCACGATATACAATTAAAAATCGAACTTTTTCAGTTGCAACTATTAAAATATTTGTAAATTTTTGCCGTTCGTGTAATAAATCATTAATTTATTGTTTATACTTATAAATATTTCTCTTAGAAAAACTAAACGCGACAAATGGGAACCGGGTATATACTTCGGCACAATAATGCGCAACAGAGAAGAGCTGCCATCTACCGACAAACAAGACGACTTTGGTTTCATGACTGTCACAGCTACTAAAGCTAAATCGGGCCATGTTCACAGCAAATGGGGTGCAAACAAAAAATATAAATTAGCCGAAATGAAAGTGAGCGAAAGTACTGAAGAAAATTGTTCAGAAACGCGGTATATTTCAGAAATAATAACAACGTTTCAACCGATGGATTTTATAATATCACCGAAAACTTTACAAAACTTTTACGTTATTCTAAAACCTCTATTATACATTAATGGTAACAGCAGAAGTGAACAAAAAAGCTGGGACCATTTTGCTTGCATAAACAACTCAAAGTTACCGTTAGCATATTTAGACTGCAAAGGTTTAAGAATTGTTATCCTTTGTTCCGAATTAATAGAAAAATTCGAAAACAATATTATCATTATTGAAATAGAAAGTATAAATTTAATACCAACTGCAGAAAATCCAATATGTCGGAATCCAATTCGTCCTGATATTTATCAACAAGCAGCTCAAAGCAGAATTTTGAATATCCCGGGCTCTGATATAGAAGATCGGCAGTACCAACTCAACATAAATAATTTCTCTATAAACACTGGATCCTGGAATGAATTTAGTCAATTGTTGTGTAGGGAATCTGGAACTTCGTTGCATACTATGAATGAAAATCCAGCTTTGGAGTGGAATAATTTAGAATGGGGGCGACTTAGTTTGATCCCAAACTTGAATTTGTTGCCTGTCATCAAAAAATGTAATCAAAATGTTATCATAGCGCCCGCCATTACTTGGGGAGGGAATATATTGATTTGTGGATGTGCGATGGAATTCAATTTAATTTCTGACATTGAAATAAATATAAGTTTAGAACAATTTCATTTAATTTCGGTATTAACAACTGAATTTATTTATTTAATGAAAAGTGTTAATGGTGAAAACATAACCCCACTTCCTATATTTACATATTTGAGCAACACAGACATAAATATCGATTCTAATAAAATCGAAGATGAAAATTTCGAACAATCAAAAGATTCTGGTGTTGAAACTATTGATAACAACAGTGAAATAATATCAAAACAAACTTTTTCTGCATCTACAACTATTGAAGAGAAAAGAAGTTTTTTTAGATTCAACTCAGAATCAAGAAGTTCAGAATTTTCTCAATGTATAAAATGTACGAGTCTTATTCCTTCAGCTCCGCACAAATTAAACTATTGTCCTTCCGAAATATTATTCACTGGCGGACAAATAACAATTAGTTTATATAAAATAACTTATAAAAAAGTTATTGACATTAAAGATCAACGCAAGGAACATTCATTGGATGATGGTGATTATGATGCCAGTGAAGAAGATTCAGTTTGTGAAAAAACAAAGAAAAAACATCTTCCTCTTTTGTTTATTTTAATCTCTCAACCAAATATTTATATGCAAGATATTGCATTTGCTCAAAAAACTAATTTTTCGTGTTTTGATTTTTATATTAAAACTACAGAGGTGCAGTATAATTATACAGACAAATTGCCGAATTCAAAAGATTACCAATTATATTTGTTGGAAACCAAGCCGGGAATTTGTGATCCGATTACTGGAATACCGCCAGCATTTATTACAATTAAATTTACCAAGCATATACGAAAATCTCCAGGGGTTGACATTGAATTTGGACGCCCTATACGAATCAACTATTCAGCAAAAATTTTAAATCATTTATTATATATTAAAGAACATATAATGGAAAATTTTTATCAAGCTACGCAAAAATTAAATACATCAGACTCCAAACAAGTTGAAAGTAAAATGGCTGATACCAGAAAATTCTTAACCTATAATGATGATACGTTTATAAAATACAAAGCACTGAAACTCATTCTAAATGATATCAGCAATCTTAACCTAAAAATATCTCAGGTAGTATTTTCCCTAAAAACAAAAACCAACAGAGAAATGATAATATCCCTAGATAAAATCGAAAGTTTTCTGACATTTTTAACGCGTCCAGAACGAATAGTCAACACAACTTTGTTCAAAAACATAACTATCAACACTTTCTTTGATGGATCGTCCCAATTATTGCTACACCCCTGGTCTTCCACTTTAAAAACATTCATATTTTGGGAATCGTGGCAAAAATATGACAGCGATCCTCAAATACAAATCATAGTCGATAGCGATTGTCTAAATGTTGATTTTGGTCCAGAACAAATGAAATGTGTTGAGTTTGTTGTTGAAGAAATAACAGAAATGTCTGTTTATTTTGTAAACAAACAAGATACAACAAGTTTTGATAACACACAAAGTTTGTTGATACAAAACGAAAGAGATCAGTATTATAAAGATGATCTAAGGGCTGGTGCGTTCCAATTTGTAGATGCAACTGGTAATGAAAATGAATTACCTTTACCGTATCAAGTATTATTTTGGAATCAAAATATTGTTGCTATGGCTTGGAGATACCCACAACCCAGAATATTAACTAAAGTTAGGGTATTTCCAGTTCCTTTTAAATTAAACAACGATTCCGAAAATCAGCAGCAAGTTTTGTGCTTTTTAGAATACTGGTCTGATTGTTTAGGAGCTTACAAATCATACACACAATTTTATTTATCTGAATCTGAAGTTTCTCAATTGGACCTGCCGAAAAATGTGCCTCAAAGCTCAATAGCTAGTACTTGGAGAGTGGTGTTGAGTTTTTCAAACAGTAAGCTCAATTCTTCGCATTATATTTCGCCTAGAGCTTTAGCTGCTTGTATGAGGATTGACTCCTATTTTAATCCGATATTAATACCGAGATTACAAATCGCTTTGAATTTATACTCACTCAAATTTTCCTTGTACAACCAATTCAATAAAGGTTTGGCTTTGAAAATGCCTGAAAAATTACAAACATACACACCAGATGGATTTATACCTGATAATCAATGCGTTATGATATTTCACATGAAAAACACAAATATGTATGCTGCTTCCTGGTATTCAAATCTTTCAACAATAGACTTCCAAACAATTGCTGGATGTAGCGTTTTGGATTACTCTGCCCTATCAATGCAATCATTAATTCAACCAGTCTTACTAAAACTTATTCTCGATTTAAGCGAATATGCAAACATCAAATTCATTTCTGAACCAATCATATTTCGCTTTAGTCCTGCCGTTGGGCATACTCTAGCAGTTACATCTCAATTATGGTCTCAAAACTGGTTGACCAATCACAATTCAGAACTCGTAGACATGGTTGTTGTCACCCGATATGTTGTCTGCAATGATACCAACTTAAAATTGAGATTTGGTCAAGTTGATACTGACGAAGATATATTATTGCCGTCCAGATTTTTACATTTGTATTGTTGGCGGTCTCAAAAGTCTCAACGGTATATACGAGTTGGTATCGAACAAAATGGTTGGAGATGGTCGAAACCATTAAATATCGATACTATTAAATCAGAAACTATTGAAATAGTATCAAACAATGGCAGAACATCTTTGTTGATTACTGTTAAAAATCTTTCTTCAACACAAAAACAAATTATTTTCTCTGGTCAATTAGTAGTTTGCAATATGTTGCTAGATCATTTTGAAATGAAAGTGATACCGATGGTATCAGAAAATAAAAATTTGGATATCAAAAATTCTGAGAGTTACATAGTTGGTGGAAAAAGTACTGCACCGTCTTTGCTCATAAATATGGAAGAAAAATTGGCTCTTAGGTTGAGATTTTTAACTCTGGAATCGGCGTGGTCTGGAGATGTTCCTTTAGAAGAAAATACCAAATGTGCACAACCTTGGCTCGTCAAAAGTAAGTAACTTGCTGGTGCTTGTTTAATATAGATTGCTCAAACCAAGTAAAAACTGTGAGATCAGGATGAACTCAGAATTTTAATGCAAACGCGACTTAAAAACTTTACGTAACGAGCGAAATATGAATGTACGAGCCCAGGCTCATAATAGTTCGGCCGGATTACAATTTCAATTAAACGCCTTAACAAATGATACAATCTGCACGAATGGTGAGAAATTTCTAGATTTTTTTTTTTACTCCTTTAAAATATATGCTTCGAACATACAAAAACGAATACTTTATTAAAGTAACTAACTAAGTATAAGTTATAAAACAAAAACTGTGGTCCAACAGTCGGGTCATAAGAGTTCGGCCGGAATTTAATATTGAGTTACATCGCCTTTATTACTGATAACAGTGTTTATTCTACTAGGTATTGTATCCACTAGCTTTGCACATTCTTCTGGTAGAATATTATCCTATATGTGTTGCAATGTATCTTTTAATTGGGGTACACTGTACGCGCCGGATGTTTGCGAAGATGTTTCTTCATATATCGCCAAAGGGACTCAATAGGAGATAAAGATGTCCATTTTTAAACTGATATTTCATGCTCCTTGAACCATGTTTGAACATTTTTTGCCATATGACATGGTGCGCCGTCCTGCTGGAAGATGAACTCACTTTCGGTCGTTTCGCAATTAGCGATTGAAGGTAAAAAACTTTCTTCCAAAATGTCTCAGTATTTCTGTGAGTTCACTGTTCCATTAATAAAGTGTATTTACCCACGCCCCTTCCAGACATACAATCCCAGACTATAACAGACGCTGAGAACTTGACTTTTTCACTAAACAGTTGTTTTGGTAAGTCTCCGCAGATGTACGCAACACTCGTTTCCGCGAGTTTTCTACGCAAACGTCTAATTTGGCTTCGTCACTCTAAATTACGCTGTACCATTGTCTTTGAGTCCAGGTTCGGTGTTCTGGAATTATTTCTGTCTAATACTATTTTGTAATTTTGTTAATAATGGTTTTCCTTTTGCCTGTTGCAAAAATTAAATAAGCTATTAACAAATTGTACAAAAAAAAGGTAGTAGAATATTACTTTATGCAACTTGTATCCTATATTTCGAATAGTTCTCTTCGTTGTAGACATCAAAACTTCCTTTGCTATACTCTCCCTCTATAGCACAGTTATTTCTTTAGTATTTGACCGCGGATTTTTTTTACTATTCTACGTAAAGCTAGCTTGTTTACTTTTGTAATAGTAGATGGTCGGCCGGTTTTGGTTTTTTCATCGACTCCGCGTGTTCTTTTATATAAATTAATGGTATATTGCACTGTCGAAATAGGAACAGAATGCGAAACAGATATTCGACGTGCCAAAATTCTCTTTTTATGGGTATTAAGGATGGATAAGCGCAAGTCTTTACTTTGAGAGTTACTACGAGGCATTGTGCTTGAAAACCATTAATTACTAACCGATAACTAATACTGAGAGGTATTTTGTTTATTTGTGCAATGTTTGTTCTGTATTAACAAGAGCGCATTATTTTTATGACTAGTATAATAAGTGGTCGAACTATTATGACCCATCAGTTGGACCATACTTTTTGTTATATAAATTTAGTGTATTAGGCGATTTTAATAAAGTATTCAGTTTTTGTAAGTTTAAAGTCTATATTTTAAAATAGACGGAAAAGATTTGTAGAAATTATTGGCCATTTGGGTAGGTGTAATAATTTGTTAAGACGTCTAGTAGAAAATGTAGGCCGGCCGAACTATTATGAGCCTGAGCTCGTATGTCTTCACTATAGGTTGAGTGTGCGTTTCATTTTTTACTAGGGGTCATTTTTATATTCCCGGATTAGGCGGTTTTCAATTTTAATGTAATTTTTCATTATATTGTTTTTTAATCACATATGCCTTGGTAATGTGTGTGACAATTTACAAAACAATTGCAGCAGTTATAGTTTTAATATCTGTATGTCAAGACTTTCAAAAGCTGCCGTTGCTGAATGTGGCTTTGTGGAAATTGACCATCAGCCTTAAAGTCCAGATCTAGCCCCCTGTGACACCAAAGGGAACAAAATTTAGGGGCGATAATGACCTTGTAGCGACTGTTGTAAAGCATTTTGCGGACAAATCAAAGGAATTTTATAATGGATTAAAGATATCATTAAAACGATATAATACTTGTATCCAAAAGCAAAGCGCCTATATTGAAAAATAAATTTTTGTTTTCATGCCTAGTCCGGAAATATAAAAACGACCCCTCGTACTTTGTAAACGGATATCCAGTTACTATCCGATATCCGGCCAACTTATTACTATACTTCATTTCACTTAAGAAAATAACAGATGGCGCTTGAGTGCCTACCGTTTTCACATGCACTAAATAAATCATACCAAACTTTGCCAATAATAAAAATATTTTTATCTGTAAAATGTACGAGTCCTGAATATTAAAAATTACATCAAAACATGGGTAAATATTACTAAATTCTGCAGATTTTATTTGATAATTGACAGCTGACAAGTGGTATTTTTTTCGGTTAGCATTCTGACCAATCAAAGGGCAGAATTTATATCCCAATCTAAATCAATGTTATTTTCTTACGTAAAATGAAGTACAGAGAATTTATTTAAAAATGCAACATTATGGTTCATCACTTCCATGGTTACTCACTATTGTCAAAAAATGACAGCAATGTAATATTTGTCCATTTTAAAATGCAACATTATAAATAGTATTGCAGCACAGGAAATACCTCCAGTACACATTACAAATGATGTCAATTCTTATTACGACCGACTAGAATATTGCCTCAGTGTGAATGGGGGTATTTTTTAACATTTATTACATGAAAGTTATGAATTTTTGTAAGCTAAAGTTTGTTAAGATGTGCAACATTCAAGTTTTGATTTTTTATTAATAGTATGTAAGTTAATTTATTGGAAATTAGTTTTGATAATACAAAACTACAAATTTTGTATGTTGCATTTTAAAATGGACAAATATTACATTGCTGTCATTTTTGACAATAGTGAGTAACCATGGAAGTGACTGACCATATGTTGCATGTTAAAATAAATTCCCTGTATATACTCAAATCGGACAACCAGCCAATGCACGTCATGACTAGAGCTAATCTAATTAACGATTTAATTAAAGTAAATAATGAGCAGTAACGTCCATTGGTTATTATTTAATTTAGTTAAATCGAAAATTAAATTAGTTTTAGCATTTACTTGACTTGACAATTTATATAGTCGCCTTTATTTAAGATATACTCGTATTTTAACATGATACCTATATTTTAGTCCCATTGCAAGAAAGAGGACAATTTCTGAGTATATGGTGCCGAATTATAAATCAAAGATCATCTACTAATCGAAAATTATTAGTAATGCTATGGCCTTTGTTTATGATACGTTCAAATTTACCAGTTGTCACTAAAGTCTTGGTTGAAACTCCAGTTTTAAACGTAAAACTGGAAACTACCGTAAAGGGACAAGGGGAATTACAACAGTTATATTGTCCTGGTACAATAGACCACTCACATCATCTTACTTTTGAAATAGGGTAAAATAAAACAAAATTATTTGAAAGTATAGATTGTTAAGTTCTTATTTTTATAGAACAAGTACTGCAAATTCAAATCCATATGTACCGCTAAATTATAGTTTGATAGAGCATACGGAAATATTTCAAAAAATAGATACTGATAGTGTGGATGATATTTTAGAATTTTTAAACAAATATGATAATTCCAGTTGGCCATATTCTAATAATAAATTAGTTCATTATGAATGGGTGACAGAACAACAACCTTTAACGCATATACAGGTAGTAAAACACAAATATTGTGAGGTAGAAATATGGGAGATTTTAAAAAGTCAATATTAACATACTAAAGGTAATTCATCCGTGGCATCCCTAATCAAGAGAGTCATTATATTTAAACTCAATAAAAAATTGTATTGTTATATTAAAAATTGATAAAATAATTATTCCTACAACCATGCTTAAAGTACATTTTGATTTTTATATAAAAAAGGTTTAATTTTCAACGATTTTATGTTACATTATTTTTCTGATCGTGCGTGAATTAAATCTCACGCTTATTAATAATAATAATAATAGATAATAATAATAATAGACTTTATTGCACCATAAAAGTACAAATGGGGTAAGATTCAGCTAAAGCTGGTTTTCAACTCCCCCAAAGAAAATATAAATATAGATACATAAAAATTAATAATTAATAGCAGTGGTTAATTAATAAAGAAACGAAATTTGGTATTTGCGAATAAAATTGAATTGAAGGAACATACATTACAAAAACTAATATTGAGATCACAGGTCAGGTACAGGTATTGATAATTTAGTCAGACATAATTTAGTCATATAATAAAAAAAAAAAAATAATAACAAGAACACAAGTTTACATAGATAAAGCAAATTAAAATAGATGAAATTGACCTTGACCTCAATAAACAATCAAATTGTGAAATATGGAATGAAATGAAATGTTGTTGATTACAACGATGCCATTTCACTTAGCACTTTATTGCGCATTTGCGTAATAACTTCAAAAATGTAATTTTTCTTGAGACTGCAACCTTTTACTTGTGATTTCTCAACAATGATTGTGGTGTCTCATTGTCTCTGCAGACCACGCCTCCATCGATTTGCGCAGTGGCGTGCACAATATTTTATTTTAGTCACTCAACCAAGCGCTTCTATATTACAAAAAAAAATTCAGACTATAAAAATCAAAAGATCCTTTTGGAAAATATTCGATCAAAATTTTGTGCGCTACTATTCATGAAAAGTTTTTCACAATTTTTGGTGAATTAAAAAAAAAATTATAGCCCGATTCACATAAATAGTAAAGCTAATCCTCATTTTTGGATTAGCGAATTCTAATCTAATTTTGACAGTTTATATCTTAAAATATAGTCTAATCTATTCCTAGTTTCTACCTTTTTCGATAATATTTTGAAGATTAAATTTTGAATACCGGAATAGAATAAAATTCACTAATCCAAAGTTGAGGAGTAGCTTAAACTTTTTTGTGAATCGGGCTGTTAATGTTTATCTTGTAATATCTGCGGAGCTATATGAGATATTTTATTCAAATTTTACATATTTATAAAACCATGCATGTAGTTTATCAGTTTTATTTATTCGGTTATTAAATAGTATATTATGTGGCAAGTGTGTGAAGCTGAAATTTTGTAAATTGTAAAATAGGCTTCACACACGTGTTATATACTATACTTTTTCTACGACCTTGCAATAAAATATATTTTTTCTTCACATTGTCATTCTTTTAACGTAAAGCCTCTGTATTAGCGACTTGTGTAACCATGGTTACCAACGTTACGGGTGTTTAACAGTGTGCAAAAAATCAAACTTCATATATAAAAATTGATACGTGAAATACTCACTTCACGCATGGGAGTAGAAAAAAATATTTTGTCATTTATATATTTATATTTTTAATTTTAAAAAATGTCACCATTAATTATATTGGAAAATTTCCTGTAATATTTTCAAATTTTCTGCTAAAAATAAATGCTTTATTACGGAACGTAATTAGTCCCAGTTTTAAAAAAATCGACGATCGTATTGGTTTGGACGTCAACCAATCATAAACGTCAACGTCACTCTGTTCTTGACGCGCATCGAACGATTTATGACGTGCAGTTAAAGTGTACGCCTCTATTTTAGCGGCGATTAAATAAGCAGTTGTTTTATGTATCCTTCGCAAACCGTAAAGTATCATTTTTTGTGAATGACTTTTTAAAATTGCGTATATTTCTTCCCTTGTATTTACTATAGTCTATTATAGAACTAGTTTTATATTAATGTTTTCTAGGTGCAATATCAGACGACTTGTAAATATTCTAGTTCTCTCTTAGTGGAATTGGTGCCTTGGTGTTTATTACTAAATATGATAGGAACTCCATTAGGTATTATTTTAGATAGTAAAGAAGTTTGCAGTGTTAGACATTATGGAGTTGTTACTCCACCAAAATTAGAAAATACTTTTAACTTGGGAATAAGAGTTAATGACTTTTTATACGTTTCTTCTTCTTTGCAATTAGCTAGAGCTGACTGGAGCCAAAGTTTTTATATGCCAAAGATAAATGGGGTTATCCCGTTAGATGGAAATATAAAAGTGCCTATTACCTGTAACAATAAGGTAAGGAATCATAAAAATATTATAGTAAATACTGATTGTGAACATTTTAGATGTGTTTACTGTCTATTTCAAGTAAAAATATGAATGAGTTACGAATATTAGAAGTGTCTTCTTCATATGTAATAACGAATTACACGAATTTAAAATTGCAAATTGTTTGTATAGCATTAAAAGAAAGTAATAATATGTGTACCTTAAAAAATAATGTTATGAAACATCATTTATTATTGGAACCAAGCTCAACTGATAGGTAAATAAAATCTTTCAGTACATAAAAATATACATACACAGTCCTGCCACAAATAAAGTTACATGGTTTATAGTCTGCTAAAAATTTGTAAAAATAGTAGGGAGTGTCTATCGCACTGTCCAGACAGAGCCGCAAAAAATTTAGTGACCTGTCACACATGCGCAGAGCGGCTACTTCTCGAACAGAACCTAAAAACCGCTGTCTACCAATTATGAATTATCACTTAGGTATTGTTATAGTTTGTCTTTTTTTTAAAAAAAAAAAACAACCAAAACAATACCTAACTGACAATTTCTAATTGGTAGACGGTGGTTTTTAACAGGCCTATTCTACTAAAAAAATGTATAACGATATCGTTACTGAACGACTGTCGCTAAGCATTTGGTTAAACGACTTTAATAACGACAAATGTCAAATCATATCGTTATAAATTATCGTTATTAGGATTACAACGATATTATCTAACTTCATGTATATTTTGACAGAATAAATTTTTATATGTTTTTCAATTTTAATGTGATATATCGATTCATTGTTTGTTTATTTAATTGAATTTGACAATGGATATAAAGAGCTTCGAGAACAACTCAAAGAAAGTAAGAAATATATGTTGAAAAACTGGAAAATAACAGTTCATTAAGAATTAATAAATTGTCCACTGAAGAATTGGAAGAAATATGGAGAAGACTTACAAGTCATTAAAATTCTGTGGGACCGGGTAAAAGGATCTGATGTATCACGCAGTGTACGATTATATAATCTGACATCCCTATACAAATATATAATTTTTAAATACATAGATAGTGCATCTATATTCTATATTATATTATATATCAATATATTAAATAATATTATCTAAGGGTAGAAAAAAGAAAAAGTTTTTTCGTTGCGGAATCTATTTGAAAATTATTTATTTATTATTTACATTCTGCAACGAAAAAACCTTGGATTTTTCTTTTTTCTACCCTTATCAACATGCAGAACAGCCTGGAGTCCTTCATCCACTAAATATTATCTAAATATAATTTTTTAAATATATTTCTGAAATATGAATAAAATGTCTAATACTAAAAAGTATAATATATATAATTAGTGTACAGGAGTGAATAAATACTCATCTTTGCAGAATCTCTTTCTCAGCTACAATTAACAAAATATCGTCTTCAGCCATTTTTACTTTTGTTCTCAAAATATGTCTAACTTTACGACTTCAATGATGCATGTGAACTTGTTATTAAACGATGTGAAATAACGATATGTAACGATTCGTAACGATAAATAAATTAACAGAATAGGGTTTTGGCAAAAATCGTTATCATAACGACTTATCGCCTAGTAACGAGTCATAACGATACATATTTTTTTAGTAGAATAGGCTTTACTTGTAAGTATATTTGAGAAGTGGCCGCTAGAATTGTCCGCTAGATTCCGTCTTGTCCAGGTGCGACAGTTTACAAATTTTTTTTTGCCCTATCTGGACAGGGCAGTAGACACTTCCAAAATAATAATACATTTTGTATTGCAAGTAATTTATTGACGAGTATTTACAGCAATAAAATATATATTTATTGTGTTTTAAATGATGAAAAAAAGAAATTAGAACATAAAACTACTAACATTTTAAATTTATGAACGAATTAAAAAGAAATCAGATAAAATAAACACATAATTATATTTTTATCAAACAAATATCTGAATTTTACAATTCATTACAATGCACAATTTTCTTCATCTTTTTTGTGTGAAACACAAACGTCGGACTCGATGAATATGTCCCATATCCTTATTCATCAAATCTTCTCTTCCACAGGCCTTGAGCCATATTTTACATCTATATTTATTAAATGAATATACATTTTACATGATATGGTAGTCGTTTTGAATAACTTACATTTCTGGATCTTTCGGAAACGAAAAAAACCTACGTTTCCGTTTCTCCATTTTTTAAATCTATTTTTACAGTCTTTATATGAACAAACAAGTCCTTCCGATTCTACCTTCTTCGTTTGTTCCATTTTATTAGAAACTAACACTAAAATTCACAGGCAGTTCACAAAACGACATAATGTCAGATGTGAGAAGACGTGTTTGGTTTGCTTGAATTAGCCATAACCCTAAAATACATGGGCATAGCAAGCTGAGACACCAGCTCCTCCAGAATATGCGAAATATAATGACTTTCTTTTTAATAACTATTTTTCCTATCGTTTGTTGAAAATATAACATATTTGTTCTTATTAGAAATCAATTTGTGTTTCTCAATATACTTTTATTATTGGCCCCTAACAGAAAATGTTCTAGTCGAGCTAATGAACAGAACAAAGAATCGTAAGATACGGAGATATGCCGAAACAATCCGATTTTATCCGATTAGCTTTTTAAATTTGTTGGCATACTCTTCTCTCTCTAATTTTTGTTTCTCTCTGACTGTCGCTTCTGTATAAATGTTTATTCTGTGGCAGGACTGTGTACAAGTACTTTCACATACGAGGGTCACGCTAGAATGATTGAGAATTAAAAATAATAAACAATTTATTTTTTAACAGCAATTTAGGAATTCCATTATCTAACTGGTATTGTCCAGAAGATATCGGCGATTCTGATTATACTCTACATATAATTGTAGCTACAGAAAATCTATCCAGTAATTCAAGCCCAATAAGAGTAGACAAATATGTTGCCAGAAAAAATATTTGTCTCTATTCTGACTCAGAAAATGTAAGTAACAATACAAAACAATCTTACAAATTTGAAATACATTTCTCGTAGATTCCCTTGCTACTAATAGCTCAAGAAAATAAAGGAATTATTTATTTAACAATACATCATGACATCCATCCACAATTGTTAATAAAAAACGAGTGTACAGAAACATTTTTCTATGCCCAAAGTGACAACATGAGTCAGCCAGTTCTAGAGAATAACTGTATTACATGGACAAATTTTATAAAACCGAGAACTGATGCTTATTATACAATGCCTAGTACATCAGAAAAATTTCCTAATTTAGATTCTGTGGCGTCTGATAAACTGTTGTTAGCTGTTGAATCTAGTGGTAAGTGAAATACAGAGAATTTATTTTAAAATGCAACATTATAGTTCATCACTTCCATGGTTACTCACTATTGTCAGAAAATGACAGCAATGTAATATTTGTCCATTTTAATGCAACATTATAAATAGTATTGCAGCACAGGAGATACCTCCAAAACATATCACAAATGGTGTCAATTCTGATTACGACCGACTAGAATATTGCCTCAGAGTGATTGGGGGTATTTTTTAAACATTTATTACATGAAAGTTATGAATTTTTGTAAGCTAAAGTTTGTTAAGATGTACAACATTCATGTTTTGATTATTTGTTAATCTTCTGTAGGCTAATTTATTGGAAATTAGTTTTGACAATACAAAACTACAAATTTTGTATGTTGCATTTTAAAATGGACAAATATTACATTGCTGTCATTTTTTGACAATAGTGAGTAACCATGGAAGTGATTCGCCATATGTTGCATGTTAAAATAAATTCCCTGTAAAATGGAAATAGTAATAAAGTAATAAGTTTCTTGTAGATAAAAATTGTCTGTATCAATGGTCACATGATATTAACATAAATATATACAATGAACAGTATGTTAGGGTTCCACTGTATGGAGATATTAAAGTTTCTATTAAGAAGCTTAACTATACGACTTTAATTACTATAGATTCAGTTACAGAGGTCAGTTTTTGTAAATAATAAAAAATTACATTATCATGCTTTATTTTTATTATCTGTTTTATAAGTAGAATTTTTTGATTATTTTAGGTTGAAATTAGTGCACAAGATATACGAAGCAGGCTTAGTCGTCAAGCGACAGAATACAGTGAAAGAACTTCTTTGGGGCCTTCAGTAGAAATTGTAAGTTTTATAAATATTTTTAACCAAACGTACTATGTATAATTCATCATTTACCTGAGGGGTAAGGGAAAGAAATGTCCATATCGTGATATTCCATAGACGCCGTCAAATAATTATTACAGTAACTTTGTGCTTCTAACTCATTTGTGTACGCTTATGATCCGAGTATAAACAAAACAGGAACTGACACGAACAGCAATTGCACAGATCAACTGTCATTATGTTATATTAGGTACGCGGAAAGTAAATTAATAGGGGTTTCCACCATTATCAAAATAATGAAAAATAACACTAGTACACTAAAATATATTACAATACATTCATGAAAACACTAACTAAATGTTTAAATATGTTTCCATATTTTTTAAAATGCATGAAAACATTTTACTACTTTTGGAACGCTGCCAAATTTGTGACGTAAACGCCCGGCACGGTTTTACAGTTTAGTAGTAATAGATGGCAGCACATTCAAATTATAAATACAATGAGGTCATGCACGACTTTTTTATAATTTTAATCGATAGAGTACTGAAATATAATAGACCCGTATTTTTTATTTTTCCTCAAATCGATCTTTAATCATGAAAAAATAGTAATTGAAAATGACATTCTTTAAAATGAGGCTGCTAGACCCCCCGCTTCGTCCCTTGTCAAATGACGTCACAGAGTGACAGATACGACCATTTTGATTTTCACATTGTCTTAAACGTCAAAGTGACATTTAAAGATAACCTAAAATTTATGAAAGTAAACATGTCGATGGAACGTTGTTTCGTGCCAAAATAAAGAATAAAATAATATTCTGCAATATATTCAATGTCTCACATGCGTTTATAACCTTCTACCGTCTAATTCAAAGATTCAAAAGTGAAAGAAAAATCTGATGTAACATAGATAATTTCACGCCAAATGAAAATTATATTTATAAAAATAAATAGAACAATATTATATTAATATATTATAGCATATTCAGATATGTAATCCTCAATTTATAGTTTATATATATTTTTCTTTTAGAAATTATGTGTCCATATAAAATGTCTGTTTGAAATGAGTCTGAACTTGGTACGTAACGTTGTGACGACAAAACATGGCTGGTTTTTGCAACTTTTTAAAAATATCATACTTTAAAACGATTTTATACAACAAAAAATATAAATAAAAAATAATTTAATCATACTGATCGATGAATTAGACTATCCTTCTTCGATTTAAACAGAAAAAAGGTACAATTATTTTTTTTTGCATGACCTCATTATTATTGTTTACCTTATCGTATATTAGTGAAGCATTTTTTATATTTTATAGACTTTTCTATCTCGTCTATGTATTGAGCGTTAGCAGAAAATCGGCGGGAGCGTACGCAATCATTGTGGCGGTAAAAATTAGCCATTTAAACGAGATATGAAAAATACTGTTTTCAAAAATATTTTTACACAAAACCTGTTAAAATAAAAATGTTTTCTTTATTCTAATATATATAACTTTTCATGAAGAATAACATATAAAAAAAAATTGAAAATTAGTGGAAACCCCTATTGTATTTCGTGTGGATTTCCATAGTTCATCTTTCGTGTCCAATTCACTTTTCAAACACTTAATTTAATACGTTTATCCCTCATATTAATAATAGTTATTATTTATTTTGAGGCATGTACAAGTAACTCATCAACAATAAAAAGCAAAAAGAGTCCTTTCACTCATGAATCAGAGAATAGAATATCAAATTATTCTGATTTAAACAGCCATTGCATGGGTTCAGTTTTGCAAAACTACAACGTTTCTCATTGTGACAAATGGAAATTTGGAGATGTCGTTTCTATTTTAAAATCATTAGTATTTACTTTCACCATGGACGACGATGAAGGAGGGTACGAACAAAGAGACATTACAACTCTAACTTGCGATTGCGTAGCAGTCACTCTCAAAAAAACTGAGGTTAGAAATATACAATTTTTCATGTAACAGTACAAGACTTCGGAGTATGAATTTTAGGGCCCAATAGGGTATTATCTCCTATTTTAATTTTTATTTTTTTAAATGGCAAGTATATCTCAGGGTACCTGTGGAAACCCGGGTTAAAAATTCCATTTAATAAGCGAGATATTAATTTTTAAAGTTTGATTTTGTTGTGTCATGTGATAGTGACGTACTAGTTGTACAGTACCAGAGTGGTGTACAATCAATGGTTCATAGCTTTTTGAGGTGTTGACCAAGTAAAGTAAAGGTAGAAAAATGTATTTTATTACAATCTTACATACTACTATTACTAAAAAACTGAAGAAAAATATGAGATAATTAATCTAAGTAATTGATTACATTTTTTATTGTACTACAAAAACATTTTTTCAGTTTTGTTTTGAAATGTTTTAAATGGTTTATTACGTTTATTGCTTTATTTCTTCTTTTCGAGTTTTATTATAGTCTATTTGAGAATGACTGGCAGTAATAAATCATTCTGTCAAAGACATTCCAGTGGCGCGCCAATAATTGTTTACACAGGGATAGTCGAAATGACTAAATTCGGTAGGGAACTATAGTTTTAGGTCTAAGTTGTTTTTCAGGGTCAGGTAAAGTCATTTAAATAATATGACAGGTACCAATATCTTGACAAAACACATGAAATAAGTATAAATTTTAGTATGTAACAAATAAAAATGTAAATATTGAATGTATGTATCTAAATATTAAATGTATGCAATATAATAATAATGACTGAGAAAGTTATATTTAAATATTAAAAACTTTTATTTTTAGTAAATGTATAAACAGATCACTCTACAAATCCTATCTACGTCTATGACACAGTCCGACGGGGATTATCGGACGGCATTTCTATTGTTTGACAAGTAAGTTTCGTTCCAGGTACAAAGCGTGCGGCTTATTTTGACCATCCTAGTGTAGTTACAACTGATTTTTCTGGTAGTTTTATTTGCCGCATTGCTGGCAAAAATCCAATACTACTTTTGCAAATATTGATTTATTACTGCCAGTCATTCTCAAATAGACTATAATATTATTTAATACTTCTGAAATATTGTAATGATATTAAATGACATGTAATAATTTAATCGGCCTGAAATGAGTGAAATTTTTAATTCATTAATAGGGTCCTCCACCGTAGTAACAAATTAGAACAAGGGTCAGTTATATTAAAACTAGACCTTAAAACTGTATATTAAGGACTATAAAAGTTTAAAAATAGTTATTAGTTTCCAAAATAATCAAGTTTTTATTACCATTTCCTCATCTTTATATCTACGTCACACATTTATTCTATTCCAAATTCTTACTACTTTCAAACCTTCTGCTATCGCCTTTTTGAAATACGGAATCCATTTGCAAGTATATAATGCAGAAAATAACAACAATAAAACAACAGAAATAAACCAAATAATACTAGTTTAAATTTATGATGCCATGACAGATTACAAGCGTTGGTATGAAAGTAAAAGAAATGTTGAATGACATAGTCTACCAGTGGTACTCAAATTTTGGACTATAATATATACGTAGTATTTTTATTAATTATGCAATTAAATTACTTATTATACACCCATATTTCCAATTATTGATCACAGAGGTTATTTTAACATATTTATACATTTTATAAGTGCTGAAAAAAGTAAATTTATGTGACTTCAATTATTAGCGAAATCCACTGTTTGAGAACAAAATCATCTCTATATCTACGTCACAGAATATTAAAAAAATTATTACGGCTTAACGAATAACAATAAAGACTTTCTAAAATTACATATCACTTTCAGTATGGATGAAGTTTTGTAGAAAAAATATAAAAAAAATATAGTGGAGGACCCTATTGTCATTTGCGCCAATAAAATAAACGAAAGCATACAAGGATATAAGCGAACTATTTTCTGCCATTTCAGCATTATATTTCTCTTTAGATAAATTCTCGCTATCTCTGTTTTGAAGGGTTATTGCACCAATGTTTATTGAGATTTATTTCTCGTGGTGATAGTTTTCTAGAATGCATACTCCGAACCCTTGTACTGCTACATGAAACATCCTATATTTTATACTATTTTATAATTTCTTACAAATGTGTTTTCAGGGAATGAATTGTTGTGTAAGCATAGCAGACATTCAATGTGATAATATGTTGTTCCACAGAGGGTGTTTCGATTTTCCTGTAGTATTTTTAGGAAACAAATCATCGAGACATAGTATTTGTTTCAATACGACTTCAATAGATAATATTCTGGCTGAAATTAGAAATGGTTGTGATATTGTGCTCAACTTTAGAATAGAAAGATGGACGGATAAATTTACAGATAAAAATATTACAGGTAAAAAAAATTAATTGTATAATACTTTGTATTTAGTAACGGTCTACAAAGGAGGTACATTTCAAGTTTTTAATGATGTCTGATTAATGTCGTCTATATTTTATTTTATTTTATTTTATTTTATTTCGGCTTTCCAACAGGACCATGTCATGAATGAATTAACAAGCAATTTTATCAATAGCCCTCGTAAAAATAAACGATACTACTGAATTTAACAGAATAAGCGGAGCTAAAATTTTGACTAGTACAATAAGGTATAGTCTGTTCGCTCCTAGCTGAAACAAGCCGATAATTTATTACCCCAATAGTTATTACCACAAACCATAAACCACTTTCTTGAGCCTTTGTTCATCAAACGGCGGTCAGTTGTAAATGGAGTGTTGAACAAGGATTGTATTCAGTTCGTTTTGATATATGCGTTTGTAAATTTTTAAGAGAATTTTTTGAAATTATTTTGAAATGTATTTACAGCTAGGTATTATCATTGAATAGGTATAATTAAGAATTACCTGGAAAGACGTGTTCATAATTTCTAGGAATTATTTAATCTACTATTCATTTAAGTCACCCTTGATTGAATTTCGTTCCTTTATAATCCCGGTTTTCTTTCGTCTTAACTCAGTTTACATGTAACATTAGTTAGCAGCGGTTGTAAGTGAAATTTTAAATATGGAAATGTGGAGGCCCTGGGATGTCGACAATGCTTCTGCCAGTGTTAGTGACATTTTCTCTTATTTATGCAGATTTCGAATACGTCCCTGTTCCACACTACCTGAGGATTTTCTATTTGTTTGTGGTAATATCTATTGAGGTAATAAAATATCGGCCTGTTTCAGCTAGGAGCGAACAGACTTTACTTGCAACTACGTCGCTCAAGGCCATTCATCATGGCGGTCGAACAGCTAATTGTGGGCAAATAAACCAAATTTTAACATTGAGCTAAAGGGAGAATTCATGTTTACATTTCATAAAAATGTTGAATAATTATTTATGTGAACGTTTGGGCAAATTATATATGCAATTGTAACTAGTAACAGTACACTGTTAAAGTGAAATGAGAAAAAAGTCTCACACATAACCACAGTAATGTTTTGAAACCAAAACAAGATGTGTGTATCACATGTTTGCCTTTTATTTTGCATTACGTTTTATTGCTTGTAATGAATGTACAAGGTAAGTATTAAAGTAATAATCATTATATTTTAATTGTAAATGGAGTGCTGTAAATTTAAATAAATATGGACAAGCCTTCATGGACGAAATGAAAGATATTTGAAAAAATAAGACTTTAATAATATTGATCCTTACTCACTAGAATAGGAAGAATTTGATGAATATTACAGAAATATTCCAAAAGTTGCTTCTGTTGTAATAACCAACCACAGAAAAGAACTGTGGCATTAAAAATTATACATATTTATTTATTTAAGTACATATATTGAAATATGGAATAGTCTGATTCATAATATTCCTAAAAATTTACTTAAATTATAAAATGTTATTTTAAATTTATTAAATATAGGCTTATCTGTTATTCTTCTACCACTTGGTTTGAAAGTAATGCACATAAAATCCAAATAATAGTTATTTACTTATCAAGGCAGAAAAGTTTGTCTTTTCATGACGTATATGGAGATTGTTTGCCGAGGCGTGTTCGTGAAAAAAAAAATGTGACAACGATGCATTTTACTTCCCTGCCTAGGCAGGGAAATTCAGAAATAGTGGATTTACATGACGATTTCAGAAAATCGTTATTTACATGACGATTTCAGGAAATAGTTATTAACATAAGAGTCAGGAAAATATCTAGTAGTTCTTCTCTCGTTACTAAGGTGACAGAAAAAAATGAGTAAATAAACAAAAACGAATTTACTGTCAGTCTGCATTTTTTGTGTGTCCATGTGCATTTCTTTCCATTTGCAATGTCTTTCAACGAGGTTCTTTTAGAAAAGAACTTTGTTCTCTGGGATTAACATATCTAATGTAAATAACGCAACCGGAAACATTAATATGCAATAAAAAAATTTAAAAAGTCATTTTTTCATAACTAGTCAGGGAAATACAACTTTCGCTCCGCATTTTAGGCGCGAAAATAGTACTTTCGCTCCGGTTTCAGAAAAAAACTTTATATGTAATTTTGAGGTTGCAACATCCCATAAAACGTAATGAGAAATAGGCGTTTGTTTGCCCGTAATCAGCTGTTAAACTGACATATCCGCCATATCGAAACGTCACGTGCAAGTACCTCATTCGAAGATGACCTTAATCGGACATCATTAAAAAATTAAACTGTACCATCTTTGACTTTACATATCAGCAATGTCTGGAATTTTATAACAATGGGCTACTTGCGTGGTACTGAAAATCCAATTTCTATCACTTAATACGTAATGTTATGTTGAAAACATATATAAAAAAATAAATTTTATTTTTAAAAAATTATGTGTTTTAGCAAATTAAGAAAGAAAATTTTCTGTGACGTCATTATAGAACTGAAGAAGGGAACCATGTTTAAGAATGTAACTTATGGATGGCATTGCGTACGAGAAAGTTTTAATTTGAATTTGACATTATTCTCTCTCTGAGCTCTAAAATATATTAATTACTTCACAAATAAACACATAGGTAGTTACATGTAATTTAAAATATCGATACGAAAAAGACAAACTAAAATACTAACCTCCAAATTATTTTTGAAACAGGAGATTTACATTACCCGTACAAATAAACGCTATGGCTTTAAGACCACTCATTGGTGCGCTGTAATTCTACGTCATACATGGCGGTAATTCAAATAAACAAATTACATTTTTTTTTCTGCTAATTAATAAAATTTTGTCAAAAGAAAAACTATGGATAGCAAGATTTTATCTGCTCTTCAAAAATATGAAATAAAAAAGGTACGCAAGTAGCCCATTGTACCCAAGGCATTGAGTTTGTGCCACAGAACTTATTAAAATAAAATGTCTTTTTAGAAATCCAAGATATACACATCCAGTTCGGACCAATGTTACTTTACATCGAAGATGTTTTCGTTACTAAATTACTGGATTATTTAAAAGATTTACTTCCTACAAATTTAGTAATGTGGAGTATAAACAAAAATTTTAATAACGGACAACACAATTTACATTTGGTCGAAATACCCGAACATCTGTCTTGGGAAGCCAAAATTTTAGCCAAACCATTATTCCTGGACAACTTAACAATCGACCAACTATCTCTTTTACTATCAGTCCATTGGTCAGTCAAACTGTACCTCGCTTTGGACAGATCACCTTTAGAATGTTCTAGATTCGAAAGAAAAAACATTCGAACCATTCCTTACCAGTTAGGTCTATCCGTTGCTTACTATTATTTATCTTGTGCATTCTTTGGTGCTGGATGGGTCGTTGGTTCTCTAGAACTTATCGGCAGTCCAAGTGGTTTAGCCAGAAGTTTAGGAACTGGCCTCCGAGATTTTATCAGTTTACCTTACCATGGTTTTATCCAAGGACCATGGGCTTTTATAATTGGTATTACCCACGGTTCTGCATCCTTGATGAGACATATTACAGCTGGTACTGTCGATTCTGTTACTAAATTAGCTGCCAGTGTTGCTAGAAATTTAGATCGGTTGACTTTGGATGAAGAACATCAAAGAAGAACGGAAGAATTTAGAAGGCAAAAACCTCAGGGTTTGGCGGAAGGATTTGTTCAAGGTTTGACAGGGCTTGGAATCAGTTTATTAGGAGCTGTTGGTGGAGTGGCCCACCACGCCTTACAATCTATGATGCAAGAGGGTGCTTCGCCCCGAAGTCTTGTGGCTGGTGTTGGTTTAGGTTTGGTAGGAGTAATTACCAAACCTTTAAGTGGTGCTGCAGAACTTGTAGCACTTACAGGCCAAGGTTTACTACAAGGCGCAGGTTGGAACCCCTTACCTATACCAAGATTACATTCTAATAATCCTTCTCAATGTTTACTGGAAAACCATTTATTAAAATTTAAATGGAAATTACTTCAAAACATAACCTTACATACTAATATTATCAGTACAGCAGAAGGAGTATTTCATTCAAAAAGAGTAGTAATATTAGTAACTTTAGAATATATAATTATAATAAATGAACAAGAAGAAATAATAGAAAAAATTATGAATTTCAATGAAATAACATCTATAGAAAAAAGTTTTAGCGATTTTACTGAAATCCGAATAAACATAATTCAACAAAATACAAATCCTACAAACAATACGGAGTCTCTTGACCACGAAATGGATCAAGTGAGTAGAGCAAGAGTTGCAGATTATGTGAGAAACTCTGCAAGTCTTATAAAGCTCTCTCCAAGCTCCAGTGAGAAAAAAGCTTGTCCATTGTCTCCTGTTAAGCTCACCACAAGTCATCCAAGTTTTGTATTCTATGTAGATCCACAAATTAGAAATTATTTGTGTGATATTTTGATATTTGTCAAATTGCAAACAGAGACAAATATTTTTAAAATTTTGTGATGTAAATAAATTTCATCATGTATTTATATGTTTTAATTTCAGTTGTTAAATATAAATATATATTTTGCATACAGAGATATATAATTTTTGATACTTTTAATGGCACTTTTATTTAATAAATACTATTAAAATGATGATTATGGATGGTTGCTGCAAGGTAATAACACAGATTGTTGTTTTTGTTAGTTAACTGTTTGATGCCGTAACGTGACGAGATGTATTGTTACGTTGTGATAACTATAGTTATTTTTCTTATACCTGTTTCTAACTGAAATATTTTAAAGTTTTTTTTATCAAGGGTGGTTTATACAGAGTGGAGCGCTTAAAACGATCCAGACGTAATAACTTTGAAACGAATTGTGATAGACATATCCGGTTTACGCTAAATGTTTTAACATCTAGGGGGTCTCATTTTATTAATATTTTTTTTTTTTTAATTCACTAATCTCACCCCCACCACTCAACTTTTAAATCTTAAATGGCAATATACCCCTTGTGACATATCAAATGAAAGCTCTTGAAAAATGATATACAGGCATGTGAATAAATTGATACCTATTTGAATAATTAAATGTAATAAAATACATTTTTATTGTCAATTAAAATACTTTTTATTAATGTTTAATATTTTTACTTCCTAATCCCAGTTTATGAATAAATATTTTTTAAAGCATATTGTTGTACATTTGTTTTTAATTTACAACCTTCTTAAGGACTACTTGTAGCGAGTGTCTTCTGGTCTGGAGTCAAAATCACTAAAAGTTGGCACGACGTATATACAATATTTTCTGTAATTTTATTTATCAATGGATGCATTGCATAGTAACAGCCCGATGACGTCATATTAATTCTGTCATCTAGCGGTATTTTTGTAAAGCTTTGTAGAGATGATGCTCTGTTACCACATAATTGAGATATAATTAAATCGGATTGTATTAATTAAAAATTATTCTAATAATGCCAAAACAAATAAATTATTGCAATTTTGAAATAAAAATGAAATATCCAATAAAGAAAAATTAATTTTATGTCAAAATTAAGTTTTAAACAATAGTAAAATTTAATAATAAACGCAACTGGCAACAATGGATTATCTGTCATGTAATGAATGTGCTTAGTTTGCGAAGCATTGTTGAAATGTTATAAGTTCAAAATATATCAAAAATATGGAACAAATAGCAGTAAAATGTGTTAAGAAACACAAATTATATCGAAAATATTGTTCCGTAGCTTCTTGTAATGCGTCATCGCAATTATTATCGTATCATAGATTTCCGAGTCACCCAGAAATGAGAAAAAAAGTGGTTAATTTCACTGAAAATTAATAAAGAAGAAAAGCAATTCGCACATGTCTGTTGCAAACATTTTAAGGAATCTGAATTCATACTAAGCTTTTTGAATTTAAAACTGATAACTTTTTCATTTCAGCATCTCTATGCGCAGAAAATCAACTGCGCATTGAAAACATCTCACATTTTACTATCTCTCTCACTTTGTTCAATGCATCCATTGTGTTATGTGACGCCAATTTCATGTCCCCATTACAATTTTTAATGAGTTGCAACAATATAACGTAAGCAATGATTTTATTTATTGTAAACAAAATGTGCCAAAACGCCAAATAATATTGACGAGAAAAGTTACACTTATCACAATAATTAGAAATGGATACATGTAAAAAGATATTCAAAGATCAAAATATTTTTATAGCATTAAATGTGTGGCTAATAGTAAGTAAAATTTTTGAGTTTATTTTACTATTTTGAAAAATCTGACTAGCTAAATGTCACTTTCCAAACGCTAAAATGTCATTGCTAATTTGACAAATCAAATTGTAATAAAAATTTCCAGAATCCATGAAGATTTTATCTATCAATAAAAGCAGATGTAACTAATTATAATAAAGCTGTTAAAAAGTATTAATAAAATGAAAGTGTACGAGCAATTAAATAAATCTTTACTTTTTATTTAAAATGAAGATTTTCAACATTATAACGTAATTTTAAATTTAATTTTTAGCTAAAGATAATTTAACCTAGAGAGGGGATAAGCGCAGCAATTTTTAAACAAAATTGCTTTATTCGTTCAATTAAAATTTTATAAATATTTAAATACTGAAAGAAATGTGTTGTACATATATTATTTATTGAAATATGATATTAATGTGTTTTTATATACATTTTACTTATTGAATATGGCTTTAAGGTCAAAAAAGGTTGCCAGATAGGCCCGGCTTGGAGTGGGGGAAATGGCTTCACCACTGAAATATATACTAACTGGAATGCGCGTACGAACCGTGACTGTGAAGCATATTGAAAGCCTGCTGCTGGAGTAGTCGGCAAACATCGACACTGTTCGTGAGTAGACGAAAATTATTTCGTGTGGCGCATGTTTAAATAAATGGAACATAATGGCTCGTAGTATAATCACGGTTTTAACTAAAACTCTGTTTTTAGAAATGTCAAATTCAAATTTAAATATTTAATTTCACCCGTATGTCTAAAGAACGATTTTTTTAAAATATTTGTTTGAATACAAACTATGTTCTGCTTTAAAATCATATGTTGATAAATTTGATATTATTTACTATTGTTATTGAATAATGAAATTTGACATTTCTTAAAACAGCGTTTTAGTTAAAACCATGATCATACTACCAGGCAATATGAAAACAAAGCGATCAGCTATGATACGAGTTATTCGGCAGGTTCGGTTCGGCACGAACGTGCGCGAACAGGACCAACCATTATTGTTCAATGAGGCTTCAGTGCAGCGTACGCTGATAGGTAGAGTATGCGAGTTCCAGTTAGTATATATTTCAGTGGGCTTCACTTTTACAGCCACTTACTCTCTCCTTATTCCTATTATTATTGTGGACCGTCACAGGTTAACCGAACGGTATAAAAATGTTATTTCTTATAATCGTCGCTGGGAAACCCGTTATTACATTTGATCCATCAATAAGTAAGCCGTTACTTCCTCCTAAACATTGTTATTATTTTTCACAGATCATGGGTAATGTGTACATCACTATTGAAACACGAGTTATGTCAGAAGAGTCTGACATTATGTTAGAGCATTGTTTCATTCCTCCGATGTTTTTAATTATAGGCCTAATTATGATCGGAAATGCCGTTTTTGGAATCTTCTTAATATCAGCGAAAAAAAAGAAATTATGCTTGATCGTACGATAACTATTTCTACTCATTTGAACATTAAGTGTAAATAAAACTGTTGTTCTTTCAGTATATAGGGTTTACTGGTATATTTATTTTATTGCACCTTGCAATGATAATCTTCAGTTTCACGGAAGGAGATGACATTAAAACTGAGTGGCAAAATGATATCAAAACTAAATTTGACTCGTATTTTATTGATCCTGTCATACAAGATTACTACTTAGAAATGCAACATTTGGTAAGGTAGATTATTTCGAAATGACAATAAAAAATTGTTTAGTAAAATTTTTTATGAGTAGTTACGTCATTAAAGATTTTAACTGGATAATGACGTCACGGTATTACTAGGTTTACATGTTATACTAATTTAATTTTAACCAGAAGCACAACTGGAAAAATAATGAAATTTGTTATTTTTTAAAACATTGTTATTAGCTTGCGGACACTCATGTGACGAAGCGAATTAGCCAATCAGAACTTGGGGAGAAACTGTCACATCGAAGATCAGAGAGCTGGGCAGCTTTCCAAATTCAAGAGTACCGTAATTTAAGAGTGTAGTGTGTTTTGGAAGAAAGAGTTTTGTTAGAGTAAAAAATTGAAATTAAATTTTAAAAAATTAACAAAACTACTTATAATTACAACATTAATGTCAAGCCCCCTTTGAGAGTAAGGTTATTAGTTTTGGAACGATTTTGAGTAATTTCGTACTCTGTAGTAGAGTTTTGGAACGCAACTCTGAAGTTTGTTTTGGTAGCGTGTTCAGAGGTTATAAGTTTTGTTTTCATAGTTTGGCAGTTTTCATATTAAAGTTTTTAGTGCGTATTGAGTTATTTTATATTTTTTTGCCAAACTATGAAAACAAAACGCATAATACGCTATAAACCAAAACAAACTTCAGCTCCCCGTCCTTCAATCTGACAGTTTCTCCCCAGGTTCTGATTGGCTAATTCGCTTTGTCACGTGAGTGTCCGCAAGCTCTTGTGTTGTGCTCCCAAATATTCCCAAGTATTCTTTGACTTGGAATCGCATAGTATAATTATTGTTCACAAAACTATTCTTATAAGTTTAGAATTATTGTGACTGCAAAACAAATATGACAGTTCAAATTTTATCCCTGTCGTGAATCGCAAATAAAACCCCCTGACAAAATTCTATGTTTTTTAGGCTAAAATAATCTGTGCTAAATTATCACCCTAATTCTGAAGGAAGTTGTTAAATTTTAGCAACGTTCCTAAAATTATAACCAATAGAAACAAATGTAAAGGCTGTCATTTTCATGTTTTATTCAGTGTTCGCAATTAGCATTGGTTTTATGCTATAGCAATGTTGCTAACAGGCCTATTCTGTAAAACATGCGCTTAACGAATCGTTATCATAACGATAATCGTTGTTATGAACATCGTTATTTGTATTTTACGAAAATCGTTATTTTTGTATTCTGTAAGATCGATCGTTAAAACATTATCGTTAAATTTAATTGATAACGAAATCGTTATAATTTTTTTGCGATTGGTACTATTGTTTACTCAATTCACTATTAAAACTGACATTTAAATTTCATTTTGAAAATTGTTGGTGAAGATTTATATTATTATTTCATTTTATTAATGGCTATTTATTATTATTCTCTATTATATTAGATATGGAAAAGTAAATGAGAGCCTCAAAAACTACAAAAGAACAATATGCTATTATGTAGACTTTCTTGTAAGTAATGTCGCTCTGAGAACAAATAAATATTATCCAGGGAATCCAAATCAGATTAAAGAAGCATATGCTGAATTGGCTAGGAGATTAAATGCACTCAGTAAAATAAAGCATATGTAAAAGTATGATTAATATAGAGCACTTTTAGGAGATTTGGTATAGCAGTTATTATTGTATTTGCTTCTAGGAATGGCAACAGTTCAGTAAAGTCTCTTGCGGCGACTCGTGATAATCTAAATAATTTTCTAAATTTTCCTGTGGGATAGTAAAAGGATCACTTTTATCTCTTAAAGCCCTAAGAATTTTTCGAAGATTTTTCCTGTTAAATATATATAGTAAAATTGGAATATTATCTGACATATTTTTAAAATATATAATTACCTTTCATTATTTTCTTCGAAAAAGTGAATAAATAATAATAATTCGGGATCACCATTCATTATAATGGCAATTAATATTTCAAGAATATTGGAATGTGATTGAAATGCAACAAATCGTTAGCATAACGATTAGTTTTTTCTTGACGTTAAAAAATAACGATTTTACGAAAATCGTTATCATCTTGTCGTTACGAACAATTGAATTTTTGCTTACAGAATACCACTTTAACGATTATCGTTATTTTAACGATATAACGATTCGATATGTCATAACGATCGCTTACAGAATAGCCCTGTAAGTCACAACTTATAGAATTCGGCCATATGTAGGTTATAATCCACATTTGGAAGTCATAAAAATTCTTGCAACAGCCCCATTGTGACGTCATTATCGGAATCCCCTATTTAATTTTACTTTTTATTAATCTACTCTTGTATTTGACCGTTGAACCATTATCACTAATTTTGTTTAGTACCATTGTTGCGGAAATGTTGGTCCTTCAGATTTTAAACAGGAAGACATGCCCAGTGCTTGTTGCCATAGAAATAACCGAGAAATTTGTCCGCCGCATCTTCAGATCTACACCGGTTGTGGCAATGCTGTCTGGAAACATTTTAATACGTTCATGTATGGTGTCATGCTTCTTTATGTCATTAATGGTATATTTGAGGTACGAAAAATTATGTACTGTTTTGAAAACCTTATTGGTAAACATTAAAAAACCCAATCATGCAAAATAGTAATTTATTCACAATCATTATAGTAATATACCGATTCTTTAAGTTAGTAAACGTCTCTAGTAACCATGGAAACAGCTTGCATCTTTTTCTTATAAATATATCATTATATATGTCTCTCTTTATTTTGTTATTTTTAGATAAGCTTCTTTAGTTAAAATATTAATAAAATTAAATGTTATAACTCATTTATTTTGAAAATTATTGATTTAAAATGAGGATGATTGTGAATAAATTAGTATACATAATCTCGGTGGGAGTTTTTTTTTTATCTGAAATGATTTTTAGTTTTGAGAGAAGCACTATTTCAAAAGAAATTACTCATTTTCTCACAAATTCATTAATTTCTTAAATTTGCTGATATAGAAAAGAAAAATAAATTTTAATTTTAACACGAATCAGTCGTCCTACACGTAAAACATAGGTTATATCCATATACCTATTAACTAATATATTGCGGATCCTTTGCTTTTCTTGAAGGAAACACTGTGAAATGGAAATATCATTTCTGCATAAGTCTATCTCACACAAACGCCCAACCGCGAATTATGCGCAAGCTTGGAAACTTGACTACTATTGGCTAACGAGAAAACATGATCACTTTGTGCGAATCACAGAGTTCTGTTTATTAACGGCTAGCGCGAGAAATTTTAAATTTAAATTTGAGAAATTAAACAATGTACCTACTATTTATTTTGTATGTAAATTCTTGAATATAAATATTAGTAATAATAAAAAACATTGTCATATTCTAGTGCTAAATTTTAATTAAATAATTTACTTTGTTGTACTGTAAAAATAATAGGAATACAATCTGGTCAGGATTAATTTATTTAGGTGACAATAAATTACTGTATGAAACAAAGCAAATGCTTTCGAAGTGCAACTACAAGCAGAAATGAAATCAAACGTCAAAGTCAAACCATGTGCTCGCTGCATCACCAGGGCTGCGTTCCAAAACCAAGAATACCGAGTTTTGGCGTAGAGTATGATGTGTTGTATTTTGGAACGAATGAGAGTTTTGTTGAAGTAGAAAATTGAAGCTAAATTAAAAATAATTTTATAAAACTAACAAAACTACTTATAATTACAACATTAATGTCAAGCCCGTAATAAAAACGCTTTTCTGGAGCACTCTCCTCAATATAATGTGAAAGTACGCTCCATAAAATCGCTTTCATTATAAAAGTATTCTCGTAATACACGCCAACGTATTTACTTATATTTATTTTCAACCAAAAGCATGTTCTCTTCCTGAAGAAGGCAAATTACTTCCATATGTAGAGAATCGTGAGTATCTGGGTTTGAAAATATTGTGGAGTTATTTCTATACCCTCCTCGTTAGTAGAGTAAATAGAACATCACTTTGGAGTAAATTCTGGGTGTTTTGGAACAGGTTGAGTAAACTCTGAGAGTAAGGTTATTAGTTTTGAAACGACTTTGGATAATTTCGTACTCTAAGAGTAGGATTTTGGAACGCAGCCCAGCCAGCGACGCTGTCAGCGTTAGCCAATAGTAGTCAAGGTTTCCAAGCTTGCGCATAATTCAAAGTTGGGCGTTTGTGTGAGATAGACTTATGCAGAAATGATATTTCCATTTCACAGTGTTTCCTTCAGCTACTCTTATGGGAAAGATACGAGCATTAGTAATATATTAGTTATATGGTTATATCAATTAAAAATGACTTTTATGTACATTCCCCGGAGCGTACAAGTTTGTTATTGACGAAGAAAATGAACTCGTAGCCACCTGGTGGCAAACTCTATATAAGAATTAAACATCTTGAAAATATCTGGTATTCAAGTAAATAATTATAAAATATAAGTACTATTAAATAATACTTTGGTATCTATTATTCTACTTTTAGAATTTTTCTGTAAATATTTGTATGATACAATTAAAACATAATTCATCTTCTTCGCTTTGTCGTGGTATTACACAAGCATGTATGATTCATACAGACTTAGTCGAACTATATAATTATTAATAATATACGTCACAAGAATTCCACCGCGAACTTTATTTATGGAAATTATGAATGAAAAGTTTTATATTTTCTAATAATTTTTACATTAATATGTTTAGAATTAGAATTATATTTCATAATTAATAGGAAAAAATAACATTTATTTTATTGGGAGACAATATTTGAACATATCAAAATTAACATTGCTGGTGTGTCTTTCGATACACCGTCCAGTATGTATGAATTTTATAATTAGTTTAATTTTAGATTTTACTTGTCGGTTTGGCATTCTTTTTGTATTCAAAAGATGACTTCTGGCCTGCAGATATGAAAGGAAAGGCAGCTAAAGAAGAGCCAGTTAAAGAAACTACAGAGCCAGATAAAGACAAGGACAAGGATAAGGAAAAGAAAAAGAAGAAGAAAAAGAAATAAAAGTGATCGTTTCAATACACTATCAAGTTTATTTATTTTAGTTTACGAACAAAGTGTAATAATAAATACAAATGCAATATAAAATTTGTTTTTTATCTCTCGCTAAAAGAGGTATTGGATTTATGCTAAAAATCTCATATCCATATTTTAGTGAATAAGCACGTTTTAAGATCCCTAGAATCCGATGTGTGTATGTGTGTGTGGGTAGTAAAGACGATATCTCAAAAACTTGGCTTGGGCCATAAACCAAATTTTTTAAATACTTTTAAATGAAAATTCGTTTAATTTTGAAGCAATTCGTGGTATCAAAAAGTCATAATTGTTTTTTGTATAACTGCATTTGATTTTTAAAGAAACGTATAGCTATCTTTCTCACACCAGTTTCTGCAGTAGAAAGATAGTAAAAAGATACCAATAGTGTGACGTCACCTGTGGCCTGGAAATAAATTTAAATATCTCGCAAAGTAATTATTAAAAAAATGGTTTTTTTTATCTTAATCGTTATTTATTGAGTAGTACTTTAAGGATAAATTGTACATTTTATTATATTTTGATATGGTTTATGGGCCTATTTGATATTAATGGGAAGAGCTGAACCATTTGCAAATTTAAATGTTTGTAATTGACAGATTGTTTTACTAATTAAATATTTATAATTATAGGTGGTAAAATGCATATAATCTTGTCAATGAATTGGAAGAATCTCAAGACACTCTGACATTTAGGAACTTTTTATTATAAAACGACGTTTTGCTATAATCACTGAAACAGCTGATATATTGAAATAATTATAATTGGCAGATGTCAGTGTCAAGTGCAATTTACATAGTGTATGTTCGTGTTATAATCTTTTCCAAAGAACTTTCGGTATGGAATTTGTAGAAAATAGTATATTTTCGTGTTTCAATTTTACTGGATATATAGAATATTTTCCAATAAACTTTTGGTATGGGATTTGTATAAAATAAATAAGAGTTGACAGACGGTAATGTGCTGGCCACATCAGATTTTTATATATAAAATAATTTTATGAAAACTGGAAAAGCAGATTTATCAATTTCGAGTATTATTGTAATTATAAGAGCAGAAGAGTAGATAAGATAAATTATTGATCTTTATATTAGTTCGCACAATAATATGCAATTTATTATATTAATAAATCTTTACGTAGACGACTTCTTTTCTTGGAAATTAATATTTTAACTAATCTTATTGTTAAGGTACTATTATCTAAAGCCCCCTTGTGACGAACTATAAATTTAGGACAGAATTATGGACAAAATAGAGGATTCCACTTATATTGAATTTTTAAATTACCGTGAGTATTTTTTAACGTGAAACATTAGGTTTGTCACATCCATGGTTACGACTTGATATTTGATTGACAGCAATGTATTTGCCCGTTCCATTTAAAATGAAACATAGGGAACGAATTTGACATTTGAGAAGACATCAATAGAGATTAATTTTGTTTAAATAATTATACCTGCATTCTAAATTAAAATTAGTTGTAGAAAAAATATAGTGTGCACCTTGTGCCCGAGTGGTTCTCTGACTCGGCTAAATTTTTTACAATATTTAAATATAATACTTCTGTCAAATTCATTCCCCATGTGTCATTTTAAATGAGACATACAAATACTCCTGTCAATCAAATGTCAAATCATAACTTATAGGAAAATTCAACGGTTATCTGTCATATTGACAAGATGTCATTTATGCCCGAAATATGTTTAGTGCTCTCGAGTGGTTTTCTGACTCCGCTAAATTTCTTACAATATTTAAATATAATACTTCTGTCAGATTCGTTCCCTATGTTTCATTTTAAATGGAACGGGCAAATACATTACTGTCAATCAAATATCAAGTCGTAACCATGGATATGACAAACCCAATGTTTCACGTTAAAAAATACTCACGGTATAATTATTTCGTCCCATATAACTGTGTTATTGACATTTTCTACATGTTTCGTCACTTTTTAAAAAAAATTATTGTGGCCAGCACAAAACCTTCCGTCAATTCGATGTATTTTGTACAAATCCGATACCAAAAGTTCCTTGAAAAAGGTTCTATATATCCTGTAAAATTGTAACGAGAACACACTATTTTTTACACATTCCATACCGAAAGTTCCTTTGAAAAGACTCTATAAATCCAATAAAATTATAACATGAACATACATTATGCCACTTCCTCCTTCTTCAGCTTTTCCCTATTTTATTAGAGGTCGTTGTTTCTTACTCTTCTCTTCCACTCATTCTTGTCCAACGCATCTCCTTCACACAGTTATTCCTTTCTCAAGTCTTCTGCGACAGAGTCCTTCCATTTTCTCTTTGGCCTTCCTCGTACTCCCGGAATTGAAAATTCCAATTCTGAGACAATACCTTCCCTACCTAAAGGTGACGGAAGATAAAAAAGTTGATTAAATCTCAAATGATCAATGTTTTCAACGGAACTTGTCTACGCAAACAAAAACAACCTTATCAAGAATCACAAATATAGTAGTATTCATCACGTAAGAATGTCATTGCACAATAAAAAGTGAATGATTCTTAACGACATAGATAAATGAAATAGTCTCTTTTTGCTACACAGGTCATAGAACCTGTTCATTTATGAACAGATTCTACAACTTGTGTAGCAAAAGTCGACTACTGCATTTACGTATGTCGTCAAGAATCATATACTTATTATTGCGCAACGAAATTCTTACGTGAATAATACTATACATTTGTAGTTCTCTACCACGCACCTATAATTAAATATTTGCAAATTGTAACAGCAAATAATGAGTAATTATTTTACTATTTTATTTTACCGTACCTACTTCCGGAGATAAAATTAGATAGCAGAATTAGTCAGTACTTTTTTCCAATTAATTTGTATTTATTATATTTCTGTGGTTACAACAACCGATGTACTCAAAATGAGATGGAAGGATTGTGTAATGAAGTAAAAAACGCAATATTTTTAATAATGAACAGTTTTGTTGATTTGAAATGACATTTTCAAAATTACGAAATGTTGATATTGACTGTTTTTGTATTAAGCTTCATGTCACAGTACATAATTAAGTTAATTATAAAAATTAATACAAGTACACCTACACATTTAATAAAATTTATAATATCTCTTTTTTTATAACATTTTTCCTTGTTTTGTAATTAATTTTTTTATCGTTATCTTAAGCCACTGACATAAAAAACTATACAAAAATTTTTAGTTTCATGCCATACAGGGACGTAGCCAGGGGTGGGCCATCACTTTCTGATCCTATACTTTCAACTTTAGTTTTGCACTTGGCACTGACATCTGTCAATTATAATTTTTTGAATATATCTGTTGTTTGAATTTCTCTTAATGTCTGTATAACTCTATAGGTATATCTATTGAATATGAAGGAAAATGTATAATCAAACCGTATGCAGAATAAGATATTAATAATCATATAAAATGTCGAAAAATGATATTTAACCGCGTTTTTTCAAGAAAAACTTAAGCACTTCAAATAAGGGTACTTCCGGTTGACTATTTATAACCAAAACCTAATCAGCTCTTCATATGAATGTAAAGAAGAGGAATATGAAAGAATTATAATTTTTAGAATTGTGGTTTTGGAGTTATCGTCGGAGAAAAATTTGTCACACACACATTCCTAAAGGTGATGGAAGGTAAAAAAATATTGTTAGATATATTTAGAATATTAGAATAAATAGTAAATTAAATTTGAAAAAATTGTGATTCACTGTAACAGAACAATAACAATCTTCGCCAGTACTCGGATAGATAATATGGTTAAATTAGTTGGAATAGTGATAAGATAAGATATACAAATTGTTAGGTATATATACATACTTCCCTAGTTTAAAATTAATGACAAAGTTTATTATCTTTTCTAGTACGGTCGTGAAAAAAAAAATTAAACGGTGAAAATGGGTTGCATATCTGGAATTGTGCGTCTGCTTATGTTTATATTCAATTTTGCATGTTTAGTAAGTATAAAAAATACGTAATTACATTATGATATAGGTACAATAACATAAAACTTTATCTACAAACACTAGTAAAAAGTTAGATTTTTACTGTTTGTTTTAAAAGACAAGAATTTCAATCTGTGATTGGCCGAGAAGAGCGATTTATGAACCCATAATTCAGTATCGTGAATTATAGTTACTATAATTAATCGAAAAATATAAAATAATGGGAATATATTTTTAAAGAAGTAGAAAAAAATTATTTTGTTTAATGAGTGAATTTCTTTCTCACAAAATAATATGACAAAAAAAATCTGAATGTTTGCGTCGCCTAATTAAAATAAATTTAAATTTAATCTAGCTATCAAACATCTAAACATCACTAAAAATGAGTCGGTGTCACTTTTTTCAAAAAGTATTTTAAATAGTTTATGCAATATTTTTTATAGTAATAAAAAATAATTTTTGGCCGTTAATATGAACAAGTGATTACGGGTGATTAGCATTGTTTATCTCTGTTTTATCTGTTTCAAAAAAAGATGTTTGCAATTATTTTTTCTATAATTTTTATTTGAAGTATTTTTCTCTAAAATAAACGATGCTCGCTAATCACCCCTAATCACTTAAATGTCCATTAGATATTGTACAATTAATTATTGAAATTTGTGTAATATGTATTTTGAAAAAAATCACGTGAACTGAAACAGAATGTGACATTAGAGTACACACAGTATAATATATGACAAACTATCGCTTACTTTTATATACAAATATAAATAACGTCGTAAACTGTTTTCTTATTGGCTATAAATGACGTGCTGTACAGTATGTACTCCGTCATCACGTGAGTGGGGGGTTGTTTTTCATGACTATTTCCGGTGCCAATCTTAATTATTTTTATTACTACTTTTATACTACGATTATTCTAGCTCTTCATGTAAATGTTAAAAATTAATTATAAAGTTACAGTTTTTATGAGCTATTAATCTATATAGCCATGGATTTATGACAAAAAATAAACAAATGCGTTATTTTTAAATGTCATTTATAACTTAATTTGGATTAGAGTAGTAAATTAATACGAAACACAAAAAGAAAAAGTGTTTTAGTTCTAAATTGATAGTTGAAAACAACGCATTTGTTTATTTTTGACAAGAATCAATAGCTGCCTAGATTAAAAGTTCATAAAAATTGTAACTTTATAATTAATTTTTACGTTTATATGAAGAGCTAGAATAATCATATCATATGATTTAAATTTTTAAATGTGGAATTTAAATATCTATAACTTTTATTTCAAGTATTTTTGCATAAAATAATTAGGTAACGTTTGCGCAAAAAAAAAACTGATTTCCCATGTTAAACGCACACTTTTCGATTTACACCATGTACTTAAAAGGTATATAAAAATTCTAGCAACAACTCTATTGTTATGAGTTATTAATCTTCTCAAGTTGGTGGGAGAATGCTAACATTATTTAAACTTCTTATTATAATAATGACAACCCATAAACAATTAATTGTTTAATATTTGAATTTACTTTTAAATTAAATATACTTTAAATTAGGAATAATAAATTTTATAAGTATTCTTATAATATTTGACAAAATTTTATTAATTTTCAAATTACTAAGTTCCAATAAATTTGTATTAATACTTGTATCAGAATTGGTGGAAATTGCAATTTTTATTTGTTTGAAGTATGTTATACTACAGTAAACAATTTTATCTAAATTGAAGAAGATAAGGTAAAAAATAATCTTCATACGAAGCCCATAATCATGTGTAATTAATACTCTTTAAATAAACTTTTTTATTGCCTAGGAATTTTGTTTTTTAAATTTGATAAAATGATTTGAAAAACTCTATCGATGAAAACATACCTACTGGTACACCCAGAAATGGGTATTAAGTCATATTTATTTTATATTTTAAAAATTAATATTAAATTCTGTGTAAAATGTAAATTATTTAAATTATTGCAAAATTTCACAACATGCCTGCAGAAATAATATCAATGACAGTTAGTGTCAGTGGTCAATTTGTATTGGGCTTCCAAAATTAAAATGCGCCACTGGTGGCAGATTTCTGAACTGAGTGAAGTGTACATGTACGAAGGTGGTTGTTTTATTCAGGGATTGTATTTACTTGTATACGAATTTTAGTACGCTTTTATTTTCGGCTATTATTGTTTTATTCTTAGTAGGATCTGAATTACTGCTAATATAACAGGTAAGTTTTTGTTTTTTAAAAAATTAATGAACAAATTAGGAGATATGCAATTTATTGGTTAAAGTTACGATGGAGTTTTCTCCGAAAATATTTACCACATAATAGTATGTGGCCACTATTTATTACTTGCTGGCCTTCCACCATATTTGTAGATGAAACACTACAATTCCCAAATCTACAAATAGTATCTAAATCTAAGCAAAATTGTTCATTATGAAAGAAAAACAATTAAATAAAAGTAAAGCTATTCACTAAAATATTATTAAAACTATCACTAAATTGTTACCACAAGAAAGATCAGACACAATTCTACCGAAATTAACAAAAAAAAACACTATACTAAATCCGAAATTAAATTAAAAACTACGAAAATTAGTCTCACACCAATTCTCAACTGAAATGACCGATAGAGGCGCTGCAAGCACTTTCAATATGGCGGATGCATGACGGTAGGTGCACAATCTGTCACTGTCATATGATACAATTTTGCTTGTGTTTCTTCAAAATGAATCTAAGTATTGTTCAGATATTTGACTTTCTAAATGCTACTCATCATTCTAGGATTATTGTTGAAGGTATGATTGTATATAATGTTCATTTACTACTTTATTTAAAATATTAATCTTGTAAACAGGCGAAAAAGTTCTGAATGCGAATCACTTTATATTATGTGGAATTACCGATAGTTATCGAGAAATTATAAATGTAACATCACTCTGTCTTCAAAAAAGAGCTCTGTCGTCACAAAGATGGTACAGCACTTTTTTTTAATTTCTCCGTTGAGAAGGAATTTCTAAAAATTTAAATAATCATAAATATGTTTCAAATTTAATTATTAATAATATTACCTGGAAGAATAAAGTCACTGTCTTATCGAACATACTCTCATATACTTGAAAATTTGTTTTCCAGTACGTAAAACATACTTCCAAGCTCCAATGTTTGTTGAATACCTGCATTTGTGGTTATACTCACTTTATTTTTACCTATTTTTGGAAAAATGTGGAAACTTAAATGAGTTTCCCTACTCATAAGCGAATGACACCCGTATACACAACACATAATATTGCTTTTACGTGTTTTACAACATTCATTTTCGTATAAAAGAAATACTTTTAAAAAATGTATGCTAACATTATGTTGTATTGGTCGCACGTCGCACCTACCGTCATGCACTAGTTCAAAATTTAGTCACCAGATGTCACATCGATGCTCTACAGTTGTCAATTGTACTCTTATGGAAGCCAGCGAAAAATGTACCATTCGTTTGAATTTTGACGTTTGACGTCAGCGCCATCTCTTGATAATTTGGAAGCCCAATTCTCTTTAAACAAATAATTATTATTATATTATTATTATTATTATTGTTGTTATTATTTGTTTTCAGGCAGTAGGCGTTGTATTAATAGCAGTAGGAACCCTTTTCTACATATCAATCGATCAGTACGACAAAATACTAGATGAAGCTTCAGGATTCAATATTGTACCATCAATTACAATCGCTGCAGGTTGCATTGTATTTATTATATCATTCCTTGGTTGCTGTGGGGCTTTAAAAAATAGTTCCTGTATGCTCTATATGGTAAATATACAATCAAACAAATAATCACCAAATCATGATTAGTCCAAACGTTCAAGCAAACACATCATTTTATAAAGTTTGTTTCCACGAGTTGATACTCACGTCATCATTATCATCAATCGTAAGCAAAAATAAAATTAGAATGGGCTACTTGCGTGGTACTGAAAATCCGATTTCTGTCACTATATACGTAATGTTATATTGAAAACATATATAAAAATATAAATTTTATTTTAAAATAATTATTTGTTTTTTACTAAATTAAGAAAGAAAATTTTCTGTGACGTTTTTATATTGAACTGGGGGAGGGGAAGCATGTTTAAGAATGTTATCAATAGATGGCATGGCGTGCGAGAAAGTTTTAATTTGAATTTGACATTAGTTCATTTTTCTCTCTCTCTGGTCTCTCAAATACATTAATTACTTAATAAATAAACACATAGGTAGTTACTTGTAATTTAAAATATCGATACCAAACAGATAAACTAAAATACTAACCTCCAAACTATTATTGAAATGTCAAACAGATGATCTACATTACCCGCACAAACATACCATTACTATGGGACGGCACCACGCTGTGACTTTACGACTATTCATTGGTGCGGCGTAATTCTACGTCATACATGGCGGGAATTCAAATAATCAAATTTCATTATTTTTTTCCAGGCTAATTAATAAAATTTTTGTTAAAAGAAAAAATATGGGTAGCAAGTTTTTACCTTCTCTTCAAAAATATTAAATAAAAAAAAGGTACGTAAGTAGCCCATTGTAGTATTGGAGTTAACGTCGAAGAAAAAATTGTCACACACAAGCACACACGCACACACATATTTCATCTCAGTCTCATATATGATATGCCATGTGTGCGACAAAGATGCTAGACAAAAGTTTAGTAATAGACACACAATTGCAATTTGCAAGAGCACATCTTGCGGCAAAGCATAGAACTAAAGGTTCCTATGGTTACCACCTTAGACCAGGAATAGAGGGGAGACAGAGCATGCTATGTATTTCGCCGTAAGAAGACTTTCCAAATCATCATAGCGACTTTCGACCTTATTGAAATGTCAAAGTCAGCTGCAATCGCCCAATGGACCAGATGTGTTACATACGTGTGCAGTCGAACGAATAAGTTTTCAAAATCAACAAGCGTCACCCAACGTTATCAATCATTATTTTGACTTCTTACGTTCTTTGAATACATACGTCTTTAGTTTGATTCATAGTTTTCTTAGTTTTAAATTGTTGTATTTATGTTATGGATAATCAAGTGTTTATTTAGATTTGGTCAACTGTAACATAACAATATTTAACTGGTCGACTAGCGATTCCAGCTGATTCAATAAGGGTCAAAATCGCAGAGATGATTTGGAAATATACGCGTGAATATGCCTTGTCTCCCCGCTATTCCTGGTCTAAGGTTTACCACTACCAAACAAAGACATGTCATCAGCCATAGACCTCTAGACTCCAATCATCGTTTTAGTTGAATAATCGAATGATCTTCAACATTATCAAACAAAAAAAGTTGCCCCACGTACATCTTGTGGTTTTAAACTCATTTTTATTGAACACAACGGATAAATCACAAAGAATTAGGTTAACATGAATGACAGATGCATACATAATGACAGATAGAATCATGGAGCGAGACGTAAGACAAAGAGGGAAGGTTTGTTTGGAAGCATGATTTTCTATCTCTCTCTTGCATGTGATGTCAATTCTACAGCAGAAATTGATGACGTAGGAATCAACTCGCGGAAACAGAGTGTACATAATTATATTGAGTTCAATGACATTAAAATATAACTAATTTTTTTATTATTTTTCAGTATGCCACTATTCTCATTATTTTGTTAATCGCCCAATTCGGTATTAGTATATACGGATTGGTAAAAGCAGATAAAGATGATACAGATTTGAAAAGTAAAGTTTTAGATAATATGCGTAATGCTTTCCTAAAATACGAAGAAAAAGCTGTAGTAAGAGACGTCTTCCAGTCTTTGGAGTCATCAGTAAGTATTAAAGAACTAGAAATCATCAAATGTACAGGTGGAACAAATTCGAATTCCTTATATAAAAAACTTTTTTATTGAGCACGTTACAGAAAATTGATGTAGGTCTTTATGGGCCAACTTTTGAGACCTATTTAATAGACACCACAGAAATTTTCGATCGTCTTTTGCTTTTGAGTTACAGACTAAAACTTGATTTTCGCTTATTTTGAAAATACCTCATAATTCGCTTATTATAAAAGATAACGAAAAGTCGTTTATATAATTTTATACAGTTTTTTTTTACGTAGAATAACGTAAAGTGCATACCTTTTCAACTCACATTTCAGAAAAAGTACTCTACACTGAAAAAAGTGAGATTAATCTGCAATTTTGTGAGAAATAACAAAATTAATGTTTTAGCTGGAATGCTGCGGGGTAGATTCATACAGAGATTACAAAGAAGAGTTAGGTATTTCTTATTTTCCTGGTGGTTGCTGTGGAAAGCCTACAGAGGAAAAATGTCCGGTCGGCGAGAAACCCTACGAAGTAGGCTGCGGTGTTTTATTTTTCGATGCCTTAAATGACGCTATTCAAATAGTTGCCATAGTAGCTCTTGTCATTTGTGCTGTTGAGGTAAATATTTTATTAATATGTTTAAAATCTTTAGTCATGTAACAAGATTCTAATATAATTTTTTGTTTCAGTTTTTGGGAGCAACCTTTGCTATTTGCTTAGCTAGGAAGAATTAATTTTTTTTTTTATATTATTTTGTATTTTAAATAAATTATATACATATATACACAAGTAAAGCCTTTAAATTTTTTTGAAAGATCGTCGTATCTAACTGAACTTAATTATTTATACCGAGAGTTTTTACTTCCTTGTACGAAGTAAAGGAAGTATTGTAATCGCGAAAAAATTCGGTTTCCAGATTTCAACGGAAATATACATTTTGACCATCCCTGAATCCATTTTGACTAATTTCGTCGTGACGTCTGTACGTACGTATGTACGTACGTACGTACGTATCTCGCATAACTGGAAAACGGGAAGCCGTAGAAAGTTAAAATTTTGTATTTATGACTGTTATAATATCTAGTTGTGCACCTCCGTTTTTGGTCATTACCTAACTTTTGGAAGTGGTACTTTACTTGAAGCCTATAGTAGATTTTAATGCAAAACTATATTAAAATATAATCCAAAACTTTTCAAATTTGGTATATAAGACTTTTATATCAATGGGAATAACATAATATATTTTAGTTAAAATTGTCTACCCGGAAGTGGTGCTTTACTTGAAGCCTATAATAGATTTATTGAAAAACTATATTAAAATATAATCCAAAACTTTTCAAATTTGGTATATAATACTCTTATGTGAATGTAAATAACATAGTAGATTTTAGTTAAAATGGTCTGCCCGGAAGTGGTACTTTACTTGAAGCATATAATAGATTTTAATGAAAAACTATATTAAAATAGAATCCAAAACTTTTCAAATTTGGTATATAATACTTTTATATCAATGGTAATAACATAATAGATTTTGGTTAAAATAGTCTAACCGGAAGTAATACTTTACTTGAAGCTGTTATCAGTTTTTCTTGAAAAAAATTGTGTTATTTTGATTTTAATAATAAATGCTTCAAATAAAAGTTTTAGAGAATTGAATTCTGCGTCGAAAACATCAAGTATGATTAAATTAGCTCTTTGTATAAGCGAGATTTGTAAATTTAAAAATGATGTACTTTTTGTTTTCTGTAATAGGGGTTTCCAAGTTTTTTTCATTTTTTAATATGTTAATCTCTATATAAAAATATTGGACCCGTGTTATTTATTTTCGCCGAAAAGCGTCTAATAAGCCAGAAAAAAATTATTAAAGTTTCTATAAATGAGGATCGAAAAAATCATCGGTGCGTGTGACGTCATCGACACCGCGAGAACCTACGTTTCTAGAGCTGAGTGAGACGGATATATAACAAACACGGTGGGTATGTCGTTTCGCACATGAACATGTAAACAAATGATACATAACCCAAGAAAGTTGTTGAATTCTGTTCCTCAACTTATTTTGTAATACTTATCGAAGATATTTTTAAAGAAATTGTGATTGTACATGCAAATCAGGTAAAACTTGAGTACTTACAGTAATTTTGGAGATAATTAAATATTATTTTTCTATTTTAAGAGATGGATGATTTCTTTTATTTGCTATTCTGGTTATTATAGCTCTAATAATGAGCATTTTTGTGGTGGTGAAATACTGTTTCGTACCGGGCTGCTATAATTCCTCAGCAAATAATCCAAAGAAAATATATGTAATGGTTCCAAAAAATGAAGAAAAACGTGCAAGTTATAATGACTAAAAATAAATATTCCGTATTATAATGGTATTAAATCTAAACATGTTAATTAATTTACTAATTTAATTATTTGTGTATTCGATTTACAGCCAGAAAATAAAAACTCTGTTCCTTATTCTTATCCTATCCTGTTATCATTAAAATTATAAAATTAGCACATGTTTAACTTTCTAATTAATAATAAATTAAACTATTGGTAAAATGATGTTTTATTTAAGACAAAAAAATAACAAACAACTATGAAACTATTTATTGACTTCATAAATTTGGGGAATACTGCAATTTTCCAAAATGTTGTTGCCTCCTCCATCAACTGTTGACAGAAGTCTTTGTCGAATTCAACTTCTACAGTAACAGCTTCGTCTCCATACTCTTCAACTCTTCTTTAGTTGCTCTGCAAATGTTGTTGTATTAAATAAATATTCCATAAATCTGAGTACAAAACATTACATACCTCTGGGCTTTCACATTTCTTATTTCTGCACTAACAAAACTAAGATTGTCTTTGTAAAACAAATGCAACATGACTGTATCTAAATACGGCAAATTTCGACTGTCTGCTTTCACAAATTCAGGATCCATATTCTAAAGAAAATGAACAGTTTTAATATAAATAGCATTATTGGTTATTAACTTCACTTACTTGTTTTTTCAAAAGATTCTTCAAAGAAACTAACAGGAAATTCAGTAAAAATTTCTTGTAACCTTAAATTTCATCAAAATAATAAATGTTCTGGCTTGAACATCACGTCAGGTCACAGCGCGAACTGATCTGCGCGCTCGAAAAGCCATTAGCCAATCAGAATTTTCAGAGTGCCGTTGACGTCACAAAGATGGCCGATACTAAATTTTATGCACTCAATTTAAATGCATTAAATTTTAATTTTGATTTTAGAGTAATAAAAATGAGCAAATTAACGATTATATTCATCTTAATATTACTTATACATGATGAACACTGATATCCAATAAGTCTTTCTTAAAAAGCTGTAGCCTTGGAAACCCCTATTAAGTTTGCTATGAATTAGGACAAAAAATACGTGCAATTTTATGATTGGGTCTGTTATAATGCATATTTTAATTATTAACAAAATATGTATAGTGTAACAGGCGTACAAGGAAGTCATGTGGTGTCCACATCAGATATTTTTATTTATTATTACTTCTGGTTTTCGAGTAAATCATAGCAACTTTTTACGTCTCGCTAAGAGAGGTATTGGAATCATGCTAAAAATCGCATATCCAGGTTTTAGTGGATAAGCACGTTGTAAGAGCCCTAAAATCCGATTATAACATTTTTACGATAATGTCCGTGTGTGTGTGTGTGTGTGTGAGAGAGAGAGAGAGAGAGATAGAGAAAGAGAGTTTGGATATTGGAACCACTGCGATTTCCTCAATCTGATAGTACTGAACTGATTAGATTTTGGATAATTAATTTCTTTACTTTTTGAAAATTTATGTTATTACAAATATTAAAGAATATAATAATCTCTATCAGATACATTTAAAATTTTTATTACATCTTCTATAGTTTGAGATAGAGAAATATAAATATTGTAACAAGGTGAGCATGGTGAAATAACAAGTAAATAACTTTAATATAAACTCTTCTAAATTATAGTTTCAATATCAACATTTTAACTTTGTTATCTTTGTAAGTCAAAATTCTGTTTAGAAATAATTATCATTTTTCCTTTAGCTCTGTTTAGTCTAGATGTCAACCGAGTAGACATTTATTATTTTGACAATTAATGACAGAATGAATTATTGGATTTATAGAATCTTTTCGAAGGAATTTTTAGTATGGAATTTCTAGAAAATAATTATGTTCTTGTTATAATTTTACTGGATATATAGAATATTTTCCACGGAACTTTCGGTAACAGATTTGTGCAAAATACATAGAATTGACACAAGGTAATGTGCTTGCCACATCAATTTTTTGTATCGTGAACCCATATTTTTGGGTACATAATCAGTCTAACTGACTAAAGGCTAAAGAATAAAAAAAATAAACAGATATTTGTCTTTAAAATCAGGGCCGGTATATATTGGCAAGCACAATATAAAAGAATTATTTTGAGAACACCTTTATTTTTATTGATCTGATACAATAATAAAACACATGAAAAATTTATTATTAATGCTCGGTTTATGTAGTTATGTTAGTATGTTTAAAAACTTAAACTGCAAAACTAAACTAAACAAGTAAAAACCATTGTTATCATTGACAACGTTTATGCAACTAAATTGAAGAACTAAACCAATGAAAAAACTAAATTAAGAAGTTGGTTTTTTCAACTTTTAGTTTTGCGCCTGCGCCAATCGCAATCGCACACTTATGGCAGATTTTAACACCTTAACCTATGAAAATGTACGATGATAACAATGTTTCTAGAGAGAATAGCGGTAAAATACTAATTGGACTTACTCAACAAATTGTATATTTATATTTTTTTTATATCCTATATAAATAATGTATCGCAATTTCATGTATAAAAGTTAGGTTATACGAAATGTCAAACATGAAATTCTCAATTTTAATTTACTGCATAAACAACGTTATTTTATTTCAGTTTCTTAATTTAGTGGATTAATTTAATTTAATAATTTACATGCTGCATAAACCCAGCATAATTCTCAATATAGAATTAAGTTCGACAATATACCGCGTCTTGTGTGTTCATGTAAATCCAACCTAAATATGCTGACACTCTAGTGTAAATTCCTGGTTGATCAGAAGCGCATCCCAAACCCCAAGACACAACACCTGCAAATAAAGCAAAATTTATAAGAATGTCTTTTCCATTCTTTTTTTATGTACCTATTAATGACGCCCTGCCGGGTTCAGTTTCCAAGATTAGAGGACCACCACTATCGCCCTAAGAAATATTTAAACAAACAATTATTTGTATGGCAGGCAAAAAAGTAGCTTATTTACTGCTGTTAGTGAATTTGCGTTTTTCACTATTAATCGGGGGTGACTAAGCTATGACTAAAATAACAAATTCATTTGTTTTTTTAATCATTCCAATGAATAGGGTCCTATACCATAGTCATATTTTAACTATCTTAAATAAGAAGACGAAAATATACATAAATTAATGAGTATTAGTGAAAAAAATTTCTTTAAATATTGACTAGGTCACAAACTATAATCGATTGAAGCTGATTACTAATTGGGTATGACGCGTTAGGTACTAAGAATTTGATTGGTCGCCTGATTTTAAAAAGGAGATTCGCGCGTCTGCAGCGTTCACCTTCAAGGGTTTATGAAATGTCATGTTGTTCTATAACCTAACAAAACATTTAACAATTTTGTGTTCGATGAATTTGTTTAATTATAACATCTAGTAATATTAACAATAATAATATATTTATAATTAAATCAATTTGTAATATTAATTCAATTAATAATAATATTAATTAAATTAATATTCAAACTTCAAAACAGCAAACACTAGCGCCATCCGACGTCAAACTTTGTGTAATAATATTCTCAAACTGTTTCAATGTTCTATAATTTATTAGGAAAAAAATGCTTATTATTTACGTTATTTATACTTAATAATAATTTCTTCATGAATATAACGTATAAGTTTTTATATAAAAACATTTCAACTATGCAAACATGAAAAAAATTGTTCCCTCTATAACTAACAGTTTGTCCCATTGTTTGTCGATCACTTGTTAGTACCTGCTACGTCACGCTCAAATTCTTAAACTTTAAAAATTCATATCTCGCTTATTACGTAAAATTTTTAAGTCGCGTTTGCACTAAAATTCTTATTTTATCCTGTTCTTACAGAAAAAAAAAATAAAAGAAAAATAGTATAGGACCCCATTATTAAATGGAGGCCATGGTGACTAAAATTTTGAGAAAATACTACCGGTCATTATGTTTCTCTGATTTTTTGTAGCATGTTATTTGGGATTGGTATAACTGCATTAAATACGCAAAATATCTTGGCAACGAAAGGTAAACAACGCAAATCAATGTTACCAATCTAACTATTCTGTCAAAAATTTTCTCTAACAGAAAATGTTAAATATTTTTTAAGCCTATGGCACACTGATCGATGAGCATTAGTCGATGAAACAACAGAACGCACCCATTATCGATAATTTTATATTTCATCGATGACAAATACATAAATTTTTTCTGTGTCGAAAAAAAGTTAAGTTGGCAATATTACCAGTGAAATGTTCCTACGCCGTAGGTTTTTAAACTTATATTTCCCTGTTCTGTGAATGAAGGAAATAAAAAAATAACTAAAAACTAACGAACAAAATTATAATACCACATATAAAAGGAAAATTAAACACTAAATAAAAATATAATAAATGCGCAAAAATAACCAATTTGACACAAGTCAATGCAAAAGATAAACCCGCGCTAACGTTGAGTGTGACGTAAGACACAAAAGATACGTGTGAAATGAGATACATTCGTTTCATAGATAACTCTTTGATGAAAATAGTGGCGCCGCTATTTTTCGTCGATGAGCGATGCGTTCTATTGTTTCATTAACGAGCTCATCAATCAGTGATCAGTGTGCCATAGGCTTGAAGAGTTTTGTTGATACTCACTTGACAAGAGTCTGTGTTGTTCCTGAACGCACACAATACTGTCGGAGTCATATACTTCCCCATTTTTGTGGCTTTGCACGTTTGTTCTGGATATACCTTGACAACAGTTTCTCTCAACACGTTAGAAGTACTCATATGATCTCCTAATCTACCCCACCCTGCTACTGTGGCGAAGGCATTTTCAAATTTCTCATCTACAATTTGCAAATTATTCAAAATGGCGAACAAACAGTTGACATTATGGAACGGTATTGTGGTATCCAGTGCAAAAAGTAGATATCTCCACTTTTTTTGTGAAATTAACTTTGTGAGTAAAATGTTGTACGTATGTTAGGCCGAAAGAAAATGAGGTATGTTGTATATAGGGTTACCATATTTCAAAATTGAAAAGTCCTGACAAAAAGCATGATTTCCCTAGAAAAGTCCGGACATTTTCTTTGTAAATGTGCTGGGGTCTCTTTTGTATCAACATTCGTAGTTTCATTATTTGAAGCCGTATTACAATGAAATTAAAATAAATTCTATACGTAAATTATTATTTTGTAACAATATGGTAAAGATTTAGTTTTACCTGTAATGGGCAAACATATTGGTAGGACTGCAATACTGTAAATAATGGAGCGGTCCACTTTTATCAAGCCAATGTCGTTTTCGTCGTACAATTTGTAGCTGTAGAAAGCATGATGAAGAATTAAGCGTTCCACATTGTAGATATCTCCTGGCATTTTATTTCCAAGGTTATGGGCTCCTACATGGATTTGCATTAATTCCTTCTTTGACCTTCAAATATTGAAATGTAAAATAGTAACTACTAACAATAAGGGAAAAATGACAAAAAGATAAAGACCCGTATTACGAGCGCACTTTTATGGAACATATTCTCCATAAATGTAAAAACGCGCTCCATAAAAGCGCTTTTATTATAAAAGAGCGCTTGTAATACGGGCCAAAGTGTTCAGTTTTACTGTGCTTTGCAAATTTCCTGTTTCACATTTTTACCTCCCGCTACCCTAGGTAAGGGAGGTGTAGGGATCCTGCTAAAAATCGCACATATAGAGCTTTTAGTGAATAAGCACGTTTTCATGTCCCCAGAATCCGATTTTAATATTTTTACAATGATGTCTGTAGATAGACAGATAGAATTTTGTATATCCATTCTATACTAAGCAACTTTTACTAATAAAAATTGAATATAATACAATATTTAATTCTGCGATAATAGCATTTAGTAAATAACTTTAAATATAAAATTAAAAAATAATAATCTTGCCTATACATCGAACAAAAACATAATGGTTGGTAGTGCGAGCTCGGTTTTAACTAAAACGCTGTTTTAAGAAATGTCAAATTCAAATTTCAATATTTGATTTCATCCTTATGTTTAAAGAATGATTTTTTAAAAAATATTTGTATGAATACAAACTATGTTCTGCTTAAAAATCATATTTTGATAAAATTGATATGATTTATTTTTATTATTAAATAATGAAATTTGGCATTTCTTAAAACAGTGTTTTAGTTAAAACCGAGCTCGCACTACCAGCCATTATGTATGATGTGTATGCATGATTAGCAAATATATAAGTATGTATTTAAATTAACAAAAATTAAATAGCGGGAGGTATTGTGTTGACCACATCAGATTTTTACAACTAAAATTTATCCAGTAAATATTGATTTGATAATTAAAAATCTGTTGTGGCCAGCACAAGACCTTCCGTCAATTCGATGTATTTTGCACAAATCCCATACCAAAAGGACAGTGGAACAGTTTCTATATAATATCATGTAAAATCGAACACGAACACATAATATTTTTTACAAATTTCATACCAAAAGTTCATTTGAAAAGGTTGTATAAATCCAATAAAATTATGACATAAACATACACTAAGAAAAATGCACTTGACACATATTACTTTCTGCTTCAGCTTTCCCCTATTTTATTAGGGGTCGCTGTTTCCTATTCTCTTCCACTCATTCCTGTCCAACGCATCTTCTTCACACAGTCCTACCTTTCTCAAGTCCTGCGATACAGTCCTTCCATCTTCTTTTTAGCCTTTCACTGCATGTCACTTGAGAGGACCACTATGAAATACTAATTTTTCATCCCATACTTTCCATATTTGGTTTTGCACTTGCAACACACATCTGTCAATTTTGAATGTATCAGCTGTTTCCATGATAAATAGCAAAGCTGACTAATTTTTGAAAATTAATTTCTTTATAATGCTTTAACTCTACATCTATTGAATATGAAGGAAAATGAATAATCAAACCATATAGAGAAGAGTATTTTCTTTAATAAATATAATAACAAAATGTCAAAAAATAATATTTAACTGCGCTTTTTTAAGAAAAACTGTTAAAAACTTCAAATAAGGGTACTTTCGGTGGATCAATTATAACCAAAATCTAATCGACTCTTCATATGGATGTACAGAAGAGGAATATGAAAGAATTATAATTTTTAGAATTATAGTAGTGTAGTTATCGTCGGAGAAAAATTTGTCACACACGGACACACACACACACACATACACACACGGACACACACACGGACACACACACACACATACATACATACAGACATCATCTTAAAAATAGTAAATTCGTATTGTAGGGACCCTAAAACGTGCTTATTCATTAAAAACTCACCACCGAATTTTTTGACCAAAGATAATACCTTCCTTACCTAAAGGTGACGGAAGGTAAAAATCCAATTTTTTGTTATTTATCAACATACTTGATTAGTTCATTTTTTAACCGGTGCAGTAATAGGTACGTATTAATTTAAACAATAGGTAGTTACATTTTTATAGCTTAAAACTTAGAAAGTTCTTTTACTTGTTTTAATGGAAAGTAATTATTTGATTGATTGGAAAACATTTAATTTGATAAACTAATAATTCTTACCATCGTACACAGTGCCCTGCTGATAGTATATACAAATTATTTATGATCGCCCCTCCACAGAAAATATTGCCTTGGTAGTAAATAGCAACAATCCATGGGTAGATATGTGGCTGTGGTACCCACCCATTTACAATTCGACTCATACCCCCTAGTACCCCGCATTCTGTAAACAAACAATATCGGGTAAGTAAAGTTGTACCAGTAATGAGCCGGTTTCACATTTTTTAAAAATATTTTAAATGAGTTTATGCAATATTTTTCGTAGTAATAATAAAAATAATAATAATTTATTGTTTTTTTGTAAATAATAAATAAAAAGTTTGGCTCCAGAAATAGTCATGAAAAACAACACTCCACTTCTGTGACGTCGGTGTGTGTACATACATTACGTCATTCATAGCCAATAGGAAAACAGTTTACGTTATTTACATAAATAAAAGTAAACCATTGTTTGTCACATATATATATAGGTGTCTAATTTTCGATGCTTCTTTTTTAAGGTATCTCGAGTAATATTAATTATAGAGCAAAATCATTTGCTCATTCCATACAGGAATTTTCGATCTTCTTTTGTTTCTGAACTACAGGTAAAAATTCGGTTTTTCGCGATCGCCCAGAAAATGAGCTCTTTCTGATCACTATTTAGACCGAAAAGTCCTTCTTTGCTGAGCTAGCTCGGAAAGTTGTCTATAAGGGATCGGAAAATACTTTACTAATTCCGGGACCGGTAAAGCTAAATGTTTCCATGGATATCAGTTGTTTATTTATATCTTATTTGCTCGCAGTAAAAAATAAAATAATACTTTTTTATTCATTTTTCAGGATCGCAAAAAAATATTGTACCCAACATGACCTGAAAGTGTCTATACTGGGCTCACAAGCTTCCAAAGCTCGCCTACGGCTCGCTCTGGAATATGCTTGCTCACACAGTAAAGTATCACTTTCAGGTCTTGTTACGTAAATTACTATTTCCACTCTTTTCGAAAATATGTCATATCTTATTTATTATGACAGTTAGAGAAAAATTGCTTTAACAATTTTTATACTGTTTCTTAGGTAGAATAAAATGATAATTAGATTTTTTACAAACTTCTAATTTTTTAAATGGGAACCTACCTTAAAAATTGTCCCATCTTTTTGCTTATTTTATGAGCTTTTCAATGATAACAAGTCTACATTGTTTTTAACATGAATAAATAATTATTTTTTTGAGGTGAAAAAATTAAAAATTATAACAAATGAAAAAATCATTTACTACTTACCACAATTCCCTACTTTTATTTGTACTTCTTGTGCCTGTATAAACAGAAGAAATTTTTTTAATAGATATTTATACACCAAGTGAGCTAAGATAATGTTTCTTCATGAGAAGAAAGTTTAGCTCACGAGCCCGAAAGTCATGCTAAAATTCACATATTCAGATATAAGTGAATAAGCATAATGATTCAAGGTCCATCTATACCGAATTTAACATATTTACAATGATGGCTGTGGGTGTGTGGATGTGTGTATGTATGTGTGTATGTGTGGATGTTGGAGGGACGATTACTCAAAAACTATAAGACATAAGACCAGTTTAACTATGAATTCCTCAATCTGACATTCATGGGAAGAGTTGAAAAGGTTTTGGTAACAATTTGACAACCGGAAGTAGTAGTTTCTAAAAAAAATCTTCTAAATATTATTTTTTGAAAATTTTTGATATTACTAATATTGGAGAACATAAAATTCCGCATCTGATATATTTAAAAAATTTATTATATCTTCTATAAATTTAGAGATAAAGACGCTATAATATGTAGAATAACGGGATGTAATAAGTCGAGTAGGCTAAAATACACTAAGGAAACCAGTTGACAAATTCAAATGTTTATAACATAATTTGTAAATGACTGATTTCAGTGTCAAAAATAAACAGTTTTAATGACATTTTGATAGCTTTTTCTGGGAAGTACATTTAAACTGTCTTATTGTTTTATTAATTAAATATTTGTAATATACATATATCCATCAGAAATACCGCCAATCTGGTTAATGAATTGGAAGAATCTGTGACATTTAGAAACTTCCTCATACAATGAAAAATAGATATAATTAGAATTATATGTGTGCAGAAGACATGTTAAATACAATAAAAAACAATATTTGGGTAATGTTCTGTAATATTTTGTTATAGAACGATGGTTCGATAGCAAAGTGCAATACAATACTTATATAGCCTAATATGGAAATGGCAGGAGGTCTTGTGCTGGCCACAACAGATTTTAATATTGGCAATAATATAGAGCAGCCAATAGCTTAGTTGGTAAGAGCGTGTCTACGGTAAAGTAATATGTTGTCATTACCGATATCTGCGAATAGAAGCAGGTTGGCTCACCCAGAAATGGGTAATAAGCCTTGATTTATATACAACCGGTAAATAATGGTAACTTTATTCTTATCAAAATGATAACTTAATGTGCTTCATTATTTATCGAGGGAAATAAAGTACTCTCTAGGGAAATAAAGTGATTCAAGTCCATTGTTAATTGATATTGTTTAACAGATAAGGAATATTGTCAATTATATTTATTTTGGAAAAAATTCAATTCATTCTTCTTCTTTTCCGTTTGTTTCCAAATATTGCATCCCTCGGGCTACGCCCTGAGGATTCAATCTTCGCTCTCGACAAATAATGACGAACTTTACTCCCTTGATATAAAAACTGCTATTATTTCTAATACATACCTGACATATGGTTAAAATATAGGCAATGATTGCCCATTGGTACCAAACCATTGTGAAAATCAAATACGACTGACATGGCAATTTTCAATAAATTTCTTATCTTTAATAGAAATTTGAACCATAGAATTGCTTAATTAAAAAATAAATAAATATATAATGCTTTATTCGAAATTTGAATAGATTTGTTATCTTTAAGGTTTTATTATCAAAAAGTATTGTGCTTTTTGTACACTAACGTATTTCTTAGATTATAAATTCAACAAGGAAATTAATAAATACAAAAAAATTGTACGCTTCTTGTGAAATACTTTCCATAGTAATTTGTATGAAGAATAACATTTTCACAACCTTCAAGTATATGCTGTTTTCAAAAAAAATTTACCATATCTTGATTTTATGTACAGGGGTAAATAAAAAAATTGGCCATATGCATTTAACATAGGTACAGTAAAATTTTTGAAAGAAGTCCGATGAAGGCCATCTACAAATTGCATCTATGAATTAAGATTTTATGCTGTCAAATTTAGTAGTGTCGTTTACATAGTTTTTATAAGGTACACAAGATATTAGCTCTGTTCGATGAGAAGTGCTTGAAGTGTAGAGCAGAATAGTGCAGTGCAGTGTAGTGTACACTAGTACAGTCTAATTCTTGTGGTTTCATAAAACACACTAGTGTATATTTGGGCAAGTTTGCTCAGCTGTGAGTAATCAAGCCAAGCATAGCCAAAGGTGTAAAAGGTTAGGTTGTTTATAAACACAGTCATATCATAAAGCTGCAAAAAAGTGACTGCAGAAATGTCTGTTTTAAAGAGCATAGTGAACTAATAAACGATTTTGACGAAGATCATTCATCACTTGATTCTTCATCAGATTCAGAGACAGATATATTAATTAATTCTTTATATAGCAAAACAAAATTTTAGGTTAAATAAACAGATGTGTAGATAGGATAGAATTAAAATGTCTACCGAACAACATTTAGCTACCCCCACTCCTAGTCTGCACCAGTGGCGGCTGGTGATATCTTTGTATGGTAGGGCACAAAAATATAAAAAAGTAAATAGAGTATATTAAATTATTTAATCTTTAATATACAGAAGCCATCTTCGTAATTAAGTGGGTACTACACGATTACAATTCAACAATAACAGATTACCTCGGAAAATGTCGGACATACTCGGAAATCTTCGTTTAAATTGGGCTCAGCCCGGAACAGGCTTAATGCAGTCATATGCAGCTTCGCGCGCTTCGCTGCTATTGGTTAAAATTCGAGTAAAAGTAGTGGGAGACCGGGGCAGAAACGTCTGTGCCCTAGCTTCTAGCAGCATATCGGTACGTGCACACGTCAGTATATAGGCTATCTAGCTATCGGCCGTGTAGTAAGAATTGCATAATAATGAAAGTAAATAAATAATAATGTACTTTTAAAATGTATATGTACTCGCTTATTTATTTTTTTCTTGTCTTTTTATTTGGTAGGGCTGTGCCCTTGTGCCCTATAGCACGAGCCGCCACTGGTCTGCACTTTCTACACTACCTCGCGAGTCAGATCAGAAAAGTGAGCACTAGTTCTTAAAATTTTTGTCATCGAACAGCCTGCCAGAAGCTGCCCGTTTCTCATAAAACATGTTAGTGCAAGAAAGTTAACACTAGGGCGGCCTAGTACATGTCATCGAACAAAGCTATTATGTACCCTCATAAAAACTAAGTAAAAGACACTACTAAATTTGACAGCACAAAATATTAATTCATAGATACAATTCGTAGATGGCCTTGATCGGACTTCTTTCAAAAATTTTACTGTAATCAGTTTTTCTTTGCGCGAACATTGCCTAATTATTTTATGTAAAGATACTTCAAATGTTATAGAGAATAAAGGATTCCAGCTCAATCGAATTAAAGGAAAATAGTAAAAAAATACGAATGTATATGCTGAATAACGAATATTAATAAAAAAATCTGATGTGGCCAACACAAAACCTGCCGCTATTTAATTTTTATTAATTAAAATACATACCTACGTATTTACTAACGCTGCAAACTGTTCCATTGCAGAAAACTATTGCTTTATTTACTATTTTCTTTTTAAAATGTCACTACTTTTAATTTGAAGTGATTAGTTTTTTGACAGTGACATTTACTGTCAGTTACATTCATTTGAAATATGAACTGTGTAACAAAGGAATTGTGTTTATCTTAGGCTTCGGGACTAATAAAAAAAAATATTTTTAAATTTATCTGTAAAATATATAGAAAAATTATTAATGTATTCTTGTAGAAAATTCAATAATCTTTAATTTTCATAAGACATAAAATGCGAAAAAATGACATTTAATGGTATTTTTGGAAGAAAAACCATTATGAGCTTCAGGTAAAGTGCCGGTTCCGGTTGTCCAATTTACACCAAAATCTAATGGGTTCTTTTCATATTAGAATAGGATAGAAATACAAGGTTTCAGAATTTTCTAAGTGATAGTATTTGAGTTAGAGCGAAGACAAAATCCATACACATACACACACACATACAGACATCATCGTGAAAATGTTAAAATTGAATTCTAGGGACCTTAAAACGTGGTCATTTACTAAAATCTCGATATGTGATTTTTAGCACGATCCCTATTCCTCCCTTACCAAGGGTAGCGGGAGGTAAAAATAGATTAATGTTTTATTTTTTAATGTTATCTTGTTATTTTACTTGTTAATAAATTTATTTGTAGGATAAAAAAATGTTTTGTTTTTGAATGTTTTTTTTTTGTTAATAAAAGATATTTGTATTAATGAGTTTTTTTTTATTCCAAATATTTGTATTATCATCCAAGTAAAATTAATATATATGGTAGTACAGATGAGATTTGAAAATTCCCGCAGTTAGACATTAGTTCTTTGTACAGGTTCATAGATGACTTTGAACTTCTATCTTCGTAAAATACATTGACTTTCCAATCTCTCTATGTATATAGATCTTAGATCTTATAGCATTATATGAATATGAATATATAATGCTATAAGATCTATGATATAGATATGTTATCTCTGAAGAAAATGAAGCAAATCAATAGTACATATAATATTTATGTATGGTGGAAAATACATTATTTTTACAAACCTTAATTTCGTTAGAATATTACTACTACTCGTATATTCTCCTTAATTATTAATTTTAATGTAATTGCATACAGACAGTGACATTCGTTTAAATATGTCAAAATTGATACTAAACTTCAAGCATATATTATTATATTATTTGCATACAAAATCCGTAACAACCCATACACATACTGGGATTTTAAAATTTTGTTTAATTAATAATAATATAGTAACTGGTATTTTTTTTTTTTTCTTAAGAATTGGCTATGGAGAAAATAGAATTATACACGACGATAAAATTAGACGCGCGATAAATAATTGAATTTTCCTATCGTCAACAAAATATAATTTTATCGCCTTGAATAAAAAATAACTATTATTTTTTTGTAATAAATCTTTTTGTTTATAAACCATAGCAATTTCATTATTCATACGTACGTGGTATGAATTTCACTGTGAACCCACTGCATGGATACCTCCAGGTTGTTGTTACAGTGATATCATTTATCAAGTAAGTTCAGAATTTATTAATTTTTATTACTTTATAGTTGTACACATTATTTGTTTATTTAATATATAAAACATTATTTCTGAAGACTATTTCCGTTATTGTTTACGTTGTTTTCTAATAATTATATATACAGGGTGTCTCAATAAGCTTGCTCACTATTGGTAACTTTTTTATTTGAAGAGGTACGAGGTTGGCTAAATGAGCAAAATTGTGCCATTTTATATTAGAAAATTGGTCATGTAGACAAAATAAAATTTGCGTCAGCGGTTCTCAAAATTTGGAACAATATATATATTTTTTAAATGAAACCATATATTTTTTATTATCTTATTGGAAATAGTATTTTTTTCTCTTTCCAATAAGGTAATGTTGTTTATGTACAATTTTTTCAAATAAACGAGTTATTTACGGTTAAAAATTTAAATTTTGCAAACTATTTTATTAGTTTTTTACTCAAGTAAGCCATGGAAACATTTGATTCTTTGTTTGTTTGACGTTTAATAATTTCTCCCGTAAAGTTCTCTGTGTTTAATAATGTTTAATAACTTTACAAATGAAGAAAAGTTAGATATGATCGTGGTATATGGAAAATTATATCTAGACAACAGTTACGTAGAACGGTCGGCTCCATTTCCAAAAGAGTTTAAATGTGCGAAAGAAATAATGGCTTTCAATTTGAATATTTTCTTTGTTTTGTTATTACTGTAAAATAAATTAATAAAATAATAATTTTATAAAAGACAATTGTTTCCATAGTTTACTTGACCTAAACTAATAAAAGATAATTTTTATCTTTAAACGTAAATAACTCATTTATTTGAAAAAAATGTACATAAACAACATTACCTTATTGGAAAGAGAAAAAAATACTCTTTCTAATAAGATAATAAAAAATATGTAGTTCCATTTAAAAAATATATATTCTGTCCCAAATTTTGGGAACCGCTGACACAATTTTTATTTTGTCTACATGACCAATTTTCTAATATAAAATGGCACAATTTTGCTAATTTAACCAACCTCGTATCTCTTCAAATAAAAAAGTTACCAATAGTGAGCAAGCTTATTGAGACACCCTGTATATAAAATTCTGCATCTGACTTAATAAACAAAATTAATTTTGCGTGCCCTGTAACCTCAGAAATTAGGTATGAAAATAACATAAATCACCCCAAAATAGGGATAGCCATGGAATTGAAACAAAAATTAACAAATGTTTATCTGTCAAATTACGCTGTAAACACGATTTAAAATATTCTGTCATTTGCATGTCATTTTCAAAATATTACATGTTATATCTTATAGAAAGGTAAACAAAACAGGTTTTGAAGTACATATTCGTATTATATGTATGGTAATATAAATATTTTGTTGAAAGATATTGCAATTAATGCAAAATGAAAAGAAAATTAAATAGAAAATGTTTCATTCCTGGATGTGAAACCGGTTACAAGAAATTCACTGAAAAAGAATCTCTGTTTGCTGCTCCACTCGATATATCACTTTTTAAAAAATGGCAATGTGCAATTAGTAGATATGATCGCGAATTAAGATTGAATGATGTTTGTCGAAAACATTTTCGGGAAGAAGATATTATTACCGAATGGAAATCTGGAAGCGTACACCTATCAATTCATTTAGTTTTTCCAGTTTTAAATTCTAACAATGTATTGATTCAGGTTTCCATTAAATATATAAATTTATATTAAAAATAAATTCATTATTCATTTCATTTTTTATATTTTATGTAAAAATAGTTTGCTGTGTTCTCACGTAGCGTATCAAGCGGACCATCAGAAACAATGAAAAACATGACAAGTGGCATAACCAATATATTTTAAATCGTGGCTGTAAACACACTCACACACACACACACACACACACACACACACACACACATACACACACATACATACATCCATACATACCCAGACATCATTGTAAAAATGTTGAAATCGGATTCTGGGGACATCAAAACGTGCTTATTCACTAAAATCTCTATATGCGATTTTTAGCATGATCCCTAAAACTCCCTTACCTAGGGTAGCGGGAGGTAAGAAACAGTGCGAAAATGATTGTGTAAAATTATTTGATACATTTTTATTATTGTAAAATATAACAATTTCTCAATCACATAGACCAACAATAAAATTAATTGAGCACATTAAGCATAATCTAATATATTTGAAAATAATTTCATGTTCATTTATTCTCAAATGACACTTATTCTAGACATAGATAATGTACATGAGGGTTTTAAAAATATATCAAGTACTTATATTTAAAATTGTGTATTCATAACTATAAAATAACCCATGAATTTGTGATTTTAACCAAACGTGTTACAAAATTTGCAATTCCATTCACAGGCACATATACTACTGTATTTAATAAATTACATTAGGCCCTTGCGACTTACAGGGTAAACACGAGAACCCGGAAGTTTAATACTTAAAATTTTTTTTTATTACCAAGGTGTACAAAAAAAATAGCAGCAAAATATTCAAAATTTTATAATTTTTTAAGTGACAAATATTTGTAAAAAATGTTTTTTCATATTGGACGCATATATCACGAATTTTCGTCTTCACCCTGTTCAAAATCTAATATAGGGCGCGAGCAGACATGTGGCTCAATGCTCAAATGACCTTGAAATGCATAACATCAGCGATTTTTTTTTTTTGGGAGGGGAATATATCTATTTATAACATTTGAAACATTTGATATTTCAAACTATAGTCACTGTATATACATAGTGTGGCCAATAGGGGGATCGATTTTGATTGGTCGGCGCGAATTTGCCTAAATATGGCGGATATTATGCCGACAAAGTGACATTTTCAGATTTGTTACGTGAATTATAAATGAATTGAAGGTAATTATATTATATTTATATTTTAGATAGTGCAAATAATTAAATTACACGTGTATTTGTATATTTATAACTCAAAGTAATATATACATATTTTTTAACATCATATCTTTTTTAGGTTAACTGTCAAAATTACTAAAAATATCTAATATTAAGGTATATATTTTAGATGCTTGGTTGCGTGGCGATTGGTTGTGAAAACAGTTCTTCAAAAGGATTTAAAATGAAAATAAATATTGTTTCCATTTAATATGCTCTTTCATTAATTGTTTATTGAATTTTGTTTAGTTATCATATAATATGAATTCAAATTTCCAGCGCATTTTGCCTAAATATGGCGGCGGTTGGCCACACTATGTATATACAGTCACTATATTTCAAACTATTGAGTCTTTTCTGTAAACCCAGTGGTTCATTTTTATTAATTTGTTAAAATTTTTCGCCAATCAAAGTATTTTAATTGTAAATCCAATTTCTGTGGGACATTGATTTTAACTTAACCCCTTTTTCACAGAATCTGTATTTGTTTCTAAAAAGACTATAAATTTTAAAACTTTTTGATTGTACGAATTGAGACGATTTCGGTGCATAATTTCGAAAAAAATCCAAAAATCTTAAATGTGTACATTTATATCGATGGTTATTAAACTTACGGTGGGAAAGTCAATTTACTTTTGATATAATATAAATAAGAATTCAGATTTTTTTTAATTAACTGTTAAAATTAATAATACCAGTACTTGAAAAAGGATAGCTACTTTTACGGGAGTCAGTTTCTGTCCAAGATAAAATATCTTAGTTGGATATTCACAGAAGTTTCGTGACTACTTGAGGACTGTATGATAACGATCAGAATAATTTCCAACTCAGCTGAAAATTTTTAGTTTGAGACATGCGCCTTTATATTTTCAAAAGTTTTGATATTTTCACACGTTCGATTTCGTTTTCGTTTGCATAAAATTAGATTATCTCTTTGATACATTAAAAATAAATTTATATTTCTTATTTTAATAAAGTGAGTATATTTTTGCAAACTAATAATATACATATTAAAATTCACTCAGCTGAAAATTTTTAGTTTGAGACATGCGCCTTTATATTTTCAAAAGTTTTGATATTTTCACACGTTCGATTTCGTTTTCGTTTGCATAAAATTAGATTATCTCTTTGATACATTAAAAATAAATTTATATTTATTATTTTAATAAAGTGAGTATATTTTTGCAAACTAATAATATACATATTAAAATTCATTTAATAATAGATGACAGATTCGAATAATAGAGGTTCAGTGGAAAATGATTCTTCAAGTGAAAATGACGCTTTTGAAAAAAATTAAAAATTGAGAATAATGTTAAAATGATACTCCAGTATACTGAAGATTTTATTGAACACTTTCAAACAAATTGCAAATGTTATTTCAGTAAGATTTTCAGTTTCATAGTTTTCCATTATAAAGCTGGAAAAACGGCATACTAGATGCTTATAAATGCACACTAGTTTTCATTGTGTTCACAGAAATATTCAAACCGTTTGATTTGCAACTAGTTTGAAACCGGGCTTGCGCATTCTGTCTCAAACTCCAACCGTTTGCAAACTATTCTATGAAAAAAGGTAATAATTACCTTAAGATGACAATATTTAAAAAGAAAATTGCTAGAATTTGGTTAATTGCAAGAGCTCAGCGCGTTTAAAGATAAATTGATCGATTTATTGATAATTATTGTGAAATCGCCATTACCTATTTTTAAATTTCATATATCGTATTGCCTGAAAACTATAAAATATTTTTTTAGCAATTAAAAATGAAAATGTTTCCAAATATTGTACAATGAAGTCATGCAAAAAAAATTGTATCTTTTTCTAATTAAATCGAAGAATATTTTTTATTAAATTTTTCGTTGTCACACGTCACACGTTCCGAACCTAAGTTCAGACTCATTTCAAACAGGCATTTTATATGGACACAGAATTTCTAAAAATATATACAGACTATAAATTGAGGATTGCATATCTAAATATGCTATAATATATTAATATATCATCTATAAATATAATTTTCATTTGGCGTGAACTTATCCGCACGTTACATCAGTTGTTTCTTTCACTTTTGATTTGAGATTAGAAGCAAGAAGGTTATAAACGCACGTAAGACATTGAATAAATTGCAGAATATTATTTTATTCTTTATTTTGGCACGAAACAACGTTTCATCGACATGTTTACTTTTATAAATTTTAGGTTATGTAAACAGTGTGAAAATCAAAATGGACGTTGCCCCGAACCTGTGACGTCACTGGGCAAGTCTAGTTGCCGCGTTTTCAACAGTCATTTTTAATCGCAATTTTTTTATTATTAAAAAATTCGGGCCTATTATTTTTCACTACTCTATCGATTAAAGTTATAAAAAAGTCGTATATGACCTTATTGTGGTTGTCAAAGTGATAAGCATCCAGAAAACAGCTGATTCCACACATTTCAAGGTCACGGAAGTCACATGTCTGCCCGAGTCCTACAAATCCCATACAGTACTTATGGCAACTATCCTCATGTTAAAAATAACCAATACTCATCGTACGTCATAATTTCATATAAAAAATAATAATAACTATGTACAATCACACAAATGATTACCAATAATAAAAGATTACATTCTTTTATTATTGATAATACGAATAATATTGTTATAACCTAAAAATCTTGAGCTACATTCATCCTTTTTTAACTCTTAACACCACCAAACTTATCGTTAAGAAGAGGGCGATCCAAGCAATTGTTGCAATGAACCCAAGATACACATCTTCCTCCTCCATGGACCATCCCCTCGTGAGCATGGATCTCAGCGAAGTTGTCGCCAATGTTAAAGGCAGGCATAGCGATATATACCTCAATACATATGGCATGCCTTCAATAGGCCAAATGACACCACTCAGCAGCAGTGTAGGGTAGAAACTTCCCAGCGCTAACTGGATCGCGTTTCGCTCCAATTCGCAGATTGCGGATATGACGAACCCGAAACACATTCCGCATAAGCCTTGGAGGATGGTGAGGACTATAACCCAGCCGATGTCGCCCTTGCATTCGACGCCAAAGACGAGGATCATGAAAATGAGGACTAAGGCTGTTTGGCCACACATAACAACGAATTGAGTTATTACGTGGGAGAAGAGGATTTCCACTGGTGTTACGCCTGGAATGAAATAATTATTTACGTATTGGGCTTACAAATTAGCAAGAGATGGCGCTGACGTCAAACGTCAAAAACGAATGATACATATTTCGCTGGCTTCCATAAGAGTACAATTGGTGTGAGACTAATTTTCGTAGTTTTTAATTTAATTTCGGATTTAGTATAGTATTTTTTTTTTTTTTGTTAATTTCGGTAGAATTGAGTTTGATCTTTCTTGTAGTAATAATTTAGTGATAATTTTAATAATATTTTAATGAATAGGGTTAATTTTAGTAAGTATTTGTAGGTTAAGAGTATTTTAGTCATATTTTAATTAACAGTATATTGTTTTTTTTTTTAATAAAAAACATTTGATTTCCTTTATTTAGATTGTATTTCATTGCCGTAGTTATACATATATTAATTTCTATCTACATAGCTTTACTTTTATTTAATTGTTTTTCTTTCATAATGAACAATTTTCTTTGCTTAGATTTAGATATTATTTGTAGATTTGGGAATTGTAGTGTATCATCTAGAAATATGGTGGAAGGCCAGCAAGTAATAAATAGTGGCCACATAATATTATGAGGTAAATATTTTCGGAGAAAACTCCATCGTAACTTTAACCTATAAATTGCATATCTCCTAATTTGTTCATTATTTTTTTAAAAAGCAAAAACTTACCTGTTATTTTAGCAGTAATTCAGATCTTACTAAGAATAAAACAATAATAGCCGAAGATAAAAGCGTATTAAAATTCGTATACAAGTAAATACAATCCCTGAATAAAACAACAAGCTTTGTACATGTACACTTCACTCAGTTCAGAAATCTGCCACCAGTGGTGCATTTTAATTTTGGAAGCCCAATAGAGGGCCGAAAAAAAAGGTTTACGCCTGTGGACGGCTTTAATTCGTCCAAGGGTGTAAACTTCTTTCGGCCTGAGATATGTACAGAATGTCTCATTTTCGATGTTTTTTTAGGGTATCTCGGGAAATATTAATGATAGAGCAAAATTATTTGCACATTCCAGAGTCAACTTTTTGAAACAAGTTTAATAGTCACCACAGGAATTTTCGATCTTCTTTTCTCTGAGATACAGGCAAAAACTTGTTTTTTGTTCATTTCGAAAATATCTCATAACTTATTTATTGTGGTAGTTAGAGAAAAATTGTCTTAACAAATTTTGTACCGTTTTTAGGTAAAATAAAATGGGGTGATTAGATTTTTTAAATATTTTATAATTCTCGAGATATAACACAACTTATGATTTTTTTAAATGGCAACCTATGTTGAAAATAGTCTCATTTTGCTTATTTTAAAAGCTTTTCAGCGAAATATAACAAGTCTATGTTCTTTTGTTTTACACATGAATAAAAGATGATTTATTAATTTTTTGGGATGAAAAAATTGGAAATTATTAAGAAACAAATGAAAAAAACTATTAAGAGTTCATAATTTTTTTATTTCTAATATTTGCTTCAGTTTTACACATATTTTTAATGTATGTACTTTAAAACCATATTAAACCATTTTTTTCGAATTATGTCAAAGCCAACTGTAACGTCGGTAAATAATAATTTACCTAATCCAAGGATATGGAATCAAATTAAACAAATGATGAATTCTAGTAGTTTTTTTCATTTTATTCATGTGTAAAACAAAAGAATATAGACTTGTTATACAGTGTGTCCCATTTAGAGGTGCCACCATTGGAATCTCGAGAATTGTAAGAGATACGATGTCGGTTAAATGGCACTTTTTGTGCGCCTTTGGGAGGCCATCTCAGATGTGCTTTTGTTTTTCCAAAAATTCTCATAGGGCACTAGATAATGACGAAAAACTGAATATTGTTGATTTCTATTTCTAAACTATTAGTAATTTAGAAAAACGTTTCAAATATAAAAGATAGATATTTTTATTAACTAACCAGTGGCGTCCGAAATAAATTTTTATATCCGTAAATTTTCGAGATATAACACAAACTTATATTTTTTTAAATAGAACCCACATCTGATTTTAGTCTCAAAAAAATCATTATTTTTTCCCCTTTTCAATGATATAAGGGTTATTATGTTTTATATTTGTTTTGGTCCTAAATTTTAATTTTTCTCTTTATTTTCCTGAATTTTCATATTATATCCCAAAAAAACAATATTATTTTAATTAATTATAGTGTATTTGATCGATATAATTTATTTTATGCCTTTATTATTTAATATTTTCATTCTATACTCATAATTACAAATTACACTATAATGTGCCAAGGGCGACCTGATACAAAATAAAAATTAATATAATACGAGTTTTGAGAAAAAATTTGTAACGAAATAAATTATTTAAATACAAGGAGTATTTCTAAATATAAATCTAGCAATATTTTCAAAATAATTGTAAATTTACTACAAAATAAGGAAAAAATAATAATTTTGAAGGGAAAACAAAAATAAAACATAATAACCCTTACATCATTGAAAAGAGAAAAAAATATTTTTTTTGAGACTAAAATCAGATATGGGTTACATTTAAAAAAATATAAGTTTGTCTTATATCTCGAAAATTTAAGGATATAAAAATTTATTTCGTACGCCACTGGTTAGTTAATAAAAATATCTATCTTTTATATTTGAAACGTTTTTCTAAATTACTAATAGTTTAGAAGTTATTTTAAAAAGAAAAAATCAACAATATTCAGTTTTTCGTCATTATCTAGTGCCCTATGAGAATTTTTGGAAAAACAAAAGCACATCTGAGATGGCCTCCCAAAGGCGCACAAAAAGTTCCATTTAACCGACATCGTATCTCTTATAGTTCTCGAGATCCCAATGGTGGCACCTCTAAATGGGACAGACTGTATATCGTTGAAAAGCTTATAAAATAAGTAAAAAGATGAGACTATTTTCAACATAGGTTACCATTTCGAACATCATTCGAGAATTTTAAATTTGAAAAAAATCTAATTACCCCATTTTACTTTACCTAAAATACGGTAAGAAAATTTGTTAAAACAATTTACCCTCAAAACAATAATAATGTAAAGTACATTTTTCTACCACTCAAAATGTTAGCCTGACATTTATTCTAAAGATCACATGGCAACGTCAAAATTATTTCCGCTTTTGCCTGACGTAGTGCAACTGTAGAAAAAAAAAGATCCCCAGAATTGTCCTGCCAACTATATCATTTCTTGTTGATCACTCTGTAGTATTTAAAATAATGGATGTTAAATCTATCATATAAATAATTGTGCCCTACCTGCTACCCATGATCTGTCGAGAAGTCCCTCCATTCTTTCAATAATAAGCACTGACGATGTTAAAGCGACAGCCAAGAAGAATACAATTCTGTAAATTAAAACATATTTTATTTACAATTACTAATGAATAAATTTACCTTTTATTACTTACGTTAAAATAACACCAGGGGCAACGAAATCCGTAAAAGAAGGTTCGGTACTTCCGTATATCGGATCTTTAAATTGAATCGGAACATCGCCCAGTTTAGGATTGTTGCCACAAGCTTTTAAAAATTCTTGAACAAAATCTTTGTAAGAGAGTTGCAAATCGCGATTTAGAATTATTCCTATCTGTTGATCTGAAAAAGAAAATAATAGAATCAGTACATAAATATAAAAAAATGTGTGCTTAGACCGTGCTAGGGCTGTGCGATCTTAGAAATTTGAAATCAATTTTTGATCTTTTGATAAAATCGATTTGTCGCGATTGATCGATTTGATCTATGAATCGCAAAATATCGATTTTTTTCAAATAGAAATCGAAATGACATTGAAAACTTTGAGTACATAGAAAAAAATAACTAAACGCAGATTTTTTATTTTATTTTATATTTAGTTCATTTTCAAGTATTTTTGTTGTTACATCCGTTATCTTTTCTCTTGGGTTTAATTTTACCTCCCGCTACCCTCGGTAAGGGAGGTATAGGGATCGTGCTAAAAATCACGTATCGAGATTTTAGTAAATGACCACGTTTTAAGGTCCCTAGAGTCCAATTTTATCATTTTCACGATGATGTCTGTATGTGTGTGTGTATGTATGTGTGTGTGTATGTATGTGTGTGTGTGTATGTATGTGTGTGTGTGTGTATGTATGTGTGGGGATTTTGTCTTCACTCTAACTCAAATACTATCATTCAGAAAATTCTGAAACCTTGTATTTCTATCCTATTCTAATATGAAAAGAAGCCATTAGATTTTGGTGTAAATCGGATAACCGGAAATGGCACTTTACCTGAAGCTCATAATGGTTTTTCTTCAAAAAATATCATTAAATGCCATTTTTTCGCATTTTATGTCTTATGAAAATTAAAGACTATACTTTTTCTATATATTTTGCAGATAAATTTAAAAATAATTTTTTTTATTAGTCCCGAAGCCTAAGAAAAACATATGCATATTTCAAATGAATGTAACTGACAGTAAATGTCACTTTCAAAAAACTAATCACTTCAAATTAATAATAGTGACATTTTAAAAAGAAAATAGTAAATTAATCAATAGTTTTATGCATTGGAACAGTTTGCAGCGTTAGTAAATACGTAAGTATGTATTTAAATTAATAAAAATGGATAGGAAAGTGTGGCGAAGGAAGATTGTTGCGTAACTATTATTGTGGTCCGGATGGGGTTATTCGCTACTGAAAATTGGTCACTTTAATATGTTCTTATGTATGAATGCTATGATGATTGTGGACAAGGCGAAAGAAGAATGTTGTTAGTTGTGAGTCAGCTGAGCTCTTACTCTTATCCCTTTTCTTATTGTTACTATTGTTTTCGGGTATTTGCTAACCCCCTAAGTGGGAATCGCGTGATTTTATGTACGTATGAATAAATAGCGGGAGGTTTTGTGTTGGCCACATCAGATTTTTATACTAGTTATGGTTAGGTTGTTTCTAATTTAGTCTCTTTCTAATTTTTTTTTTCTCTTTATCCAATTTCTGCTACATTTCCTTCATTTCTTCCCTCAACTTTTTTGTTTCATTATTATTTATATTATATTTATTCATTATTATATTGTGTCAAACTGTAAATATTAATCATTCCTTCTCTTTCCTAGCTGACCGACAATGTCAACGCTTTCGGTTCCCACACTAGAGTCTTCGATTCCAAAATGAACTCTGCCAGTTCTAGTACGCTTGGAGCTGGTCTGTCGCATCCTAGCGGTCTGGAAGCATCTCTTAGCGGAACCAAGACTTCTGGAGAACCTCTTAAGGGTACTGTGCAGGCCTCAGTACCTCTGTTACAAAGCAAAGATGGAAATACCAAGGTAGTGCTTTCTGGACAGAGTACCGTCCATAGTGGACGCAAGCCGGACCATCAAGTTGGAGTGACTGTTTCGACTAAGTTTTAAATAAGAAAAGAAGGATGCTATTATACTTATTCGGTTTATTTACATTTCATTTTCTTCTAAGTAGATCCTTCAATATTATAGTTAAATAAATTAATGTAGGCTTTTTGGATCTTGTGTTTACTGATTACAAAAAAAAATATTTTAGTCAAATTAAAATGTAGTCATCAAAAATAGTATGTTTTACAATTTGTTTTAATGTTCAACTGATATATTTAGATATATATTTTTATTAAAATGTAACATGACCAATAACTGAGGATGATTGTCATTTAGCAATCGAAACGTCCAAATGTAAAATATTTTTTTTTGTAATCAATCAACACAAGATCCAAAAAGTCTACAACAATTTGTTTATTTACATTATTATTTAGTATTTACTTATATATAGTCCAGATTATTTAATATTATGTACCATTCTATAGCCATTTACTATGTTTTTCAATTAAAATAAATTGTAACGTTCATTTTGCGACCCCTTGGCATTTTCCGTCTTCCTTAAAAATTCATTCATTCGTCCTTCATTCGCATCATATTTTTGTTCAGTCATATTTCACTTTATTCAATCCGTTCCTGGTATATTTTTCTCATTTTCCAAAGTGTTTTTCCATATTTTCAATGAATATCATCAATCATTTTCTGCAAATCGTGATTTGATGTTTGTAGTTCCAACTTTAGTCTTGAGCGGCGCTAATTTCCAGTTGTTCAAAAGCCAAAAGCAGCCATTTTAATTAGATATATTTTTTACCTCTCGCTAAGAGAGGTAGGCATAGAGTTATAAAATATATATCTTGGGAAGATCTAGTGTATACAACATATACCTATTAACTAATATATTGCTAATGCTCGTATCTTTCCTATAAGAGTAGGTGAAGGAAACACTGTGAAATGGAAATATCATTTCTGCATAAGTCTATCTCTCACAAGCACCCAACAGGCAATTATGCGCATGCTCGGAAATCTTGACTACTATTGGCTAACGCTAACAGCGTCGCTGGCTGGGCTGCGTTCCAAAATCCACAATATTTTTAAATGTAGTTGCTCACGATTCTCAACATATGAAAGTAATTTGCATTCTTGAGGAAGAAAACATGCTTTTGGTTGAAAATAAACATAATACGTTGGCGTTTATTAAGAGCATACTTTTATAATAAAAGCGCTTTTATGGAGCGTTCTTTCACATTATATTGAGGAGAGTGCTCCATAGAAGCGCTTTTATTACGGGCTTGACATTAATGTTGTAATTATACAGAGAATTTATTTTAAAATGCAACATTATAGTTTATCACTTTCATGGTTACTCACTATTGTCAAAAAATGACAGCAATGTAAAATTTGTCCATTTTAAAATGCAACATTATAAATAGTATTGCAGCACAGGAGATACCTCCAAAACGCATCACAAATGGTGTCAATTCTTATTACGACCGACTAAAATATTGCCTCAGTGTGAATGGGGGTATTTTTTTTAACATTTATTACATAAAAGTTATGAATTTTTGTAAGCTAAAGTTTTTTTATGATGTTCAACATTCATGTTTTGATTATTTGTTAATCGCATGTAGGCTAATTTATAGGAAATTAGTTTTAATAATACAAAACTACAAATTTTGTATGTTGCATTTTAAAATGGACAAATATTACATTGCTGTCATTTTTTGACAATAGTAAGTAACCATGGAAGTGATTCGCCATATGTTGCATGTTAAAATAAATTCCCTGTAAGTAGTTTTGTTAGTTTTTTAAAATTATTTTTAATTTAGTTTCAATTTTTTACTTCAACAAAACTCTCATTCGTTCCAAAACACAACACATTATACTCTACGCGAAAACTCGGTATTCTTGGTTTTGGAACGCTGCCCTGGTGATGCAGCGAGCACATGGTTTGACTTTGACGTTTGATTTCATTTCTGTTTATAGTTGCACTTCGAAAGCATTTGCTTTGTGTTTCATACAGTAATTTATTGTCATTTAAATAAATTAATCCTGACCAGATTGTATTCCTATTATTTTTACAGTACAACAAAATAAATTATTTAATTCAAATTTAGCACTAGAATATGTCAATGTTTTTTATTATTATTAATATTTATATTCAAGAATTTACATACAAAATAAATAGTAGGTACATTGTTTAATTTCTCAAATTTAAATTAAAAATTTCTCGCGCTAGTCGTTAATAAACAGAACTCTGTGATTCGCAAAAAGTGATCATGATTTCCTCGTTAGCCAATAGTAGTCAAGGTTTCCAAGCATGCGCATAATTCGCGGTTGGGTGTTTGTGTGAGATAGACTTATGCAGAAATGATATTTCCATTTCACAGTGTTTCCTTCACGAAAAGCAAAGGATCCGCAATATATTAGTTAATAGGTATATGTTTTTACATTTTTACAAAATTTTAGCAACCTATAAACCATGTGACTGTATTTATGGAAGGACTACGTAATTTCCCGTAATTGTCAAATATTAAGCCCGCATCAAAATGAAAATAGTAATAAAAATATTGACTTACTTGACATGTCGAGCCAAACTCTAATTTCACTCTGATCCAAAGTCTCCTCATCCGCTTCTTTCCCTAAGGCCATTCTGGCCACCAAAGCATCCGTGAAATTCTCCGTAAAATACAAAGCACCCCATGCATCCCCCGTTTTCACCGCATCTATCGCCGAATTGGGGTCTGGATAATAATGTTTCTCTATCGTGTCGGTTTTTAAATGATGCAAATATCTACAACTTAGATTCGCTAGCGAACATCCAGGTGCTATGGGACAATCTTGAAAACTCTCATTCGAGAACAACATCTCGTGGTTGACGATGGCTAGCTTCAGGTCGGTGGGATCCCGGCCAATGGCCAGGCAGAAGAGAATGACTTGCATGACTGGTAAAGCGAAGATGAAAAGCATGACGCCGACGTTACGCCACATTCGGAGGAAGTTTTTCTGTAATAAAGCTCGCATTTTGCCCTTTGTTGTCATGTTGAAACAGGCACCGCATTTGCCGTCGTCTGTGTAACAACAATCGGAACATTCTTTGAAGTCCATTACTCCCGTTTTTGGCTTACCGTTTATTTGCTGTAAAGATATAAATTATAAATATAAAGGAATTTTAATAAAATGGTTCATTCAATAGGCACGGTACATAAATACTCTAGGTACCAACAACTGATCTCTATTGGTAAGAGCCAACAAAGTGTCTGACATCTGGTGGAAAAATAAAACATATAAGTTGTAGGGAAAACGTTGTGCTGTCATAAAGGGTTATAAGTAAACATGACCAGCAAATCGAAGAGATATTGTTCTGTACCGCAGTGCAATAATTATGCAAGTGCTGGCATATCCGTTCATTATTTCCCAAAAAGAGAAATATTAAAAAATAAGTGGAAAATCGCGTTAAAAATCGGAAAGGACAATTCAACGTTCATGAACGTTTGTTCATATTTTTACCTAAAAGATTTTATTCCATGTAAGTATTTATAAAAAATTATGCTTCAAAACATTATTAGATTGTTTTTGTAGTAAATAAAAGAAAAATATAAAAAAAAATGATATAGCAAGCTAAAAATTACAGCAAAGAAAATTCGACAAAACTCCTGTACAGAGAAGAAAAATAGATAGACGTTACTTGTAAGTAGTAACTATTATTCTTTAATATTATATGTTTATTTTAAATTGTTTACTTCAAAAATATCAGAAATTGAGCAAGAGGAAGACGTGCAAAACAAAGAACTTGATGTGCATTTGTATTTAGTGTTATTACGATTGAGTGGTTAGCCTCTTTCAAATTAGATGTTTGAACACACAGTTAATTTATTTCTATATTATTCTGTTTATCTGTCTTATATCCGCACAAGATAAAATGCCCAGCTAAAAATAATTAAATAAGTAGTTAACATGGAGATAACCTCAATTTTGAATCTTATTTTACCCTTATATACTGCTTCTCCTTCGACCATAGGCCGCACAGCATCATTTAAATAAATGTATATATCTAACATTATGATGAATATATTTTATTTCAATTAAAAATAACAACATATCCTCAAAACAAAGCCTCAAAATACAACTAGCACAAACGTAAAATATAATGTTTTCCCTATAAGTCGGTCATTAGTGCTGCCATCTCTAGGACGTGGCTCTCCCGGATACATAACTGGATACCGGACGCAATGTTAAATCTTTGTCACTAATTGAAAGCCGCCATGTTGGCGGATTTCGTTTCAATTTTAGTTGGAGATTGAAACCTTCCTAGTTACTTTAAAGTTGAAAATTACGTGATCTTATAGGAAATTATCCGACATATTAATTATGTGGTAGTCCACATTGTGATGACGCTGCATGTAAGGTGAGAATAGGGTATTCCGGTGATATGGAATAAATGCAAAATAATAACTTTTTTCTATAGTTTTCATCTTCATATAGTAGAAAAATATAATAAAACATGTTTAATAAAAAGTTTTAATTCATAATTTAATGTTACAAAATTGGAATTTTTACAGCTCTAGAAACGTCCTTGAAATTTGTGACGTCAAGTTGATAATCTGTTGCTCATTTCAAAGTAAATATTTTCGTTTAAAAACACAGATGGTGCCAGTAGTTAACACGCGCGGGTATATTTCTTGTTTGACATTTCGTCTACTTTATAATTATTACTCCTATTTTTACCATAAACCATCGACCTTTAAACTAATGGACCAAGTGTCTCCTATTCTTTTATTGTTAGAATAATGCTCCAACATAAAAGGATAGAAATATATATTCTGTCTTTCAACAGTACGGAAGTTCTCAGTTAAAGTATACTGCGCATACGTTCGTACTCATTGTACATCTTTTTCAGACATATGTAAACCTCTATACATCGCTCTCTATCACTAAATAGTTGTCAAAATCTACATTTGACGTTTCGTGACTGCGTATTATTTACTTTTTTGGAGAACATTTACAATTATTTCTGTCAATATATACGTAAACATGTATTGTGAGGTGTGTGTGCGACAAAATAATGGGGAAACGGTGTATTTCGTGCAGTCAGCAGTACGTACGCGGTTCAGCTGTGTCATTTCATATGTAAGTTCTTATTAATTATTACTTGTCCCCAATAATATACATATGTATATAAAGATTATATTAAAAATATATAATAAAACGAATTATGCAATAACAAGTAGGAACAAATAATTTTTTTTATTTTGCCGCGTTTTCTTAATTTCTTAACTTCCGTACTGTTGAAGGATAGAGATACTGTGTCTGCACCGTTATGGCAGGACAAGCGTTTTGCTCGTACGCTGCGTCTATTAGTTTAAAGGTCGATGCCATAAACAAACACAGAACAAACACCGAAATACACGCTGCTACTAAAATTATATGTAAACAAGCAAGTGGCTGTCATGAAGATGTGGATTTAAGCGATGAAGTTCGTTGCAGATGTCACCATCAAGTTGACGTCATAAGCGCGCCACGATAAGAAAATTTGAATTGCGATGAAATTTTTTAAAATTCATATCTCATGTGATGCATACATTTCCTTACTGAAAGTTAGATATTCAGAGTCCTACTGGTCTGTACTAATGTAAAAAAATATTTTTAAAAAATGTCCGAGTACCCCATTACATCTTATCGCCTGCCTACACCAATATGTCAAAATAAAATTAAGGAATTGTCACACCTAGATTATTTATACACCGCAGCCTAATAAAATATAGTATGGAACTTTAAATGAAGATATATCTATCGGTTATCAGAAAAAAAAAGTGTTACCTCTAGATGGCTCCCAACACCGTTGATATTATCCTGTAGAAGAACCTCTTTACTTTGGTGGAAATTTAAACCAACGACCCCACTTTCTTCTGTCATGTAAATTGTTTCGTCTTTTTTCCCCCAGTTTAATGATGCTAAACTAATATTGTTACTAACATTTGCATTTGTTTCTGTAGGTCCTGTGATTTGACCTTGTTGTTTCCGTGATAGTTTTAAAAATACGTCTTCGAGGGATTGGCAGTTGTAAATTTGTAATAATACGTGAGGTGATTCTTCGGCAAGAAGCTTGCCACTTCTCATCAAACCAATCTAGAAACAAAGAGAAAAATGATTAACAAAACATGAAATTAAAACTAAAATGGAGTCTTAAGGTTAAATTATAACTAAAAAAGAAAAATCCTTTAACCGTAACAATAATTTTTAAAAAACTATATACATATTTCGAGAACTACGTTCTCATTAGTAGGAACTACAAAATAATAATGAGTTGCCGGTTAAAACCAATAATATTCGATTTAACAATTCTAACGCCAACTAATAATAATAATAATAATAATAATAATAATAATAATAATAATAATAATAATAATAATAATAATAAAATAATAATAATAATAATAATAAAAAATACATAACATCACATGATAATTCTACCAAATGTTTAAACAATTTTTTTTAAATCAAAATTTAACGGTAACTTATAAATCAAATAACTCTATAGAGAGTGTAAAGATTGTAATAAAGTTTACATGGGGCAAATTAAAAGACAAATAATTGATACTCGATTTAAAGATCAATTACATCATTTAAAATCCGGTAATCCAGATAAATCTAGCGTAGCACAACATAAATATTTATTAACAATCATAAAATTGATAATTCCAATATACAATTATTAAAATATGTTGATAAGAGATATTTAGACGCACACGAGAGTTTAATAATATATAAATTCAGAGATAAATTGATAAACGCGGACCTAGGTCCCATTCCAAATTAATATAAGACAGTTACTTTGTTTAAACTTAGTTACCCAATTAGGTATCCACTCACGTAGAGAGATATTATTTCTATTCATTTTTCTAATATATAAACTTCAGAAAGAATATTATACCACAGCCAACTACGTCGGTAAAAAAATAATTTTCTAATATTAAAATAATTGACTGAAAAGAAATTTGAGAATTTAATTAATAGATATAGGGCCGGTATTATAAACGTCCAGTTAAATTTAGTTCCCTAGTAAATTTAATTCAGTGAACAAATGCAACGCGAATTTTTGACAGCAATAATTCAAATGTCATACGAACATGGGAATTGATTCGTATTTATTCATTTTATTAAATTTACTATGAAACTAAATTTAACTGGACGTTTATAATACCAGCCCTTATAGAATCAAATTAAAGAAATGATGATCTGTAATTAATTTTTTTAATTGCTTTTTAATAAATTTCATTATTTTCAATCCAAAAAAGATTTCATGTTTTGTCCATGTTTAAAACAAAAGAATATAGACTTGTTATACATCATTGAAAAGCATATAAAATAAGGAAAAAGATGTTTCCATTTAAAAAATATTATGTATGTTTTATCTCGAGAAATATTAAGTTTTAAAAAAATCTAATTACTCCACGTTATTCTACGTAAAATACAGTATAAAAATCATCTAAATATTTTTCTGTATCTTTTATAATAAGCGAGATATGAGGTATGTTCAAAATAAGCGAAAAACAAGTTTTATCCTGTAGCTCAAAAACAAAAGACGATCAAAAATTTTGTGTTGCCTATTAAAGTTGTTTCAAAAAGTTGACCCATAAAGAATTCCATCAATTTTCTGTAGTGTGTATAATATAATAAGAAAGTTTTTCATATAAGGCATTTACGAAAATTCCCGTGGCCGCGTGCCTGAGTGTCTGGTCGCGAACCTGGGGGAACCGGGTTCGATCCCGACAGACGCCAAATATTTCCAATTTTAAATGGCACAAAAGTGACCCCTGTGGTGCACTCTCCACACCAGCTATGAGTGCCCGTGAGGTGACGCCTGGTAAGCGCCCACACGGTAAAATATATCGTCATCATTACCGATGTCTACATGTCTTGTAGATACTGGCACACCCAGAAATGGGTAATATGCCGTGATGATATATTTATTTATTTATTTACGAAAATTCTACCGGTAATTGTTACCGTGTTCGAAAATTGTACCATATCTACCGGATCCGTGAATTGTGGATCGAATAATTCAGCCGGTAAATTTTATTTTATTTTATTTTAAGTGTACACTACCCAACAGGCATAGCCCAATGAGAGGGTAGGAATAATAAAGAAATACATACAAAAATATATAAATTTGGTTACATAAAAAATATTGATTAAATACATATACTAAAAATTACAGATATTTAATTGATTTCGAAATTCATTATACGAATTAAAGAATATGTCAACTCTATCAGAAAATTTATTACTTAATTGACTCATACGTATTATTGGAGATTGTAAAAAAATATTTGTTCTTGCAGCTGGCACATGGAAAATATTTTGTGATCTGGTTTGAATTGTAGGAGCAAGAAAATCAAGGGTACTTAAACAATACGGGTCATCTATGATGCTGTGAATAAGTTTAAAAAGATACATGAGTGTATTGAAATTTCTTCTATGCAAAAGAGACTTGAAATCAAATATAGTTAGCAAGATTACATAGGAAACCCTATAATCAGGATAAGAGCCCATGATTTTAAAATAGATATATTTTAAGAATTTTTTTTGTATAGACTCAATCAACTTTTGATTAATATCATAGAGTGGACTCCAAATTATTGAGCAATACTCTAGTTTAGACCTAATAAAACAAAAGTACAATGAAAATATTGCCTGTATATTGTGAAAATTGCGAGTGTTACGGATAACAAATCCAAGCATTTTATAAGCGGAACTTGTAATTAATTGAATATGAGGAACAAATGTTAATTTAGAATCAAATAAGACACCAAGATCGCGCATTGTATCGCACCTGACCAAATTATGTTGATTAATGCTATAATTAAAAATGGTATGCGACTTTTTGCGCGTAAATGTTAAGACTTTGCATTTGTTAACATTAAGATAAAGTTTATTTAGATCACACCACTCATTTAATTTATTAAGATCATTCTGTAATTCTAAGAAGTCAATGTAATTTGAAATGGCACGAAAAATTTTGAGATCGTCTGCAAACATAAGTATGTTACTATCAAATATGTGTGATAAATCATTAATGAAGAGAAGGAAAAGAAGAGGACCCAGATTAGATCCCTGAGGAACTCCTGAGGGAACATCAAGCTGAGAGCTATTGTAGCCTAGGAAGTGAACAAAGAAGAATCTATTTTGTAAATAGGAAGAAAGAAGTGAAATTAAGGATTTAGATAATGAATAAGAATGAAGTTTGTTGATTAAAATGGCGTGATCTATTCTGTCGAAGGCTTTTGCGAAGTCGGTATAAATTGTGTCAACTTGAGTATTATTGTCTAGGGCAGATGAAACGAAGTGTGTAAAGTAGCAAAGGTTGGTAGAAGTCGATCTTTTGGACATGAAACCATGTTGACGAAACGAAATTTGGTTTTTAATTCGATTATAAATTGTTTTATATATTAAGCTTTCAAATATTTTACTAAAATTTGAGACTACGGCAATCGGTCTATAATTTTGTATGCTGGACTTGTCACCAGATTTAAAAACCGGAGTAACACGAGCAATTTTCCAAACATCAGGGAAATTATCAGTCTTAAGTGCTAAATTAAATATATGGCATAGTGCTCGAGAAAACGGATATGAACAATCTTTAATAATTAAATTTGGGACTAAATCAGGTCCACAAGATAGACTAGATTTAAGTATTTTCAATGCGGACTCAATTTCACAGCTAGATAACTCATTTAGTGTAATAGGAATATCTGATACAGTTTTAATATCTGGAAGAGGATCATTTGACTGAGGAGCATAGACATTGTGGAAATGTGCTGCAAAGGCTTCAGCTATATCTTTGGGTTTTTCAAAATGATTTTCATTATAATTCATAGTGGAAGGAAAAGATGACTTATTCTTTTTTGCGTTTATAAAATTCCAAAATTTGTTCGGTTCAGTAATCAATGATTTTTCACAATTATGTACATAATTATTATATGATATTCTAATATCATTTTTTATTTTGAATCTCAAAAATTTATATTTTTCATTATAACTTACAATAAGAGGATATTTTTTAAACATTTTGAAATAATGCGATTTTAGCTTGAGATCTGATTTGATTTGAGATGTAAACCAAGGCGGATAAGTTACAATTCTTTTAAAATTAATTGGAACACATTCCTTAAAGATTGAATATAAATTAGTATAAAAATATTCACACGCTGAGTTTACATCAGAAAAATGTTCTAACGTATCCCAATCAAATGAAGAAATTAAATGATACAATTTAGGAAAATCAGCTCTTTTAAAGTTAAATGACTCAGATACAACATTATGCATACAGTCTGCATGGTAATTATCTAATGCAAAATTAGCATTAATAGATAGTGGGGGATGATGATTATATTGAACATCAAACAAAGAATCATCCCTATTAACTACACAAGATACATTTGAAACAATTAAATCTAATAATCTGTTATTTGAATTGTACACATTGTTACATTGCTTAGCTTCAATAAACGATATAAAATTATTACATAACAAAACATTTCGATTAATAGTATCAGACACATATTCAGGGATATTAAAATCGCCAATAATCAGGAAATTATTATCGAATAAAAAAGGCAAATTCTCAAAAAAATCATAAAAACTACTATAGCAGTCATAATTCATAGCTGGAGGAATATAAACCGTAAATACATAAATAACAGCATTACTAATAGTTAGTTTACAACAAACCACATCAATATTATATGGCAGGTAATGCAAAAAGTCTTTCAAATTGACAATAACAGCGTTAATTTTTTTCTTAATTAAAATAAGTACACCGCCACCTCGCGATACGTTACATTCAGCAAAGTTACGATCACAACGAAACACTGAAAAAGAACCATCACAGATTTCAGAATCAAGCACACTATCACTTAACCACGTTTCACTTAGACAGATGACGTCATAATCAAGAGATGGAAGGGTTGAGTAAAGCTGGTTCATTTTAGTGTTGAGCCCTTGGACGTTTTGATAATAAAGGTTAAGATGAATCGTGCTGGGTAGTGAAGAGTTTAGTTTTTTAGTATTTGAGGATAGCCATTTTTATAAGAAATATAAAGATCATTTTCACCTTGGGATTTGCGTTGGTCTAATTCTTTCTTAACATCCTTAAACAATTGTTGTTGCATAGGCGTTTTGTCACTATTAATATAGATATTCTTCAGATCGCTGTGATTTCGAGCATTTTTCGCCAAGCGTAATAGTTTTTTTGCATTTTCAGAATTTTGAAATCTAATTTTAACAAGACGAGGGCGTGAATTAGTTGTTGTTTTTCCAATTCGATGAATTTTACAATCTGAGATGTTAGTATTCGGAGCAATTTTTGCAATGACTGCTGAAACTTTTTCAGAAAGATTTTCAGAATCAGATTCAGGTATTCCAGAAACAATTACGTTATTTTGTCGAAGTTGACGCTGGTTAATTTCGACGATAAGATGCGGTAAATGAAGAATCTAACCTCAAAAAAAGGTAGAGATGCTAAGCGAAATTGGAATCAGAAGTAGATTTCAGAAGTTTATTATGTTAATACAGAAGACGAAACGAGATAACGTTTAATTTCGTCTAACCTCAAAAAAAGGTAGAGATGCTAAGCGAAATTGGAATCAGAAGTAGATTTCAGAAGTTTATTATGTTAATACAGAAGACGAAACGAGATAACGTTTAATTTCGTCTAACCTCAAAAAAAGGTAGAGATGCTAAGCGAAATTGGAATCAGAAGTAGATTTCAGAAGTTTATTATGTTAATACAGAAGACGAAACGAGATAACGTTTAATTTCGTCTAACCTCAAAAAAAGGTAGAGATGCTAAGCGAAATTGGAATCAGAAGTAGATTTCAGAAGTTTATTATGTTAATACAGAAGACGAAACGAGATAACGTTTAATTTCGTCTAACCTCAAAAAAAGGTAGAGATGCTAAGCGAAATTGGAATCAGAAGTAGATTTCAGAAGTTTATTATGTTAATACAGAAGACGAAACGAGATAACGTTTAATTTCGTCTAACCTCAAAAAAAGGTAGAGATGCTAAGCGAAATTGGAATCAGAAGTAGATTTCAGAAGTTTATTATGTTAATACAGAAGACGAAACGAGATAACGTTTAATTTCGTCTAACCTCAAAAAAAGGTAGAGATGCTAAGCGAAATTGGAATCAGAAGTAGATTTCAGAAGTTTATTATGTTAATACAGAAGACGAAACGAGATAACGTTTAATTTCGTCTAACCTCAAAAAAAGGTAGAGATGCTAAGCGAAATTGGAATCAGAAGTAGATTTCAGAAGTTTATTATGTTAATACAGAAGACGAAACGAGATAACGTTTAATTTCGTCTAACCTCAAAAAAAGGTAGAGATGCTAAGCGAAATTGGAATCAGAAGTAGATTTCAGAAGTTTATTATGTTAATACAGAAGACGAAACGAGATAACGTTTAATTTCGTCTAACCTCAAAAAAAGGTAGAGATGCTAAGCGAAATTGGAATCAGAAGTAGATTTCAGAAGTTTATTATGTTAATACAGAAGACGAAACGAGATAACGTTTAATTTCGTCTAACCTCAAAAAAAGGTAGAGATGCTAAGCGAAATTGGAATCAGAAGTAGATTTCAGAAGTTTATTATGTTAATACAGAAGACGAAACGAGATAACGTTTAATTTCGTCAAATTTCAAATCTGTGTCATCTTTCAACTACTTTTCATAGATTTATAAAACTACCCTGTTTACCACTTGCGTTTTTAAAATATCTATCCCGGTAGCTGTAACCTGATGAACAGCTGTTTACCGGTATATACCGGTAACAGTTCACCGGTAGAGTTTTCGTAAATGCCTATTCTATTTTATAAATAAAACTCACCGTGTGTGCTTGCCTGGCCTCTTCAATATAATGCGTCGTAATAATAACAGTTTTATTTCCATCTTTGGTGATTTGAACAAGATGATTCCAGATACTCTGTCTCAACAAAGGATCAACCCCAACCGTCGGTTCATCCAATATCAACAACTCTGGATCATGCATGAGGGCCACAGCGAAAGACACCCTCCTCTGCTGGCCTCCACTGAGGTTCTTAACCAATCGGTTTTGACTAGGCAAGTCGAGGAAGTTGAGCAAGAATTTCAGTCTCTCGTAGATTTCGGGGGTTTCCATTCCGAAAATCCATCCGAAGTACATCATCGTTTCTTTGATGGAGAACTCGCCGAACAGGGCGATTTCTTGAGGCATGTAGCCGACGCGTTTGCCGGGGACTCCTGAACCTCTAGTGCCGGGTTCGCCGCCCAAGACCCAGATTTCGCCGGTGTTGAGTCGTCGACGGCCGACGATGCAGGAGAGGAGGGTTGTTTTGCCGCAACCGGATGCACCCAGAAGGCCGTAACTGCAATGAGAAATAATAATCAATACAATGGGGTCCTACATTATTTTTTTGAAATATTCTATAAGAACAGGATGAAATAAGAAGTTTAGCGAAAACACGACTTAAAAATTGTAAGTAATAAGCGAGATATGAATTTTTAAACTTTAAGAATTTGGTGCGTGACGTAGCATGTACTGACCAGTGATTGACAAACTGTTAGTTATAGAGGGAACAATTTTTTTCATATTTGCATAGCTGAAATATTTTTATATAAAAACTTATACGTTATATTCACGAAGAAATTATTATTAAATATAAATAACATAAATAATAAGCATTTTTTCCTAATAAATTACAGAACATTGAAACAGTTTGACAATATTATGACACAAAGTATGACAACGGATGGCGCTAGTGTTTGTGTGTTTTGAAGTTTCAATATTAATTTAATTAACATTATTATTAATTTAATTAATATTACAAATTGATTCAATTATAAATACATTATTATTGTTATTATTATATAAAAAAAAATCTGTTGTGGCCAGCACAAGACCTTCCGTCAATTCCATGTATTTTGTACAAATCCCATACCAAAAAGTCCTTGGAACAGATTCTATATAATATCATGTAAAAACACATACTATTTTTTACAAATTCCATACCAAAACTTCATTTGAAAAGGTTCTATAAATCCAATAAAATTATAACATAAACTACACTAAGTAATGTCCTTCCATCTTCTCTTTGGTCTTTCTCTGCGTGTCACTTGCGAGCAACACTATGACATACCAATTTTAGATCCTATACTTTTTCCATATTTGGTTTTGCACTTGCAACTGACATCTGTCAATTAAATTTTTTTGAATAATTATGTCAGCTGTTTCCATGATAAATAACAAAGCTGACTAATTTTTGAAAATTAATTTCTTTATAATGCTTTAAATTTACAATCTATTGAATATGAAGGAAAATGTATAATCAAACTGTACAGAGAAGAGTATTTTCTTTAATATATATAATAACAAAATGTCAAAAAATAATATTTAACTGCATTTTATTAAGAAAAACTGTGAAAAACCTCAAATAAGGGTACTTCCGGTGGATGTACAGAAGAGGAATACGAAAGAATTATAATTTTTAGAATTGTAGTATTGGAGTTATCGTCGGAGAAAAATTTGTCACACACGGACACACACACGGACACACACACACACACACACACACACACACACACATACACACACATACATACATACATACATACATACATACATACATACATACATACAGACATCATCTTAAAAATGGTATATTCGTATTGTAGGGACCCTAAAACGTGCTTATTCATTAAAAACTCACCACCGAATTTTTTGACCAAAGACAATACCTTCCTTACCTAAAGGTGACGGAAGGTAAAAAATATATAAAAATATCATCACGGCATATTACCCATTTCTGGGTGTGCCAGTATGTACAACACATGTAGACATCGGTAATGAACGATATATTTGACCGTGTGGGCACTTACCAGGCGTCACCTCACGGGCACTCATGGCTGATGTGGAGAGTGCACCACAGGGGTCACTTTTGTGCCATCTCAAATTGGAAATATTTGGCGTCTGTTCCCCCGGGTTCGCGACCAGACACTCACCCAGGAAACACACATATATAGAACATATAACTATCAAGGATAAATCACATCACAGTTCCATTGTGCTATGATTTATCCTTTATAGTTATATATCATATATATGTGTGTTTCTTGGGCAGACACGCGGCCACGGGACCCAATATTATTAGATATTATAATTAAACAAATTCATCAAACACAAAATTGTTAACTTTTTTGTCAGATTATACATCAACGTGACATTTCATAATATTTTAAAGGTGACCGCAGCAGACGCGCGAATCTCCTTTTTAAAATCAGGCAACCAATCAAATTCTTAGTACCTAACGCGTCATACCCAATTAGAAATCAGGTTCAATCGCTTGTAGTTTGTGACTCAATCAATATTTAAACAATTTTTTTTACTAATACTCATTAATAAAATTTGACAATGGTATAGTACCCTTATCTATTATTTTAAATAGTACCTCGTATATTTTTGTAATTTTGTATCTTTCCTAAGAATTAGCAATTTTCCTGATAAATAAATAATTCACTTAATTTCAGTCCTTGACTATATAATTTTAAAAAGATTGGTTGTAAATTTATAAAACAACGTTAAAAGAAGAGGACAATAATAAAAGAGACAAAGACAAAAATAGTAATATTAGGAATTATCTGACATTAACAACCAAAAGCTTTTAGTGAATGTTGAACATTGTGTTAACAATGTTAACGTATGTTATGTTATATTCCTTGAAGTAATTTCTTTATCATATCGGAAGACCACTGGTTGTAAACATGTTACATTTATGAATTTTTTTTATTAATATTGATTTAGACGTTTGTTTTTTTTTAACAAATGGTCAGGAGCAATATGTTTTTAGGTTTTTAAATTTCTAAGGGTCGGTGTTATAAAACTATTTAATCAACAGTTAAAATTTAGTTAGCTACTAAATTACTTTAACTGAAAATTTGGGTATTATAAAAGTTTAATGACAAGTAAATCGACTTATTAAAGTAACTGCGGAATTTCATGCTATTAGATTTAAATCAGTTGTTAAAGAAACGTCAAACTGTATTTTTGTTTTTTGTTATGTTTATTTTAAAACAATTGAAATATGGAACTATTTACTTTTTAAATATTTTTTTAAGAAATGTATGTGTCGAGTATGTCATCTTTAGAGTCTGTATCATCAGTGTCCTTGGATTTATAAACAGATAATGATGATGCATTTATATTTGCACGAGGTAGGCTACCAAAATTGTTCCGAAACAGGACAAATCCATATGAAATATATGATGACAATGGCTCGTATCACGATCACGGTTTTAACTAAAACACTGTTTTAAGAAATGTCAAATTTCATTATTTAATGATGATAATAAATACTATGAAATTTATCAAAATATGATTTAAAAGCAGAACATAGTTTGTATTCAAACAAATATTTTTAAATAAATTGTTCTTCTAACATGAGGGTGAAATTACATTTTGAAATTTGAATTGGACATTTCTTAAAACAGCGTTTTTGTTAATACCATGATCGTGATACGAGCCATGAGTTTAAAAAGAGATTTCGATTGTCAAAACAATGTGTGTTACACACAGTGACCTCTATATACAGAATGGACCGGTGACTCCTATCTCTTTACAACGGCGCGAGCTGTATCCACTCAACTGTCATGGTTGGGTGGCTATCTCTTTCAAACAGTGAGAAGTACGCATGCGCCAGCTAGTACCAGTACGACGAATTAACGATGAACATGAAGAAGAAAGCTTAAATACATTTTCGCATATCTGCTTGGTCCAACTATACACGAAAGTTAGAGAGAGATAGACACCCAACCAGTAAGGCGGGTGGTATTCTCGGTGGATACACGCAAGTTATTCAAGCCGCCGGTCCATTTTGTATATAGAGGTCACTGGTTACACATATTGGGACAGATTGAAGGAAATATAAAATTTCGCTGGTTTCCAGTCATACCAATACAAATGTATTTTTAAATGGCAGCCATTGTAATTAGTTACGGCGACTAAAATTTTGTGTCTGAGTTTTTCAAAAAATTACAAACGAAAATGCCTAAATATTCATTTTAAAATTCGTCTCGTTATTTTGAATTGGCGTTATACTTATAAAGGTAATTAGAAAGACGCAATTTACAATCTGCATACGACATTAATACAAAAGTGTTTTATATTTGGAATATTATTAATGATAAACATACATGCATATATATTCACACGTGTCGTCCAAAAAAGGTCGAATAATTGTATACTTTTACGGCCAACCGAAGCTGGACTATGACCCGTAAAAAACCAGATTGGAATGAATGTAGCAGGTACATAAAAAACAAAACACAACCCACTGACGTCAAAGGAAGCTTTTTATTTTAAAAATAAATAAAAAAAAAACTCTTTTTATATAGTAACGTAACGTAAATAATATTTAACAGGTATTTTCTTTTGTTCAGATATTCCTCGTCCATATATGGAAAGTTACACCTTTATACTGCCGGAATTAGCAAAAAGGTCGTATCTGGGATTTTCATCCAAAATCAATTTTTAAAGTTTAAGAATTTGTGCGTGACGTAGCGGGTACTAACGAGTGATCGACAAACAATGGGACAAACTGTTAGTTATACTGGAAACAATTTTTTTCATGTTTGCATAGCTGAAATGTTTTTATATAAAAACTTATACGTTATATTTACGAAGAGTATAAGTATAAATAACATAAATAATAAGCATTTAACAAGGATTTCTTCCTAATAAATTACAGAACATTGAAACAGTTTGACAATATTATTACACAAAGTATGACGACGGATGGCGCTAATGTTTGCCTGTTTTGAAGTTTCAATATTAATTTAATTAATATTATTATTAATTTAATTCATATTACAAATTGATTTATTTATAAATACATGATTATTGTTAATATTACTAGATGTTATAATTAAACAAATTCATCAAACACAAAATTGTTAAATTTTTTGATTATAGAACATCATGACATTTCATATTCTTTCAAAGGTGACCGCTACAGACGCGCGAATCTTCTTTTTAAAATCAGGCGACCAATCAAATTCTTAGTACCTAACACGTCATACCCAATTAGTAATCAGATTCAATCGCTTGTAGTTTGTGACCTAGTTAATATTTAAAGAAAATTTTTTCACTAATACTCATTAATTTATGAATATTTTCGTCTTCTTATTTAAGATAGTTAAAATATGACTATGGTATAGGACCCTATTGCCGTATCTGCATGTTCAAGGACATGTTTTGCTATCTTTTGCACCAAGTTTGGAAGGATTTACGAGCATAACTCCGATTTTTATCTTCCGTCACCTTTAGGTAAGGAAGGTATTGTCTTTGGTCAAAAAATTGGGTGGTGAGTTTTTAGTGAATAAGCACGTTTTAGGGTTCCTACTATACGAATTTACTATTTTTAAGATGATAACTCCAATACTACAATTCTAAAAATTATAATTCTTTCGTATTCCTCTTCTTTACATCCATATGAAGAGCTGATTAGATTTTGATTACAATTGATTCACCGGAAATACCCTTATTTGAAGTTTTTAACAGTTTTTCTTAAAAAAACGCAGTTAAATATTATTTTATGACATTTTGTTGTTATAAATATTAGAGAAAATGCTCTTCTCTATACCATTTGATTATACAGGGTGTCTCAATAAGCTTGCTCACTATTGGTAACTTTTTTATTTGAAGAGGTACGAGGTTAGTTAAATGAGCAAAATTGTGCCATTTTATATTAGAAAATTGGTCATGTAGACAAAATAAAATTTGTGTCAGCGGTTCTCAAAATTTGGGACAATATATATATTTTTTAAATGGAACCATATATACTTTATTATCTTATTGGAAAGAGTATTTTTTTTCTCTTTCCAATAAGGTAATGTTGTTTATGTACAATTTTTTCAAATAAACGAGTTATTTACGGTTAAAAAATTAAATTTTGTAAACTATTTTATTAGTTTTTTAGTCAAGTAAGCCATGGAAACAATTGATTCTTTGTTTGTTTGACGTTTGATAATTTCTCCCGTAATGTTCTCTGTGTTTAATAATGTTTAATAACTTTACAAATGAAGAAAAGTTAGATATGATCGTGCTATATGGAAAGTTATATCTAGACACCAGTTACGTAGAACGGTCGGCTCTCTTTCCTAAAGAGTTTAAATGTGCGAAAGAAATAATGGCTTTCAATTTGAATATTTTCTTTGTTTTGTTATTACTGTAAAATAAATTAATAAAATAATAATTTTATAAAAGACATTTGTTTCCATAGTTTACTTGACCTAAACTAATAAAAGATAATTTTTATCTTTAAACGTAAATAACTCATTTATTTGAAAAAATTGTACATAAACAACATTACCTTATTGGGAAGAGAAAAAAATACTCTTTGCAATAAGATAATAAAAAATATATAGTTCCATTTAAAAAATATATATTCTGTCCAAAATTTTGGGAACCGCTGACACAATTTTTATTTTGTCTACATGACCAATTTTCTAATATAAAATGGCACAATTTTGCTAATCTAACTAACCTCGTATCTCTTCAAATTTAAAAGTTACCAATAGTGAGCAAGCTTATTGAGACACCCTGTATATTTGCTTTTATATTCAACAGATATAGAGTTAAACAGTTATAAAGAGATTAACATTCAAAAATCAGTCAGTTTTGCTATTTATCAGGGAAACAGCTGATATATTCAAAAAATTCTAATTGACAGATGTCAGTGTCAAGTACAAAACCAAAGATGGAAAGTATAGGGTCAGAAAGTGTCATAGTGTTCCTTGCAAGTGACATGAAGAGGAAGACCAAAGAGAAGATAGAAGGGCTGTATCTCAGAAGACTTGAGAGAGGAAGAACTGTGTGTGAAGAAAATTGCGTTGCAGTGGAAGAGAAGAGTAAGAAACAGTGACCCCTAAAAAAATAATGAAAAACTGAAGAAGAAAGAAGTGTCAAATGCAATTTACATAGTGTATATTCATGTTATAATTTTATTGAATTTGTAGAATTTTTTAAAGGAATTTTTGGTATGGGATTTGTACAAAATACATCAAATTGACGGAAATTCTTGTGCTAGCCACAACAGATTTTTACCTTCCGTCACCTTTAGGTAAGAAAGGTATTGTCTTTGGTCAAAAAAATCGGTGGTGAGTTTTTAATGAATAAGCACGTTTTAGGGTCCCTACAATACGAATTTACTATTTTTAAGATGATGTCTGTATGTATGTGTGTGTGTCCGTGTGTGTGTGTGTGTGTGTCCGTGTGTGACAAATTTTTCTCCGACGATAACTCCAATACTACAATTCTAAAAATTATAATTCTTTCGTATTCCTCTTCTGTACATCCATATGAAGAGTTGATTAGATTTTGGTTATAATTGATCCACCGGAAGTACCCTTATTTGAAGTTTTTAACAGTTTTTCTTAGAAAAACGCAGTTAAATATTGTTTTTTGACATTTTGTTATTATACATATTAAAGAAAATATTCTTCTCTATACAGTTTGATTATACATTTTCCTTCATATTCAATAGATGTAGATTTAAAGCATTATAAAGAAATTAATTTTCAAAAATTAGTCAGCTTTGTTATTTATCATGGAAACAGCTGATGCTGATATATTAAAAAATTCTAATTGACAGATGTCAGTTGCAAGTGCAAAACCAAATATGGAAAGTGTAGGATCACAAAATTGGTATGTCATAGTGCTCCTCGCAATTGACACGCAGAGAAAGGCCAAAGAGAAGATGGAAGGACTTTATCGCTGAAGACTGAAAGGAATGCCTGTGTCAAGAAGATGTGTTGGACAGGAATGAGTGGATGAAAAGAGGAAACAGCTACCTCTAATAAAATAGAGGAAGCTGAAGAATAAGAAGAAGTGTCAAGTGCATTTTACTTAGTGTATGTTTATGTTATAATTTTATTGGATTTATAGAATAGAAATAGTATGTCGTGTTTGATTTTACATGATATTATACAGAATCTGTTCCAAGGCCTTTTGGTATGGGATTTGTACAAAATACATCGCATTGACGGAAGGTTTTGTGCTGGCCACAACAGATTTTTTTTATTGTATTCTCGTATGTAATTATTTTTGCGCTAACGCATTACATATTTGTACCCTATTATAATCGTCCTGTAATTGGGATTTTTATCCTATACTTACATTGTCCCTTTTGCGACGGTCATGTTGAGGTCAGACAGCACATGGTTCGGATTCTTTGATGACCCATAATGTTTAAAGGCATGTCGCACGCAAACGGCCTGCTGTCGTTTTGCCCAAACTGTAGAGCGCTGCGTTTGAAGGGGAGGGGGCCCACCTGGATTGCCGGGGTTCCCAGGGCCCACCAGGTCTGGCCCGCCGCCACCTCCACCGCCTCCACCGTCCGAAGACATTGTGGAGTTGTCACTGAAACAAGAATATCATCATTCATTAATATAAAATTAAAATAATACAAAAAGTTTTATAAATATGCGGTGTTGTACAACATGGTAATATGGCTGTGTCCGATGTTGCACTTTTATCACCCTAATATCTAAATTCTAAATTTATGTGCCTTAAATCTAGTGATTATATGGATTTTAGGAATTAGATTTTAGGGTTTTGCAGGAGCGCACTATGTCTTGAAGTTGACGCGCACTAATTAAACAAATCATGTTCGTTGCTATAATTTGTGCAAAACGTCAAATTTACTGTCAAAGAATAGATTCTTAGCTTCTATTTTATGAAATATAATATTAACATTTACTCTCACGAATCAAATTGAATATAATTGTATTATTAATTTTTGTTGTTCTAAAGTGTTGCCATACAAACCAATGGATATTACTAGTGTGCCATTAGGAGTTGTATTTATGCGAAGAAGACCTAAATCCTAAATATTAAATCCAAAATGGACACAGCCTAGTATTATACAACTTTACATGCATTATTCTCAAAAAAAATCGTTATACAGGGTGTCTCTTAAATAGGGGGACATGGCTTAACCACAGATTCCTGAGGCTAAAATAAGACGATTTAACCAAACTTGCTTCTACCGGAAAGTGTACCATTTAGCCAGAATTCTGATTCAAAGTTCTTCGAAAAAAAATTAATTTTGCTTATAATATTCGGACGCTTTATTCGATTTGGATGAAATTTGGTATGACAGTTTATATGGTTATAAGTCATCTTTTAAGGTGATACTTGTTATTATTAGTGAACCACTAGTGTATAAAACTTAGGTCTCCCAACATTAATTAGACCGTAACTTTTTAATGGCAATGCGGAAAATGTGAAATTATTTTTTTTCAGAAAGATACATTCAATAGTAAACTTTTGTCTCTCTGTGTAATTTGTGATATCTGTTACGGTTCACACAGAAAAAAATAAAATCTGAGTGCCTGCACTGCTAAATTTTTAAAATAAATTTAATCTAGCAGTCTATCCAAATGTCAAACAAGTAATTTTTAATGACAGTAACAATTGTTTTACGGGTTGTCAAAAATTTTCTTCGCAATATTCTAAAATTATTAACATCCGTGTGTTCGGCCTAATAGTATTTTACTACCATTATTATAAATAAGACGATTACATATCTTAGCTTACTCCTAAACAAGTTGTGAAGATTGACAACTCGTTACTGTCAATAAAAATTACTTGTTTGACATTTGGATAGACTGCTAGATTAAATTTATTTTAAAAATTTAGCAGTGCAGGCACTCAGAAATTATTTTTTTCTGTGTGAAGCGTAACAGATATCACAAATTACATAGAGAGACAAAAGTTTACTATTGAATGTATCTTTCTGAAAAAAAATAATTTCACATTTTCCGCATTGCCATTAAAAAGTTACGGTCTAATTAATGTTGGGAGACCTAAGTTTTATACACTAGTGGTTCACTAATAATAACAAGTATCACCTTAAAAGATGACTTATAACCATATAAACTGTCATACCAAATTTCATCCAAATCGAATAAAGCGTCCGAATATTATAAGCAAAATTAATTTTTTTTCGAAGAACTTTGAATCAGAATTCTGGCTAAATGGTACACTTTCCGGTAGAAGCAAGTTTGGTTAAATCGTCTTATTTTAGCCTCAGGAATCTGTGGTTAAGCCATGTCCCCCTATTTAAGAGACACCCTGTATAAGGGTCTAATGCCCGTATTAACCAACATCAAATAAATCTTCAAATAGCTTATTCATTGAATAAGAGAAAAATATCGCATCAAAATATGACAGCTAGAATAAATACCTTCATCTGTGTTATGGTATCGATGCGATATTTTTCTCTTATTCAATGAATAAGCTATTCGAAGATTTATTTGATGTTGGTGCATACGGGCATAAAAATATTATATCACTGAATTCAGAATTAAATTCTTTAACGAATGAGGAAATAAAAAATATACATATGTTCTCATTTAAAACAAAAAAGTTGGGTACCATGTTTTGAGAACCACTGGTCGAAAAAATATTTTCTCTTTCCTTTAAATTTATCTTGTGAAGTAGAAATTGTTTTCCCATTTAACCGTATTTGTAGCTCTTATCGTTCTCGAACAATGGTGGCCACTTAAAAATGAACACCCTGTATATTCAATTCCTTAAAGGACAAATCCGAGGACAAACGAACATATGATATAAAATTCCCCGTATATCAAATGCAATACTGCAACGCTCACTTAGTGACTTATAGAAATAACATACATTTGTGATTCCACCAATTACTGTAATATCATAAATTAAGTCTAAATATTAAGATTTCTACTCAGACATCATTATAATTATATAATTTCACCGATTCCACTTAGTGAAGACAAATTAGACCTTGATCCCAATATAGCGAACTGTTCTTCGGTTTGTTATGCAAAATTATTTTGCTATAATTTAGTTTACGAGAGAGAGAATTTTATATTCTTTAATATTTGTAATAACATAAATTTTCAAAAATAATATTCAAAAGATTTTTTTAAGAAACTACTACTTCCGGTTGTCCAATGAGGTCATGCAAAAACAATAATTGTACCTTTTTTCTGTTTAAATCCAGAAAGTATAGTCTAATTCATCGATCAGTATGATTAAATTATTTTTTATTTATATTTTTTGTTGTATAAAATCGTTTTAAATTATGATGTTTTTAAAAAGTTGCAAAAACCAGCCATGTTTTGTCATCACGTTACGAACCAAGTTCAGACTCATTTCAAACAGACATTTTATATGGACACATAATTTCTAAGAGAAAAATATATATAAACTATAAATTGAGGATTACATATATGAATATGCTATAATATATTAATATAATATCGTTCTATTAATTTTTATAAATATAATTTTCATTTGGCGTGAAATTATCTACGTTACATCAGATGTTTCTTTCACTTTTGAATCTTTGAATTAGACGGTAGAAGGTTATAAACGCATGTGAGACATTGAATACATTGCAGAATATTATTTTATTCTCTATTTTGGCATGAAACAACGTTCCATCGACATGTTTACAATCATAAATTTTAGGTTATCTTTAAATGTTACTTTGACGTTTAAGACAATGTGAAAATCAAAATGGTCGTGCCTTTCACTCTGTGACGTCATTGGAGAAGGGACGAAGCGGGGGTCTAGCAGCCTCATTTTAAAGAATGTTTTTTTCAATTACAATTTTTTCATGATTAAAGATCGATTTGAGGAAAAATAAAAAATACGGGTCTATTATTTTTCACTACTCTATCGATTAAAATTATAAAAAAAGTCGTGCATGACCTCATTGTTACCAAAACCTTTTCAGCTCTTGCCATTAATGTCATATTAAGGAATACGTAGTTAAATTGATCTTTAGTTTTATAGAATTTGAGAAACCGTGTCTACCACATCCACATATACACACACATACACACACAGTCACACAGACATCATTGTAAAAATGTTAAAATCGGGTTCTAGTGACCTTAAATCGTGCTTATTCACTAAAATCTGGATATGCGATTTTTAGCATGAATCCAATACCTCTCATAGCGAGAGATGAAAAAAAAAATGAACCGTTACATAAACATACTAAAAATAGGGTAGTTGCACACTAATAAATATTTGTTCTAATTACAAAAAATGTAAGAAAAAAATTCTTGACAAACGTTAACATAACCTAACCTAAAGCCGGATTTGTAGTTTACATAACATAACATAGCATAACATAACATAACATAGCATAACATAACGTAACATAACATAAGAATTTTTTTAGATTTTATAGTACGAGAAGTAAGCATAAGACATAGCACGAGAAGAAGAAGAATTGTTCTGCAAAATGTTCATAGTGTAGTATTATTACTATATTCATTACTGTTATCACATTTCATTTTGTCATTCTTTGTACACGTTAAATTTTAGAACTTTTCGCGAAAACGTGATTTGTTTAGATAAAAATGGCTGATGACAATGCTATGATAGTAGCTGTTGCAGTATCTTGTGCATTATTAATATTAACTCTGCACAATAATTTAACTATTTATTTAACGTAAATATCTCATCAGAAACAAAAACTAACCTCACAATTTGTTTGTAAACAACAAGCAAATGCGAGCACTCCAACGTTCCAAGCCTCCAAGATTTCGCTGCTCTTCCAATAGAGCCGAATTGAGCCGAATATTCCCGAACACCAAAACATAACGAAATAAAATATGGTCATTTCTTATGTTATGCTATGTTATAAAACTATAAAATGCCATACGGACTTATGTGTTTTTATATTTTTTTCACTATGTTATGCTATGTTATGTTTTGTAAACTATAAATCCGGCTTTAACGACTAGCCCATCGAAATAACACAAAGAATTGATTTATTTTTTATTTATTTACGGAAGTGTTAATTTCAAATTATATTGACGTCAGTTGTGATCTATCAAAAAACATTTGGCTTCTATTATATAACATTGTTTTTCTTTTTTTTTTGCAATGTACTATAAATAACTTAAATAATCCAACTCTATAAAAATGATTAATGAAATATTTGTTTATTTTCAAATAAACTTTCCACGATTTTTTACTTCTCGCTAAGAGAAAATTTTATTATATCTTGTATAGATTTAGAGATATAGGCACCATAATATATAGCATATTCTAATCGCAGAGGCTAGGGCACTAAGAAAACCACTTGACAAATTCAAATGTTTATAACATAGTTTGTAAATAACATATGTCAGTGTCAAAAATCAACAGTTTTAGTGACATTCTAATAGCTTTTTCTGGGAAGTATATTTAATCTTTCTTATTGTTTTATTAATTAAATATTTGAAATTATACGTAAAATTGTGTAAAATGCATATATCCACCAGAAATACCGTCAATCTGGTTAATGAATTGGAAGAATCTCTGACATGTAGAAACTTTCTCATACAATGAAAAATAGATATAATTAGAATTATATGTGTGCAGAAGACATGTTCAATACAATAAAAAACAATATTTGGGTAAAGTTCTGTAATAACAACGGTTCGAAAGCGAAGTGCAATACAATACTTATACCGTGAGTATTTTTTAACGTGAGACATTGGGTTTACATGGGTTACGACTTGACATTTAATTGACAGCAATGTATTTGCCTGTCCCATTTAAAATGAAACATAGGGAACGAATTTGACATTTGACAAGATATCAATAGAGGTTAATTTTGTTTAAATAATTGTACTTTTCTAAATAAAATTTAGTTATAGAAAAAATATTGTGTGCACCTTGTGCCTTAGTGATTTTCTGACGGCTAAATTTCTTACAAAATTTAAATCTAATACTTCTGTCAAATTCATTCCCTATGTTTTATTTTAAATGAGACAGGCAAATACATTGCTGTCAATCAAATGTCACATTGACAAGATGTCATTAGAGGTTAATTTTGTTTAAATAATTATACCGGTTTTCTAAAAATTAAATTTAGTTGTAGAAAAAATATTGTGTGCTCCTTGTGCCCAAAATATGTTTAGTATTCTCGAGTGGTTTTCTGATTTGGCTAAATTTCTTACTATATTTAAATATAATACTGTCAAATTCGTTGCCTATGTTTCATTTTAAATGGGACACTCAAATGCATTGCTGTCAATCAAATGTCGTCACCATGAATATGACACATCCAATGTTTCACGTTAAAAAATACTCACGGTATATGGAAATGGCGAGAGGTCTTGTGCTGGCCACAACAGATTTTTTTGTATATTTTCGCACATTATTGTTTACATATTTAGGAGTACCATTTTGCATTATAATATTAAGAGCCGTTTTTATAATAAACTTCATTTTCACTTTAATACTTACTTAAATTAAAATTATTTTTGTTTTCATAATATAACTTTAGTACTTTAGAGAGCACTGTAGCATTACTTTACAATAAAGATAAAGTCTTAAAGTAATTTAAATTAAAGTTTTATAGCGAGCCTTATTATGAAAACGGCCCTTAAAAATCAATTTAACATACACTACATTTAAAACACATTTTCACTGCACGATATGTTAACTAATAATGAATGAATTTGCTTGAATCATAAAACATTTCATTTTAAAATTTACGACTTTACATAATATTAATCATAAAAATTGTACCACATTAATCAATATTTTATTTTTAGAAACATTTAGTTTCACAAAAGAATAGTTTATATATACACGAGGTGTGGCAATTAAATAACAAGATTGATCTTATAGAACATTGACAATGTATAAAATTACACAAAACAAATATTGCCACCTTCAATGTACTCTCCTCCCCGAACCCTACACCGCCCGATACGAATATCCCATTGTTGGAAGCAATGCCTGCAGGCCTTTTTTGTTAGGTTGTTCATAAGCCCTGCCGCTTTTCTATAACTAAATCTCGGCCCCGAATTTGATGCCTTTTAACGCAGAATTACAATTTGGGAATATGAGCAAGTCACATGGCACTAGGTCAAGTGAGTACAGTTGATGTACCAACACGGTGATTTTGTATTTCGTCAAAAATGTCTTGCCGGACAGGGCATTTTATTCCGGCGCGTTGTCTGTCGTTTTCATGGAGAATCTATGGGCCGTTTTTTCACATTTCAGCCCTTTTTCTTCTCACCCGTGCATGAAGGGTTATCAAAACCTTCTTGTAATGTGCTTGGATAACGAAATTCCCCTCAGGCACCCAATCCATGTGAACAATCACTCGCATTTCGAAAAAAATAATGTCAGTGCACGGCTGAGGCGCTAATCATCTCCGATCTCTTTTTTTCCTTCTTTAAGTCTTATAAATTGCTCGAAAACTTGAGTACTAGATAGACCCTCATCACCATAAACATTCTTCAGCAATTCGTACATTTCTGTAGCGGATTTTTTAAGTTTCACACAGAATTTCATATTGACACATAATTCGGGCGGAGTACGAGAAAGTAGTTTACTTCAATCAAAGGCTACTGCCGAACGGTTTTCCTAGTTATCTTGAAATTTTAACAGTGGATAGGGGGAAGATGACAAATTAATATGACATAGCCTGCAATATTGCCAAATTTACAGGGAAGCCGGAAAAAATAAATATGTATCGTTATTGCCACACCACGTATATACAGGGTGTCTCAATAAGCTTGCTCACTGTTGGTAACTTTTTTATTTGAAGGGATACGAAGTTGGTTAAATTAGCAAAATTGTGCCATTTTATATTAGAAAATTGATCATGTAGACAAAATAAAAATTGTGTCAGCGGTTCCCAAAATTTGGGACAGAATATATATTTTTTAAATGGAACTATATACTTTTTATTATCTTATTGGAAAGAGTATTTTTTTCTCTTTCCAATAAGGTAATGTTGTTTATGTACAATTTTTTTGAAATAAACGAGTTATTTACATTTAAAGATAGAAATTATCTTTTATTAGTTTAGGTCAAGTAAACTATGGAAACAATTGTCTTTTATAAAATTATTATTTTATTAATTTATTTTACAGTAATAACAAAACAAAGAAAATATTCAAATTGAAAGCCATTATTTCTTTCGCACATTTAAACTCTTTGGGAAAGAGTGTCGACCGTTCTACGTAACTGGTGTCTAGATATAACTTTCCATATAGCACGATCATATCTAACTTTTCTCCATTTGTAAAGTTATTAAACATTATTAAACACAGAGAACTTTACGGGAGAAATTATTAAACGTCAAACAAACAAAGAATCAATTGTTTTCATGGCTTACTTGACTAAAAAACTAATAAAATAGTTTACAAAATTTAAATTTTTAACCGTAAATAACTCGTTTATTTGAAAAAATTGTACATAAACAACATTACCTTATTGAAAAGAGGAAAAAAATACTCTTTCCAATAAGATAATAAAAAATATATGGTTCCATTTAAAAAATATATATATTGTCCCAAATTTTGAGAACCGCTGACACAAATTTTATTTTGTCTACTTGACCAATTTTCTAATATAAAATGGCACAATTTTGCTCATTTAACCAACCTCGTACCTCTTCAAATAAAAAAGTTACCAATAGTGAGCAAGCTTATTGAGACATTCTGTATATATGTACAGGGTGTCTCACAACTCGCGTCCCAGAGCGAATGAGGAAACAGGAGACTGCACTCGGATGTGTAATTTCGAAGAGAAAAAAATCTAGCTTAAAAGATATTAGAGAAAAGACGTCTTAAAATTTACCAATCAGTGACCTACACCTTTAACGTGTGTTTGCCGTAATTTTACGTTACTATGGTTTCATGCAAATCAAATCTTCTTTAAAATGTGTGGGCGACTGTAGTTTTCAAAAAATGTCAGTGTCAAATTAAATTTGACAAGGTGAATAGAAAAAGGCAAATTCTTACCATGTATTCAGCCGCTGATTACTTAGAAATGATTATAATATTTTCGTTTAACACATTTTACACAGCTGCTACAACACGTTGCACTGTACGATATAAATGATGATCTCGGATGACACCTTCGCTAACCTAAATTTGTTGACAGTGAAAAGTCAACTCTAAAGTGTCAAAATTACAGCACGTCAAACAAATTTTGTAACTCACTAGTAGTATTTTTAAAACCTAGCAACTAGTTTTATTTTGTAATATCATCACACCTCAAGATATCCTTCCGGAGATTGGTGGATTAAAAAGTCTTGTAACTCCGTTATGCAAGCAGCCGCAAATTATTTTCTTCTATTTGTTGGCAACCTATTGTCGTCGGCAAGTGTCAGTTTCGTCTGGGGCGCGAGTTGTGAGACACCCTGTATATATAGTAAATCTGAGAATAATTTTTGTTTAACATGCTTTCTACAAGAACTGGAGGCCTTTAAAACTGACCAATCACGTCACAGTTCAAAATTGTAGTAAATATGTAGGTATGTATTTAAATTAATAAAAATTAAATAGCGGGAGGTATTGTATTGGTCACATCAGATTTTTTACATTAAAACCGATCTATTAAAACATAAATTCTTTTGCGTTAAATTAAAAACGAGTTTAGAAATATGTTATTTTCGGTTTTTATGCATAAGGTCCACCCTGAGACCTTGAGAAAATTTTAATTTGCAAGGTAAACCACTAGTTTATAAATCTTCAAGAAAACGCAACGGTGAACCAAATTTTTATCAGAATTATTAATTAGAAATAGTATAATTATTTTAAACTAAAGAAATTCTATAAAACATTTCTAGAGCTGTTTAGAAATGAGAAAATTTGGAGCAAGGTTTCGTACCTACTTTTCAAATACATATGCAATAATTTTATTAATTTTTAACATTACGAAATATAGTTCTTGAAACAGGTATTACAAAAAAATTGCAAGTACCTATTATTAGAGCACTATTTTGGTATCACAACTACAGAGTGATCAGAAGTAAGAAATTGGGAACAGTGATACATAAATTTATTTCCTGTTGTTGACAGTGACATTTCGATATTCGAAAATTTAAATTTTCGTACATTTACAATTTTTACCTTTCGCATATCCAGATTTTAGTGAATAAGCACGTTTTAAGGTCCCTACAAATCGATTATATCATTTTTACGTTGATAATGATGATGATGATGATGATGTGTGTGTGTGTGTGTGTGTGTGTGTGTGTGTGTGTGTGTGTGTGTATTCTTCAATATGACATTAATGGGAAGAGCTGAAAAGCTTTTTATAATAATTGGACAACCGGGAGTAGTAGTTTTATTAAAAAAAAATCTTCTAAATATTATTTTTTGAAATTTTTTGTTATTACAAATGTTGAAGAACATAAAATTCTCCATCTAATACACTTAAAAATCTTCTATAGATTTAGAGATAAACAAGTAATAATATATATAATAATCTGTTGCAATAAATAGCACAGTCCAGACTACACCAAGGAAACTAGTTGTCAAATTCAAATGTTTGTAATTGACAAATGTCAGTGTCAAAAATCATCCGTTTTACTAACGTTACTGAAAGCTTTTTCTGGGAAGTACATTTAATATTTCTTATTGAATTATAAATTAAAGATTTAAAATTGTAGGTAGGTATGTACATTATTTAAACCGCCAATTCCGTCAATGAATTGGAACCATCCTGAACATTTTAGAAGAATAGGACAAGACTCCTTATAAAATGAAAGAATAGATAAATATTAATGTAACTAATTCGAATAATACTACCAATTTTTAATAAAAATACAGAACATAAACTAATAAAAGTAGTATTATTCGAATTATTAATATGAGTTCTGAAATATATTTTAATAATTTAATATAACCGACCTGTAATTGTGATTTTAGTATCCTGTTGGTCTTGGTTAAATAAATAAAAATAAAATAACTACTTTTTTTATGAAACCATCTAAATTGAAAGCGATATGCAGCTTTACAAAGTCTTTATTGTAATTGGTTAGCCGAAATATAATAATTGGAGTTTGGAGTCATAAATTCTAAATTGATCTTTTCAGCACTTATAAAAATATTTTAAAAAATGTTAAAATAACTCGTGTGATTGGAAATATGCGAGGATAATAAGCAATTTAATAAAATAATTAATAAAAAAGTACGTATTGTCCTTCTCGGAAGAACAAAATTGAGCAATAATATTTCGTTTATAGGTTGTTTACTTCGCTGCTCTATCTGAACTAACAATGACTGGTAAACTTTTTTTCTACATCAAAAAACGCAAACCTTTTCAATAGTTTTTCTTTAGTATTATTTATAAAACACGTAAGTAAACATGACACACAAAAATGCTAAAATACACGCCAATGTATACCAACTATGTTGACAATTCCAAATTGTTTCCTGAACAGAGTTACGACTTACGGCGCCTTATGAAAAGATTCTATAACCTATCTGGTAAAGAAACTACTTCAACACTTTTTATAGATCAATCCAGAACAAATGAATTTCGTGAGGGGCAGCTGTCAGAAATAAATTCCATACATAATTTACTCAATGATGGAGCCATGGAAAAAATGATGGTTTAATTTAAGAATGAATTGTATCAAAATCAAAATTTCTCGATATTTATCACAAGATATATAATTAAATAATTTTTTTAAATATTCAAAAGTGAGGTTAAAATCACTCCTGTGAGGGGCAGCTGACGTCATTCTGGAAGGGTCTATTGCGCAATGCCACTCTTACGTGAAGAATTCTATAGGTATACCAAAATTTAGAGCAGAGGGAGTATTACTTTTAAGCATTATTCTACGTAAAAGTACAACATTATTGATTACCTTTTGTAGCTACCATAGATAAATAAATAATCAATTTGATGGCTACCAGTGTTATCATCATTATCAATTTCGATATCTTGTTGCCCTGATGTTGACGGTAAAGAATTCTGATCCATTTTTCAACTTAAATTTTGATAAATAACTATTCATATTTATTTTACTTGAATTTTACTTTTGAATGAATATACAATGTCATCTCACAATTATTTTGGAAAAATCCCAAATAATGACATAAAATATAACCTGAATCCAATGTGACATTTTAATGAGGTGAGAAATGGAGCACTCTATGATTTTGTAAGTTTTAATAAAAAGAAAATGCACAAAAGTGACATCTATCTAATAAAGGCTTGATATTATAGAGTACCTATTTTTTACCTACCATTCAAACACCAGACAGTAAAATAATGTTTTCATCAATGGTACACGTTTATTATAATGTTAATTTATTTACTATTTCTAATTATAAAATCGAGAAATGCGAGACTCTCGAGTCGAGATCAAGACAAAATAAGAAAAAATATGACGAGACGAGATGAAGAGAAATCTCGTCCTGAATTTTCAAGAGTGGATTGTTTCTCGCCATTACTCGTCTCGCGGCATCACTAGCTGGAAATGCTCATAAATTGACATTTCACCAGAATAATACCAATTTATAACTATTAAAGTGCCTAAAAACAATGACCGGTAGAATTTAATAAACTAATTATTATGGCTACCATTTAAAACATTGGAATGATTTATTATTTTAGTCATGGCTTAATCACCCTTGATTAAAAGTCATTATTATTAGAAAAATTAATAATTATAACAAAATTTATTGTTAAAGGCAATAATTACTATTTTAAAAGTAAAGGAAATTGTAAAAATGTATTTTGTCGTTTTGTCTGTTAGTTGCACAAAATATAATATAAATATTAATAACAGTGAAATTGAAATTTTGGTTTTTCGTACAATCAGACAAAATTCATAACAAACAATTCACAAACTGTCAAAATGCGAAATTTCAATTGTTAGCGCTACCAACATAACTGACAAAAAACACCAAGTTATATTTTTAACAAGTCGCATTTTTTAAAAATCTCATTGTAAAATTACCTCAATAGCAAAAATACTAGTAGTAAAAAAATATGTTTCATAAGGCCTTTTAACATACTCGTCTTTTGTAAAACTTTATATACAGTATGTCCACTGATCGAGTCCCAAAGAGGAATTTTTTTTTTATTTTAAAAAGAAATGTATTCTTGATAAAAGTTTTTGCATGTCCCGATACGGCCAATTCAGTTTTAACACTTTCAAATTTTCTTTTAGTTTCAGATAAAAATCGAAAATTGATCGTTTTAGTTGAAAATTAATCCCAAAAAATACGTCTGCGTTGTCATGGTAATTGCCGTTATTTATTTATTTTTATTAACTGTCCGTGGACATACTGTAAGATAAAGATACAATTTAAATGTATAATTGTATATACTAACTAAAAGAAGATACATTTTAATAAAAATATATCAGAAATCATAATTTTAAAAGAGGTTACATTAATATCTTGTTTAGTACCGTACAAAAATTTATAAAAAAACACATATAAATCAGTTTACTCTCAAATTCGACATCGACAGTCGAATTGAAACGATTGTGTTTTCAGACAATTTTCTCATTAATAAAGGTTAATATGATATGAAAACAAAAATGCAGGAATAATATTTCTTCTTATTCTTTCGCTGAAAGAAAGGGAAAAAAATCATGCCAGATCTCATTTCTCGAGAACTTAACTCTGTTTTACTTTGTGCCCCACAAGTTACATCCAAAGGTAACAGTATTGCGAAGTCATTTTATGATCGGTTTAATGATATGATTTCATGTAAAAATTTACATAAAAAGTAAAATGAGGCAAATAATGAATGTTATTATTAAATATACAGAAAATAATACAATCTGACAACCATATAAACATGAAAAATTGAGCCTGGTAGCAATAAATGCGGTGTTAATTGATAATAATTTGCATATTGAGTAGACATTACAATTGCCGAAGGTCACTATTGAAAAAGATACATATAATTATTATCTATTGTGTGGTTGAAAAAAAATTAATTAGGTAAAGAATAGAATTAAATTTAAATCTGTAAATATACGACTACATCAGAGTGATCAAAATTAACTGATTCAGTTGGCAATACTTGAAATTGGTAAGACTGATACATAATAGTATATTAAAGAACGAATGTCATATTTGCCATTTTATTTTGTGAGAAGGAAGTTTGGATCACGACGCGTAACAAAATAATCGACAAAATCTGAGGTCAATTATTAACAAATTCTTCTACATAAATAACCCTGTGCAATATTTTCCACATGGGTAATAAACAATGACGATGCATTTGTTTATTTTTTCTAACACAAAATTAAAATTATATCCATAGAAACCAATAATATTTGCTTTTAAATTAAACAAATGATTATAAAAATAAAATATAAATTTTGAAAGTCATCATATTTAATTTTACCAAAAAAAGAAAAGCCTTAAAGGAAAGTGTTTCACAACGTTTTGTTTTTTATAAGTAGTGTTTTAGAACAACTTGTTCAATTGTTGTTGAAACAGCTGATTGTAATTTGTGTACGTTGATAAATGATAAGGTATTGCATTTATATTGTATAACTAAGTAACTCAATGTACAATAAACTAATCAAAAAAGGGACAAAACATTTTTATTATCCTTACTTACATTACATTCATAGTAAAAGTTAAACATATTTACTTTTCTTTTTATTCGAAATTGACAGCTTCTGTATTTGTTGAAATTGTTTATTTTTAATTGGAATAATACTACCTTTTTTTTAGTTTAAGTTCTGTATTTATTATTTAAACCCAACGTTTCGACACCATAAACTGGTGCCTTCTTCAGGGGATACATTGACATAAATATGTGAAATAACAAAAACAACAAGTAACCAAGGTAACAAGAAATATTCATAAATGTTACCTTTTTTATGTATACAATTTTCTAGACAATAAATACATGCCCGGCAATAACATGGACGGCGAACATGCATCTTCTCAGAAAAAATCTCCTTTTGCCAGAGGAAAAACCGTCCCAAAAACTGGCGGAGAAGTTTATTTTTGCAATAATTAAAATGCGTAACTATAATTTATATACCGAGGTGCACAAAATAATGCAAACAAAATTAAATTAAAACAACAAAAGTTGGCTGTGGCTTCATTTAAAATAATTGAATCGTTCAACTTATATACATATATACAGGTGTCTCTCAAATAGGGGAACATGGCTTAATCACAAATTCCAGAGGCTAAAATAAGACGATTTAATTAAACTTGCTTCTTTCGGAAAGTGTACCAGTATTCTGCTTCAAAGTTCTTCGAAAAAAAAAATTAATTTTGCTTATAATAACAGAACGCTTTATTTGTTTTGGATGAAATTTGGTATGACAGTTCATATCATACTAAGTCATCTTTTAAGATGATACTTGTTATTATTAGTAAACCACTAGTGTATGAAACTTAGGTGTCCCAACATTGATTAGACCGTAACTTTTTAATGGCCACGCCGATAACGTGAAGTTATTTTTTTTCAGAAAGATACATTCAATAGTAAACTTTTCTCTCTCTGTGTAATTTATGATATCCGTTACGATTCACACAGAAAAAAATCTGTTGTGGCCAGCACAAGACCTCTCGCCATTTCCATTTTATGTTATATAAGTAATGTATTATGCACTTCGCTATCGGACCGTCGTTTTGTAACAAAAAAAAATGTGCTTCCCAGAAAAAGTTTTCAGAATGTAACTAAAACTTTTGATTTTTGACACTGATATCTGTCATTTACAAATTATGTTATAAACATTTAAATTTGTCAACTGGTTTCCTTAGTGTAGTTTCGCCTATTCGACTTATTATATCCCGATATTCTACATATTATAGCGCCTTTATCTGTAAATTTATAGAAGCTATAATAAAAAATTTAAATGTATCAAATGTAGAATTTTGTTCTTCAAAATGCGTAATATCAAAAATTTTCAAAAAAATAATATTTAGAATTTTTTTTTTATAAACTACTACTTCCGGTTATTCAATTGTTACCAAAACCTTTTCAGCTCTTCCCAAGAATGTCAGAGTGAGGAATTCATAGTTAAACATGACTTATAGTTTTTGAGTAATCGTCCCTCCAACATTCACACATACACACATGCATACACACATACACAGTTACACACATACATACACACATACACACATCCACAAACACACATCCACAAACACACACACAGACATCATCGTAAAAAAGTTAAAATCGGTTTATATGAACCTTAAATCGTGCTTATTCACTTAAAACTGGAGATGTGATTTTTAGCATGAATCCAATACCTCTCTTAGCGAGAGGTAAAAAGTATTTATTTGTTATAAGGTCCTGTGATGTATACAAATTTCCTTACATACTAGTTAAAAAGTTTGCATATCTATACAGTTTATTTCCACAGACTTTTTTTAGTTACCTCTGCTGGCAACCTCGGCAGAGTAGCTTATAGTGACTTCCGCTGCCACTCAACCTCACCTGGGTCTGTCGGTTTTTAGTTTAAAAACTGACTCGCGCGCGATTCCAACACTGTCCCAAACAAGCAGTCTTATATTGCCAGGCGAGCACTATAACCCCACGACCACAGATGACCGTAGAGATTTTTTTAATAACATTTGATTAACTTAATAAAAGATTATTGTACAATGAGACATGTTAAGTCTGGGACAAATAATTTAAGGTCCCCTAATTCTGAACAATACATGACAATACCTACTTTCATACAATCACATGGTACTGTATAATAAGCATATCTTCAGTTTGTAAGTAAGCCTGTTTGACACATTCATAAATTACTAAATTTGTTAAAAGAACTTTTTTACCTTCCGTCACCTTAGGTAAGGGAGGTCCCAACAATACGATTTTACTATTTTTACGATGATGCCTGTATGTGTGTTTGTATGTATGTATGTATGTATGTATGTATGTATGTATGTACGTGTGTGTGTGTGTGTGTGTGTGTGTGTGTGTGTGTGTGTGTGTGTGTGTGTGTGTGTGTGTGTATGTGTGACAAATTTTTCTCCGGCGATAACTCCAAAACTACAATTCTAAAATTATGATTCTTTCATATTCTTCTTCTTTACATCCATATGAACAGCTGATTAGATTTTGGTTATAATTAGTCAACCGGAAGTGCCCTTATTTGAAGTTCTTAATAGTTTCTCTTGACAAAACACAGTTAAATATCATTTTTCGACATTTTATGTGATTATTAATGAAAGAATATCTTTTTCTCTATACGGTTTGATTATACATTTTCCTTCATATTCAATAGATATATAGGTTTATAGAATTATAAAGAGATTAACTTTCAAAGATCAGTCATCTTTGTTAAAATCATGGAAACAGCTGATATATTAAAAAAAAAATTAATTGACAGATGTCAGTGGTATAAGTGACAGAGTGTCCCTCGCAAGTGACTTGCAGTTGCAGCCTCGCCTCAAGATTGGAACTTTCAATGCCGTGAGTACGATGGATGCCAAAGAGAAGATGGAAGGACTGTGTAGAAGAAGATTTGAGAGAGGAAGAACTGTGTGAAGAAGATGCGTTGGACAGGAATGACTAGAAGAGAAGAGTAAGAAACAGCGACCCCTAATAAAATAGGGAAAAACTGTAGAAGGGGGAAGTATCAAGTGCAATTTACATAAAGTACGTTCGTGTTATAATTTTAGAATCATTTCAAAGGAACTTTCGGTATGGAATTTGTAAAAAATAGTGTGTTCTCGTTACAATTTTACAGGATATATAGAACCTTTTTCAAGGAACTTTTGGTATGGGATTTGTACAAAATACATCGAATTGATGGAAGGTTTTGTGTTGGCCACAACAGATTTTTTTTAAATGAATGTTAACACAGAAAGGATGTTCTATTCCATCACAAATTTTATTATAAACCTGTTTGACACGACCACAAAATTTTGTAAACTAATTATGTCTGTGTCAACGGGATAAGATGCCAAAACGTTTGCTCTAAAAAAAATTGCGGTCAGCAGATTATTATAAGTAAATCTGCATTGCTGCAAAAGGCATTTGTTTTATATGATTTACGTTTTTCATTTATATTTTAGGCTATACACGTGATGAAGATATACGACGATGAAACTAAGTAATAAAAGAAAGGAAAATGATTTTAATTAAGAATCGAAAGTTGCAATGTCAAAAGAAATAATTATTGCATTAATTAGGACTACGATTACACTTTCACTGATTTATTTATAAAAGTTTAACATTTTCTTGGAATAATTTGCATTATTACGATGTTATCGTTTCCAGAAGTACTAAACTTGGTACATATAAATAAATTTTGTTACATAATCTGCAAAAGATAGCTGTGTTATTTAAAGTTTTTATGGAGATTGACTTAAATTTTTTTGTAGATATAATTGGTTTTACCTTGATCGATTATTTAAAAAATCTGTTGTGGCCAGCACAAGACCTCTCGCCATATCCATATTAGGCTATACAGGATGTTTCACGGATATGGGACATCCAATTATTTTCTTAATTATTAAGAATAGAAGAAAATCATTCAAATAAAAGTTGCAGGATATCAATGGGGACATTCACTTATTCAAGAAAAAAAAATTAAACCAGTGGTTCTCAAGTTACAAACCAAAGTTATATTGTTTTAAATGGGATACTATACATTTTTTAGGCTCGTTTGATAGAGTATTTTTTTCTGAATTCAACCATATAAATATTTTATGTTTTTGCGTAACAAAAATATTGAGAAAAATTCATTTTAAAATTAAATAAATTTTATTTAACAAAACACAAAACAGTAGGCCATGATCAATAACAAAACAATTACCTTGTATTTAACTTCACAAATAATTTTCAATCACAATTACTTATTATAAATAATGTTATTTTGACATAACAATAACAGTTTAGTAGTAGTTTCAAGTTTGGGTTCAGTTTCAGGGTCCCTTGTTACAATATCCATACATACACACACACACACACACACACACACACACACACACACACACACACGCACACACATCATTGTAAAAATGTTAAAATCATATTCTAGTGACTTTAAAACGTGTTTATTCAATGTGGATACGCGATTTTAACATGAAATCGATACCTCTCTTAGCGAGAAATAAAAATGGAATATTAAATCATATTTCTAAATGCCTGTTTATATTAACTGTGCCGTCTGTAATGGGGGATTACACCATTTTTTTTTTTATAATTTCATCTGAAAATATTAGGAAAACTAAGACTATTAATGAAAATCTGGTGAAAAAAATCCTATTAATAAGCGAGTTATGGTCTCCCGAATTTTGAAAAGATTGACGTGAAATCACATTTATGTGTTTTTATATCAAACTGTTTTCATCATGGACCTAAATGTTCTTGAAATATATGCTATTTGAAGTTATATTTACATAAAAATAAATGAATATTATAACACTGTATAAGTCTACATACTTTATAATTACAGGTGTATTTAAATTATTAAGTTTAATGCAAGAAATTTATGTTAAAATAAAAACTGTTTGAAAACTGCTGTACAGGAATGTTAGCCCCTCCTTTCGAATTTGAATTTCTTAACTTCCATTGGTAGTAATCCCCACCTCCTCACACGCTATTTGTAATGCATGTATAGGTGGTCTCTCGGTAGCCAATCAAAATATTTTCATATTAGTGTCGAAGCGCTATAACAAAAAACCCTTTATTTCCGAAATATCTCAATTATACCATTTCATTTTTTTTTATTAATATTCGTTATTCAGCATATACATTCGTATTTTTTTACTATTTTCCTTTAATTCGATTGAGCCGTAATCCCCCATTTAGGAATGCAGTACTTCATATTTTAACAAGCAACACTTTTCTTCAATAAATGATTTAAACTAATTGTAATACTTGTATAATTTAAGATAAAATATTAGAAATATAAATATTTATTTTGAAAAGTAAAAATAAAATTAACACGTTTTCTACGTATCGTTTTACTAGCAAAATAATTATAAATATATGATAACAAAATACATAACGATGATACTAAAAAAACTAAAGCAAGTTTTTCATTATACATTTTCAGAAAAAAAAGCACAATATAAAACTGGATTTACGGCGTCCAATTTTTGTACTAGATATTTTTTTCCTAGATCCGACACTAGTTTTCATTCAAGTTTCATACTATAGTGAATTTCAAGTAAGAAAATAATCTATAAACAATTGATAGAGGGAAAACAATACTAGTCAGCTGTTCGCTAATCACGTTTATTGAGTTGTTCAAAAAACAGTCATTAAATTTACAGTAATACTAATAGTAAAATGGAATAATAGTAAAGGGTAGGTGAGTAGTATTAATTATTTAATTACTACCTGTAGACATAAATGATCGTTTTATGAATATACATATTATAAGAGACTTTAGCATTCGATGCAATTACAAAAATAGTACATGATTTATGTGACAACATATTTCAAACGTTGTTTGTACAATTTAAATAATTAAATAAATAAATAAATAAATATAGAAACATTATATTATTAATTATTTTAGTTTTAAGTGACGTTGTTTTCAAAACATACCAATATTAAAAATTAACAGTTGAATATTATGTTTGTAAAATTCCATCAAGCAAATTTAGACAGAAGTAAAAAATTAATTTCAATAATATGTTTACTCTATACGCAGCTACAAACTTTGCAGAATAATAATTTAAACATTAATATATAACGTTTAACAATTTTTTATTAAATTTGTTAGAACATACTTCATAAATATTTAAACAAACAGTGTGAACTGCAATAATGTGAGACAAGATAGAAAACAAATATGAATATAATTTGGTATTCCGTCGACATCCTCAAATAGCTACTGTGACCTTCACTTGCCTTTTGCATCTCTTTCTTTTGTTTCAACATGGGCCTCCTATGATTTTCTCCACGTTCGAAGTATTCGGATTTAAATTAACTGAATATTGTAACCAAACGTGATATTCATAGTAACTAGGTTTAATTATTTTGCAAATTTATTAATAAATATGTGATGAAATTTCTAATTCCCATAATTTCCATTCATATATTTTGCTATATTTGTTAATTAACCATAAAGTCATAAAAAATACAACTTTTATAGTATATTAAAAAACAAGTATCATAAGGCTATCTGTTAATGTACGAGTCGAAGTTTTACAAACGAGTGCGCAAACAGTTCTTTTTTCTATTGAGGTAATTTTAAAATGTGATTTTTAGAAAATGCGACTTGTCAAAAATATGACTTGGTGTTTTTCTCAGTTATGTTGGTAGCGCTTCTCGGTAACAATGGGGGATTACGGCTCAATCGAATTAAAGAAAAATAGTAAAAAAATACGAATGTATATGCTGAATAAAGAATATTAATAAAAAAAATGAAATGGTATAATTGAGATATTTCGGAAATAAAGGGTTTTTTGTTATAGCGCTTCGACACTAATATGAAAATATTTTGATTGGCGACCGAGAGACCACCTATATATGCATTACAAATAGCGTGTTAGGAGGTGGGGATTACTACCAATGGAAGTTAAGAAATACAAATTCGAAAGGAGGGGCTAACATTCCTGTACAGCAGTTTTCAAACAGTTTTTATTTTAACATAATTTTTTTGCATTAAACTTAATAATTTAAATACACCTGTAATTATAAAGTATGTAGACTTATACAGTGTTATAATATTCATTTATTTTTATGTAAATATAATGTAAAATAGCATATATTTCAAGAACATTTAGGTCCATTATGAAAACAGTTTGATATAAAAACACATAAATGTGACGTCACGTCAATCTTTTCAAAATTCGGGAGACCATAACTCGCTTATTAATAGGAATTTTTTCACCGGATTTTCATCAATAGTCTTAGTTTTCCTAATATTTTCAGATGAAATTATATAAAAAAATGGTGTAATCCCCCATTGAAATTTTAAATTTTGACAGTGTATTGTGTTTTGTAAATTTTGTCTGACTGTATACGTTAATATATTTTATTAAAAAGTTCGTATACAGATCTTAAGTTAGGATTTTTTTGAACACACTGTATTAAATACTTCAAAAACAGCTTATTATACCAATATACCATTTTGCGAACTACCAGTTTTATACGTTGGGATTATTAATTTTCGAATCTCACTGGATATAGTTTTATTACGACCCGTAAAGGTTATCATACAGCATCCATAGCTAATATCAACCCTACACGTAGGCTGGCAATAACTTACAGAATTATTAAGCGGCTCACATCCAGACTGAACAGAGAGAGTTATGGGAAAAATGATAACAATTTCTAAACAGTATTTTGACTTACATATATAACAAAGTTGAAATATAGATATTGACGAGAAATTTTTAAAAGTTGCCATCTTAAAGCTAATTTTTAAATAATACTTATGAATTTTTGAATACGTATAAGTAAAAATGATGAAGTTCACACACTTCATATTATTATCATATGCGATTGTTGTTGTATAACATAAAATAATGAAATATTCCATATATAATTTATGAGTATGATAACTAAAGTTTAGTCATAAAATATACGTTCATATACAGTATGTCCCCGGATTGAGTTTACAAGAGGAAAAAGATTTTTAGTTTTGATTTTACGAAAAAATGCAAAGGGAAGAAAAATTTTGGTTGAATTGAAACGCATGTTTCAGTTATTAAAACTTTTAATTAATATAAGGTTTTTTTATTATAACGTTTTTTCGTATTTTGTCCTCCTAATAATACAGTTATTACATTGAATCTAACATGATTTTAGTTAGCTTTGAAATATTGACAAATGATTATTAATTCTAATATCAGAAAAAAAAAATCTGTTGTGGCCAGCACAAGACCTTCCGTCAATTCCATGTATTTTGTACAAATCCCATACCAAAAGATCCTTTTAACAGATTCTATATAATATCATGTAAAATCGAACACGAACACATACTATTTTTTACAAATTCCATACCAAAAGTTCATTTGAAAAGGTTCTATAAATCCAATAAAATTATAACATAAACTACACTAAGTAATGTCCTTCCATCTTCTCTTTGGCCTTTCTCTGCGTGTCACTTGCGAGCAACACTATGACATACCAATTTTAGATCCTATACTTTTTTCCATATTTGGTTTTGCACTTGCAACTGACATCTGTCAATTAAATTTTTTTGAATAATTATGTCAGCTGTTTCCATGATAAATAGCAATGCTGACTAATTTTTGAAAATTAATTTCTTTATAATGCTTTAACTAAACATCTATTGAATATGAAGGAAAATGAATAATCAAACCATATAGAGAAGAGTATTTTCTTTAATAAATATAATAACAAAATGTCAAAAAATAATATTTAACTGCGTTTTTTTAAGAAAAACTGTTAAAAACTTCAAATAAGGGTACTTCCGGTGGATCAATTATAACCAAAATCTAATCAACTCTTCATATGGATGTACAGAAGAGGAATACGAAAGAATTATAATTTTTAGAATTATAGTATTGGAGTTATCGTCGGAGAAAAAATTGTCACACACGGACACACATACACACACACACACACACACACACACACGGACACACGCACACACACACACACACACACACATATATACATACATACATACATACATACAGACATCATCTTAAAAATGGTATATTCGTATTGTAGGGACCCTAAAACGTGCTTATTCATTAAAAACTCACCACCGAATTTTTTGACCAAAGACAATACCTTCCTTACCTAAAGGTGACGGAAGGTAAAAAAACGGCGAAAATCAAAATATTTGTAGTTCATTCAAATAAATCTTTTTTATCTGATATTAGAATTAATAATCATTTGTCAATATTTCAAAGCTAACTAAAATCATGTTAGATTCAATGTAATAACTGTATTATTAGGAGGACAAAATACGAAAAAACGTTATAATAAAAGAACCTTACATTAATTAAAAGTTTTAATAACTGAAACATGCGTTTTAATTCAAGCAAAAATTTTTCTTCCCTTGGCATTTTTTCGTAAAATCAAAAATAAAAATGTTTTTCCTCTTGTAAACTCAATACAATCCGGGGACATACTGTAGACATCTACGAGTAGGTGAATTTCGAAAAAATCACCAAAATTCCTATAATTTATTCTATATTCATGGAAGCATCAGTTATTTAAGCGACCTTTAATTCGTGTAATAATTTCTGCAAATGGATAAAATGTCTCCATTCACAATCGGTTAATAAAATGTGCATTTCCAGTCTTCAAAACGGTTGTAAAATGTTCTGAGCAGTGCTGCAAAAAAGATTGAGTGGTCCATCTCGATTGATCTTTTTTTTTTACCTCTCGCTAGATTTCAGTGGATAAGCACGTTTTAAGGTCCCTATAATCCGATTATAACATTTTTACGATGTGTCTGTGGCTGTTGGAACCACAATTTCTCAAATACTATAAGACTTAAATAAATAAATAAATATATCATCACGGCATATTACCCATTTCTGGGTGTGCCAGTATCTACAACACATGTAGACATCGGTAATGATGACGATATATTTTACCGTGTGGGCGCTTACCAGGCGTCACCTCACGGGCACTCATAGCTAGTGTGGAGAGTGCACCACAGGGGTCACTTTCGTGCCATTTAAAATTGGAAATATTTGGCGTCAGTCAATAATAATTTCTTCGTGAATATAACGTATAAGTTTTTATATAAAAATATTTCAACTATGCAAACATAAAAAAAATTGTCCCCTCTATAACTAACATTTTGTCGATCACTGGTCAGTACATGCTACGTCACGCATCAAATTCTTAATCTTTAAAAATTCATATCTCGGTTATTACGTAAAATTTTTAAGTCGTGTTTGCACTAAAATTCAGAGTGAACCATAGGGGTCACTTTTGTGCCATTTAAAATTGGAAATATTTGGCGTCTGTCGAACCCGGTTCCCCCAGGAGACTTAAAAATATTTAATTGCAGTTTCCTCAAGCTGACATTCCTAGGAAGAGCAGATTAGATTTTGGTAACAATTGGACAACCGTGAAAGTAATAGTTTCTTTAATAAATTCTTCTAAATATAATTTTTTGGAAATTTTTGTTATTACAAATATTGAAGAACACGAAATTCTCCATCTAATACACTTAAATTTTTTATTATATATTGTGTAGATTTAGAGATAAAGACACTGTAATATATATAATAATCTAATCGCGAGGCTAAGACACTAAGGAATCAAGTTGACAAATTAAAATGTTTATAACATAGTAATGTTTATAACATACATAGTTTGTAAATGACAGATGTCAGTGTCAATAATTAACAGTTTAAGTGACATTCTGAAAGCTTTTTCTGGGAAGTACATTTAATCTTTCTTATTGTTTCATTACTTAAATATTTAAAATTGTAGGTAAAATGCATATATCCATCAGAAATACCGCCAATCTTATTAATGAATTGGAAGAATTTCATACAATAAAAAATAGATATAACTAGAATTGAATGGCGAGAGGTACTGTGCTGGCCACAATAAATTTTTATTGATGTGGATTCGCCTTAGACGAAGTTAAAATATGATGGAAACCCCCGTCGTAAACTCAGTTGGAGACTATAATATTTTCGTGTTTGACAACTTAGTAGATGCTTTTTAAGAAATTGCAATCAAAATTGAAGGTCATGTGTGTAATTTTGTTTTCATGTCTACATGAAACTAATGGCAATGAAATTGATAAATTTAAGTCAATGGATGTTGAGCGAAGGTTGAAACTTGTCATCAACTACGTGCTTTGATAAATTGCATATACACACCATGGGAAAAATAAAATTCAGGATGATATCAAATTCACAAAAATAGAAAAATTAATTGTTGTTGGAAATACGATCCAGTCGTACACTCCACAAGTCCACTCCATATTCACGTTTCTACGATACACTCGTCACTGTCATTTTGTAATTTACATTTCTCGTTTTGTATGTTATTATTAATAAACTATTTACAGGGTGAAACATGGGAAATCAGTTTTTCTTTGGGCAAACGTTACCTAATTATTTTATGCAAAAATGTTTCAAATAAAAGTTATACAGCCCGATTCACAAAAAGGTTTATCCTCATTTTTGGATAAGCTAAGTTTGACAGTTTATAACTTAAAATATAGTCTAATATATTCCTAGTATCTACCTTTATTGATAATAACATGAAAACTAAATTTTAAATACCGGAATAGAATAGAATTCACTAATCCAAAAATGAGGATTAGCTTAAACTTTTTTGTGAATCGGGTTGTTAGAGATTAAAAATTAATTATAAAGTTACAATTTTTATGAACTTTTCATCTAGGCAGCCACGGATTTATGACGAAAAATAGAAAAATGCTTTGTTTTTAACTCGCACTTTACCTTTTTGTGTTATGTATTAATTTACTACTCTAATCCAAATTTAGTTATAATTGACAGCTAAAATAACACATTTGTTTATTTTTTTGTCCTAGATCCATGGATGTCTAGACTAATAGCACAAAACTCTAACTTTATAATTATTTTTTAATCACATTAATTACAGTAATTAGTAATATACCAATTCCTAACCTTTTAGAGGTTAAGAAATACGTCATTTCTAACTTTAATGACTATCTCTTAGGTTGGAAATAACAGATTTCACTTCTTTCTCTTGTGTTGGCAATGTTTATGTAGGGGTTGCCTAGCAACATTGCAATAGATCCCTATAATTAAGTAAACTAAACAAATTTTAAAAGAGCTGCCAAAAATATTAATAAAATTAAAGGTTATAACTCATTGATTTATTTTGAAAATTACTGATTTAAAATGAGAATGATTGTGAATAAAATAGTATACATAACCTCGGTGGGAGTTTCATCACAGTCTCGCGCTTTATCTCATAATATACATAAGCCCTCGGCTGTAATGAAACATCTCCCACCTCGGATGTAATATACTATTACGTTTGTATGAAGAGCAAGAATAATAATTTCGACATGATTTAAATGCAGAATTAAAATCTCTATGGGCAGGTTTTATACAGAAATTTAATCTTCACTTAAAATTTAGTTGTCAAGTAAATTTATGTAAATTAAATCATTGCTGTCAAAAAACGAGTTGCATTTTTTTCTTTTCATTAAATTTACTGTGGAAGTAAATTTTAAGTGAAGATTATATTTCTTTATAAAACCGGTCCTATAACTTTTATTTGAAGTAATTTTGCATAAAATAATTAATTTTCTTATTTTCAATCATTTTAGCGTCATCTTCATATTATAGAAAATGTATAGTATTATAGATATTTACACACCAAGTGAGCTAAGGTAATGTTTATTCATAAGAAGAAAGTTTAGCTCACGAGCTCGTAAGGGCGAGTGAGTTAAATTCATCGAGTGAATAAACATTCTTAGGTCACGGGGTTTGTACAATATTTTATTCAATTTTGACGAAATACTAATAAAAACCATTATATTTAATTTTGACAAAATAAAAAACTGATCAGTTAGTAGGCCGAGCATGACAATCGTTGCTGATAGTCGTCAAAACATCTATTTAACATGCTTTATTGTCTGTCATTTGTGCCGTGAAAAATAGTGAAAATCGTTGATAATGTCTGATACATATTATGGTAAGTTTTCTTTTCGTACCTGATGTTATTTTAAATAGATTATTTGTTGCAGAGTGAGTAAAAATTCTGTGAGAGTGATTTAAAAAATTTTAATTCACTTGTGAATAAAGTGTTACTTATAGTTGTTGCTATGGAGTTAATAATACAGTTTAAAACGTCAAAACTGAATAAAAAAAAATATATTATCTTGTCTTCTTTTAATGCATTAAAATGAGTAATTCGACATAATTTGAAATAATTTCCCTGTTCCTTTTAAACGCTAACCATCCGAGCAAAAGGCAACGGTTACTTCCTAGTATTATAAGTTTATATTGAGTTACGTAGTGTTATGTAAGACTGCGTTGAACACGACCTGTTACCATTCTTCCTCAAGTGTTTGATGATCTAGTGCTACTTACGATGTTGCATAAGCACTTTATGTCATTACTTACAGTACAGAGAGAAATTCACATATTAAATACGTACTTGTTGCCTTCTACGCATTACGGATAGTTTATTATGCCATACCATATTCATATTGATATATAATAATATTAAAGTTCTATGACTTTCTTTTTCGATTTTAAAAGCAAAATACATCATTGAAAAACACTACCATTAAAAAGTTATTATTCTGGTTAAGGTTCACTTAAATTTACTTCTCAAATAAATTTCATTAATTGATCAAATTCGAATCAATGGAGGGTTATGATTTTTACGTCACACGCAAGAAAGAGTGCGACGATGTAGAAGAGGAAGATCCGATTATAAACAAACCATCGCTATTTTTAAAGTTTTGTCCTCTGTCACTTGTGTTTTGACATTTGAGTTTTACATAATTCAATGTCTTCGGTAGGATGGTCGTGGAAGCTTAAAGAATTTCACATTTGTTATGTATTCTTTATAGTTCCAGCGGGAGTCACTACTACAAAGATCATACACTCACTTCGTATTTGGCGCCATCTTGCAACTGTCACCATGGCAGCGATTTGTTTGTAATATAGCAATGGAGTGAACTTAGTCATAAGTGTAATTCAAGGAAAATATCAATAGATGGCAGTACGAAAATATGCCTCTTAAAATCACTCAATATATAAAGTACCGCAATTCATTGTACCAATGTGTTAGAGAGAGAAGAACGTTTTTTAGACACAATATGGAGGAATCAGGGTCTAGTTGTGGTTGGCTGTGCCTATAAAAGTCACTATATCTGGGGACTTTAGCGTTAATGTTGCCATGTCAAACGACCTGAATAAAATTAACCTTGATTGTACTTTTTTTTTATTATTTTCTTTATAATTTTGATCAGTTATGTTTTGTAATTATATGTATGCATATTATAAAAATTATGAACATAAAATCAATATTAATTAATTACCTTCATAGATTTATTTCACTACCGATTATTTTTCTTGTAATAACGAACTCGTTTCAAGATAATCCATTTTAAATTTGGCGCCTAAGCTAGACACCATGGCTGGTAGTGCGAGCTCGGTTTTAACTACAACGCTGTTTTAAGAAATGTCAAATTCAAATTTCAATATTTAATTTCACCCTTATGTTTATAGAACGATTTTTTAAAAAATATTTGTTTGAATACAAACTATGTTCTGCTTAAAAATAATATTTTGATAAACTTGATATTATTTATTTTTATTATTAAATAATGAAATTTGACATTTCTTAAAACATCGTTTTAGTTAAAACCGAGCTCGCACTACCAGCCAATATGGCGGCCAATTGCGGTACTATATATATCTAGTGACTTTAAGGGCGCGTGTGAAAGCGTTGAAATCGCTTGAAAAATAGCTCAAATATTAGGTACTTTCTGAAGCAGTTTTCTCAAATGTATCACAAGCAAATGACTTCAAAATTTAAAGACGCGTAAATTAGTATTCTTTCTAGTGCGCGACGGAATTTCATGATTCTTACTTATATGGTTTAATTATAATTAATAAAAGAGTAAGTGCTTGTTTTAGCAAAGATTTTAAAACTGATTTTTTTGACTTTCTGGAAAACTTATGAAAACGAAATTTTGTCCCGCCTTAATACTTGACGTATATTTTAAAAATATGGAAAAATAAAAAACTTACTTATAACAGTTTTTGAGAAAACTGCTTTGAAAAATATTGCCATATGCGCAATGTTAACAGTTTCACGATTTTGCCGCTAGGGGCAACGAGACAGTTTACATTATCAAAACTGATTTCCTTGTCAATGTACCGGCAACTTTTCTTTTGGAGTGTGAGATTTCCCCAAAAGAAAAAGGCCCAGGTAGAAAATAAATAAATTATATTTGAATTATATTTGAATTGAAAGGACAGTACAAATTTACACATTTACATTATTATCCACAACCCAAAGAAACAGTTTTGAAATTATTATCAAGATTTGATTAATTCTTATAAAATAATTTTTAGTAATACCTATAACAGTTCGTTCATTTTATTTTACATTATTTCAAATAAAAATCACAAGGAATGATTGGGAAAAGTATGAATGAAGTTAAGGTTCATAAATCAGCATTTATTAAATTGTCGTAATACATTTTTTTGTATGGTAACCCATACTATTTCTGGCAACTAATATCGCTTATACAAAAGGCTTAATTTTGGTAGCATTTTCGATTTCCAAAATTTTAAATTTTAAATGGCACAAATGTGACCCCTGTGGTATAGGTACTCTTCAAGCCATCAATGAGTGCCCGTGAGGTGAATGCCCGTACGGCACAAATATATCATTACCGAAATCTGTGTACAGAGTAATGGGCAGTGATGATATAATTATTTATTTGTTATATATTATTCTCATATACCTTACAATATGACTGCATTTTTTAATTTTTAGTCAACTTATTTGGAGATAAAAGTATAAAAAGAAATTAATTTTTCCAAATCTTGCAACCTTTACTGCTATAAACTCACTATTCAAACAGTAAATACTGTTAAATGACAAATGTCAGTGTCAAGTATAATTTACAAAGTACGTGAAACAATTTTTCTGGAGATATAGAATTTTTTGTAAGAAACTTTCCGGATGGAATTTGTACAAAATACATTGACGGAAGTAATGGCGTTGATCAAATCAGATTTTTTAAATTATGATTTAGGAAATATGCGTGAAATATACGTTGTTATGGTTACTAAACAGTGAAAAATTAGTTTTTGATAATAAATAGTTAGAAATCCATACTAACATAATAAATGCGAAAGTAACTCTGTCTGTCTGTTACGTTTTCACGCCTGAACCGTTGAACCAATTTTGATGAATTTTGGTATAGAGATAGATTGGACCTACGAGAAGGACATAGGCTACCTTTTGTCGCGAAAATAAAACTTGAAGGGGGTGAAATAGGGGACGAAAGTTTGTATGGAGAACCCATCATTTCTCAAGTTAGGGATATAAAAAATTTTATTTATGCTTTTGGCAAGAAATAAAGTGTTTTAGCGTTTTTAAAAAATCATCCATCAAGGGGTACGATAGGGGATGATTTCAATTATTTTTTTATCTATAGTAAAGTTTTAACCGTTAGCAGATTTTCGATATTTGTCGGAGAGATAGCTTGCATCATATGTACATAAGTAAAAGCACCCGAGACATGTTTAGAAAAGGCGCTTTGGGGTGCGGTGCGGGGATCGGGCGGAGCCTGTTACATGTACGATGCGAGGCTGGTTGCCGTCTCCCTACGCAGCGCATGTCTCCGGAGTAAATGTGAAAAATTACTGGTACACGCGTAGCTAATCGTTATTTTAGCTTTACCCGTGCGAAGCCGGGGCGGGTCAGCTAGTATTATATAACTGTTTATTTGAAATTTTTCATATTTATTTTACTAGCAAAAGTCGTTATTTGGATAAAAATATGATACTGTTAGCACAATTTACAATTCTTCTTTTTTATTTACCCTTATCGAACAAATATAACACAAAAAATTAATAGATAAGAAATAACTGGCACGTAATTCGCGCCATTGTGTCGTGAAATAATGCATACTATTTTTTATAGATATTATTTTCGCTATAATACTATCAGAAAATATGAAGACATAGAACAGGTATGGTTTAAATACAACAATTACAGTTAGAATATGCCACCAAAAATTAATCCGATTACAAGAATTTGAAGTATCATTGTTCTCTAAAGATAAATCCTATTCCCTAATTGCATATTCATCACGAATCAAGAAAAATGTTGTTACTATAATCTAGTTAAAAACTAACCAGACTCCAGATTACAAGAGATTTGAAATACCGCACGCTATCCAGAAATAAGATGTTATAATGTTTCCACAAATTTTAAGTAAATAATGTGTTTTATACTCAAAATAACAGGATACAGCGGTAAGCATTATAATTCTTAGTTGGGGGTTAAATATACCGCTGAGTGACATAGAACTTGAAATATACCTTTCAGTTCAGAAATATAGTGGGGGAGGGGGTCAGATGAGAAGTAAAGTTTGGCAAAGTATTTCGGATTCTAACACTTGCGTAAAAGTACAAGTGGCGCCTACAGAAAGCGTCCAACGGTTGTTATGACTACTAACGCTTTCACACGCGCCCTTAATGCCTCTGTATAACCCTTCATTTCATGTGCTTTTGACGTTAAAATCAGGCCCGGGAAACGCAAATGGGAGATACCGGGATAGCATTTTTAGTTTTGCTTCCATACACTAGATATGGCGACACCAGTATCGTTAGTGTGTCAATTTTTTTTCATTTTTTCTTTTGCGCGAATTTTGACATTTGTCATTTTTATTTGAAACAATTCTGACTGTCATTGTGAATATATTTTTGTATTATAAGTAGTTATTTGTGTGAAAAAACTTGTAAATATTTAAGAAGACAAGAAGTGTTGTGTACCAAATTGTACTGCTACCGGAAAGTGAAAATGTATTTTTATATAATTGTATTATTTTATACCAGTGAAACATATTACAAAAACGTAGGGATAACAAACTATAGATTTCGACAGTCTCGAACTTATCGGGATTTATTTGTCAAGTGGTTGGAAGTTTTAAACATGGATTAATGCTATTAAGGATTGTATCTTTCCTAAATGAAATTAGTGTTTTCAAAAATGCATTATTTTTACTCATTTTATGTAATCTTTGTAAGACTGATTTGTAGTTAAAGTAGATTTTTCATAAAATACTACGCAATGATAGTATTTTGTGAAAAAAATGCTTCAACTACAAATTAGGGGTAATTAATAAACCGAATATACCAATATTAATTCTAGGTAATGATAATACCGACCGAGTTTTATATTTACTTTTGCTTCCATACACCAGATGGCGACATTGATGTGGTATCCATGCTTAACATATACGTTTCCAATCTAAAATAGTGTATATGGTCTGTGGTTAAAATCATTGCTGTCAAAAATAGAGTTGCATTTGTCCACTTTGAAAGTTGCTTATAACATTAGTTTTAATGTAAAATATTTAATGAGGCATTAATAGTAAGTTTCTCGAAGTTTTTCTATCATATAAAATTAAATCTATACCGTATTATTTACATTTTGAATGGCTGCAAATTGCAAAGTAAAACAATAGGTACTTATGTATATGTAAACCTTGGTAAGATACGCTTTTTATAAATATACAAAATAAATATTATTCAGGTAAAAAACGGTAAAATACGTTATTTACATAGCTGTTAAACATAAAAAATTAAATAAAAAGATCTGTTGTAGCACACTTACAAACAAATAATTCTAATTATATCTATACTTTCATTCTATAAGGAATCTTGTTCTGCTCTTCTAAAATGTTCTAGATGGTTCCAATTCATTAACGGGATTAGCGGTTACAATTTTAAATATTTAATTAATAATTTAATAAGAAATATTAGACGGAAAATTTTATGTTCTTGAATATTTATACAAAGAAAAATTTCCAAAAAATATTTAGAAGATTTTTTTAAGAAACTACTACTTCCAGTTGTCCAATTGTTATCAAAATGTTTTCAGCTCTTCCCATTAATGTCAGATCCTTCCAAAATCCAGTCACACCACATACACACACACAGATCATCATCATAAAATTCTAGTCTCGATTCAATTTTTTTTTATGTTTAAGAAGCAACTAACGTAAGATTAACGATGTTCTATTCTGTTAAAATGAACATGGAGAGCAACTTATTCATTTCAACTTTAACTTCGAACTTTTTACTGTGAATATTTCATCCCATCTAAAGTCAGTGTACTTTTTCATAGCATCCTTGATGCTCAGATAACCATTCATTATTGTGGAATTAGCTGGTCCGTTACCTTCAACCTTAGTCGACCTGTTCTCAAATCCGGATTTCTGAACAAGATTTCGTTGGCTTTTGTAGTTTAACGATCGTTCCCAAATATTTTAAATCAATTTAGTAACAAACGCAATAATTACAAATTACTATATTTTCCGAGAATAATTTATTTGATATATCTACGTCATTAAATGTAACAAAACAATGCATTTATAATTGGAATTGATAACTATGAAATTTTCTAAATATTTCTTCACATATTGACTTTATATTTCATTGAATGAAGTCAGTTTAGTTGTACCTACTATAGGTAACAGACGTATAAAATTATATTAAAATCATAATCAGTGAGCGCGTTTTGAGGTCCCCAGAATCTGGCTTTAACATTTTATGTACATGTACTATAACACTGTAACGTATGAAAATCCTCATTAAAATTAATGGAAAGAGCTGATTAGGTTTTTAGGAAGAATTAGTTTACCTGTAGCAGTAAATGGTTTTCTACAAAAAAAAAATTTTTTTTGGCAATTTACATTATTAAGATTGATGTTTTGGCTCTCGATGAAACATCTTGGATAAATGATAAATAATTATAGCACTCTGTATCGTTTCAAAATTTTAATTTAAATATTATTAACGAACATTTTGGTTTTTACACCATCTTCAGATTAACTATAAATAGTTATGTACATTAATAAGAGATAAAAATAAAACATTTGAAACTGTAGTACGTCACAAATACTTAACACAGAAATAACTGACAAGTGACAATAGTGACAGGATCGTTATTTGATCGATATAAAATTCAATGTAAACATGGTCATGCCAACGTATGGTATGAAAATCTACTACAATTATTTCAAATCATTTTATATTCCGTAAAAGGAATAGGGACTGACTTAAAAATAATTATAAATTTTATAAATATATAAGTTTCTTAAAACTAGTATTTTTTTCTTATTTTTTTTTTAAATAAATAATACCCCAATAATTTCTATAAGTTATATTTCAGTTTATAAGGTTCTTCTCAAGTTGATGACGTGCGTCTTTTGCCTATTAATTTTTACTATATTAGTTATGTTAGTAGTAGCGTTTCCTGCTAACTTCGCAGATGAAAATTTATTGATGACTGACATCAATATGAGGTTATAGATATGTCATTTATCTGTCAGTTTTGAAAACAGTTATATCTCGAAAACTATTAATTTTTCAAAAAATATAACTTCGTCATTTTATTCTACGTAAAATTAGGTACAAAATTTGTCTAAACAATTTTTTTCTTACTAACAATAAATAACGTAGGTGATATTTTCAAAATGAGTGAAAAACGAGATTTTGTCTGTAGCTTAGAACAAAAGAAGATCGAAAATACCTGTGGTGTCTATTAAAGTTTTCTCGAATGCGCAAATGGTAAATGGTTTTGCTCTATCGTTAATATTACCCGAGATACTAAAAAAAAAAAAACTGCAAAATAAAACACCTGTACATGTTTTTCATAAAATTAGTTCCATATTTGGCTTAACATTTCAAAAATATTGGGCTTGGCATTTAGTTTCCATTTAATTTAAAAATTTAAATATTTCAATAAATTATAAATGAAATGACACAAACTGTCTGGTAATTAAACTTTGTCCTCAATGACGTTTTACAGATTAATTAGTTAATTACAAACTGTAATTCGGTAACTTAATACGAGGTTATAAATTTTGAACGTCAGACGTATAGATGACGTCAAAAAAATTGATGTCAATGGTTCATAGTGTTTGACCTTCGTACGAGCAAAATGATGTAAAAGAAGGAAATGTAAAAAATGAATATATCTTTATTTTTATTAATACAATTATTCATAGTAGAACGTTAACCTTATGTAGATGGTTTCTTGTTAAGTACAAACTAAAAATACATACAAGAAAAAAAAAATACAAATAATGGAACAGATTTCTGTTACCCCGTCAATTTTTCATGGAACTAACAAGTCTGTGACTTAATGTAAGAACAATTAATGTTACAATTTTGAAAAACAATAAATGAATAATTTAAAATTAACAAGAATTTTTCTGTGTTCATAACTTCTGTGGAACTTCATATTATGCAGTTTGATAAGAAATGTCACTTTGGTATCTAATGAGCCAGTTTCATATTTTTCAAAAAATATTTTAAATGAATGTTTATGCAATATTTTTTATCGTAATAGAAAATATTAATAATTTATTGTAATTTTCGTAAATAATTAAATAAAAAGATTGGCGCCAGAAATAGTCATGAAAAACAACCTCCCACTTATGTGACGTCGGAGTAGGTACATACAACACGTCATTCATAGCCAATACGTAATTTATAAGTATAAATAAAAGTAGGCGATAGTTTGTCACTTGTTAAACTGTATGTACTCTGACGTCATATTCTATTTCAGATCACGTGACTTTTTCAAAATATTACACAAATTTCAATATTTAATTGTAAAATATCTAATGAATATTTCGTGATTTTTTTATATTTTAAGGCTCTGTAAAGAACAATATCTTTTAAAATTTAGTCCTTATAAAAATCATTTAAATATTCTTGCACCAGCCCTGTTAGAACATGGGTTATTTATATTCAAACTAAACCTTAAAACTATGAAAGGAACTATGTAAGATTTAAAATTAGTATACTGAAGAAGTGCGAAAAAAGTCTTATAAAACTCGTTCTTTAATATACTAATTTTAAATCTTTCATAGTCCTTTGGTCAACATATTGCGTTGAAAACTTTTTCAATGCAATTACCGTGAGTATTTTTTAACGTGAAACATTGGGTTTGTCATATCCATGGTTACGACGTGATATTTGATTGACAGCAATGTATTTGCCCGTTCCATTTAAAATGAAACATAAGGAACGAATTTGACATTTGATAAGACGGCAATAGAGGTTAATTTTGTTTAAAAAATTATACCTGCTTTCTAAATTAAAATTAGTTGTAGAAAAAATATAGTGTGTATCTTGTGCCCGAGTGATTTTCTGATTTGGCTAAATTTCTTACAATATTTAAATATAATACTTCTGTCAAATTCATTCCCCATGTGTTATTTTAAATGAGACAAACAGATACATTGCTGTCAATCAAATGTCAAATCATAACTTATAGGAAAATTCAACGGTTATCTGTCATATTGACAAGATACCATTAGAGGTTAATTTTGTTTAAATAATTATATATGTTTTCTAAAAATTAAATTTAGATGTAGAAAAAATACTGTGTGCATCTTGTTCCCGAAATATGTTTAGTGCTCTCGAGTGGTTTTCTGACTCCGCTAAATTTCTTACAATATTTAAATATAATACTTCTGTCAGATTCGTTCCCTATGTTTCATTTTAAATGGAACGGGCAAATACAATGCTGTCAATCAAATATCAAGTCGTAACCATGGATATGACAAACCCGATGTTTCACGTTAAAAAATACTCACTGTATGTAGTCCAATGTTGTCTAATATGTAGTTTATTTATATTGTTTCTGTATTACATTTTTGTAACAACTTTGTACAACAATTGTAAATTAGTTGAGGATGGGTTTACTGAAAACCCGAAACGTCCCTTTTATCAGTAACGCTTACGTTCCGTGGACCATCAAGCCTTTTTACTTAGAATACAACATAAATTTAAAGTTTTGGTCCTTCAATTCCATTTTTATTTAAACTTAAACATATCAATATATTTTTGTAATTATTCAAACATATCAATTTATGGTACTAAAATTATTAACGAACTCCACTGTTTTAAGAACAATTTAAAAAAAATCTAATATGGTCAGCACGTGACCTCTCACCAATTTCATGTTTAAAATAGCAGTGACCTTTAAGTAAAGAATCACTTCCGGGTGATCGTTTGTAAACAAAACCTAATTTGTTATTCCAATAAATAGAAAAGTCTGTAATAGGGAATTTTGGTTTATATTTTATTATGTAATTCTTCCAAAATCTGTTAAGAGCCCCAATGAAGTACCACTTCCAGTTTAGTCAAAATCTATGTTGTTCCAAAAAGTCTTAAATACTAAAATTGAGAAGTTTTGAATTATATTTTAATATAATTTTTCATGAAAAACAGTTATGGGCTTCAAGTAAAGTACCATTTCCGGTTATTCAAATATACCCAAAATCTAATCAACTTTTTATATTAATGCAGAAAGCAATACGGATAACAGAAATTTTTGGAAGTTTATCGCAGAAGAAAAAATCGTTACACGCGCGCGCGCACACACGCGCGCACACACTCACACACACACACACATCATTGTAAAAATACTCACTATTGAGTTTTTGGACCGAAAACATTACCTACGATATGTCAGGAGGTAAAAATAGTGGAGAAGAAAGTTTTTATTTCATAAATTTTTTATAAGTATGTATTTTTTTGCTACTAATGAATAAGTGGACGTAGATGTCATGATATGCAAAAAAAAAAATTGATAAATCACGTTTCTTATATCTGATGTGCATCTGTATACATACTTTAATTTTCTAATCAAATAAAAAAAAACTTGTTTGTCAAATATTTACAAATTTGCAAGTCATATTTCATCTCCACAAATATTCGTTATGACTAAAAGAATTTTTGAAATTAATTATATTTAAAGTGTATGCGCTAATATGTTTTATGATTACATTCATGAAAATATTTTAAGAAAATTTAATGACTTTAGCAATTACACAAATTTACAAATATAATGAACTATTTTCCAGTCTTCAAACATAATAGACATGCTGTTCAAACTTTTAATTTTTTACACAGTTTCATTATGTCATTCATTGTAAAACGTAATGATGATCTCGTTTATTTTTAATCTAACGGAGAAACTTATGTTAATAAACTCTGTGACACGCTATGAAAGAGTATGAAATGACAAAACGTATTGTCTTTCAGTGAAAATTTGTGTGACTCACGACTTTTTTTATGTTTTATAAATGTTTAACTATCTGGATAAATACCAATTATAAAGAAATTTTAATTACCATCTTAAATCCAGGACCTCACTATACCTACGAAAAGAGGATGGTCTCTCAACTAAACTATGAAGCGGACACGGTTAACGGGCCCATAAACCATAATCGAAATGCAACAAATTTATTTAAAAATCGTAAAGTAGTTACTCAAAAGCTACATTATTTTGAAAAAAAAAATCTGCCAGCGCAAGACCTCTCGCCATTTCCATATTAGGCTATATAAGTATTGTATTGCACTTCGCTTTCGAACCGTCGTTTTATAACAAAATATTACAGAACTTTACCCAAATATTGTTTTTTATTGTATTTAACATGTCTTCTGCACACATATAATTCTAATTATATCTATTTTTCATTGTATGAGGAAGTTTCTAAATATCAGAGATTGTTCCAATTCATTAACCAGATTGGCGGTATTTCTGATGGATATATGCATTTTACCACAATTTTACCTATAATTTCAAATATTTAATTAATAAAACAATAAGAAAAATTAAATATACTCCCCAGAAAAAGCTATCAGAATGTCACTAAAACTGTCGATATTTGACAATGACATGTGTCACTTACAAATTATGTTATAAACATTGGAATTTATCAACTGGTTTCCTTAGTGCCGTAGCCTCTCCGATTAGTTCACTCTATAAATTATAGTGTCTTTATCTCTAAATTTATACAAGATATAATAAAAATTTTAAGTGTATTAGATGGAGAATTTTATGTTCTTCAATATTTAATAAAAAAAAACCTCCTAAAAAATTATATTTAGAAGAATTTTTCTAAGAAACTACTACTTCCGGTTGTTCAATTGTTACCAAAACCTTTTCAGCTCTTCCCAGGAATGTCAGATTGAGGAAACTGCAGTTAAATATTTTTTAAGTCTTATAGTTTCTGAGGAATCGTGACTACAACATCCAGACACACATACATACACACACACACACACATACACACATCCACACACACACACGTCATTTTAAAAATGTTATAATCGGATTCTAGGGACCTTAAATCGTGCTTATTCAATAAAATCTGGCGAATTTTAGCATGAATCCAATACCTCTCTTAGCGAGAGGTAAAAAATCTGTTGTGGCCAGAACAAAACCTCTCGCTATTTCCATATTAAGCTATATAAGTATTGTACATATTTAACATTTCTGATACACACAAAACACATATCTCCTTTACATATTTTTATATTTTTTAATTCATTCTATTCACTCTTATTCTTCTAATGTTCGAGATTCTTCCAATTCATTGATGAAATTGGCGGTATTTCTGAAGGGTACATGTAATATATGTATCTATAATTATAAATATTTTGTTAATAATAAAATAAGAAATATTAAATGTACTTCCCAGAAAAAGTCTTCAGTAATGTCTATGGCTTTTTGACACACATTTATCTGTCAATTACAAACATTTTAATTTTTCCACTTGTTTTCCATAGGCTGTGAGATTCATTTTACAACTTATTATTCTATATATTTATATGTCTCTATCTTTAACTGCATACAAGATATAATAAAAGTTTTAAATGTATCAGATAGAGATTTTTATATTCTTCAATATTAGTAATAACAGAAATTTAAAAAAAATATAATATTTAGAAGATTTTTTTAAAGAAAATATTACTACCGGTTGTCCAGTTGTTACCAAAATCTAATCAGCTCTTCCCAGGAATGTCAGATAAAGGAAACTGATATTTTTTAAGTCTTATAGGACACACACACACACACACACACACACACACACAGAGAGAGAGAGAGAGAAATCGGGATATGCGATTTTTAGCATGATTACAATACCTCTCTTAGCGCAATGATATTAAAGAAATTAATATTAAATAATGTACAAGATGTAATCTACTATTATCATGTTATCATGGCTTAATTTTCTGCCGGACACTTTTTATTTCAAAAAAGTTTTTTTATCATAGCACGTACATACCCATTGTTCGAATTCTCTCTAATTCGAACAAATTCAAATTCCCCTTGTGAATTCGATTTACAGAGAGTCGATTGTATTTATAAATTTTAATCAACGCAGTAGTGATCCCAGAAATAATGTTACCTTGGATAAAGAAAACTAGGTACATCATATAATTAAGTAATCACACCAAATAAGTTGTGTAACAACAATAACTCATAATTTGGCATCTAGTAACCTTGTTTAAAACAAAAACATCTTTAAAGTTTCACTTATTTTCATTGTGACAGTAGGTAATATACAATACAGTAGCAACATATTATATGATAGTAAATACACATTCTCAATTTTTATTAAAAAACAAATGATAATTTACATATAATTATCCCAAATACCAAATGCACATTTGCCAAAGGCCACGAAAAAAGTACCTAACCTGTCTTGTTCTTTTTTGAAAGAGTTAATGACGTCAAACCAGATTGGAATGCGAAAAAACTTGAAAACGAATAAAAAATTCTTACGAAAATGTTTTCTTTTATACACGGAGGTCAGTTATTAATATAATAATTTAAATGCTGTTTTTGTGACTAACTCACTTCGTTTAATATATGTTTCAATTATGATGAATCGTAATTATTTTATTTGGTCTTACAAAGGTACCTATGTATGTACGAGTACTTTATATTTTGTTTAAAATTACACCTACACACATTGAAAAAAATAATCTTTAAGCTTAAATTTGAATAAAGTTGCCCTATTAGTATGTACATCATTTAAATAGCTAAGCATTCGTTTTCTCATAAAATGCATAGGTCGCTAGACAAATACAAAGTTGATTGCCACAATCATTGTTTTTACACTATTAATTTATTTATTGTTGCATTTTTTGTTGTTTGAAACAAATGAGCATATATAATATAATAATCGTTGGAAAGCTAAAAAATCTCTTTTCAATGGTATAACTTTCCACTATGATTTGCATTTAAAAATTATAACTTTGAACTTTGACACCATAACTCGAAATCTAACAGCGATAATAAAATTTAAAATTATTCTAAGATAAAAAAAAATGTCCTAAAGAAGTGCTAAGAAATATATTTTGAAACTACGTTACTTTTAAAATAACAGAAATCCCAATAATAAGAATAAGTCGAAAAATGGCCACTCTGTATATATATAACCTAACCTAACCATTATATTAATGAATGTAATGGTAGAATGATCATTATTATTGCTATTAATATTTTTATAACATAAGCTTTCTATATTTGTAGATTTCTGACAGAATGATAAGTATAATTGCAAAATTTTGAACATAATAAACATCCTGTTTATTATAAAGTAACATTTGTTTGGAAACACAATTTTTATTCATTTGTAGGTGTCGCAAAGTTCTCTAATTAACCAAATTTATCACTTTTGAAATAATTTGCGCAATCAAATGTTATTTCGTTGTAAAAATTATACACTTAAATCCAAGGAACATATCATGTGATATGTAATTTTCGTTGTGGCATATGACTATAATTTTAAAACTATGTACAGTCATATTGTATTAAGCTTAAAGTGTATAAATGTATGTGTAGTATAAAGTTTGCCAAGATTTTAAAATGGTTTCATTCAGCAACGCTAAAATTTTTTATACATCTGAATTGACAGAAACAATCATTAATATTTGACACTCCAACAATACGTATAAATTATTCCATCGACCTTTAAACTAATAGACGCAGCGTACAAGCAAAACGCCTGTCCCGCCATAACGGTGCAGATACAGTGTCTCTATCCTTCAACATTACGGAAGTTAAGAAAACGAAGCAAAATAAAAAATTTGATTTGTCCCTAACTTGTTGTACTTGGTGCATAATCGCTAAGAATATAGATTTAATTTTGTGCATAATTAGATTCATTATATATTTTCAATACAATATATTACATAAATATTATGGGGACAAGTAATAATTAATAAGAACTTACATATAAAATGACACAGCTGGACCGCGTACGTACTGTTGACTGCACGAAATACACCGTTTCCCCAATATTTTGTCACATACACACCTCACAACACATACACGTATATATTGACAGAAATAATTGTAAATGTTCTCCAAAAAAGCAAATAATACACAAACAGTTACGAAACGTCAAATGTAGATTTTGACAATTATTTAGTGACAGAGAGCGATGTATAGAGGTTTACATATGACTGAAAAAGATGTACAATGAGTACGAACGCATGCGCAGTATACTTTAACTGAGAACTTCCGTATTGTTGAAGGACAGAATATATATTTCTATCCTTCTATGTTGGAACAATATTCTAACTATAAAGGAATAGGAGACACTTGGTCCATTATTTTAAAGGTCGATGAATTATTCAGAGATATTGACAATTTGTGTTCTGTAATTATTTTTAATTTCGACCTAAAAATCATTTCCAGCGACAAGTTTTATTTTTGCTTGATATGATTCTTCAATACATTTTTACCTTCCGCTAACCTTGGTAAGGGAGGTATAGGGATCGTGCTAAAAATCACATATCGAGATTTTAGTTAATGACCACGTTTTAAGATCCCTACAAACCAATTTTAACATTTTCACGATGATGGCTGTATGTGTGTATGTGTGTGTGTGTGTGTGTGTGTGTGTGTGTGTGTGTGTGTGTGTGTGTGTGTGTGTGTGTGTGTGTGTGTGTGTGTGTGTATGTGTGTATGTGTGTGTATGTGTGTGTGTGTGTGTGTATGTGTGTGTATGTGTGTATGTATATGTGTGTGTATGTGTATGTGTGTGTATGTGTGTATGTATATGTGTGTGTATGAATTTTATCTTCGCTCTAACTCAAATATCTACTATCATTCAGAAAATTTCTGAAACCTTGTATTTCTACCCTATTTTAATACAAAAAGAAGGAAGAAGGAAATCGGATAAACGGAAATGGCATTTTACTTGAAGCTCATAATGGGTTTTCTTCAAAAAATACCATTAAATGCCATTTTTTCGCATTTTATGTCATTATGAAAATTAAAGAATATTGAATAGTCTACAGGTATACATTAATACTTTTTCTGTATATTTTACAGATAAATTTAAAAATCTTTTTTTTTAATCCCGAAGCCTAAGATAAACACAATTTCTTTGTTACACAGTTTATTTTTCAAATGAATGTAACTGACAGATAAACGTCATTGTCAAAAAACTAATCACTTCAAATTAATAATAGTGACATAATAAATAATAATATAAATATATGCAATGGAACATAATATAGTTTGAAGTATTACTAAATACGTAGGTATGTATTTAAATTAATAAAAATTAAATAGCGGGAGGTTTTGTGTTGGCCACATCCGAATTTTTTGCAATGGAACAGCGATATGAATTGGCCTCCAAGATAGTGTATGTTTGTGTTATAATTATTGGATTTATAGAATCTTTTTCAATAAACTTTAGGTATAGAACTTGTAGAAAATAGTATGTTCGTGTTACAATTTTATTGGATATAAAGAATCTTTTTCAAAGAACTTTTGGTATGGAATAAGTACAAAATACATAGAATTGACGAAAGGTAACGTACTGGTCACATCTGATTTTTTATTTTTAAATAAATGATGCATCCATAAAATAAAATGTAAACTGAGCGTCCTGTTTGTATTCTTATTATACTCGTATGTACGGAGAAGAATTGCCAATCATTATTCTTAAGTTTATAATAATATCTTAAATTATTGATATATGTACTCCATAGACTTTTATATACATGTAAATTACTTCAACATTTATTTCACAATTTGATTATAAATCTTTTTTAATTATCTACAAAGCGTCGAAATATCTATCGTACCCATCAATTTACTAAACTTTTTAAGTTTATTGAAGGCAACTATTGACGCAATTCTCAAATATCAAATTTTTATAGCTTTTTTGCTTCAGGCCAATATTTTTTGTATGTTAACTAACATCGCTTGATGTTTCAAATAACGGTACGCAACTAAATTGATTATGTTTAGTCCAAAAAAACGTAGTCTTACAGAGTCTTATTGACGTCATATCGGTGCAGATTTTTTTCTTTTTAAGCGCAAAAGACTTGCTGAGCAAGTTGAGCGAACACTGTTTTATACTCGTAAAATATTATTCAATTCAATGTATAAATTGTAAGAAAACTGGGTTGAAAAAACAGTTTGCATCTGATATTTGAATTTTATGCATTTAAATGTGGGTAGTTTGATTTATAATCTAGTAAAGCAACTTTTCTATTTTGCGATACTGTTCAGTGCACACAATAAAGCTAGAGGAAGTAAAGCTTATGGAATGTTTTTCAAAACAATATACTCCAAAAACGTATCAAGATCTACTAAAATAAGAATATATACGACAGTTATCCGACCGGCAGTCCTGTATGGTTATGAATTAAAAAAAAATCTGTTGTGGCCAGCACAAAACCTTCCGTCAATTCGATGTATTTTGTATATATCCCATACCAAAAGTTTCTTGAAAAAGATTCTGTATATCCTATAAAATTGTAACACGAACACACTAATTTTTTACAAATTCTATACCGAAAGTTCCTTTCCCTATTTTATTAGGGGTCGCTGTTTCTTACTCTTCTCTTTTAATCATTCCTGTTCAACGCATCTTCTTCACACAATTCTTCCTCTCTCAAATCTTCTCCTACACAGTCTTTCCATCTTCATCTCTTTGTAGGGACACTCTATCACATTCACACATAACTTTCTGACCCTATACTTTCAACTTTGGTTTTGCATTTGACACTGATATCTGTCAATTAAATTTTTCCGAATATATCTGTTGTTTCCATAATTTTAACAAAGCTGACTAATTTTTGAAAGTTAATCTCTCTTAATGTCTCTATAACTCTATATCTATTTAATATGAACGAAACTGTATAATCAAACCTTATAGAGAATAAGATATTCTTTCATAATGATAATCACAAAATGCCGAAAAATAATATTTAATTGCGTTTTTTCAAGAAAAACTGTTAAAAACGTCAAATAAGGGTACTTCCGGTGGATCAATTATAACCAAAATCTAATCAACTCTTCATATAGATGTACAGAAGAGGAATACGAAAGAATTATAATTTTTAGAATTGTAGTATTGGAGTTATCGTCGGAGAAAAATTTGTCACACACGGACATACATACACACACACGGACACACACACACACACACACACACACACACACACACACACACATACATACATACATACATACATACATACATACAGGCATAATCTTAAAAATAGTAAATTCGTTTTTTTGACCAAAGACAATACCTTCCTTACCTAAAGGTGACGGAAGGTAAAATCGACAATTTTTTTTTTAAATCATGGAATCCAAAATCCATCTTATTTAATAACAGTTGTTCGAGCAGCAGCCGGAAACTGTCACGAACTATCAGAAGCATGCGCATAAGAATTTTGGCGTTCGAGCAGCGGTAAATCACAAATTCAAACTAAGAATTCGGTGTTCGTGCAACGTTTTGAAACCGTTGGGGACAGTTTGAAACAATCAGGAGAATTTGAGGATTGTTTTCAAATTTTAAATCCATGACATGCGCACTAGCATTTCTAACGTCAAATCGCATGGGAAAACTTCGGTGATAAGGTTATTTCTTTTTAATTTTTAAAATGTCTGAGTTAAATACATAAAGCAGTGACTCTGAGTCGAGTTTATCAATATCTTCAACGTCATCTGAAAATACCTAATAATACCTGTCATGTCAGATTGAGGAATTCATAGTTAGCTGGTCTTAATTCATATAATTAATTGTCTTTGTTAAATATTCTTCATGAGCGAATGTCTCTTATTTGCACTCATGATCACAGTGTTCGCGTGTAGTGTTTACAATGATATAAATTAGGTCACTGTGTTATGTAAAACACTGCAACGTCTGCGAATTTCAAATATAAAATTTACGCTACATATAACTCGGACAGCGGGCAGATATCTGACGTCACGACTCAGTAAACTTCTTAAGTAATGTGTACATTCAGTGAAAGTTGACTTGTTTTTCATTAATAACCTGTAAGATGCTTGGAATGGAATCGTTCGCAAAATGTAAACATAAGAATTTTATTTTAAGTAGTACGCATATTTAATATATAGAAAACTATGGTCAATCTAATAATGTAGGTATACCTACCTGCTGATTTATAAAAATGAAAAGAAATTCAAATGTTTATATTGATTGTTTAAGCGAGTAATCCTACGAGATAGAATCAGAAATGAAATGATTAAAAAACTACTACAATGCAAGTCTCTATTGGACTTCCTCGAACAAAAACAGTTGGCTTGGTGGGGCCACATGATCAAAATGAACAAAGATAGACTGGTAAGGCAAATATGAAAGACGAACGTGATAAAAAAAACCTGATGTGGCCAACACAATACCTCCCGCTATTTAATTTTTATTAATTTAAATACCTACCTATAATGGGGTCCCGTGGCCGCGTGCCTAAGTGTCTGGTCGCGAACCCGGGGAACCGGGTTCGATTCCGACAGGCGCCAAATATTTCCAATTTTAAATGGCACAAAAGTGACCCCTGTGGTGCACTCTCCACACCAGCTATGAGTGCCCGTGAAGTGACGCCTGGTAAGCGCCCACACGGTAAAATATATCGTCATCATTACCGATGTCTACATGTGTTGTAGATACTGGCACACCCAGAAATGGGTAATATGCCGTGATGATATATTTTTTTTTTATTTTTCTTTATATATTGGAATGTATAAACACATAAACAAAACATTTGTATGTGAAAATTATGACTAATTTTTCAGTCATATCATATTTCGTAAGTCTAGGGGAATATCCTGTTATAAAAAGTTTATTGTACCAACCGCATTAACTGTTATTATTTGCTTAAATAATAGTTATTTACGCATCAAGGTACTGAAGTTCTACTTTTTAATACGAATAGTTACCAAGGCCGTAAGGCCGACGAAAATAAATCATATGAGTGATAAAACAAAAATCAAGTTAGAAAAACATTTATTAACATATTTACATATGTCATTTATATTTATTATTTTTATCTATACATGTTTTAAGTTTCGTTAGATCTGATGCTAATGTTATAGCGAAACTAATAATCTAATAAAAAATATATTTGTGAAACTAAAAACCTTGTATTTCAATATTTAGAAATAAAAAAATATATTACAGATTAACAAGAAACAATTAATACTTTCTAGAAGTCCAGATCGCTTTCAATTTGTTAGATGAAGTGTCAAAAATTCCATTTTTTTTGTTTGAACATTATATTTTGCATTGTTATTTTGCAATAATCGATGAATAGTAAATTGAATTTGATAACACAACTGCAATGACAATTAGAAAGTATTGTTTAGAAGTACTAATTCATATAGTACACAATTAAGTTCAGTTGTTGATAACACTCAATTATATAAAAGAAAATATAAACCCAGTACTCGTACTCAGTGACAAAAGAAAGTAATATAAATGTTTTAAACTACAAAACGTTAACCTATGAATATCTCCTAATATATTAACCAATTAATGGAAAATTTTACTTTAGTCATGAAAATTTCCAAACGTTTCCAAATTCTTGACAATTACGAATATTTAGCATGCTTACGAACCAAACTTAAAAGTTTATTTTTAACTTAAAATAAAATTTACATGACATTCATACGGTTTTACTATTCTTTTATCAAGATATTTTACTACACTTGAACTTGTAATAAATTGACGAGTACTGTCAATACATTTTTCCAAGTTTACATTATAAAAAAAAGTTAAAAAGAATTTACTATAGAACAAAACACAAGAAACAATGTCAATATTTGAAATCATAACTAAAGTACACAAAAATATTCATTTACTGCCCGATTCACAAAAAAGTTTAAGCTACTCCTCATTTTTGGATTAGCGAATTCTACTCTAATTTTGACAGTTTATATTTTAAAATATAGTCTAATCTGTTTCTAGTATCTACCTTTATTGATATATCATAAAAAAATAAATTTTAAATACCGGAATAGAATTCACTAATCCAAAAATGAGGATTAGCTTAAACTTTTTTGTGAATCGGGCTGTAAAAGTTCAAAAATCAGCACAAACGTAATCCATTATACGACGATTTCATGCAAATGCAGTGTTGCCAACCTTATGATAATTATTGTACATATAAGATAATTCGGGTACGTGTAATAGTAAATTTTTACTTAAAATGATTAAAATATATATAAATAATTTCGATGCAAATGTTTTAGATAACACACTTACATACTGACAGCAACTGACAGATTTGTGAACATAACCTATAAAAATAAATATTTCTTTTATTTTCATAAACTATCGATTTCAAATAAAACTCAATATACACCTAGGCACTGAAATACCTTTTTTCACTTGTATGGTTTATTTTCCTCGGCCCTACGGCCTCGGCAACTAAAACCCACGTTAGTGACAAAAAAGTAGAACTTTAGTATATTGGTACGTTAATATCTAATAGTGAATAGGTATGTTTTCAGGCACCTATAATGCTATTTTACCAATTTTACGATTAGGTCTGTTTATAAGAATGTTGGCGCGCGCGCGCGTATATGTGTGTGTAAGACTAAAACGTATGAAACTTTGTAGTCCTCAGTTTAACATTAATGGAAAGACCTGATTACTTTTTGGTAACAAACGGACAACTAGAAGTAGTAAATATTTTTTTAATAAGTATGACAATTTATTTTATTACAAATATTAGAGAACATTAAATTCTCTATATAAATAAACAATGAAGACGGATTTATAAATACTGTACTTTAAGTTCACGATAAGTTACAGAATTACAGAAATTTGCTCTTGAAAAATTCTTTAATATATAATTAAATTTTCTATTTCTCATTTACATTTTTCATTCTTCTATATGTGTAAAAAAATATATGTGAAATAATCTACTGCATCAAAGAAACCAATTGAAAATTTAAATGTTTGTAATGACAGATAAATATCAACAATTAAGAGTAGTTATAAATTAAGTACATGATGTAATTTTGCTAGAAATAATAAGTGTAATACGGTCAGTAAATAATTTTTAAAAAAGAATACTTTGATACTTATATGAAATAAAATGGCACTGGCGAGAGGTATTGTGGTGGCCACAACATATTTTTTTAATATAGCTAACAGTCTACGAATAATTATTTATCGGGTCGCGAATCTGGGACCAGGAATTTAATCTTGACCGACGCCAAAAATTATTTCAAATTTTAAATAGCACAAAAGTGATCCCTGGTGCACTCTATGTTATCATTACCGAAATCTGTATGGGGTCCCGTGGCTTGAGTGTCTGGTCGCGAACCTGGGGGAACCGGGTTCGATCCTGACAGACGCCAAATATTTCCAATTTTAAATGGCACAAAAGTGACCCCTGTGGTGCACTCTCCACACCAGCTATGAGTGCCCGTGAGGTGACGCCTGGTAAGCGCCCACACGGTAAAATATATCGTCATCATTATCGATGTTTACATGTGTTGTAGATACTGGCACACCCAGAAATGGGTAATATGCCGTGATGATATATTTATTTATTTATTTATACTTATACATAATAATACCTAACTCGGAGTTGGCTATGAACAAAAAAAAAACGTATGTCAATTTGAAAGTATTTATTCAAATGTCAATTTGACATGAGATATTGTCAAAAATATGTGAATCCTTATTTTTGAAATAGAAATAAATTTGTAACCGGTGAATGGCAATATTCTGTATCCTTTTTTATTATCTTTTCTCCTTAAAATTACATTTCATGATCATTTTTAACAATTGAATAATGATCAGACATACGTTTTTTCTGTTCATAGCCTACTCCGAGTTAGGTTATTTTCTGAACACACTGTATTTGTTACGATTTAATATTCTTTGTTAATAAATTTGTGAATCAAAATAATCTTTCATAACTAAAAAAAAAAACATTTGGATAAAATGTATTTTTGTGTTTTTTAATATATGTATATGATTATCCATTTCTGGGTGTGCTGATGAGAACATTTAGCAGGTGTCAAATCTGTCGTGGAAAGGGCCCCACAAAATGTGAAACTCTCCACACCAGCTATGAGTGCCCGTGAGGTGACGCCTGGTAAGCGCCCACACGGTAAAATATATCGTCATCATTACCGATGTCTACATGTGTTGTAGATACTGGCACACCCAGAAACGGGTAATATGCCGTGATGATATATTTATTTATTTATTATTTATTTTTAACAGTTCGATTCACAAAAAAGTTTTAGCTAATTCTCATTTTTTGATTAGCGAATTATACCCTAATTTTGACAGTTTATATCTTAAATTATAGTTTAATCTATTCCTAGTATATACCTTTTTTGATAATATTATGAAGATTTAATTTTAAATATCGGCTTAGGGCCCAATTCTCAATTTTCACCATTGTGATATGATATGAAATGATAAATTTATAATATATCACTTGTCAGTATTTTGATATTATTTGTCAAATGTTGAAAGCATTTTCTTGTTTTGCGCAACCAATATTGTCAAAATTCGGTAAATACATATAATACCTTTCAGACGTTCGACTTATTTATAGTAGATCACTTTAAAATTGAGAATAGCACCAAGTGATAAAGAGAAAAATTTTCACTCTTTATCACTTCAGTGAAAATTGAGAATTGGGCCCATAGAATAGAATTTACTAATTCAAAAATGATTAACTTAAGTTTTTGAGAATCGGTCTGTTCAATTTCACGCAGTAACAATAAAAATTAACAACATATTTTCAGAGTAGGGCCGTAAAAATCAACAGTGTCTGGTACTTACGTAATGAGCATTTTCGGCCCAGGCTGGTTGCAAATTAGGGCCACACGTAGCGGTAAACTCCTTGGAACGGCAAAGGAAACGTTTTTAATTCTTTCGTTACACAACGAACCAGGTTCACTTTCACTAACAACTGCACATGGTTTACTAAGTTTAAGTTTGTAACGCAGCGCTGAAACGTTGCCTGGGAAGTCTTACACACTACTGACCTCTATTACAGTCTTTACTCTTGCTTTTGCTTCGGTTTCTACCGGTGGATCTCTTGTGAAATCGTCAAAACTTCTATTAGGATTCTATAGCTTACATTAGTCTTATATGGCTCTGTTACTAGTGTTAGAAAAGATTAAAATTTAGATTTTAAATAATTTTCTTTGTACGAGACCAAACTCATAATAGTTCCGACAAATTATAAAACCTACGCAAATAGTTAGAAATTTCTACAAATTTCTTTCGGCTAGTTTAAAATATAGATTTTAAAGTTACAAAAACTGAATATGTTATTGAAATATTTCGTCATTTAAGAACGTAAACGGTAACCTTATATAGAAAATACTTTATTTTAGAAATAAAGGACTTTCAATTTCAATAGGGAGTTATTGCAACTTCTAAGATGAAAGAACGTGAACGTTAACCTTAATGTAGAAAATACTTTATTTTAGAAATAAAGGACTTTCAATTTCAATGTTTACCGCATTTAATTAGTGTATTCACGCTAACGTTAACGCTAAAAGCAACACAAACGAGGTTACATCCACACTTTTCACCGAAACATAACCTCAAAAGATACAGAACGTGTGACGTTAAACGCTCGCTATTCCATTGCACATAACGTGTCTCCTTATTCATATAACGTGAACCTTATTAGTACGCATGCGCACTCGGACTGTCACTCTAAAGTGCACGTTATTTTTGCGTTGAAGCTGCAATAACTCTCTATTGAATCTGAAAGTCCTTTATTTCTAAAATAAAGTGTTTTCTACATAAGGTTTTTCATAACTATTTCCGAATTTATGAAAATAATAATAAATTATTATTATTTTTATTATGACTATGAAAAATAGTGCGTAAACTTTTATGTACACTACTTTTTAAAAAATGTGAGACAGACTAATTATTTAAATTTACTTTGGTTGTCAATCCTGACCGACACCAAAATTATTTCGAATTTTAAACGGCACAAAAGTGACCCCAGTGGTGCACTCTCCACGCCAGCAATGAGTGCCCGTAAGGTGACGCCTGGTAAACGCCAGCACGGTACGAATATGTCATCATTATTATTGATATCTGTATGTACATATTGTGCACAAGAAATTGGCACACCTATTAATGGGTAATATGCCGTGATGATGTATTCATTTATTATTTTTAAGTAAATTTAATTAAGTGAACAAATGCAACACAAATTATTGACTGCAATGATTTATAAAGTTTGTTCATTTTATTAAATTTACTACGGAATTAAATTTAACTGGACGTTTATTAATACTGGCCCTAAGATTTATTGTTAGATTATTATTACATTAAAACTATTTATAATAAATGAGCCGGTTTCCCAATGTTTAATAAGTATATTAAATGAAAGTTTATAAATAAATAAATAAATATATCATCAGGGCATATTACCCATTACTGGGAGTGCCAGTATCTACAACACAAGTAGACATCGGTAATGATGACGATATATTTGTACCGTGCGGGCGTTTACCAGGCGTCACCTCACGGGCACTCATACCCGGTGTGGATAGTGCACCACAGGGGTCACTTTTGTGCCATTTAAAATTGGAAAGATTTGGCGTCTGAAAGTTTATGCAATATTTATTAAAGTATTAACAAAAATAATAATAATTTATTGTTATTTTCGTAAATAATTAAATAAAAAGATTGGCGCCAGAAATAGTCATAAAAAACAACCTCCCATACATAAATAAAAATAGGCGATAGTTTGTCATATGTTAAACTGTATGTACTTTGACGTCAGTTCACGTGACTTTTTCAAAATATTACACAAATTTCAATATTTAATTATAAACTATTTAATGGATATTTCGTGATATTTTCAAATTTAAAGCTCTTTAAGGAACAATATCTTTTAAAATTTAGTACTTAGAAGTCATATAAAAATTCTTGCAAGAGCCCTATTTGTCAGATAAACCATTTATTACTTTTTGTTTCAATTCCATTGCTATTGCTATTTTTGGGGCGATTTTCGACATTTTTATACTTAATTTCTGACATTACCAAGCACTCAAAATTAATTGTAGGTATACCCAAATCATTCAAGCAGCCAATGCACGTCATCACTTAGTGTAAAAACTTTAATGCATTAAAATCACTAATAGTGAAAAATGAAATAAAATTTTAATCATTTTTAACCGTCAAAAAGTGTATAGCCTTATATAATTATTATTAAGATGAATAGTAAAGTTCTTTACTTATCGCATATTACATGAATAATATATAAATAATGTCATATTATTCGTTTAATTTTTGCTATAGTTGACAACATTGATAATTTGTATGTTCATACTGTCAAAGTTGTTACTTGAAAAATATTTGTATCGTGTTTGAAACATTTTTGTGCGTTGTAAAGGCCTATTTATAATAAAGTAATGTTAAACGCAACGCAACGACGTAACGTGACCGTTAACGCAAACACAGAATCTGTGAATCTACCAAAGTTAGCACTTCTAATAAGGTTAGTATTATAAAATAATTTAAATAGAAATGGACAGTGACGAAAATGTAGTATTTATTTTGTAGATGTGACAGTTCATGACCATGTCGATAATACAGATTGCAATCTGTATAACTCTTTTCATAAAGATTCTAAAACCTCTGCAAACGGACCAGTACATGACGTTACACATCTAGTTACTTTTATTCAATTTTTATTAATGACGTGCATTGGCTGCTTGAATGATTTGGGTATACTTATTGAAGCAGATGTAAAATTTTATTCTCTACAATTTTTATTTGAAGATTGTTTTATTTAAAATAATTAGGAGAGCAGGAAATTACATTAACTTTGAATTAATATCTTTTTATCCCGACAGACACCAAATATTTCCAATTTTAAATGGCACAAAAGTGACCCCTGTGGTGCACTCTCCACACCAGCTATGAGTGCCCGTAAGGTGACGCCTGGTAAACGCCAACACGGTAAAATATATCGTCATCATTACCGATGTCTACATGTGTTGTAGATACTGGCACACCAAGAAATGGGTTTATTTTTATATTTATATCTTAAAGTCCTATGTTCGAAAGTTTTAGTCACCAGTCTGTACACATTTCTATTAAACGTAACACATTAAATAATACTCAATTTATAATAAACATTTTAAATAATTTTTCTCGTTGGAATTTTACTTTCAAAAACTGTTACAGGTTCTTATAAATATCAGACAACGCTGTCCGTTTGAAATGTTTACTATGGGCTTTTATCATAATTTATTGCTACCTTTCAGTACATTCTTAATAATTTTTACTTATCATACAGATTAAAAACTCAAAAACTAATGGCGTAACTTCAAGGATTTTCTAATATATGTCTAACAAAAAACAAATTAATAAAAAACTGTCAAAACTGGTTTTCACGAAATTTTACTAAATAACAGCTAGTAATTTCCCATAAATTATATTCGATATTACCTAATTATTTTTTGAAAAATTTTTAATGCATTCATCAAAAAACTATTAAAATAATTTATCAAACTTATTGATATACGATTATCTAATTCTAAATAACCAATACATCATAACTATAATAATCCCTGCTTATATCATACCAGAACCAAATAAAACAAAATCCTATCGCAAAACTAACCAACTCGATTTTCACTTCACTATCACTAAAACTTCGCGAAACAAGTGCTAATCGCCGGGTTCGCGTGTTGACTGAGCGCCTTAATCTCCAAACTTAACTTGGCCCACAATTTTATCCCCACTACCGATGTGGCGATTCGCGATTGTTGAAACAAGTGACGGTATACGTGCGAAATGATCGCGTTTTCATTGTTTCAAGATGATTGCAGTGGTGATACGATAGTAAGAAGTAATTGGCATGAAAAAATTGAAAACAATTGAATTTAGGAAATGATGATTATTTTTGTAATTTGATAATACCTTGAAAGATGGGGATGATTATTATAATAATTGGTATTGTTATAAACAATTTCGGTAATGATATTGAGAAATAAAAAAGAAAAAATTAAAATTGGTGAAATTTAAAGATTAAAAACTGGTACTAAACATTTACACTGCAAGAACAATGTCTTAATTTAGCAAAATTATACTCTTTATTTAAACATATTAATTATTATATTATATTATTATTAAACTCCATTACATAAAAAGTTAAATTATTCACGACAGAAAATATGTACTACCTTTGTCAATCTAAAATACATATGATTATTATGTTATACACATTTATATTATATGTTACAATGTACATAGTATTAACATCTATTTTTTTTACAATGATATAGATGTAAGATAATGGAAATGTATAAAAAAGTAACATATAGATAATTTAATGTTCTTTAATATTTGTATGTAATAACATAAAAGTCAAAAAATAATATTTACAAGTATTTTTTAAGAAAACTGTTTACTGCTTCAAGTAAACCATTCCATTCATAGTTCCTGTTATTCAATTGTTATCAAAAACTAAACAACTCTTCCCGTTAATTCGCTAATAATAATTTCGATGATACAGGGTGTAACAAAAATAAATACATTAAATTTAACCAGTTGCAGAACTTGTTGAAATCAACAAAATTTCTTAGTATCTTTACCTTCTATTTCATTACCTACCTATGGAATCCATGGCCAACTAATAAACTGCTAAACTCTATGACTGGTAGTATTTACTCAAAATTTTAGTCACCCTAACTAACTAATTACCACAGCTACCACTTAAAAATACATTGGTTTGATTGAATTTGTTATTTTAGTTATAGATTAATCACCACTGATTAAGACTAAATATTACCAGTCTATATTGTTAATTTAGTTATACAGGTGTCTCTAAAATAGGGGGCATTCTTCCAATTCATTAATCAGATTGGCGGTATTTCTGATGGATATATGCATTTTACCACAATTTTAAGTATAATTTCAAATATTTAATTAATAAAACAATAAGAAAGATTAAATATACTACCCACAAAAATCTATCAGAATGTCACTAAAACTGTTGATATTTGACAATGACATGTCATTTACAAACTATGTTATAAACATTTATCAACTGGTTTCCTTAGTGCCTTAGCCTCTGCGATTAGTTTACTCTATAAATTATAATGTTTTTATCTCTAAATCTAATGTATTAGATGGAGAATTTTATATTCTTCAATATTTCAAAAAATTACATTTAGAAGAAATTTTCTAAGAAACTACTACTTCCGATTGTTCAATTGTTTTCAGCTATTCCCAGGAATGTCAGATTGAAGAAACTGCAGTTAAATATTTTTTAAGTCTTATAGTTTTTGAGGAATCGCCCCTCCAACATCCAGACATACACACACACACACACACACACACACACACACACACACACACACACACACACACACACACACACACAGAGAGAGAGAGAGAGAGAGAGAGAGAGAGAGAGAGAGAGAGAGAGAGAGAGAGACATTATTTTAAAAATGTTGTAATCGGATTCTAGGGACCTTAAATCGGGCTTATTCAATAAAATCTGGATATGCAAATTTTAGCATGAATCCAATAACTCTCTTAGCGAGAGGGAAAAATAAAACCTAAGTGACTGCACCGTTAAAATTTTAAATTCATTTTTATCTACTGTCCAAATGCCAAACATCTAAATTTAATGACAGTTGTCAATCTTCTCAACGTGTTTAGCAGTAAGCTAACATTCTTTAATCGTCTTATTATAATAATAGTAGTTAAATATTATTATAGTCCAAACAAACGGATGTTACTAGTTTTAGAATATTGCGAAGGAAATTTTTGACAACCCATAAATAATTTTTACTGTCATTAAAAATTAGTTGTTTGGCATTTGGATAGCCTGCTAGATTAAATTTATTTTAAAAATTTTACGGTGCAGTCACTCAGGTTTTATTTATTTCATTATTTCTGTGTGAGCCGCAATAGAAATTAAACAGAGAGAAGAATTTACTATTGAATATATCTTTCAAAGAAAAAATAATTTTACGTTATTGACGTGTCCAATAAAAATTTACTATTTAATCAAGTGTCAAATAATAGTTTCCAAATACACATTTATGAAATGGATAATGTACGGTGAAGAATTTACACAGATTACGTTTTAGAGCATAAGGAAGTTAGGTATTTGGTCATGATTTTGACAATAATGTATGTGCGACGATTTTTCCTTAAAATATATTAAGATCCGAAACTTCGCAAAGTTGGTATTTAATACTCTTATATAATTTGATTGCGTTTTAGAGCATAAGGAAGTTGGTGTTGATTTTGACAATAAAGTGTGATGATTTTTTCTTAAAATATATTAATGATCCAAAACTTCGCAAAGTTGGTATTTGCTCACAGATTTATCAGGAAAAACCAGGGCATCGAACCCGAACCTGAACCGAACCAAAACCGGAACCAAACCGTAACATTTTAGAGAACCCAAACCGAGAACCGAACCTCAGATATATTTTTAATTGAACCTGAATCGAAACCGAACCGAGTATTAAAATTCAGGTTCGGCGTTCAACTCCGGTTCAGATTAATTTTTAGTTCGAAAAGTAAATATAGCCGATAATCGACGTCTTAGGCGTCTGCGTTGCTGTCTGGGCTGACTTTTCTTGAAAATTGTGTTCGTTTCTTGTTGCGTTTTGCGTAAATTCCGGCTCTCATTTTACATTATTTCGAACCTGAACCGCTAACAAAACCGCAAATTTTATTAATGCTTGAACCAAAACCGCACCCGAACCCATCTTTCAAAAAACAAATTAACCTGAACATAAACCGAACCCAGTTTTTGGCGGGTTCGATGCCCTGGGAAAAACATAACAAAATATAATCAAAAATTTCGTATTACAATCTTTTCTATTTATTGGAACAACAAAGTAGATTTTGTTTACAAACGATCAATGGAAGTGATGCTTTACTTAAAGCTCATTGCTATTTTAAACATGGAATTGGCTGGAGGTCATGTGCTGGCCACAACAAATTTTTTTTTTAGAACTAAAGGTAAGTTTAGTTAAATAGTTTTATTTTAGCCTCAGGAATCTGTGGTTAAGCCATGTACCCTTAATGGCTTCATCACATGCTTATACTAACGGTCAGTGAAATTAAATTATCAAATTTAGCAATAAGTATTTAATATTTTTAATTCGTACAAAAAGACATATACCCAGTTTTACAATCTCTGATTATAATTTTAACTCTCCGTTAAAAAAATAAAATTGAAACGAAATGAACTGTCAAAAGTCAAATTAATCATAGCTGCAATAATTCGATTCAATATTGTTCATTTATCTTACAGTTAAAATTCTAACAGATTGTAAAACTGGTCCTTAAAAGATCAAGGAGATTTTAAATAAACAACGAAAGAATTTATGAAAAATTCACGGACCTCGCTGGATATTTTGTAATACGGGCAAATAACCTAATTTTCTTTTATTATTTCTATTTCATGGGAATTCCTAAAAATGTTAAGCAATATCGGAGGTGATTTCATTTGTTAATTAATTTTTTATTAAAAATGTAATACATTACAACAAATGAATGAATAATATAATAAGTGATTGTTCAAGTACACTAACAATTTTTTTATGACTAATTATAATTATAATACATACTAATGAATAATAATACTACATGATATTAAGAAAATAAAGTAAACACAATATTTTATGTTATAGGTAATTGAAGATCTCTTAACAAAAACAATCTTAGTCCATTTCTTTGAATTTTAGATAATCAAACATTTATAGATTGCTATAACTTAATTTACTTTAGAATAATGTTTCAATATTAGAAAATTGTTGACTGGGTGTTAAGAAATAGAAAAATAAATATTGATAAACAATTACATAATAATTAGACATTATTACCTTAGGCTACCCTTGGTAAGGGAGGTGTAAGGATCGTGCTGAAATCGCATATAGAGATTTTGGTAAATGACCACGTGTCAAGGTCCCTAGAATCGGATTTTAACATTTTCGGTACAAATATGTATTACCGATATCTGTGACAAAGCAGATTGGCACACCTAGAAATGGGTAATATGCCGTGATGATATATTTATATTATTTATTTACACAGTTCATAATTCAAATGTCAAATAAATGTCAACGTAATATAGTTTGCAGCATTAGTAAATATGTAGGTATGTATTTAAATTATTAAAAATTAAATGGCGGGAGATAATGTTTTGGGCACATCTGATTTTCATAGGACATTTTATGTAAAAACGTTCAAACTTTAAAAATATTTTTTGCGAAAAACAGTTGTACCAAATTGATTAGCATCCTTATGTCGGTGTATGTATCTCATATTTTCAATATTTTGCCAAGAGCTCTTCAAATGCACTACTTCCCTGTTTCCATAAAATTATTCTGAAATGTACCTAATAACTTATTTGACTATTTAAGACGAGTCGAGTTATAAAATTGTGTCAAGAGTAGAACAATTACAGTGTAGTTACCTTCATAAATTTTGCATTTCTGAGAACAATATAAAAAGAGTTGCAATTTTTCAGTGCCGTTGAGTAATTTACAAAAAATTAACTATAATTTCGGCGACTTTTTTCTCCCAAATAGCCCAGTTACATTAGAATTTTCAAGTGAAAAAAATTCCGGAGTATTAAAATATTGTGTTTACTTTATTTTCCTTTTAATATCATGTATTATTCATTAGTATGTCTATTGTATAACATACTGAATGTGCCCAGGGGCGACCGGGTTTAGGGTACCCGTTTAAAAGTATTTTTTCACGTTTTTTGCAAAAAATCTCTGAAATTATTGGTCCTAGCCAAAAACACTATATACAAAATTAAAGTAGATAAAAATTTCCTACAAAAAGGTCGTATACATTTTCTTGTTTTCAAACTTTCCTTTAATCGAATTAAATTTTGGCAATTGCCATCAATTTCAGTGAAATTCGCCTCTGTCTCTATAAATCGAATTTAGATTTAGAGAACTGAAATAGGTTTGTTTGGGACTCTCGGTATAATGTTTCAATTTGTATATTTTTTTTTTATGGGGTCCCGTGGCCGCGTGCCTGAGTGTCTGGTCGCGAACCTGGGGGAACCGGGTTCGATCCCGACAGACGCCAAATATTTCCAATTCTAAATGGCAGAAAAGTGACCCCTGTGGTGCACTCTCCACACCAGCTATGAGTGCCCGTGAGGTGACGCCTGGTAAGCGCCCGCACGGTAAAATATATCGTCATCATTACCGATGTCTACATATATATATTTTTTTTATTTGTATATTTATTACATGTCATTCTTCTAAACAATAAAAATGTATTTTTTTTTGTTATATTAACTGAATAAACGTTGTTTTCCATTTTTATTTATACAAATGTTTATTTAATTTGCTGTTATTCTCTCTAGTTGGAATTCTCTCTAATACCAACAAATACAAATCCCGTTTGCGAATTCGATTTATAAACAGTCGAGCATATTACATTTTGTTTATTTCTGAATCTATAAAAAATATAATAAAAATTTTAAGTTTATAAGATGAAGAATTTTTGCAATAAAAATTTTCAAAAAATAAAATTTGGAAGATTTTTTTTAAGGAACTACTACTTCCGGTTATCCAATTGTCATCCAATCTTTTTCAGCTTTTCCCATTAATGTCATATTGAGCAATACGTAGTTAAACAGGTCTTAAATATTAAATTTTTCTGTCAATTACAAACATTTTAATTTTTCAACTGGTTTCCATGGAATTATTTGGGCTACTAGATACATTATTCTAAAAATGCGTACATTTACGTAACATTGTCTATACAAGCAAATAATATTACTACCAAGTTTATATATCTACCCATTTTTGAATTATTGCCCCAAAATTCAATATACCTCATATTTCAATAAAAACTTCAGAATTTTCAAAAATCTAATTTTTATGTGTCTAGATACTTTTTAATGCGCTGATTCCAAATTTTGAAACCGCAGGTGGATATCTCTTTTCGTTCTCGAGATATTTGGAGTCAAAGTTTTGCTCAAAACTACCCATTTTTGGGTACTAACCCAAAAATGGGTCAAGATATGAATTTGGCGACACGACCATTCGACTCTACGGGAAAAATTACATAAGTGTACCAATTTTCATAATTTTTATCCAACTGGTTCATTTTTTATGAATAAAAGTTTGAAAACCCCTGAAAATGGCCAAAATCTGAAAAAATCGTAAGGGGTACCCCTTAGATTTTTGCGATTTTTGGTCATTTTCAGTTATTTTGCTTTAGAGATTGTATGCGGTGTTCAAAAATTATGAAAATTGGTGTACTTCTGTATTTTTTCCCGTAGAATCGAATGATGATATCGCCAGATTCATATCTCGACCCATTTTTGGGTTATTACCCAAAAATGGGCAGTTTTGAGCAAAACTTTGAATCTAAATATCTCGAGAACGAAAAGAGATATCGACGTGCGGTTTCAAAATCTGGAATCAGCGCATTAAAAAGTATCTAGACACATAAAAATTAGATTTTTGAAAATTCTGAAGTTTTTATTGAAATATGAGGTATATTGACTTTTGGGGCAATAATTCAAAAATGGGTAGAGATATAAACTTGGTAGTAACATTATTTGATTGTAACGGATTGATTTATATATTTATGAGTCTCTATCTCTAAATGTATAGAAGATACAATAACAATGTATTGAATAGAGAATCCTATGATCTTTAATATTTATAATTATACAAATTTCAAAATAATAAAATTTAGAAGATTTCTAATAGATGTATGCATGTTATCCATAATTTTAAATATTTAATTAATAAAACAATAAGAATGATTAAATGTACTTCCCAGAAAAAGCTTTCAGAATGTAACTAAAACTTGCTATACACATTTAACATATGATATAATTTGTTTTTCTTTCAAAAATTGAGTAGTAACGACAATTAAGTTTTTATTATATGAGTTAAACTATGTTATTAATGTTAATATTTTCAAAATGATGTAATGTACACAACAAAAATATTTTGTGAAATGAATGAAAAAACTAATGAATATCATATTTATATTACATAAGTTCAAATTCTTACAGTACCTATGTCTCATTATTATTAATGAATGTAAGTATTTATGAACTAAAGGAATTTGTAATAAAATATAGAGCAGAACATATAAAATATTGTTACATAAATAATTTATTACATCGTGATACACATTCTAAGTAACATAATTTTGAAAAATCTGAGTGATGAATAGTTATTAAATTACATATATATTGACTCATTTACAAACATTATTTTCTTCTTGGTTTTTGCATGATACATTGTATATATTTAAAGTCAATATTATACTTCCGTTAACTAACATTTAATTTGGTTTCGATTTTAAGAAAGCGAAATGCAAATACAAAAAAAAATACTTTACATTTTATAATGCCGCAGGAGATTTTACGTAATCTTTTATTTTATTTGGCGTGCAGAAAGTTTATTGCAAAAAGTTGATCGAAACAAAAGCAAAAAAAATTTGGTCATATGGACATCAATCGTAGGAAAATTGGTTCTTAAATTAATCGCTAAGAAAATTTATCGCCGGTAAATTGATCGAGAAAATTTGCTCGCCAGAAATTTACTCGCAGGGTGAATATATAATCTATAATCGATCAATTGATTTCAAGGAAAATTGATTACTATTACTAGATTTTAAGATCGCACAACACAAAAAATGTCATGTCATACTACTAAAAAAGTTATTTATGTATGTTTCAAGGTACTAAAGTTTTACTTTTTATTATGAATGTGAGATTTACTTGCCAAGACCGGTTGAGCCGAGGAAAATAAACCATATGAGTGACAAAAACAAACTTCAGTACCGAGGTGCATTTTAAATTTTATTTGACGTTGAAATATTGTGAAAATGAAAAGAATATTTTTAGGTTATGTTTACATATTTATCATGAAATTAATTTTAATCACGTTTAATCTACGTTTAAACAAAAAAAATGCAAATCGAAATTTTGACAGCAATATATTATAATTCATTTGTCATTTCATTTCCTTCAATTTTGTCAATTTAATAAACCGTGTTTAATATTTAAGATACGTTGGTGCAATCGGGCATTAATGTTGCTAATCTTAATAATTTGTGACATTGAAGTTACGGTAAAGAATACTTAAAATTATGACAGTTGGTACGAACAAGTGATTAAGGGTGATTAGCGAGCATTTGATTAACATTGTTTTATACCTCTCAATCGTTTGTGAATTATTTTAGAGAAAAATACTTCAAATAAAAGTTATATGGAAAAATTAATTGTATGCATTTTTATCTAAAATAATCCATAAACGATTGGGAAAGATAAAATAATGCTAATCAAATGGTCATCCTTAATCATCGTTCATACTAGGGCTTCCAATTTTCGGGATCGGAATCCCGTTTCGAGGTCTCGGGATAAAAAACCTAGATCCCGGGATTCCGGGAATATATTTTTTTAAATCTAACACTAGCAACAGAGGTAACAAAAATGCAGAAATACATCAAACAAAAGAACGTTTTTATTAAAAAAATACAAAAAAATTTTTTTTTTTATATTTAAGTAAAATTTTAAAAAATCATCTTTGGTTATAAAACAAAACTAAAAACAGAAACAGTGAGGACAGTTTTATTCAAATGTGCAATTAAAATATTTTTTAAACATCTGCGTTCTGCTTGGTAAAAATAAAATATGCCCTTACACTAAAGCGTCTAGACTCGAGTCTTTTAAGCGCGATCTAAGTTTGTTCGCAAATGAGACCGCTGAAGAAAAGGTTCTTTCAGCTTGCACACTCGTAGGTGGTCGTGGTCAGTAAATATTCGTAACACTCTTGCAAATATAAGCCTCTTAATCCTTAATTTTCATATAGTGACATTTCTTTTTTAATTACGTTAAGCGTGTTAAGACAACCTTTTGGATTTTCTAATTTTTGCCAATTAGGTTTACTTTTAGTAGTAACAGACCCTATGGCCTCTTGAAGTTTCTGCTTTAGGGTTAAAATCTGAGTCGCCTTTTTTCGTATTTCAGACAGATGCATATCTTCATCAGAGTCCGAATCTAAGATTATATTTGTCTTAAAATGTTTCGATAGGGGAATCCCCGTCCGGCGGTAGGTGAACATATTACATACGTAAATTACCGGGGTAAAGCTAAATAGCACGCGGATAAAGAAAAAAGGAATACAGCAGATTGAAATTTCATCATTTAATAAAAATTGAGATTTTCGGGATCCCGATTTTTAATCCCGGAATTTTCGGGACGAAAAATCTTCCGGGATCCCGGATTGGAAACCCTAGTTCATACTAACGGTACATGGGTATCTTTTCAAACTTGACCATTCAAATAATTTAGTTCTTTTTACAAATATTTTTGCCATTTTACGTACAAATTTACTATTATATCACCTGTCCAAATTATCTTACATGTTCAATAATAATCACAAGGGTGGCAACACTGTATTGAATGAAATCGTCGTAGAATGGATTACTTTAGTGCCGATTTCTGAACTTTTAACAATAACTAATATAGACATATCTGTCTGTAAAATCTTGAAGGGCTTTAGTATTAAGAAAAATTTAAATCACAGAATTAGTGTCATTTGTAATCAACATTAATAATGCAGAATGTCAAGTTTTACAAAATAGTTATTTATGTATCAATGTACTGAAATTCTACTTTTTATCACAAATATGGAATTTAGTTGCCGAGAGTGCTGAGACTGTAAGGCCAAAAAAAAACCATACAACTGATAAAAAGATTTTTCAGTGCCAAAGTGCAGATTGATTTTTATTTGAAATCGATAATTTGTGAAAATGATATTGAAAAGGAATTTTTAATTTTTAGAGGTTATGTTTATGTAACTCTCAGTCTGACACTCAATGTTGCTAACCTCCGAGCATTGAGGTTATCGTAAAGAACACTCAAAATCAAGGCCGTATCCAAGGGGGGGATTTGGGAGTTGAAACCCCCCCCCTGAAATGTAAAATAAAATACTAAAAAATTGAAAGAAGTCTAACCAAGATGTTAGCACGCGTCTCAAACTGCGAGTATAACATTCCCAATTGCTTTTTACAATTAAATACGTAAAGGCCAAAATATTGTATTATTTTAGGAAGTGTCTACTGTACTGTCCAGACAAAGTCGCAATAAAAATTTGTGAACTGTCGCACCTGAACGGAATCTAGCGAACAATTCTAGCGGCCACTTCTCGAATCTACCTAAAAACCACTGTCTACCAATTAAAAATTGTCAGTTAGGTATTGTTTTGGGTTTGGTTCACTAATTTTTTTTTTTTTTTGCTGCTCTGTCTGGACAGTGCAGTAGACACTCCCTTTATTTTATTATTTCCCCGAGAATTGTATACCGGGTGTTTTTTTAAAGATGTACATAGAAGATTAAAATGGGAATCAGTTTTTTTTGCAAACTGTTGCGCCCCGTTTTGACTGACAACAGTAGTTGTGGTATCAGTAGAAATATAAAAATTGTATCAAATGACAACAAATAAATGTAAATTATGTAATATTTTAGTGCCATAAATCAATTATTAAATTTGTCATTTGATGCAGAATTTTTTTATCTTTCTTTTGATACCACAACCATGGTTATCAGTCAAAACAAGGATAACAGTCTGCCAAAACTGCACATGTTAATCTCCTTGAAAAATAATATAATTATATAACCAGAACCCCCTCCGAAATGAAATCCTGGATACGGGCCTGCTCAAAATTATGTTTTATTTCAATATTCTTCATCGGAATTGTTTAGTTCGTTCTTCTTGCACATATTTTTTGTCATTTAACGTACAAATTTACTACTATACATCGTACACCTATCCAAATTATCTTTTAAGTACAATAATTATTATAAGGTTGGCAACACTGCATTTGCTTGAAATCGTCGTACAATAGATTACTTTTTTGTGCACTTTAGTGACGATTTCAGTTCAGATACTTTCGTTATTATTAACAATAAAAGTTGATTTTAATTCACATTCCTAAAATTACTAAATGTCTATATTGATTGCTCTTATATTAAGACAATACAATATTTCAAAATATATCCCCAAACAACTGCTAATCAACAACAAAATAGCCTACTTGTTTCTGTGTCTAAAAACAATTGAATTTTTTACAATAAACAAACAAAACACATACAACAATTATTAGTTTAGTTATGTCAATTACTTGAAAAAACAAAACCTTTTCTTCTGTTGCGTCTTAAACAAGCTCAAAAAATGATGCTCTATTGTTTGTTGCGCTTCTAAAAACTTTCAAACATAAAAACCAATTGCATAATCGACGCGGAAACTAAAAATGAGCGAGTACATTTTGAGAAAGCGAAGAAGAAAAAAATTCTTTGTCTAGTCGATGAATTTACACTTAACAACGGAGTGATAAAGGAGTACATATGCACGTCGTACAAATGCGTGCACTTACCGTATAGCTGGTTACGTTATATGCTAATGTTAGGCTGCGTTTCCGATTTCCGGAAGCGGGAAAAACAAATAGGTACGTACTCTTGCTTCAAGAATTTCTTTTACTTTATTGAAGGCTTTATTTTATAACTAGAATGGGTTAATTGTATTCATTTAATTGAAATTGCATTTGACATTTTATCAATGAATAATGAAACAAAATGAAATCACACAATACAGGTTGAAAAGGATAATGTAGACATGCGAGGTGTGGCAATTAAATAAATAAATAATAAATAAAAAATTTATTTTCTTCCGGGTTTCCTGTAAATTTAGCAACATTGCAGGCTGTCATATTAATTTGTCATCTTCCGTACATCCACTGTTAAAATTTCAAGATAATTAGGCAAACCATTCAGCAGTAGCCTTTGATTAAAGTTAACTATTTTCTCGTACTCCGCCGGAATTATATAAATAAATATATCATCACGGCATATTACCCATTTCTGAGTGTGCCACAATCTGCTTTATCGCAGATATCGGTAATGATGATGACATATTTGTACCGTGCGGGCGCTTACCAGGCGTCACCACATGGGCACTCATTGCTGGCGTGGAGAGTGCACCACAGAGGTCACATTAAATAATAAAGAAAATCGTAAATAAAGCAATAGTTATATGCAATGGAACATAATATAGTTTGAAGCATTACTAAATACGTAAGTATGTATTTAAATTAATAAAAATTAAATAGCGGGAGGTTTTGTGTTGGCCACATCAGATTTTTTGACAGTAAATTTGACGTTTTATACAAACTATAGCAATGAATATGATTTGTTTAATTAGAGCGCGTCAACTTCAAGGCATAGTGTGCTCCTGCAAAACCCTAAAATCTAATTCCTAATACCAAAAATAACCATTAGATTTAGGGCACATTAATTTATGATTTAGATATTAGGGTGATAAAAGTGCAACATCGGACACAGCCTAAGAATGTGGAATAGAGTAGATGTATAAGAACGTAAATGTTAAGGACATTAAAAACTCGAATATTTTAAACTTTTTAAAACTTCAATAGTGTACCATAGAGTTTTAAGGTCTAGTTTTAATACAAACAACCCATGATCTAAATCTAAATTATTCATTTATCCATTGATTTCAGTTTATTGCATAATAATATTGAATGTCTCGGGCCGCTAAATAATGACATTAATTCAACTCTTAAGACATAATTCGATTAATTAAATAGTTATACCTTGAAGTATCTAATTATATATCGTTCGAGAACTGCTGTTCATAGAACGTATCGATGACATAGTCTATAAATAACTTGTTGAGCTAAATATATGTATGTACTAAATTGCAATGAGTCTCATGATTGATTTGAAACAATTAAATTCTTTGCAATAATCTCCTTGACTGACACATGACACATCCAAAAATTTATAATTAAAATATATTTATTTACATTTTCCTAAATAGTGTAAATTTTAAATTCACTCAAATTATTATATTATTTATAAACTTATAATTATTGTGGGTATCCCCAAATATTTAGTGTCTTGTATGTAACAAATAATATACAGCAATAATTTTGTAACAACTTAGAAGAAAATACCTGCCACTTATAAAGTTATTTTTATAATATTATTTTGTCATTAAGTACAACTCCAATCCAATTATATTTCATTTGCTTAGTTGTAACACTACTAATTCTAATAACTAGATAGTAAAGTTGATTACTTCATATTTATGATTCATAATATCAGCAGTACCCAACAATTCATTTGTTATTGATTTACACATATTATGCAAATATGCGGTTATGCTGAATAATGTTAAATAATTATTGATACAATTCGCTACCGCTTGGAGAAAAGATCATAAGTCAGTTTTTTATTGCGTCTGGATAAAATTTTAAGTAATAATTATTATAGAATAAGAATATTAATGACGAAAAATGACAATTAACTTCCGGGTGACAAATTATAACCAAAATCTAATCAGCTCTTCAAATGGAGGTAAAAAAAGGAATACGAAAGAATCATAATTTTTAGCACTGTAGTTTTGGAGTTATCGTCGGAGAAAAATTTGTCACACACAGATATCAACGTAAAACTAGTAAAATCATATTCTAGAGATTTTAAAACGTGCTTATTCATTAAAAACTCATCATCGAATTTTTTTACCAAAGACAATACCTTCCGTTACCTTTAGGTAAAAAATCTGTTGTGGCCAGCACAAGACCTTCCGTCAATTCGATAAATTTTGTACAAATCCCATACCAAAAAGTCCTTGGAACAGATTCTATATAATATCATGTAAAATCGAACACAAACACATACTATTTTTTACAAATTCCATACCAAAAGATCATTTGAAAAGGTTCTATAAATCCAATAAAATTGTAACATAAACATACACTAAGTATTTTATTAGGGGTCGCTGTTTCCTCTTCTCTTCCACTTATTCCTGTCCAACGCATCTTTTTCACACAGTCCTTCCTTTCCCAAATCTTCTGCGAACTGCGATACAGTCCTTCCATCTTCTCTTTGGCCTTTCTCTGCATGTCACTTGCGAGGGACACTATGACGTACCAATTTTAGATCCTATACTTTCCATATTTGGTTTTGCACTTGCAACTGACATTTATCAATTAAATTTTATTTGAATATATCAGCTGTTTCCATGACTAATTTTTGAAAATTAATTTCTTTATAATGCTTTAAATCTACATTTATTGAATATGATGGAAAATGTATAATCAAACCGTACAGAGAAGAGTATTTTCTTTAATATATAATATATAATAACAAAATGTCGAAAAAATTATATTTAACTGAATTTTTTTAAGAAAAACTGTTAAAAACTTCAAATAAGGGTACTTCCGGTGAATCAATTATAACCAAAATCTAATCAACTCTTCATATGGATATACAGAAGAGGAATACGAAACAATTATAATTTTTAGAATTATAGTATTGGAGTTATCGTCGGAGAAAAATTTGTCACACACGAACACACATACACACACACGCACACACGGACACACACACACCCACACACACACCCACACACATACATACATACATACATACATACATACATACATACATCATCTAGTAAATTCGTATTGTAAGGACCCTAAAATGTGCTTATTCATTAAAAACTCACCACCGAATTTTTTGACCAAAGACAATACTTTCCTTACCTAAAGGTGACAAGGTAAAAATGACATCTGGTTATTCCCACTAAACAATTTTAATTTGATATCTTCTTGCAATTTGTACTATAACATATACCGTATATAATATATAATATACAACATGGTTCATTACATAACCTTATGCGTAAATGAAAACATCAAACTTCCATTTCTTGATTTTGTTCGTAGCAAGGCTAATAATTAATAAATCCTTTTATATAAGTTGCGGCAGCGATAATCCAATCTCCAATGCGCAAGTGACAAAAAACTAATTGTCTTTGTAAGAAAATACATCTACAACAATAATTATTGTGTGCACTCATGTTCTGTTTGTCGTTTAACCTTAGAACAGAAGAATTGTAGACATGCATATCATGTAGTGCTAACCTTCATTTCATAACGGGGCAAAAACTGTGATAGCAGGCAAATGAAAAGCGTTCAAGTTGAATTATGAAGTAATCATAGTTATAAATTGATCGTATTATTCCATTATTTCTTATGAAACTAAAGGAAAACATGCTATGCAACAAATATCTTAATACAAAGTTTTGTTTTGAAATACGATATAAAAGTCAGCGTTATTTTACTGCAATATCTTTGAAAAGTGAAAGATATATGTATCAATTCTAAGAATAATTTAATGAATTTATCTAGAACGTTATAAATTCATGACACGATTTTAATCTTTGAATGTTTCAAACAAATACAAATACGCTCCCATAAAACAATATTTTAGAAGTGATTAATAATTCTTATAATGCCCAGTTGCGCTAAAACTTAAAATTTAAACTCGGTTTTATTCAGTGAACCAAATAAATTGATGTTATACACAAATCGGTTAAGCAGCCGGTGCACGTCATTATTTAGTGTAAAAACCTAACTCAATTAAAATCACTAATAGTATCATCACGGCATATTACCCATTTCTGAGTATGCTAGTATCTACAACACAATCATGTAGACATCGGTAATGATGACAATATATTTTACCGTGTGGGCGCTTACCATGCGTCACCTCACGGGCACTCATAGCTGGCGTAGAGAGTGCACCACAGGGGTCACTTTTGTGACATTTAAAATTGGAAATATTTGGCGTCTGTCGGGATCGAACCCGGTTCCCCCAGGTTCACGACCAGACACTCAGGCACGCGGCCGCGGGACCCATCACTAATTTCACTAATAGTGAAAAATGAAATAAAATTTCAATCATTTTTAACCGTCAAAAGGTGTATGGCCTTATATAATTATTATTAAGATGAATAGTAGAGTTCATTACTTATTGTATATGACATGAATAATACAGTGTGTCCCCGGATGGACTATATTTGTAAACTTCCTTATTTTGCATTTTAGAAAGAACAATTTCTTCATAAAAAGTTTTGCTTCATCTAGGAAGTCCGCAGCCACTACCAAAATTTCGAAATAGCATACAGGTTGGTTACAAATTGGATTTTCTTTCGACCAATACCTACAATTCTGGCTGCTAACGACTCCATTTATTGTGAAAGTTGATTCGTCCCAGAAAACAATGTTTTCATCATAATCCTTTATCCCATCAACTAATAAAATTCTAACCGAAGCTCAGCCTCTTTCAATTTCATGTAGTCTCACCAGTTTGTAAAGATGATTTTTTTCTGACAGAATTCGAGAATTCTCTGTAAGTTGCTTTTATTGACAGAAAAATCTCTTTCCCTTTGTCGTAACGATTTCTTCTTCTTACAGAATCAAGAGCGATCGATGTAGCGGCATCATCATCATGAATATGGTTTTGCTTCTTCAAATCTGTTACACTGCCTGTTCTATCAAACTTCCTTTCCTTATAATTTACAGAAACGTATACTCCCGGATATTTCCTATTAAAAAGTTCAATGGGGGATTCCAGCTCAATCGAATTAAAGGAAAATAGTAAAAAATACGAATGTATATGCTGAATAACGAATATTAATAAAAAAAATGAAATGGTATAATTGAGATATTTCGGAAATAAGGGGTTTTTTGTTATAGCACTTCGACACCAATATGAAATCTATATATAATATTTTTATTGGCGACCGAAAGACCACCTATACATGCATTACAAATAGCGTGTTAGGAGGTGAGGATTACTACCAATGAAAGTTAAGAAATTCAAATTCGAAAGGAGGGGCTAACATTTCTGTACTGCAGTTTCCAAACAGTTTTTATTTTAACATAAATTTCTTGCATTAAACTTAATAATTTAAATACACCTGTAATTATAAAGTATGTAGACTTATACAGTATTATAATATTCATTTATTTTTATGTAAAAAAAATGATGAAAACAGTTTGATATAAAAACACATAAATGTGACGTCACGTCATTCTTTTCAAAATTCGGGAGACCATAACTCGCTTATTAATAGGAATTTTTTCACCGCATTTTCATCAATAGTCAGATGAAATTATAAAAAAAAAAAAATGGTGGAATCCCCCATTGCATAGCGATATGATTCTTTTCTCTAGAGACATGCAGAAGCAGAAGCTACATCAACAAATTCTTGGTGTTCTTCCGAGAGTACTTCGTTGTATTCTTGGTATAATATTTTAGAAAAAAAAAGGTGTAGAATTCTAATTTCTCGAAATGAAATTTGAGAAAATTCGACTTTACTTATAACAAAATTCTGTGTTGTGTTATTTGTGAATTTAAAAGATATTGTTCCTTAAATAACCTCAAATTTGAAAATATCGCGAAATAACCATTAGATAGTTTACAATTAAATATTGAAATTTGTGTAATAATTGAAAAAGAAAGTGACGTCATGGTACATACATTTTAACATGTAACAAACTATCACCTACTTTTATTTATATAAATAACGTAAAATGTTTTCGTATTGGTAATGAATAGCGTGTTGTATGTACTCTGACGTTAAAAGAGTGAGGGTTTGTTTTTCATGATTGTTTCCGGTTTCAATATTTTTATTTAATTATTTATGAAAATAACAATAAATTATTATTTTTGTGATAAATAATGTATAAATTTTCATTGAATATATGAAATGTGAAACTAGCTCATTGTCAAAGACGACTTTTAATTCTTAAAAATTTGAATTTTTGTGATGTTTCTATTCCGGGAAGTGAAAAAATAAATATTCGTTAAGGTTTTCATAAAAAGCAGAACATAATTGATTCTATTTTTATGTATTGTGTAGTTATTATTTTATATTTCAAAAAGAATATTAACAATAGTCAATAGCAACAGTACCTACAAAGAAATTTCGAGTTTTTCTGTTTGACACGAGTTATGTATTATTCCTTTACCTTGATATTTCTGATCGCTCGTGGTAGTCATATACAATGTTACAGTTTCCGTTATGTTAATTTATTTCACTTACATTCACTTGAGCTGAGTATGCGGTTCATATTATATTATCTAAATGTATGCAAGTAAGCACTCTAGAAAAGGGATCAAGTGAACTTTGCTCTACTACTAACTCAGCGGAGATGAAGTTTTTTTCCACTCCAAATTTAATCCAAACGCATAATTTAATTAATTAATTAATTAATTAATTTAATTTTTATAAATTTAAATACATACCTACATATTTACTAATGCTGCAAACTATATTAAGTTCCTTTGCATATAACTATTGCTTTATTTACTATTTTCTTTTCAAAATGTCACTATTACTAATTTGAAATGATTAATTTTTTTGCAGTGACATTTATCTGTCAGTAGCATATATTTGAAATATTAACTGTGTAACAAAGGAATAGTGTTTATCTTTAAAACATAGACTACGGGATTTATAAAAAAGATTATTTTTAAAATTTATCTGTAAAATATATCGAAAATGTATTAATGTACATATATCTGTAGTAAATTCAATAATCTTTAATTTTCATAATGATTAAATGCAAAAAAATCTGTTGTGGCCAGCGAAAGACCTTCCGTCAATTTGAGCAAATCCCATACCAAAAGATCCTTGGAAAAGGTTCTATATATCCAGTAAAATTATAACATAAACATTTACTATTTTTAAAAAATTCCATGCCGAAAGGTCCTATAAATTCAATACAATTGTAACACAAACATACATTATATATTTTGTACAAACCCCATACCAAAAGTTCCTTGGGAAAGATTCTATGTATCCAGTAAAATTGTAACACGAACATATACTATTTTTTACAAATTCCATACTAATTTTTTTTAATATATCAGCTGTATCCATAATTATAGCAAAGCTGGTTGATTTTTGAAAGTTAATCTCTTCATAATTCTTTTACTCTATATCTATTGTATAGACAATAAGATATGCTTTCTTATTGAAAAACACAAAAAATAATATTTAATTGCGTTTTTTCAAGAAATAAAAATCTGTTGTGGCCAGCACAAGACCTCTCGCCATTTCCATATTAGGCTATATAAGTATTGTATTGCACTTTGCTATCTAACCGTCGATTTATAACAAAAAATTACAGAACCCAAATATTGTTTTTTATTGTATTTTATTTTATTTATTTTTCATTGTATTAGGAAGTTACTAAATGTCAGAGATTCTTCCAATTCATTATCCAGATTGGCGGTATTTCTGATGGATATATGCATTTTATCTATAATTTCAAATATTTAATTAATAAAACAATGAGAAAGGTTAAATGTACTTCCCCGAAAAAGCTATCAGAATGTCACTAAAACTGTTGATTTTTGACACTGACATGTCTCATTTACAAACTATGTTATAAACATTGGAATTTGTCAACTGGTTTCCTTAGTGTCTCAGCCTCTGCGATTAGATTACTCCATATATTATAGTGCCTTTATCTCTAAATCTATACAAGATATAATAAAATTTTTAAGTGTATTAGATGGAGAATATTATGTTCTTGGATATTTAATAACAAAAATTTCCAAAAATTTATATTTAGAAGATTTTTTCTAAGAAACTACTACTTCCGGTTGTTCAATTGTTACCAAAACCCTTTTAGCTCTTCCTAGGAATGTCAGATTGATGAAACTGCAGTTAAATATTTTTTAAGTCTTATAGTTTTTGAGGAATCGTCCCTCCAACATCCATACATACACACACAGAGAGAGAGAGAGAGAGAGAGACAATTTTAAAAATGTTATAATCGGATTCTTAAATCGTGCTTACCCGCTAAAATCTGAATATGCAAATTTTAGCGAGAGGAGATAAAATTGTAATAAGGTGTAAAAAGTTGATATACAATAAAGATTTATTATTATTATTTATTTATTTATTTATTTATTATTTAACGCACTCAATCACAAACTACGCGACCCGATTAATTTTACTATTCTTTGGATGGCATGCTAGAATAGTAGACTCTCGTTGTCTCAGGGTCATTGAAGATTGTGAAGTCTGAGTGAAGACGAAGAGCCAATATGCGAAAAGAAACTCACGTGCCTTCACGCACCGCACTACGTTAATGTACAGCGTCCTTGACTCTATTCCACAAATTTCCCCAGTCCGCGTTTTTTGATTGCAGTCAACATTGCACTGTGACCCAGCAAAGCAAGAATAGTGTCCCAATACCTAATGACTAATGTGCTTTATATAATGTGGGTGTGTTGTAAATACTAAAAGCCTATTAGCACTATAAACAGGGTGGTACTGAAGAAAATTTATTATCAATTCGAGTGCTGCAATAGATTAGTATACCTCGTCCAGATTTCATTTGAACAAATGACATTTAAATCCTCTGTGTTAATCCTAATCTTTGCTACTGTGAATATTTTTACGTTTCACGCAAATATAGTTTCTTCTCAAAGTTCCTGAGAATCATAGTTGACCTGTAAAATTCTTATCCAAGATGTTATGCTTGCTTTAACAATGAACGCTCATTACTGAATTGAGCAACTGGTAGTGCCAAAATGTAAATATGCACGAGGTACAGTTATACCCCAATACCCCAATAAAACTTTTCCCCTTTTAAATAGTTACAAGCAATTTTCAACTTTCATAGACATATAATGTACTTTGAGAAGAAACTATATTTGCGTGAAACGTAAAAATATTCACAGTAGTAAAGATTAGGATTAACACAGAGGATTTAAAAGTCATTTGTTCAAATGAAATCTGGACGAGGTATACAATTTATTTTTATAAGGTTGGTGGCTAAGAATTTCAAAAATATCAAATGTCAAATCTCGCTAAATAAACGAACACAAACTGTAAAGAATTTTATTTCTATACAATAATTTTAAATTTAAAGGAAGAAGAAAAGAAAAAGAACAAAAATGTTAGAAAGAAATAGAAAATATCGTATGGTGTTACAAAAATAAGGTTAGAGTTGACAAATAAATTTTCAAACGTCACATTAGTACCACCAACTGATGACAAAATTCCAAAAATTTTGACACTATTATTTTTACTTTTCTCTAGCCACCAAATTCACCAATCGTTAATCAAGTCTTGATTCTCTGATCAACACTGATCTGTAAATCAAGTTCTGGTTTACCTTGGAGATCAACAGTTTTAACAAAGCAACAGTGTCAAATTTTGTTGATCAGAGAATTAAATTTAATTCAGGGATGGTGAATTCGGTTGTAAGAGAGGTATTGGATTCATGCTAAAAACCGCATATCCAGATTTTAATGAATAAGCACGTTTTAGAACTATTACAATCAGGTTTTAATACTCTTACGATGATGTCTGTGTGTGCGTGTATGCTTGTGTGTGTGGATGTGTGTGTGTGTGTGTGTGTGTGTGTGGTTGTGTGTGTGGATATATATATATATATATATGTGTGTGTGTGTGTGTGTGTGTGTGTGTGTGTGTTTCTATAGATTTAGGGATAAAGAAAATATAATATATAGAATAATCTGTTGCAATAAATCGCACAGTCCAATCTTCACCAAGAAAACCAGTTGTCAAATCAAACAGTTTTACTAACATTAAAGAAAGCTTTTTCTGGGAAGTACATATAATATGTTTTATTGAAAAATTGCAGGTAGGTATGTATATTAATAGTAATAGTACATATGTATATCCTTAACAACTACCGCCAATCCCGTCAATGAATTGGAACCATCTTGAACATTTAGAAGAGTAAGATTCCTTATAGAATGAAAGAATAATTAGAATTATTTGTGTGTACTAGAAATTTTATATTCGATACTTATGTAACAAAACGAAAATGGCGAGAGGTATTGTGCTGATCACAACAGATATTTTTTTTAAGGCAGAAAGTTCAAAACAGAAGAAATAGTACAAAGAACTCATTTTATAAAATAACAATTATAACATTCGTTCTTTAATATGGTATTTTGATTATCCCAAATTCCAAAAAATAGACTAAGATTGTTGTTGTAAATTTGCAGATATCATACCTCACGGGCTCTCTCGAAATTGTATTTACGATGTGATCTCATAGAGTTTTACAACCTTCAAGATTTTATCTTCTTTCTAGTAAACAATAAAGAATGACATAATAAAATTCACTTTTAAGATTACTATGAAATTATGAAACCGTAACTATAATAAATAGTAAATTACTCTTCTCTGCTACACAAAAGGAAAAGTAATGTTCCTTTCACAGATATTAATTAAGATACTCATATACACGTATTAAACTAAATGGTTCTTTTTCTTATTCTATGTACCATCGTGACGTCTTTTGATTCTTTATAAATACCTACTTCATTCGACGCCAAAATAAATACTACAAATTTTAAAAGGCACAAAAGTGACCCCTGTGGTGCACTCTCTATGTCAGCAACATAGCCTAGTCCGAATTAGGTTTTTTTTTCTGAACACACTGTATTTTATCACTACCGTGAAACATTGGGTTTGTCATATCCATGGTTACGACTCGTCATTTAATTGACAACAATGTATTTGGGAACGAATTTGACAGAAGTGTTATATTTAAATTTTGTAAGAAATTTAGCCAAGTTAGAAAACCACTCGAGAGCACCAAACATATTTCGGGCACACAATATTTTTTTACAACTAAATTTAATTTTTACAAACAAGTATAATTATTTCAACAAAATTAATATCTAATGATATCTTGTCAATATGACAGATAACCGTTGAATTTTCCTAAAGTTACGACTTGACATTTGATTGACAGCAATGTATTTGCCTGTCTCATTTAAAATGAAACATAGGAAATGAATTTGACAGAAGTATTATTTTTAAATATTGTAAGAAATTTGGCCAAGTTAGAAAATCACTCGGGCACAAGGAGCACACAATATTTTTTCTACAACTAAATTTAATTTAGAAATTAGGTATAATTATTTAAACAAAATTAACCTCTATTGACATCTTGTTAAAGGTCAAATTCGTTCCCTATGTTTCATTTTAAATGGGACAGGCAAATACATTGTTGTCAATCAAATGTCAAGTCGTAACCATGAATATGACAAATCCCATATTTCACGTATTTAGTCGTCATTAAAAAAAATGAAGTACGACTCTGTATTTTCATCACTGCAAATACATACTCATATTACTAACCATCTTTTCATTACTACCCAAGTCACGATTCACTTGTTTAACTTATTTTGTCACCATAGCAACATTCAACATCTGACTATCGGTCTCAGCCCACTTGACAGACGATGGAGTAATATTTATAAAATATGTAAAAATTTATCAATTGTTATTATCCGAAGCACATTTTTTCATTCAATTGATTTAATGACTTGAAAATTAAAAATTCCAAAAATACCCAAATGAGTCAGTAACATAACTGTGCAAAATGGAAATTTTTAGACAGGAAAATATAAAAATTCGTGGTGTGCTGTCAATTACAATTGTTGGGGGATTTTCTGTATTCTATTTCATACGTGATAAGGTTATGAAAAGGCTTATTCTGAATATTGAGAACCGGTATGCGGAAAGTATTTCAAAAATACTGTGTTAGAGAACGAGGTTTATAAAACATGTATTTTTCGCACTCGCCAAAATTTAGAAAACAAACCCTGGCAAGTTATCTAAATGGCAAGTGCGAAAAAAAGTTACCTATAAAATGAGTCCTTCATATTTTTCTTATATTTTGCGTCTTTTATAAACTAAAATATTTAAATAAACGGCAATATTAAACCGAGTTATTTTAGGGAAATTTGTATGTGTAATGTTGTATTTGGTAACATTGGATTGACATTTATTCAATTATTTGAATAAATGTCAATAGACACTTACAAAATTGACGTCATTGTAAGAGAGAGATAGAAGATCATGCATCCAAACAAACCTCCCCTTGTTGTCTTACGTCCCGTTCCATGTTCTTATCTGTCATTAGAGATGCATTCGGGCCGGGCCGGGCTTTGAGGTTTGGATCGAATCGACCCGAAAATGAAAATTACCGGCCCGACTCGAAGATCGACTCGACCAAAAAATTAGCTAACCCGGCTCGAAAATTGACTCGAAATCGGGCCGGGCCGGGCCAAAGCTCGAAATTAGGTGCATCCGGCATTCCTAACGTTGATTTTTACGTTAAAGCGAAATGTTTAACTTTTTTCATGTCAAACTTATAACAAACCTCTACATTCTTATAACTTTCAACATTATTTAACAAAAGTAGTTAAAAAAGAGACCCTTCAAGTGTAAGTAAGGATTTTTTATCTAACTTTGTTTCTGCTCAAAAATAGGACAAGAAATCATTATGATAATCTTGAATTCTTGAAGTAAAATAATACATTTTTATTTATTAATATGTGAAGTTTGTTGTTATTAAATCATTTTGATCCTTTTTAACTTCATCCATTTTCATTAAAATATTAAGGAAACTGTGCATTTGATTGAACTATAAGATTTTTCGGGCCGGCCCGAAAAGCTCGAATTTTCGGGCCGGGCCAAAATCAAAAGTCCGACTCTCCTCGATTTTTGAAAATGATTAGCCCGATTCGGCACGATAAAAAATATCTTCGGCCCGGCTCGATGATCGACTTGAAATCGAGGCGTGCTTCGGGCCGGGCCGGGCCAAAGCTCGAAATCGAGTGCATCTCTATCTGTCATTGTGTTCGCATCTGTTATTCAGTGTTAAACCTAATTCTTTATTGTGTTTTGTACGTTGTGTTTAATAAAAATGAGTTTAAAACCAGAAGATGTATGTGGGGCAACTTTTTTGTTTGATAATATTGAAGATCATTCGATTATTCAACTAAAACGATGGCTAGAGTGTAGAGTCTAAGGTTGATGACAGGTTTTTGTTTGGACGTGGTAACCATAGCAACCTTGAGTTCTATATGCTTTGCCGTTAGAGGCGCTCGTGCAAATTGCAATTTTGTAAGTGTCTATTCTGATTTCTGACGTTTTAAAATTTAAGTAAATATCATCTAGTACCAACCTTCTAAAATATAAAAAAAAAACATGTGTAGGTATCGAAATGAAGGTTTTTTCGATACGGAATACGAGGTACATATTAAATTTTATTTGTAATCGAAATATTGTGAAAATAAAAGGACTATTTATTTTATAGGTAATGTTTAAATATAATCTGTCAGTCTGACATTACTAGAAGAGAGAAAAATAGGAGTGTCGCCTTGACGTCATATTGACATTAAAAATCAAATACAATTAAACTAGAGACAGTTAAATTGCTTCAAAATTAAACGAACTTTCATTAAAAATAATAAAATTAAATTAAAATGTGGCTCGAAATCCGTTACATAGTCATTTAACATGGAAAAGCAATTTTTCCATAAGCGTTATTCCAATTAAAGTTGTAGAACATAAAATTTTACTCATAAATCAGTAAACAAAGTTCATTTCATATTATTTTTAAATGTGGCAAGTAAATATGAAAATTACGAGAATTACAATTTAATAGTGCTAGCCATGGAATTAAAGCAAAAAAGCCAGAGAAATGAGTGATATTTTAATTATCAAATAGTGTGACTTTGCCAATAAAAATAAGTATTTGAACTATAAAATAGTATATTGTAAATCTGATATGGCCAACACAATACCTCCCGCTATTTAATTTTTATTATTTTAAATACACGCCTACGTATTTACTAATTCTGTTCCTTTGCATGTCACTATTATTAATTTGAAGTGATTAGTTTTTTGACAGTGACATATATCTGTCAGTTACATACATTTTAATTATGAACTGTGTAACAAAGGAATTGGAATTTATAAAAGATTATTTTTTAACTTTACCTGTAAAATATATATAGAAAAAGTATTAATGTATACCGGTAGAAAATTCAATAATCTTTAATTTTTATAATTATATAAAATGCGAAAAATGGCATATGTTGAAGAAAACCATTATGAGCTTCAGGTAATTTGTCATATCTGGTTATTCGATTTACACCAAAATCTAATGGTTTGTTTCCATGTTAGAACAGTGTCGAAATGCAAGGTTTCAGAATTTTCTGATTGATAGTATTTGAGTTAGAGTGTTGACAAAATCCATACACACACTTATAGACATCATCGCAAAATGTTAAAATTGGATTCTAGGGATTTTAAAACGTAGTCATTTACTAAAATCTCGGTATGCGATTTTTAGCATGATCCCTATACCTCCCTTACCAAGGGTAGCGGGAGGAAAAAAAACAAGTTTTATAAGGCTGTTTACGCAGGAATCCAAATTTGGACAAAGCTTTGCGGATGCATTTATTCAAGAGCATATTTGCAGGCTTCATACAAACAAAACAATTTGTTCAACAACCTTAATATACAAAGTAAACGAAAACAAACTATTCATCACAAACAAATTTAAACATACCTACAAGATTACCTTGTCGTTTTTAAAAGGTAACAAAAGAACAAGTTTTTGCTTTTTATAATTATCCTTCCTTCAGTTTTTTCACATGATGCACTTTTCATTTCCATTTTACCAAGTTCCTGCTACATTTACATAGGCCTATAATAATTTTGTTTTACAAATATGATCATTATCACTTTATTATTTTATTTTAAGCCTACTATTATTTAAATTGTATATTGCCCTTCGAACTAAATTGTTATAATTTTATCATTTATTTTTTGTTTTACTTTTAAATAATAAATACATAATTAACTAAATAAAACAAAGGTATTTTATAAATAACAATTAACGATAAGTTGTACTTACATTTAAAAAAAAACAATGAAAGTAAATAAAAAATATCCTTGTGTAAAGTTCGTTTTCTATGAAATAAATTGTTGCTAAAAACAAAAACACGCAACTGATTATAAAAATATAGACATTAAACTAATGATAAAGTAATAAATGGTGCATGAAACAGAAAGAAAGTAAAAATTGCGGTTTAATTTTGCCATTTAAGAAAAAGTATTTTACTTGCACTTTCAGAATATAAAAGGCGAAAAGAAATATACGAAGCCACATGTACAACGTACTTGTGTTGAAGGTTGCAATTAATTTAGAGTCAAAAAATAGAGCATATATTAAAGAACGAGATTGATGACATTTTTTTTTTCGCACGCGTAAAAATTTAGAAAACTAGCCCTGGTGAGTTTTTTAAATGACAAGTGCGAAAAAAGGCTTATAAAATGAGTTCGTTATACTGTTTTTACCTCCCGCTTAATAAGAGAGGTATAGGGATCGTGCTAAAAATCGCATATCGAGATTTTAGTTAATGATCACGTTTTAGGGTCTCTAGAATCCAATTTTAACAATTTCACGATGATGTCTGTGTGTCTTATTCTAATATGGAAAGAAATCATTAGATTTTGGTTTAAATCGGATGTCATAAAAATTAAAAATTATTGAATTTTCTACAAGTATACATTAATACTTTTTCTATAATTTTATAGATAAATTTAAAAAATAATCTTTATTATAAATCTCAGAGCCTGTGATTTAAAGATTCCTTTTGTTGCACAGTTCATATTTCAAATGTAAGTAACTGACAGATAAATGTCACTGTCAACAAACTAATTATTTCAAATTAATAATAGTAACATTTTAAAAAGAAAATAATAAATAAAGCAATAGTTATATGCAAAGGAACGAACGAAATAATTCCGATGAAAAATATTGAAGCAAAACATATTTTTGAGTGTTCTTTGTGATAAGCATTTCGTTCATTTCCACAAATTTTCGATTTCAAATAAAATTTAATATGCAACTCGGCACTGAAGTTCCATTTTATCACTCATATGGTTTATTTTTCCCGGTCTAGCGTCTTCGTCAACTAAATTCCATATTGGTGATAAAAAGTAGAACTTCAATATCTTAATACATAAATAACTATTGTTTTATGATATTATATTGGTTGAATGGATTTCGAATCCTATAATAATATACTTACCTACATGAATAGAAATTCACCACTTCACAGTTTTTAATTTTTTTATTTTTTTTGGAATGTACACCTCAGATTAAAATAAAACTTATGCTGTGTTTTAACATGAGCCTAAATTAATTAGAATTCCTTTTGTGTTCTCAAAGAAAAAGTTCTAAAATGAAATGCATGAAACAAATTATCATTTACACTTAGAAACTGATGCAACACTGAAAAACGAATTATGTGCAAATTAATACAGATAACTGCAATAGGTCAAAAGTGTATTATGCTCGTGATAGCAACCATGTAAATTTGCGCTGTTTCTATATCGGTTTCTGCACTCTTCATAAATTTAGATTCGTGTTACAGTGTAATAAATGATCTACAGGGAATTTATTTTAACATGCAACATATGGCCAGTCATTTCCATGGTTACTCACTATTGTCAAAAAATGACAGCAATGTAATATTTGTCCATTTTAAAATGCAACATACAAAATTTGTAGTTTTGTATTAACAAAATTAATTTCCAATAAATTAGCCTACATGCGATTAACTAAAAATCAAAACATGAATGTTGCGCATATCAACAAACTTTAGCTTACAAAAATTCATAACTTTCATGTAATAAATATTAAAAAAAAAAATACCCCCATTCACACTGAGGCAATATTCTAGTCGGTCGTAATAAGAATTGACACCATTTGTGATGTGTTTTGGAGGTATCTTCTGTGGTGCAATGCTATTTATAATGTTGCATTTTAAAATGGACAAATATTACATTGCTGTCATTTTTTGACAATAGTGAATAACCATGGAAGTGATGAACCATAATGTTGAATTTTAAAATAAATTCTCTGTATCAAACAGCATAAGTTTTACTTTAATCTGAAGTCCAGTTCTTAAAATAATTAAATTGAATTCTGCGAAGTGGTCGCTTTCTATACACATAAGTGTATTTATTTATAAATATGAAATATATTCAAAGACAAGCAAACAAAAAATTCAAAATCAACATGCGAATTCCTATATCTAGAAGGCCATGATTGCAAATTGTGAATTATGTAACAATTGACTTTTGGGTTACACGCAAGTGATTTGGTAATTAAAAAGAGTACGTTTTTATAATTATTTTTCTGTTTGAGATAATTTACACTTTGGATCTATAATTATAAATACTGTATAATTAACCCAGTCCTAATAATATTGTTTATTAATTACTGAGTGAATTTCTTATAGTATGGCGTCATTTTCGGAAACTATGGTGAAAATGGTTTTTAATGTCTTTTTTTATATAACACTAACAAAATTACAAAAATTGCATAGTAAGGTGTATATAACATAATTTTCTTTTATTTCACAAAACTAAATATATTGTTAATTTTGTTTTCTAATTTATAATTATTGTATTTTTTTTTATATTATACCTCCCTTACCTAGGGTAGCGGGAGGTAAAAATACTCCAAAATGTTCGATGTAGACACCCTGTATTATTAATTCATTATTATAATTTTTAACATAAAATATTCGCTCTCGTAAGATGATACGGAAGTACAATAAAACGGTTATAAAATAGTGGAATCTTGCATCAAAGTAGGTGATGCGTATAAAACAAATTCTGATCGTTTGTTGTCTTCCTTCCCTGGTGACACAGAACAAGTGCAGTGGAATTTTCAGTTACACAAGAGGAGAAAGTTACAGCGCAAACTTTAACCGTTCGTTTGGGAACTACTGGTTCGCACAGCGTAATATTAAAGACCTACCATTACGCATCATATACATTATCCTTTCTTGGTGGGTTACAAGATTACATTTAATTATTTCATAGATTGTAATTAATAATTTAGTAATATACTGTTCTACTTTCACAGAAGATTTTTACCTCTCGCTAAGAGGGGTATTGGATTCATGCTAAAAGTTGGATATCCATATTTTAGTGAATAAGCATGATTTAAGGTGCTTACAAAATGATTTTAACATTTTTACGATGCACACACACACACACACACACACACACACACACACACACACACACAGAGAGAGAGAGAGAGACACACACGCACACAGACACACACAGATACACACAGACACACACAGATACACACAGACACACACACACAGAGAGAGACACACACGCACACAGACACACACACACACACACACACACACACACACACATATACATACATACATACATACATACATACAGACACACACACATAAATACATACATACATACATACATACATACATACATACATACATACATACATATATACATACATACATACATACATACATACATACATACATACATACATACATACAGACATCATCTTAAAAATAATCTTCGTATTGTAGGGACCCTAAAACGCGCTTATTCATTAAAAAATTCACCACAGATTTTTTTGACCAAAGACAATACCTTCCGTCACCTTTAGGTGCCATATTGATTGGATTAACATTTATTTAATTATAAGCTCATGTCAATTTTGATTTATGACGTTTGTAAATTTAAGTAAATTCCATCTAATACCAACCTTTTGAAACAAAAAATTGCGTAACGAAATGAAGCCTCTTTCGCTTCGCAATACGGATAATTAACAATTTATTTAAATAAATAATTAAAAGCTGCGTATATTATAGTGTTTAAATTTTGATTGCCACTGGCAATCAAAATCACATTATTTCATATTCATAATTACGCACGTGATTTTTATTTGATTTTTTATGGGGTCCCGCGGTCGCGAGCCTGAGTGTCTGGTCGCGGGTTTGATCCCGACAGACGCCAAATATTTTCAATTTTAAATGGCATAAAAGAGACCCCTGTGGTGCACTCTCCACACCAGGTATGAGTGCCCGTGAGGTGACGCCTGGTAAGCGCCCACACGGTAAAATATATCGTCATCATTACCGATGTCTACATGTGTTGTAGATAGTGGCACACCCAGAAATGGGTAATATGCCGTGATGATATATTTATTTATTTTTATTTGGAGTGGCTTCATGAATTCAAACAAGAATTATTTGGTTTACTTTCGTTGTTTCGTTATTCATTTTCTTGAGAATGGATTCCGGATTTCAAAATGGCGAGAGCAGAAGGCTTGAAACTAGTAAGAATTTGAAATAGAGTATGACACATTGTGTGACGTAGATGTTAAGTGTATAATTTTAGTATAAATGCTCATGTTCTACTTTGTTACTATAAATTATAGTAAACAGGAAATTTGCAAATCTGCATTATTAACGGTTTTCATATTTGCATCAATCATAATTTCTTTCTTTAAACTTTCTTCTTTAATCTCTACATAAGAAATTTGTTTGTTTTCCATTAGAACTATAATTGTTTTGCTCTTTAATCATTAGGTTTGTTCGTTTCGCTACTTTGCGTCTACGGTTTACCGCTGCGTTATACTTTAGTGTTCGTTTTATCTAGCAGTTACTGAAAAGTCACTAGATACATGTTCGTTTCGCTCTCATAGCACTAGCAGTGAAGTCGCGGCGTCAAAAATTCTACAGCTGTTTCTGGATTGGATTTTGTGGCAGCATTGACGGCAAAGTCTTGGCGCATGCGCATGTAAGAACCACATGTCAAATGTTTAGACATTTAGATAGAGGTTATTCATGTTTCATGAATTTGACATTTAATGGACATGCGCAGTTGAAGCAGATGAAACCTACTACAAATCGAACAAAATTACTAATTTTAGTAATTTAATTTTTACGGCTGGCGCTTCGCAGTAGCTGTATTACAGCAGCGTTAAAACTGCGGCGTTTTGCAGTAAAAACTAAAGTAGTGAAACGAACAAACCTATTATTAGTAAAAGTTGCAATAATCTTCATTTACATAGAGTACGTATTCAAAAAAAAAATTAAAAATATGGTGCAACACGTTTCTACAAAATTGTATCGTTATATTTCCGATAACATTATCATTGTAGTTTGGTAGTGATGATATTTTATTATAATTAAAAAAAAAAAATTGTTGTGGCCAGCATAATGCCTCTCGCCATTTTCATATTAGGTTATACAAGTATTGTATTTAGTATTTCTGGTACACGCAAAAATTCTAATTACATCTATTCTTTATTTTTCAATTCATTTTATGAACAGTTTCCTCCAACTCTTCTAAATGTTTGAGATTCTTCCATTTTATTGACAAGATTGGCGGTATTACTGAAATGTATATGATGAAATATATGTATAGCAAGCGCGTGTTTAGTTGACCCTAATACTGTACATACTTTGGCTTATAAATGAATCCCCTTTCTTTCCTCGTTATAATAATGGCATATTATATTACTAATACATTTCGACAATCTATAGAAGATATAATAAAATTGTTCAATGTATTGGATAGAGCATTTTATATTCTTTAATATTTGTAATAACCGGTGTCTTATAAAATTCGTTCTTTAATATACTATTATATATTTCTATGTGTTGACTAGTTATTAGCGAACACCACTGTTTGAGAACAAAATGAGATTAGATCTACGTCATATTAAAAATAAATATTACAGCGAATAACAATTAAAGCATTCACTGTCAAGTTACATCATAAAAAAATCAAAATAATGAAAAACCTCATTATACGTGTAGGAGTGGGGGGTACTTATTATTATTATTTTTTTAGGTAGTTTATAACGAGGTCATGTACCAAATATTAACATACTTGCGTCATTAGAATTCAAGATATTGCTGAAAAAGGAATTTTGGATAAAAAACAAAACACTTTTTTTCGGGGATATAAATAGAAGGAATTAATTTAAAACTTTATTATTTTTTTTTTCGAAAATTTTGTTATGTAATCGTATGAAAATTGTATATCGTTGGATTTAGAATAACGAGCTCTATTGAATGAGCAAATAAAAAAATATATGTTTCCATTTAAAATAATAAAACTGTTGTGGCTAACACAAGACCACTCGCCATTTCCATATTAAGCTATATAAGTACATATTGTGTTTTAACATTTCTGGTACATACACAAAAATTCTAATTCTTAATATATTTTCATATTTTTTAATTCATTCTATAATAAGTTTCCCAATACTCTTCTAAATGTTCGAGATTCTTCAAATTCATTGACGAGTTTGGCGGTATTTCTGATAGTAACCTATAATTTTAAATATTTAATTAATAATAAAATAAGAAATATTACATGTACCTACTTCCCAGAAAAAGCCTTCAGTAATGTAAATGGATTTTTGACAACTTACATTTTTCTGTCAATTACAAACATTTTAATTTTTCAACTGGTGTTATTTGGGCTACTAGATACATTACTCTAAAAATGAGTACACTTACGTAACATTGTCTTTACAAGCATTAATATTACTACCAAGTTTATATATGTACCCATTTTTGTATTATTGCCCCAAAAGTCAATATACCCCATATTTAGATAAAATCTTCAGAATTTTCAAAAATCTAATTTTTATGTGTCTAGATACTTCTTAATACTCTGATTCCAAATTTTGAAACCGGAGGTCGATATTTCTTTTCGTTCTCGAGATATTTAGATTCAAAGTTTTGCTCAAAGCTGCCCAATTTTGGGTAGTAACCCAAAAATGGGTCGAGATATGAATTTGGCGACATGACCATTCGATTCTACAGGCAAAATTACATAAGTGTACAAATTTTCATAATTTTTGTCCAACCGGTTCATTTTTTATTAATAAAAGTTTGAAAACCCCCGAAAATGGCCAAAATCTGAAAAAATCGTAAGAGGTACACCTTAGATTTTTGCGATTTTTGGTCATTTTCAGTTATTTTGCTTTAGAGATCGTATGCGGTGTTCAAAAATTATGAAAATTGGTGTACTTATGTAATTTTGCCCGTAGAATCGAACGGTGTTGTCGACAAATTCATATCTCGACCCATTTTTGAGTTATTACCCAAAAATGGGCAGTTTTATGCAAAACTTTGAATCTAAATATCTCGAGAACGAAAAGAGATATCGACCTGCGGTTTTAAAATCTGGAATCAGCGCATCGAGAAGTATCTAGATACATAAAAAAAAGATTTTTGAAAATTTTGAAGTTTTTATCTAAATATGGGGTATATTGACTTTTGCGGCAATAATTCAAAATTAGGTAGAGACATAAACTTGGTAGTAATATTATTTGACTGTGATTTATTATTTTATATATGTATGAGTCTCTATCTCTAAATGTATAGAAGACATAATAAAAATGTTCAATGTATTGGATAGAGAATCCTATGATCTTTAATATTTGCAATTATACAAATTTCAAAAAAATAAAATTTAGAAGATTTCTAATAGATATATGCGTGTTACCTATAATTTTAAATATTTAATTAATAAAACAATAAGAAAGATCAAATATACTTCCCAGAAAAAGCTTTCAGAATGTAACTAAAACTTTTTATTTTTGACACTGACATCTGTCATTTACAAATTATGTTATAAACATTTGAATATGTCAACTGGTTTCCTTAGTGTAGTTTAGCCTACTCGACTTATTACATCCCGTTATTCTATATATTAGAGCGTCTTTATCTCTAAATTTATAGAATATATAATAAAAAAATTAAATGTATCAGATGTAGAATTTTTTGTTCTTCAATATTAGTAATATCAAAAATTTTAAAAAAATAATATTTAGAGGTTTTTTTTAGAAACTACTACTTGCGGTTGTCCAATTGTTACCAAAACCTTTTCAGCTCTTCCCAGGAATGTCATATTGAGGAATTCATATACACACACACATACACACACATACACACACACATACACACACACATACACACACATACACACACACCTACACACACACACATACAGACATCATTGGGTAAATGTTAAAATCGGATTCTAGGGATCTTAAAACGTGCTCATTCAATAAAATCTGGATATGCCATTTTTAGCATGAATCCAATACCTATCTTCGCGATAAGTAAAAATGTTTGAGTTCTTAAAATCATAAACATCATACGTCATTTATGTTTAATGCTAGACAAATTAACAAATGAAACAGAATGCGTGCCGACGTCATAAGGCGGCCATGAAATGCAAAATTGATCATAAAACAAAAGAACGTCTCACTAACAACATACCTAGCCTTTTTAAATATACGTGAACATAAATAAAATTTATGTTTTTTCTTCAAACATGTGTACATTGTCAACAGAATAAATTAACAAAGCAAGGAAAACAAGTAAAATTTTTAATGACTTTTCTTAACAAATATTTCGCATAATTATACGGTGAAGAGGATTTTCACACCTTTGGACAGTATGCTGTTATAGAATAATTTGTATCCTCTACGTAATGAGTGAGTACAGGATTTAAAACTTCATTAAAATAAATTATTTAAGAAATACACACTCGTGATTATAGTTATATTCGCTTTTAGCCTTGGATTCCCAACAATAAAATTCGAGAAGGCTATTAAGAGAAGAATATAAATTGTAAAACAGATAATTCTTACAAGTATTTCCTACATGAAATAATACATATAATTACATATCATATCAACTTATGTACGAAATATAAATTTATAAAATAAATGATTGTAAAACTGATAATAATATCAATTAACAAATCAATGCAAAATGAAATAGGTGTACCGTGAATTTCAGCTAAGATGTAATATTTACCATTCTGTCATTATCACCAATGTATTACTATGGATACCAGTTGCAAATACTGAATATTCGAGATATGTGGGCGGGGGGCTGGAAGTCATGGTGTATTGTGGGCAGTGTTTTGTTGTGTTATATAGGGTGTCTCTTAGATAGGGGGACACGGCTTAACCACAGATTCCTGAGACTAAAATAAGACGATTTAACTAAACTTGCTTCTACCGGAAAGTGTACCATTTAGCCAGAATCTGCTTCAAAGTTCTTCGAAAAAAAAATTAATTTTGCTTGTAATAACAGAACGCTTTATACGATTTGGATGAAATTTGGTATGACAGTTTATATGGTTATAAGTCATCTTTTAAGGTGATACTTATTATTATTAGTGAACCACTAGTGTATGAAACTTAGGTGTCCCCACATTGATTAGACCGTGACTTTTTAATGGCCTCGCCGATAACATAAATTTTTTTTTTTTTTTTCAAAAAGATACATTCAATAGTAAACTTTTCTCTCTCTGCGTAGTTTGTGATATCTGTTATGGTTCAGACAGAAAAAAATAAATCCTGAGTGACTGCATCGTGAATTTTTTTTAAAATAAATTTAATCTAGCAGTCTATCCAAATGTCAAACACCTAATTCACCCGCTCGTGTGAAATATCCTGTGTGTAAAATTATATTGTTTTCTATAGCAGATTTTAAAGAGCAAAAATTAGAAAAACCGATTATAAATTAAATTATTTAAGAACAATTTAAAAATCTCAGTAGTGTGGTATAGTTACAGAATTTGTTTGAAAACAATTTCATTTTATTCATGTTTATACAATTGAAGTTATATATAATATGAATCGCCAAAATGTATAATGTGTTTTAATTTAAATAAAAATTAAAGTTCTTTATCTACCCTTGCTGTTAAAGTATTATTTTATATACCCTTGCGGTTAGAATGTCACTTAGGGCCGGTTTTATAAAGAAATTTAATCTTCACTTAAAATTTACTTCTAAAGTAAATTTAATGAAAAGAAAATATGCAGCGCGTTTTTTTGACATCAATGATTTAAATGTCATAAAAACAGAGGAACTGATTCGAATCTGTTCATTGTGTTAAATTTAGTTAACAACTAAATTTTAAGTGAAGTTTCAATTTCTTTATAAAACCAGCCATTAGTCAACTATTTCGAATTGAACAAAGCACACTTTAAAATCTGCTATAGAAAAAAATATATTGATATACCCAAATCATTCTAGCAGCCAATGCACGTCATTAATAAAAATTGAATAAAGGTAACTAGATGTGTGACGTCATGTACCGGTACGTTTGCAGAGGTTTTAGAATAAATACTATATTTTCGTCACTGTCCATTTCTATTTAAATTATTTTATAATACTAACCTTATTTATACTTATGTATGCCATATAAAGGCAATAAATAAAAGTGAGCCGAATTTCAAAGAAATATACCGAATTCTTCTGATTGATTAGAAGTGCTATCTTTGGCAGATTCACAGATTTTGTGTTTGCGTTAACGGTCACGTTGCGTCGTTGCATTGCGTTTAACATTACTTTATTATAAATAGGCCTTTACAATGCACAAAAATGTTTCAAACACGATACAAATATTTTTCAAATAATAACTTTGACAGTATGAACATACAAATTATCAATGTTGCCAACTATAGCAACAATTAAACGAATAATATGACGTTAATGTACATTATTTATATATTATTCATGTCATATACGATAAGTATTGAACTCTACTATTCATCTTAATAATAATTATAAAGGGCTATACATTTTTTGACGGTTAAAAATGATTAAATTTTTATTTCATTTTTCACTATTAGTGATTTTAATGCATTCAAGTTTTTAAACTAAGTAATGACTTGCATTGGCTGCTTGAATGATTGGGTATAGCTATTATTTATTGAACAGCCCTCCTATTATATATATATATATTGATATCAAATTGCTGTCAACACTTCAATAATCTATTTTCAGTGTGCATGACACGGAATTAAATTGTAAATAAATGCTCCTTCACCATGAACCTATTTCTTTTCCTTTTGTTTTTCGTAATTTCCATTGTTTCCCTCCCTTTCTCGAGCAGTGACGTCACAACGTCCCTGAAAGTAGCCAAGCAACAGCTGTGGACAATTGCACATTGCACTTGCAATTTGCAATGACAGTTCCACTACAATGGACTCAAGTTAGCCGGAACGTTCTATTTTACTTTGCCTGCATAATTTATAACTTGATCTCCTAGTTTTTACAATCAAGAATGTTCTATGATCGAATAGCAAATTCGCAATGGCACATGCGCACGTGGGTGACTGTAAAGCATGTGAATAATTATTATGGAATGCGAGGAAAATTATTTTCTTGAGAGATACTTGAGAGTAATATGCAAAAAGCAATGGATGTGTCCGATGTTCTACTTTTATTACCCTAATATCTAAATCCTAAATCTAGTGATTATTTAGGATTTTAGGAATTAAATTTTAGGGTTTTGCAGGAGCACACTATGCCTTGAAGTTGACGCGCACTAATTAAACAAATCATGTTCGTTGTTACAATTTGTACAAAACGTCAAATTTACTGTCAAAGAATAGCTTCTTAGCTTCTTTTTTTATGAAATATAATATTAACATTTACTCTCAAGCATCAAATTGAATCGAATTGTATAATTCATTTTTGTTGTTCTAAAGTGTTGCCATACAAACCAATGGATATCACTAGTGTGCCATTCGAAGTTGTATTTATGTGAAGAAGTTCTAAATCCTAAATACTAAATGACAAAATGCGACATCGGACACAGTCTAAATATTCTAATTGTTTTCCTCACGTAAATCATAACGAATGTTACATTTTATTTTTGTTAATGTGTGACGTCATTTCCAGAGTTCATTTTTACCTCCCGCTACTCTTGGTAGGGGGATCATGCTAAAAATCGCATGTCGCGATTTTGGTAAATGACCACGTTTTAAAATCCCTAGAATCCAATTTTAATATTTTCCAGATGAAATCTGTATGTATGTATGTGTGTGTGTGTGTGTGTGTGTGTGTGTGTGTATGTTTGAGTGTATATGTATGTATGTGTGTGTGTGTGTGTGTGTGTGTGTGTGTGTGTGCGTATGGATTTTGTCAACGCTCTAACTCAAATACTATCAATCAGAAAATTCTGAAACCTTGTATTTCGACCCTACTCGTATTCTAATATGGAAAGGAACCATTAGATTTTGGTGTAAATTGGATAAACGGAAATAGCACTTTACTTGAAGCTCATAATGGTTTTTGATCAAAAAATACCATTAAATGTCATTTTTATGAAATTAAAGATTATTGAATTTTCTACAGGTATACATTAATACTTTTTCTATATATTTTTACAGATATATTTATAAAATAATATTTTTTATGAATCCCGAAGACTATGTTTTAAAGATAAACAGAATTCCTTTGCTTCACAGTTCATATTTCAAAAATGTATGTAACTGACAGGTAAATCTCACTGTCAAAAAACTAATCATTTCATATTATAGTAATGATTTAAAAAAAATAGTAAATAAAGCAATAGTTATATGCAAAGGAACTTAATATAGTTAGCATTAGTAAATATGTAGGTAAGTATTTAAAATAATAAAAATTAAATAGCGGGAGGTATTGTGTTGGCCACTCTAGATTTTTATAATGGAAAAAGAGTTTTAAAATTACAATACAATTAAATATAATAATTTTGTTATTTTAAAGTTTTTTTTTTTTTTATTTTCACTAATATTTTAATGGTATTAGGTAAATATTTCATTGCCTACTATTACGCCTATATAAAATAAAATTAATTGAAATACACAAAACTCTATACAATTTTCAAAACTATAGGAAATTAACAATAAATTAACCAAATTATTATTTATAATAATATAATAATTTTAGACGAATTTCTCTCTGTGATATGTTGGTTTTAACTATTTATTTATTTATTCATATTTATTTATTTATTTTTTTAATTGTCCGTGCTGTATGTTATATTATCCACATGTGGTTTCCTTGTTTCAACTGACCATTCTAGCCCTGAAGAAGACTATAGTATAGTCGAAACGTCGGCGTGAATAAATTTTATTAATTGACTGAAAGTCCGAAGATTTCTTACTTTCCTGTATCTACCTCCATCCTAACACAGTCGAATATTGATTTTTCAATTATTTATAATGTTTTTCAATTATTATTTCATTGCAATACCCATTAATTTTTAAACTATAAATTTAATAATTGTTGCATTTTTGCTGCTTGAAACAAACGAACATAAGAACATAGATAATTTAAACAACATTGAAATGCTAAAAAATCTCGTTTCAATAGTGTAAGTTTAAAATATAAAAATTAAAACTTTGAAATCATAACTCAAAATTCAACAATGATACTTTCCGCTATTGTCTAGTGGTCGTTGACTCTCTTAACAAATTTCTATAATTTGATTAAGATATCTAGAATATGTAATTAGGTTAATGGCAAATTTGGAAAATACATAATCATCATGATTCATTCCTCACACCAGACAGATTCTAGATTGTTTAGTCATAGACTAATGAAATAATAGGAGTACTACACACGTTCATAGTAAAATTTTGTTTTAAAATACATTTGCCATTAAAATATTCCATTATTAAAATAGAATAATGATTAGTATAAGTACAAAGATTTCTAAATAATCACATAACATAAGCACTCATACATTTCTTGATTAGGTGATATCTAGCATCTGAATGACATTTCCGGTTCATCTATTGATCAAATATTGACATATTTTATTAATCATTTACTATTATACAGGATGTTACATAAGTAAGTGTACAACGCTTACCCCATGGTAGAACTGACCCCATAAATAATAAATCTGAGAATAATTTTTGTTTAGCATGCTTCCTACAAGAACTGGAGACCTTCAAAACTGACCAATCATGCCACAATTCAAAATTTTACAAAAAAGTAAAGATCATACATATTTCAAATTTCATAATGAAAAACATATGTTTATGAGCATTGAATATAAGTAATTAAAACAAATAAATAAAATGGATGAGGATAAAATAATTCAAAATATTTTTTATTGTTGAAATATGTAGAAAACATACTTCTATACATAACGCATATTCAAAGCAAACAGCAATTTATTTTATTAATTCAACATGTTATCAGAAAATTACAATGCACAATATTAGTTACATACTTAGAATATGTTATGTATAATGGAATAATCCATAAATTACAATGAACAATTCTATTTTTATTATTAACCAATACGATTAAACAGATATTGTTTTACAAAAAAAACATTTCAGTTTATATTAAAAATGATCAATTATCCTAAAATTTATGTCAAATAATTAATAATAAAATAAATCACAAATTCTTCGGTACTGAACAAATCCAGTTTTTACCTCCTCTTCAAAAATATTAAATAAAAAAAAGGTACGCAAGTAGCCCATTACAATAATTACACCAATAATATGGCCGACAGATGTCATCTCACGCGTCATATTTAACACAAGAAAGGAAAGTATTATCAAAATTACTTTTTACTTCCTTGTACGAAGTAAAGGAAGTATTGTAATCGCGAAAAATTTCGGTTTCCAGATTTCAACGGAAATATCCATTTTGACCATCCCTGAATCCATTTTGACTAATTTCGTCGTGACGTCTGTACGTACGTACGTACGTACGTATCTCGCATAACTGAAAAACGGGAAGCCGTAGAAAGTTAAAATTTTGTATTTAGGACTGTTATAACATCTAGTTGTGCACCTCCCTTTTTGGTCATTGCATAACTTTCAGAAGTGGTACTTTACTTGAAGCCCATAATAGATTTTAATGGAAAACTATATTAAAATATAATCCAAAACTTTTCAAATTTGGTATATAAGACTTTTATATCAATGGGAATAACATAATAGATTTTAGTAAAAATGGTCTACCCGGAAGTGGTACTTTACTTGAAGCATATAGTAGATTTTAATGAAAAACTACATTAAAATATAATCCAAAACTTTTCAAATTTGGTATATAATACTTTTATATCAATGGGAATAACATAATAGATTTTAGTTAAAATGGTATACCAGGAAGTAGTACTTTACTTGAAAGCTATAATAGATTTTAATGGAAAACTATATTAATAGGTTTGTTCGAACCGTCAATTCGGAACTGTTCCAGAATTAGGAGTTCTGCGCATGGCATGTAAGAAAGTGAATTCAGAACTGTTCTCTTATGGACAGGTTCGAACGCTCAAATTGGTTATAATTTGTCACGTACATTTGTTTTAATAAACTAAAATTGTTTTAAAATGTGCGATCAAGTAGATTATATACATAGGTATAGAAAATTGTAAATATCATATTTTAAATTTTCAATGTACCTAATAATTGGACATACTCCTCAAAAGGAGTATGGACAGCAAAATCGAAGTGAATATGTGTATAAAGTAAACAAAAGTTAAAAGTAGAGACAAATACAATACGAAGAATGAAAATGTATATTTTAAACAAAATAAATCGCAATAAATATGATTATAGTGTCGCCAATTCTGAAAAGAATTTTGAATATTTTAATGATATGCATGAACGTCTTATATATATCCTGTAGCTTTTTGTGTATATTAAAAATATTTAACATTAGCAATATCAGACAATACATACTTATGAAATTTTCCTTAACCAAAATAATTATTAACAAAAGAAAAAATAATAAAATTAATACGTATATTAATCTATTATTTCTATATAGCCTTCTGAACGTCAAACAGAATCTTAAAATTTCAATGCGCATGGTTAGAATTTGAAATACTTGCTCCGTTGCTCGAACTGGTAGAACCGTTCCACGAGAATTTGAATTCAAAGTTCTAGCCTGTTCGAACGCCGAACTGATAGTTCTCAGAATTTCGAATTTCAGAACTACAGAGTTCGAACGCTTTTAAGTGAAATGCGCATGCTCACTAGTTCGTGAACTGCTTAGAACTGTAGGTTCGAACAAACCTAATATATAATCCAAAACTTTTCAAATTTGGTATATAATACTTTTATATCAATGGAAATAGCATAATAGACTTTGGTTAAAATAGTCTAACCGAAAGTGATACTTTACTTGAAGCTATTATCAGTTTTTCTAGAAAAAAATGGTATTATTTTGAATTTATCAATAAATGCTTCAAATAAAAGTTTTAGAGAATTGAATTTTGCGTCAAAAACTTCAAGTATGATTAAATTAGTTCTTTGTATAAGCAAGATATGTAAATTTAAACATTATGTACTTTTTGGTTTCTGTAATTAAGTTTGCTATGAATTAGGACAAGAAATAACAAAAAAATAAAGAATTTAATGTCAATGTCAAATTATGTCAAATACGTGCAATTTTATGATTGAGTCTGTTATTATACATATTTTAATTATTAACAAAATATGTATAGTGTAACAGGCGTACAAGGAAGTCATGTGGTGTCCACATCAGATATTTTAGGTTAGCTGTCAAACACTGTGTTTGTGTACGTAACCCTGGGTTAGCGTAACTCGAGGGTTAACCCACTTTTATGCAATCCACCCTTACTCGTTTCAAAGTCTAGGGCTATAAAATTTGAATGAACACGAAATTGCATAGTGCAAAAAACCAAGAGCATGTGATAGAATCGTGCATGTGCTTTGTACATACACAATTCGAACATACTCTTACCTTCGTCTTCGTACACGAATTATGCGTTGGTCTTTTATTGAACTATACGAGGCAGGCAACATAGTGACCTTTGACGTTGATCCTTCACTGGAAACCACCGGAGTTAAAGTGTTATAAGATCAACAAATATTGATTTGTTATTTGTATTATGAGAAGAGATAATATCTAAATTTATTTTACAATTGACAATATCAATATACATTACTATTATTATAAATCATTTCCATCGATTGTCCTAATGCGTAAGAGCTATAATTAATTAATAACTAAGCGCAATGCATAAAAATTTAATCATATGGCAACGTTACTACCAATTCCAGTTTTGCATAAGGATTAATGCTTAAGAACTAAGAGCAATGCGTAAAGAGAAAATATTGCAAACTTCTAACCCGAACTGTCAACTGTCAATCTATTATAATTATTACAGTTTTAGGAATGGATACAGACACAGAAAATTATGTATATAACATATTTAAAAAATCTGTTGTGGCCAGCACAAGACCTCTCGCCATTTCTGTATTAGACTGTATAAGTATTGTAGTGCACTTCGCTATCGAACCGTCGTTTTATAACAAAAAATTGCTGAACTTTACCCAAATATTGTTTTTTATTGTATTTAACATGTCTTCTGCACACATATAATTCTAATTATATCTATTTTTCATTGTATGAGGAAGTTCGTAAATGTCAGAGATTCTTCCAATTCATTAACCAGATTGGCAATATTTCTGATGAATATATGCATATTACCTATAATTTCAAATATTTACTTAATAAAACAATAAGAAAGATTAAATGTATTTCCCAGAAAAAGCTATCAGAATGTGATTAAAATTGTTGATTTTTGACACTGACATCTATCATTTACAAACTATGTTATATACAATTAGTCTCTGCGATTTTTTAATCTATATATTATGGTGTCTTTATCTCTAAATTTAAAGCAGATAGGTATAATAAAAAATTTAAATGTATCAGATGTAAAATTTTATGTTCTTCAATATTAGTAGTATCAAAAATTTTCAAAAAATAATATTTAGAAAATTTTTTTTAGAAACTACTACTTCCGGTTGTCCGTTTGTTACCAAA